>LR989869.1:6250000-7500000 GCA_905146925.1 Autographa gamma | reverse complement strand
TCAAGCAATTATACTCAAGAAATTTATGCTTTTAAATTACCTAAAGGGTGGGTTTAATTTACTTTTCATTTATGGAGCCGTAAAGGTACAATGGCTAATCGATTTGGAATTATGTGTTGACACTATGACAAAATAGGAGTTTAATAGTGCCGTTATTAATTAAAAAAACTAGCTATATTGGTTGTGCGGGAAGGTATGATAATTGCGATTGTGAATTAGATGGTAAATGTACTTTGTGTCGTCATGGAGACAGATGCTTATAGAAACCTTTTTATATAGAACACTCCGATCACTAATCAGTCCGATTTCAAAAACTCGTTGCCTACTGTGGCAGCAAGGTCTTTTCCTTAATAGGATTAAACCCTGTATCTAGCTACAAATTCTGCAAAACAAATGAAAATCCCATCGCTTTGTCCTAAGGTGGAAACTCTTATTATAACATTTCGAGTTCACACACTTGATATGGTATTTAGAGTAGGTCTTAGTTTCAAATAAGCATAACTGTTCTTGTATAAAGAACATAAAAATACATACGAATAAAAAAGCCAAAAAAACATATCTTAGATAACTACGCTTAGAACAAAAATTAAAAAAGTACTTTAATATCTCATCAAACAATAATTTTATCCCATCTAGTCATTATTTCAAACAATTATACTTTTCCTAGCATAATAGCAGTTAAATAGGAAACTTTAAATCTAACACAACCACAATGTCAACATTAGTTGAGATTTGCAAAACTGTTAGTAACCACATAATCACCACCTTTGCGGTCGGTTAAGTAACGTCTACAAGTTTTGTTAAAACTTTCCTGTTTTCTGCGGAATTGTAGAAAATTTACTTGGCTATGATTATTTGTAATTAATGTTAGAATAATGAAATACAATAAGGAATGATTAATTTTTTAATCCGATCTTCTTATTAATGATATTTAAAAAAATATGAGAATCTCGTATTTTATTTTTTGGTAGAGATCTTTGACGTTAGCCTGAGCGCAGGCTTTGACTGTTTCACCGGACTTTCAGAATCGCGTATATTTCCTAAAAAATCAAGGAAACGTCATCTAGGGCACATCTATATAAATTAAGCAAATATCACATTTTTTTTAGAACGAACCAAACAGGCAATAGCTCCGATAAGAACTTCCAAATTTAAAAAATCAAATATTTTCTTTAAAAGGTCAGTAAGGAATCTTATTCCAAATATAACAATCATCCACTTGCATTTCAAATTACAATACCTCATTTACAACATGACAAAACTCTTTTCCAAATTACGTTCTCCAAAACAAAAGACAATATCACATCACTACATCTACTTAAAGTCCGGTGAAGCAGTCAAAGCCTGCGCTCAGGCTAACAGCAAAGATCTCTACCAAAAAAAAACACCTACTTACGTCAGTTTAAAAGCAACCATCTTGAAAACCTGCTAACGAAGCCAAACAAAAACTCCAAAACGTAAAATTCCTTAACCGTTAGCCAGTGAATGGGTAACCGGTAGCTTATTATCTGTATCTTAGCACTAATCGCGACTATTCACTGACAATCTTCCGGACAGGGCCGCGATATAATAAAATTAATTTCTATGGGGCAATTAAGCCGTGAAGGAAACAGGCGTAGCAGGGTGTACAGAGTGTTATAAATAATCGTTTTTTAAATACTGCCTCTCGAATAAACAACTTTTTTTTTTTTGCAAGAGCAGCATAGTTGGATGTTCTCTGGTATTTACCCAAAAATAGACCCTCGTTTTAGGCCTTAATGTACTCGCCAACTGCCCGGTGAAGAAATCAATGCCTGTGCTCAAGCTAATTGCAAAGTTCGATATCAAAACCAAAATAAAAATTGGCGCTGCCATACAAAATTATCGTCAGCGATTAAAATTAGAAAGAGGCTTAACAGACTTTTTCTTTATATTTCGAATTTAGATTCATAATTTTATTTATTTTTATTTTTTAATTTAGTATATCTTTAGTTATTTTATAGTTAGTTTATAAATAGTTTGCAGTTATTTGTTCAATTGTGTATTGTATTGTTGTAGTTAAATGAATATCATAACAACCTTTTTCTTTCCATAAATTGCTATTACTTTCTCGCAGATAGTGTTATAGTGTTATACATATAAAATTAAAAGCATCTTCAAATATAACTTTACCTTTCCGATACACCCTGTATACAAATAAATAAATATATAATAGTGCAGACAGTAGTGCGGTCTGCACCCGCCGTTATGGGTTATTAGAAAAGTTGTATCGATAATATTTTATTGTTTTTATCGTGATTATTGATTTGTAATGTCGATTACATTATTATTGCTTGGTGCTTGTGCTGCATGACTATTCATGACACTTCTGCTATGAAAAGCTTGATGTTTCTATTGCGAATATATTTATCTATTAGGGAAAGTGATAATAGAATCATCCATGTTAAAACGTATTTTATTTTCTAAGGTAACGTTAAAAGTACAATCTCATATCGTCATTAGATAACGGGCAATTGATTATCTTATGAAAATATTTTTACCTTAAAAAGCTGTAACAATTTGAATTCTATAGAGATATTCTCAGTATGTTTTAAACATGCATAATTAAAATCTAAAAATAAAAAGTACATAAACTCATTAACCAGCCTATTTTACATAATTCTATACATTGGTCCTAAATAACCCCAAATTTTCTTCAAAGTCTAAACAACAAAGGCCAGTTTTATGAAAAACATACAGAATTATAATTGAGGTGCAAGTTTGTTGCAAATTGTTCGCCATGTATGGTTGGGCTCGGCGCCTGCGCACTGCGGTTTTCACAATAGACCGTCAGCTGTTTGTACCAAGAATAGACCACATTTTATGTAGGTATTAATAGTTAGGATCAACATAATTATACAATGCTAAGCTTAAAGAAACATTTTGGTATTTTGTAATGATGGTGTTTTTTTCTGTTTTAATTAATTATGAGAAATTACTAATCAAATTTTCTTGGTATGTTTAAACAGATCGTTTTTTCTGCATAGCCTTTCTAAAGTTATGTTGGGGTCGGTTGACAGACCTACCCTAATAGATTCAACTGAATTGCCGTATTTTACATGGAAAAAATGCCTATCTGACCACCCCGACCCATGTTACTGGGTATTGCAGTATCCCATAGTAAGAATTTTAAATGAGTTAACGTTTGACAGTCAATACCAATGGCTTCATATTCTTTTCTTTTCTTTAAGTTTATATAGCAACACGAATAACACTTTGAATACGCTTTGGCATTAATTACGGCTAATTATTTTTCCAATCACTAATCAACGGACCATAGGTAGGTAGGATACCCGCTAGGCTATACATTAGTTTTTTATAAGAACCTCATTACGGAATATCCTTGCCGATAATTAGGCCGAACGCAATCAATTCCATCGGCAAATTGGATTTAAAAAAGTAAAAATCAACTTCTCTCCACCTTTATCTACACGTATAAACCCTCATTTGGAAATAAAATCGGTCCATATATTAGACGCGAATACTTTTTTTTACAAATAAAATCTTTTTTATATGAATAAAGCAAGTCTTTAGCTGACTAATTGTGACGTATTTTACGATCAGTGCACAGTAAGAGGAATTAAAGGGGCAATTGAAGATAGTACAGTTTTTCGTATCGGCCATCGATTTATGACGCTTGTGACTCTTTTGAAGCCCATTTATGGCGAATGTCAGTCAGTCCTTATGAAGTTAAGTGCCCAGCGGAATTGCCGCAAATGTGTGGTTACAGGAAACTGGAAAAAAGTGAAACTGTTGGTTTTCATGATGAGAATGTCATTGTTAGTAGATGATAGTTTAGCAGGGCCATTACCTTTGCGGTCGAATTATTGACAATTATATTTAATCACATAAAACAAGCTATGTCTAATGTATTTTCTTACACAAACCCAACAAAGGAATTATTTAAAAACACACCACGTTCTAAACCTTAATTTAAATAATATGTCACCTGAATCTCAAAATTCATACAAAACCTTAAAGAATCGCGAATTATAAACGCAAATTAAACACACAAAACTTTTTCTACGTTCTGAACAATCTGAGAAATTTGTTCAAATCCACATTATCGAAAACGAAATACTGGAATTTGTCGTCTGCCTGGTCGGTTGTGCCATCATTAATTATTGATGATAAGGGGAAAAGGGCCGTGGCCCCGTGGGCCGGGCAATTGACACCAGGCGCTAATGAAGCGGTCCCAAACAGAACACACCAAATACAGCTGTCATTTGAAATAAGAACTCCTTTAAAATTATAATGTTGGATTAGCGAACGCTTATATGGAGAAATATTAGTAAGTTATACCGTTTCATAATTTTACGTGTGTACCGGTATAGGAATAATTGTAACACGTTGTAAAGTATTTACTCTAGTTAGCTTAGATTTTAGGTAAAAAACATTTGTACCTACTTGCACATAGAAACTGTACATTAATTACGATATAAATCTAAAAATAAACTCTACAAAATGAAAATAATACGAGCTTGTAACTGGCACACTGCAGCAAAAAAAGTTATGACATTTTTTTTTCTTCATCTAAAGGAGAGACCCAAAACTATCTATGCTTTTATGCTTTCGGAGTTTTAACTTAGTAATTTCAGTAACCAGCAACAAAATCTTTAAACCCGGTATCTTTTGTAAATCAGTAATTATTGAAAATGCCGGCGACGTTAACATGATTATATCTTATCAATATCTTTTTAAACCTGTTCTGCCTTTAATAACGCAGCTTACAGTTTCCGGAATTTGCTTAACATTATAATGCACAATATAGATTTATTCTTCTAAGAAAGATTAGATTCTCTTAAGAAATATAGATATTTCTTAAGAGATTACTCGTGTTAGATACGTTATATACACCCTTATTGCACAGCAGTAAGGTTTATTTTTGTGCTATTAACTCTACATAAACACAAAATTTACGATAAAGTTTTTTTTATTAAAGTTGTACCTGTATTACTTTTGTGTTTATAAATAATGCTCATGAAAAGTTGTTAGATGTATCTAGTAATTAATAATAATAATATATACATCAATAAACGTCGTCTACATCAATTGATTACTCTCTCTCTTCATATAATAATATGTTAAGTATAACTCCAACATCTTCAATACAATCCCAACATCAAAAATGTTCGTTCATCTTATTTTTTTATTGTAGAATACCCGTTTACTTTTGTTTTTTTAAGATAGACTACAAACATATTTGAAATCTGGTGGTACATACTAGAATGTGTTCTCAGTTAGTGTGAAAAGTAAATTTTTGGTTAATGCTTTTTTATTGTTTTATATCCCTTACTCAGGCGGTTTTCTTTGATTCTTGCTCATCATGTCCATGTAGGAGTTGCAGTGATGAGCAGGAGTTGCACTCGTCTTAATAAAAAGGACTAATTGTTAATTGATTTCCTTTACAATGTACGTTATCATTTCGGTTCCCGATTGAGTTCGTCAGTTCTTAAAACCGGCTCGATTAAGTCAGCGCATTACTTTTGACGACATCTTAAAGTAAATTCACATTTCCTCGAAACAATACGTCTTGATATGTTAGTTGTTTGTTAATTTTTAGTATTGTATGGCCTTCACTTTACCAGACTATAAGAGCGTCAGTAAAATAGTGGAACAAGAAAATTTACGCGACTATTTTACAGCCCAATCACAAAATAGTGAGTGCTTGAAATGCTTAGCTTTAACTTGGAAAGCTATGAGTCAATGTAGAGTACCCAAGTAGACAGGTTAAATAAAAAATGGGCTTCTATTTACTGTTGGCGACGCGAACTTTAGGTAGGCTAGGTATCACTATATATGTATGTTATTAGTATATACTGTGTATTTCTTTGTTCTTAGTTTATAATTTGTCTTGATTTTTAACTAAATATTACTGTGTGTCTAAATAAATGATTCGTCCCGTGCAAGTGTTTGTCCAGACGACACAGGGGAATGAAGTGCTCGCGGGGGGCGCGGGTCAGGTAATCCTTAGCTATTAGATAGCACGGCAGTCCGGTTCGGCGCGCACGCTGGGCACACACTTGTATTCGCGGCGGTCACAAATCGATATCCTGCCTATCATTTTTTCAACCCTCTCCCTGTCGTCTACAAAAGCTGGTCTTCGAGCCGAATATAGTGAACCAACAGCTAAGTTATCGACCGGTTTGTTGGAATGTACACTACTCCACCGTCACGCAAAATGGTACAAACACGTGGCGCTAAGGAAAAGGAGAAGCAGTTGCAAGTACAATCCACCAAGGGAGAACCATCTGGACTACAAAATGATCAAGTAGGATCTGCAGGTGTTAGTAAGCAGTACAGTGTCGCAGGTGGCAGTGTGAAATTAGAAACCGCCGCCAAAAAATCTACTGCATCGTCAAAAAAGGCGTCGGTACCTTCAACAACGAAGTCCTTTGAGGCTCGCAAGAAACAGCTGGAATTGGAAGCAGCAGAAGCTATTGCGAACATACAAAAAGACATTATACAAAAGAAACTGGCAGCCGATCTCGCCGCATTAGAGGAAGAATGTTCGCAAAAATCTCGTGCAAGCTGTACCGATTCCGCAGTGAGTGCGTCACAAAAGGTGGAACAGTGGCTGGAACAGAGCCAGCAGGACCGTTTACGTGCTGGGGCATCATCACCACGTCCGCAAAATACGGGAAAAGTATGTGGCGACACCGTAGGTCTACCCTCAGTTATGGTCGATAAATCGCCGCCTACAGATATTCAGCAGTTGGCACAGGCGATAAAGGATATTGCTGTAGCTTCATCTTCGTCAACAAACAACGCACAGATGTTAAGCCGATTGTGTACACCTAGAGATCTGCCTACCTTCTACGGCGACCCTATGGAGTGGCTGAACTTCAAACACGCCTACGAGGAATCCACAGAAGTTTGTCGTTTTTCGCCCAAAGAAAATATGTGGCGACTAAGGAAATGTCTTAGAGGAGCTGCCCGAGACACGGTTACAGCGCTTCTTATCAGCTCAGCTTGTCCAGATGCTGTGATGTCAACGCTGGAGCTGCAATATGGTCAGCCAGATGTTATCTTACCAAAGATAATCAAAGAAATCAAGAGGCTTCATTCCGTCAACCCTGAATACTACAAGGATATTGTGTCGTTCTCCGTTAAGATAAAAAACTACGTAGCAGCAGTGATGGCCTTGGGTCAAGAAGAATACCTCAGAGGAATGAGCATTACGTCTGAAGTGCTAGCTAAATTACCTCCAGTGCTTATTTCTAAGTGGAGTGATTACGGTCATACACGGATTGTAGAAGGAAAGAAGTCTAGGCTCGAAATATTATCTGACTTTCTTAGTGAAGAAGCGGTTAAAATTACAAAAACATCAGTGATATTAAGTGCCGTGCGTGACTCTAAATGTAAGTACAGACACAGTGATAACGTTCAGACTTTATTAGTGCAAAATAATACAATAAACGGTAACGAAAAATGTAAATTCTGTCGCCTAGGTAAACATATCTTGCCAGAATGTAAAAAGTTTAAAAAGTCAATGCGCAAAGATCGCTGGAATTACATTAAACGATGCGGATTGTGTTATAAGTGTTTAGTATCTCGTCATAACAAGAATGATTGTTCCGCGCCTACCTGTGATATTGATAACTGCGGGCAGCCGCATCATAACTTGCTACATTATAAAAACACTAATGACTCTTTAAATAATGTTACAATAACACCATTATCGGATTCTGAACCTTATGTACAAAATGTTACGAATGTTAATTGTTTGTCTAAGATTTTATTAAAGGTTGTACCAATAAATATTCACAGTTCGCAGGGGGTTATCAGAGTTATAGCTTTGTTAGATGACGGATCTAGTGTTTCGTTAATGAGCGCGGGTTTAGCAGAACGATTAGGGATTCATGGTAGTAAACAAAAACTGCGTGTATGTGGCGCATGGAACAATACACAGCTTGTATGCGATAGTGAGGTCTTAAGTTTGTGTGTGTCTAATGTACAAGGTGACATGTTTACTTTAACTGCGCGAAGCGTAAGCGAATTAAATTTGCCCGTACAGAATATTTTATCTACAGATGTTAATAAATGTAAACATTTAGTCGAAATTAAAGATTGTTTACTTAGTGGACAATGTAAACCAGATATTTTAATAGGTCAGGATAATTATAATTTGTTATTGCCGTTAAAAATTATTAAGGGAAAACCTAATGAACCTTACGGGACGCTTACGCCGCTGGGGTGGTGTATTCATGGTTATGTATCTCACTTACCATCCGCTAGCGCGTCACACTCCTCACTGCTCGTACTTGGTGAACCCGATGCTGTTTCAGAGACCGAACGTATACTGCGGGAGATTCAGGAAGAAGTACGTCGTTCTTTTACGCTGGAATCAATGGGAATAGCCACCAAACCTCGCGAAAATGCTGAAGATGTTCTAGCGGTTGCCCACCTGGAGAAAACGTCTACCCTTATAGAGGGAAGATGGTACGTTGGATTGCCCTGGAAAAATGTGAACTGTAAGATGCCTGATTCGTTGCCTAATGCTAAGAGACGTCTTATGAATGTGGAACGTAAGATGAAAAGCAACAAAGAATTCGCCACCAGGTACGTTGAAAGAGTTCATCATCTTTTCGAAAACAATTTCGCCCAGGAACTAACTACGCCTAAGCCGTCCCCGAGAACGTGGTATCTTCCTCATTTCGGCGTCGATAATCCTAATAAAAAGAAGTTGCGGCTTGTGTTTGACGCTGCTGCCCGAAGCCATGGTGTTTGTCTCAACGATTTTTTGTTAAAGGGTCCAGATCTATTGATGTCTTTGTACGGAATAATGTTACGTTTCAGGGAAAATAAAATAGCCATATCAGCTGATATTAAAGATCAGTTTCTTCGAGTGAAAATTATTCGTGAAGATCAAGATGCCCTGAGATTTGTATGGCGTGACAGTTCTGCTGATCCTGTTAAAACGTTTGTGATGACGTCACTCATCTTCGGCGCAAATTGTTCCCCTTTCATCGCACAGTTTATCAAGAATAAAAACGCGCTTAGATTTCAGTCAAGTAAGCCGGCCGCGGTTCATGCAATATGTAAACAACACTACGCCGACGACTATATAGATAGTATAGATAACGAACGGTCCGCTATTCAACTCGTTAATGATATTGTTTACATTCATAAGCAAGGTGGTTTTGAGATAAGGAATTGGACGAGTAATTACCCATCTGTTTTGTCTTGTTTACCTAAGGAAGCGCTTGGTAACTCAGCTGTGAAGTTCAGCATTGGTGAGGCAGATGAAGGTGAACGTACCCTTGGTCTGATTTGGTTTCCTACAGAAGATAGTTTAGGGTTTGACGTGTCCTTTAAAAGGATTCCTACTAACATCATTAATGGCTCGGCGAGACCCACGAAACGGGAAATGTTAAGGGTTGTTATGTCGATATTTGATGTTTATGGGTTTTTGGCACCTTTCACGATTAAAGCGAAGATAATGCTTCAGGACACATGGCGATGTGACGTCAAGTGGGATGACGTCATACCTGATAACATTTTTACTAAATGGATTGAATGGTTACGGATTTTGAAGAATATTGGTAGAATACGTTTGCCGCGCTATTATCAAAAGTCTATTAGAGGAAATATGATCAAGGATGAGAATAGCGTCGCGATTTCACTGTCCCCACCGCCGCCGCCGCCGTCTCCCGGGCTCACGCCGCAGGCGCCGCCCGCGCTGCTGTTGCCGTCCGCGTCGCCGAGTCCTGTGATGTCTGAGTCACTAATTGATAAGCGCTCGACTACAAACGGTTATAACAACTTACAGCTACATAATATATTCTGCGATGCTTCAACTCAAGCGATGTGTGCAGTAGCGTACTGGCGCTGGGAAGATAATGGTGTACGCACGGCATTTATATCGAGCAAGTGCAGAGTTGCGCCTTTGAAACACATGTCAGTGCCACGTTTGGAATTACAAGCTGCACTTCTCGCTGCTCGGCTGGCTGACACGATTAAAAAGGAACAAAATATGAAACCTGAAAAAAGATATTTTTGGTGCGACTCCAGTACTGTATTGCACTGGATTAGGAATGATGCACGCACTTATAAATCTTTTATTGCTCACCGATTAGGAGAGATTGATGAATTAACAATGATTAGTGAATGGCGATATGTACAAACAAAGCTGAATGTCGCGGACGTTGCTACACGGGAAACGTGTGACTTTACTGTCTTTGAAAACGACTGGTTTTATGGGCCTGCCTTTCTGCTCAGCGACGAGTCTTCATGGCCGAAGAATTTTGAAGCACCTGAAGTTAATAAATCGGATTTAGAATGCACCTTGATACTTCATGCAACTAAAGAAAACTTACCTGTTATTCCTGATCCGCTTAAATTTTCCTCCTGGTTGCGTCTAGTTAAATCTACATGTATTATATTATCATTCATTGATAAAAAAATTAGGAAACTTACCGGAACCGTTGATGGCGACATGATGATGAGAGCTGAGAGATTATTAATCAGATACGCACAGGCGCAGAGCTTCAGTAACGATGTAGAAAGCCTGAAAAAGAGAAACACATTAGATAAAAAAAGTAGAATACTTACCTTATCACCATTTCTTGATGAGCACGGAGTCCTGCGTGTCGGCGGTCGCATTGATGCTGTTCGTGATGTTCCCGTGGACGTGAAGCACCCTGTAATTCTCGATGGACGTCATCACATCGCTCGCTTATTAGTTTTTCAATTTCACAAACGAGCTGCTCATGGTAATCACGAAACAGTCGTGAATGAATTAAAGCAAAAGTATTGGATTTTGCACATTCGACCAACTGTGAAACGAATTGCTTCGGAATGTATGTTCTGTCGAGTACGAAAGGCACAACCTAGACCACCCAGAATGGGAGACCTGCCAGATGCAAGGCTAGCTCATCATCAACGGGCATTCACATTCTGCGGACTCGATTTGTTCGGCCCAATGGACGTCAGTGTTGGGAGACGAAGAGAGAAAAGATATGCAGTTCTCTTCACATGCCTTACTGTGAGAGCTATACACATTGAACTCGTTTGTAGTTTGACCTCAGACTCTCTGATAATGGCTCTCCGAAGAATGGCTTCAAGGCGTGGGTGGCCCTTGCACCTATATTCGGATAACGGAACGAATCTACGGGGCGCTGATAACGAACTGCGACAATCAGTACAAGGACTGAACCAAGACTTCTTGAAATCTCAAGCTGTCAATTATGGCACTACGTGGACCTTTATTCCGCCTTCCAGTCCACACTGGGGTGGGGCGTGGGAACGCCTCATACGAACGGTGAAGTGTTCATTAAAAGTGGTTTTGAAAGAACGTGCGCCTCGTGAAGAAGTATTATCTACCCTGCTGGCTGAAGTCGAACAACTGGTGAACGGTCGGCCATTAACTCATGTTAGCGTGGAGCCAGGAACTGAAGAGGCGCTGACTCCAAACCACTTTCTTCTGGGATCTTCATCCAATCTGCCAGTGTTAGGGGAACACAATGACAGCGATCTATTTCTTAGAAAGCAATGGCGTATATCCCAACGGTTGGCAGATATGTATTGGTCGAGGTGGGTGAAGGAAATGTTACCGCAACTGATTCCCAGAGGAAAGTGGACCGAAGAGCAAAGGCCGCTTCAGGTTCATGATTTAGTAGTGGTTGTAGACCCTAATGCTCCAAGAGGCATGTGGATGAAGGGCCGGATCGAAGCAGTGCATCCGGGACCAGACGAGCGTGTGAGGGTTGTCGACGTTCGCACACGGACAGGGTTAATCACTCGTCCTGCGACTCGCGTCGCTCGTATTCCTATTGGTTAGGAGTGCTTTGTTAGCACTAGGGTGGGGAATGTTGGCGACGCGAACTTTAGGTAGGCTAGGTATCACTATATATGTATGTTATTAGTATATACTGTGTATTTCTTTGTTCTTAGTTTATAATTTGTCTTGATTTTTAACTAAATATTACTGTGTGTCTAAATAAATGATTCGTCCCGTGCAAGTGTTTGTCCAGACGACACAGGGGAATGAAGTGCTCGCGGGGGGCGCGGGTCAGGTAATCCTTAGCTATTAGATAGCACGGCAGTCCGGTTCGGCGCGCACGCTGGGCACACACTTGTATTCGCGGCGGTCACAAATCGATATCCTGCCTATCATTTTTTCAACCCTCTCCCTGTCGTCTACATTTACATTAAACAATAAAAGGTAGAAAATAGGATAAAAGCTTAGAATATTTAAAACACACAAACCCTATTTTTGAACACTTTTTTCGGCTATTTCTGTTAGCATCGGGATCCAATGATGACTCCTTATGACACACAGTACTTAAAAACGTCAAAATAAACAACAAACGGAACTACATTTTTTACCAATAAAATTGATCATCGATTCATCCCGATTCCTCCGAAAACGAACAAAGGAAGTTGTCATCGGAACCTCACTTTATATCCCGGACAATAATTATTGTTTGACTGCGGTCTTGGCGCGCCAAATGACAACGTTGCCGCCATTTTCGAACGTAATTTGGGGCTGCGTATGCGCACAGATTACAGTGCGAACGGGCATTAGTGGCGACTGGCGACACGAGATCACTGTCATTGAGACCGCATTCGATTGGGGATCGATATTAAAAAGAAATCGATTTCTCGATGAGGTTTAGATTCGGATTTGTGGATGAGAAATTGATTTTTGGATGAACATGTTATAAAGATGAGAAGCTTCTAGAAAAAAAAACATATTCTAAATTTTGTTCTATAACTTGTGTTTTGTTTTTACGCGAGGAGTGTGCGAAGGAGTTACTTCATGAGAAGGTAAGTACAGACACTTGATTTGTAAATTTTATAACTTTATTGGTTTCAAGTTATATTAGATTGGCTTCTTGTTTTTTTTTTGTATCTCACGAGACAACAAATTAATTATGTAACCCAATAATAAGACATTAATTTTAAGATATTATAGCATCAAAAACAAATCTATAAACCTATCAAATAATAATACTTATGCGATATCAAAATTAATACTTTAATGTGCCTAGGATAACACTTAGGACTTAAATCTTTATTTTACTATGTAATTTTCGCCAGGGCTTACTTCGAATAAATTACCAGAAAAATCTTTATCATACATAATTATTTCCATCCGTCTTCCATATCCTACGAAATGTCTGTCACAGCCATATACCCAAGTATATTGAACAAATCTTTTCTCACCAGGATTGAAGGAAAAAAACAAAAGACTGACACAGTGCCATGACGCAACCACCAGACGTAGTAATTAGCTCATCAGTGACTTAGCTCAGTCTAAGAACTAATTGCAACAGTACACAGTGTGAGCTAGATTTCGTAATTGTAAAAAAGAAAGTATTGGCAATAAGATGACTGGTGAGTTGTAGTCAGTTATTATGGTAGTTGGAAATAAGGCTGGTATTATGTGACTTGAAGTTTGTAATGTGTTTTGTGATTGACGGATGTTTTTTCTGTTTCACTTGTATGTAAAAACTACTTTACAGATTTAGATGAAATTTTGTATACAGATAGTTTGTAACCTAGATTAACATATAGGATAATTTTTAAAAGTAATTTCACGGAATCGGGATCTTCATGGGTATTACCGCGAAGCGCAGTAGAAGCGTATGAGCGAAGCTAGTATAGCAATATTTCTAATATAGTGTCTTTTGGTAGATATGCATTGTATGTCTGTTAAAACATTTGTATACATTGCATGTTATTGCTACGTTATACTAGCTTAATACAGGTTATAAACTACATGTGTGTTCAGTTTCATCCAAATCCGTAAATCATTTTTTGCTGAAAGAAGAATCAAAGATACTTCCATCTATAGACATTCACATTTATAGTATTAGTGGGATAAAAAAACGAATATTCAATAAACTTGATTAGTTAATGGTTAGATACATGCTCAACATAAGTTTAAATATGTAAAACATCAGAACTTCGCCGCTCACATAAGACAGACATAGAATAACTAGAAAATGAACTTAATAAAAGGCAGTTAACACACACAGAGGAACGAAACTCCAATAATTTCCACAAGCGTGCGCTATGCCGCGTAACATATGCGCACGCGCAAAAACCCCGGACCGCGCAGCCGACGGCATCTCGTCCTAATAACTAACCATATCTGACTCACCACTTTTTAGACAGACTCTTTTCAAGCAAAACTCAACCCTATTAACATGTAAATTGCCTATGCTTATTGGATAGTGTTATAATTGTTAATTAAGGTTTAATTGCTTTGAAGTTCAAAAAACTACCAATCGGCAGCGGAGATCGTTGAAAGGAAGTGGGAATGTATGGGGGGATGAGAAATTATTCTTTTTGCTTGACTTTTTCTTAAATAGAATATTTTATCTACAGGATTAATTACCATATAAGGTGAAACCACATCGTCATACCAAAATAAACTAATCTCAGAAGCTATAATCGAAATAAGCGCGTCTTAAGTACCAGTTGTCCTTGTAGAGAAAGGCTTAACCTGTGGTTTAAGGCATAGCATTCCGATGACAAGTATGATCAGTTTCTGCGGATACATTACAGTTAGTAAAAAAACTACAACTGTATCTGTTCTTGTTAAATGTGAACAAATATCTCTATTTCTGCTACAGAATTGTCATTCCACCATATAGACTATTAAAAACTATAAAGTACGATTGCATACTAGTATTGTACTTGTATTTAAATAGAATTATAGATGTAAATGTGTATCTTTACAGAGTATTTTTCTTTACTAGTTCGCTTAACTTTTTATACTATTTTTTCTACTAAACTAAACAACGAATCATTCATCTTCTTCAAGGTAAAATCTATTAAGAATATTAATATCATATAATAAGTAATTTAAAATCTTGCACAAAACAATATCTAATTCAGATTTCTAAATAATTACTAATTATAATAATTTACTCACCGGTAATAAGGAAAAGGCTGCGGCACATGCAGATCCATGGGCATCGATGCGTGCGCGTGCGCATGTGAATACTCGTGCTGCATCATGCCATGCATGCCGTGGCCCAGCATGGCCGCCCACGGAGACGACGCGAAACCACCAGGGTGCTCCATCATTACTTAATAATCCATTTTTATAATCATTCACTCTTTACAACACTATTAATCATTTTTGCACTTCACTATTTAGTTCAGCTACACTTTGATTGCAAATGGCGTTTAAAGTTTCCATTTTTAAAATTCATATCTTTTTGATCATTCGTTTAAATGCTGGCTGAAATAGTTTTATAAAAAAAGTGTTGAAATTTTAAAAAGAGAATGCGTTTTATGACAGCAGTCAAAATGTTTTCGCCGATTTTTACTGCTTTCAAATAATTGTCAAGTTGTGTGTGTGTGTGTTGGTACATTTAATTTTTTTATGGTTATACAATAGAATTAGATAGTTTTTATCAAAACCTAAATATCTTTCATATGTCACCTAAGCATTTAATTGTTTTCTAAATAAAATGATTATTGTATTTTCTCGTTTTATTTATTGTAGTTTTAGTGATTGTGTTTCGAATGTGTAGGGGAAAAATCTATTTCTTAATAAACGCTCACGATAGTTAAATACCTAAAACATATCCACATCTATTAATATCCAAATAATTTAGCTCCGTAAACATTAAAGGAATTTAATACGAATGTTTTTAAGAAACCCGAACCGAAACGAATTTCTCTAGTTGACTGCTATTTAATTAAACAGCAAAGACAAATGCAATCGATATGTGTGCTAATCAATATTTTTATAGCGGGATTATGTTTGATCCATCGCATAGCACTCACTCGTATGAGAAACGAGCGATTTCCGATAACTTTGGATATTTTCGTAAAACAGTACTTACTAATAGGATTAAAAAAATAAAATGTTTGTGCTTAAAAGAGCAAGTGCTCGTTCCTTGTCCACATGGGAACAGGTCTTTGCCCAGCAGTGGAATACTTATAGGCTGGTATTGTATATTTCTAGACCATGTATTCATTTTCATTGTGCCAGCAAGCTGGAGGTCCAATGTCCAATTCTAGCTAAGGCAAGATATTTTAGGCATGGTAAAAATATGGATATTTTCCCACTTTAAAATATATATAAATTAGAGTGTCAGATGATCACTACTTTACATCAAGTTTATTCGTGTATTTTAATTTCATTTATTGCATAGTAGCGCTTTTTACAAACCTTACTAAAATACGTAGCTAATATAACATTCCTGACCTAAACCAGTAGCGGTGTATCTTTTCTTAAGTTTGTTATCTATCATTTGACAACTAGATACAAAAGCTTATATTATTAAATGACACAGATTATCATATTCATTACGCCTAGCACATAACGAGCATTATTCAGTAGCTGACGTGGGTGCAGTAATAATATGTTAGGTAATGTCATGTTAGATCAAGGTTTATTGCCCGGGGGCACAATACTTATGGTGGGACTCGATAAGAACACAAGGCTTTAATAACTAAGGAAAATGGTGTTTGATGTAAGAAAAAACAATATCTGTAATCAATACAAATATGTTTAGGATCTCAATAGATGGTGAAATTCATGTCTAATACAGGGACCATATTAATATGTATCGATTTGCTTTTGAAGATTGCTTCGGTGCAGTTTAATTGGATATTTCTCTCAATCAGAGATCACAATCTTTTTCAAATATGAAGCATTTTATATTAGAATATTATTTATTTCAGAAATTAAACTTAAAGTATTTACAATAATAGAAAAAAAACTAAGCCTACTTACAAGAAAAATATGTATTAAAAAAACTAAGAACTAAAATAAGGCATCAAAAAATTCACCCACGTCGCTGTCGACTGGGAGTGTGCCCAAAAGTGTGCAAAAATGTTATAATAAGTAGAAATAATTATTGAAGATAATTTTGCTATATCCGAAGGCAAGTAAGAAGAAACTGAGAAAGTATGTCTTACAATATAATACTATGATTTATCAATGTAGATAGATAGAATAGTATAGAATGTACGATATATTTTTATTACTAAACTTTCTGTACACCAATGTAGGTTAAAAAATATGTAGGTAATACTTTACCTAGAAAAACCTCGCACAGCCAGTTGCCAGGCACAGTACATAGTATAACTAAGCGTATTTAAGCTTAGATAAAACAGATAAAGATTACATTTTCCTACATCTATATAAACTTAAAACGTATTTGTAAGTCAGATAGTAAAAACACTCGCTATGTCTAGACCCAGCGCCTGGGGAGCCCTGCGGGTGGGCCTAGCCTGTAACACTAATACTGAACGTAACAAACTAATCAACTACAGTATTATCTAGATGCTAGGATAGATATCTAGGATTTGTGGTAGGTGGACTGAGGTTATTTGTTAGGTGAATGTGAAAATTAAAGACCTAAGTTTTTGTTGTATAACATTAGAGACTTCGGAAAGATATCTTGTGTTAATATTTTTGATAAAACGCAAACAGTTATTTAATTATTTTGAATAAAGAATGAAATAGAAATACTGGCCTAATTATTTCGTATACTTTTTTTTCGTATTATTTTAAAGTCTAATAATAAATGTCTAAAAACATGGGAAGAAAGATATGCATCATGAATAAACGCCATATAGTTTCTGTGATGTTTTTCTATTAGAGACTTACTAGCCTTTTTCAATAAAAAGAGATAGTAATAAGTATACATTAGTATTTTGACGAGAAACAGACTTATTATTAAGCCTTTTTAAAGTCTGATGCTTCTCAATAATAGTATTTCAAGTCCTTTCCATTTTTCTAAGATCTTTTTTTATTATTTCTACTTTTTTCTTACATTATTTCATCTAAAGTTCTACTAATTAACTGATTATGTTTGATAATTTTATCAAAACAATGTTTCTAATAATAAAATATGGGCAGTTCCTTTTCGTAATAAAATGTAGTTTCTTCCACAAAACGTTAGAACCTAATATAAATAAGTCCCGAACAATTAAAAGACATGTTCTACTAGAAATTAAAAAAGAAAGTACTTAGCTTTCGTTATATCTTTTTTAATGAACCACGACACAAATGGAAATTTTCAGTTCCTACATATTTTGTTTACTAAGAGAGATAAAATATTATACCTACAAATAAGTTATTTCTAAAACCGGCCTATAATTATTAACCTAAACTCTTCACACACAATCATAACAGAAAAACCTTAACTTAATCAAATCAGCACAATCGAATAAAAATTCCGTACAAAAAATACTGTAAAATCGATTAGAAAACAATGAATTCCTGAGATGAGTTCCCATGTAGTGTACACACGGCCGAATGGATTGAACATCCGATATATTGACACAGTGCGCACTATGCCTACCGATTGTTTTCCTCTGTCAAATCCGCACCTATTAGTGACGTCACAAGTATTTACACAGAGCCTAAATATTGCGCTATGTTTTGTTAACCTCAAGGGATTTAAGATTAACAGGTTTTTTTGTTTGTTAAGAAATAACAGCTGTTTGTATTGGGCATATGCGCAAGAGACGGTTCTGGTTAAGTTTTTATTTTTAGATTTATTTGCGGTGATTAGTTTTGTTTTATTTGTTTGACTTTAAATTAGATTTTATTTAATATTTATAAGATACTCAATACACACCTATTTATTTCTAATTCATTATGTGGAAACACTAATTAGAATAAGAAACATAATTTTCCGTGTGGTCAGTTGAAATTTTTAATAATTACCAATTTTAATTAAAATATCCAACTGGAAATAAAGCACAAATCCACTTAATATCATTAAACAATCACGTAGTATCACAATCTAGTTATATTCCCCACTTTTCACATTTCAGTACATCACAGTCACTAAGCGACCTACCGCAGCCACTTGCGTTAGAAAAAAATAAAAAAGCAAAGCGCACGAATGTCAACTGCCAAACTTTTCCCGCGCGCGCTACAACACGATCGGATACACGCGCGAGTGCATGCGTCAATATTTACATGCATTTTGGTAATACGTCGTCGGAGGTAAAAACACGTGTGCCGAGTCTGTCGGTCCAGCGGTCATTGAGGATCTGGTATCAAAACTATACGGCGTGCGGGTGGATGTGTGCGCCGAACCGGCCCAGCCATACGGCGGGCATACGAAACAAGCCCGACTCGAGCACGGAGCGTGCTGTCGAATGTCTGAACGTCACGTCGTTGTAATTGGGTTAGGCTTACGTGACGCGGCAGCGTGTCACGTCCGTACTACGTCCCGCTGTTATGGGGTGTGCCCTAATTACGTTCGCCAAATGTTATGAGAAAAAAATAATTCTAATGCTAATCCGGCAAAGGAATTTTTGCGGTCATAATTAGGAGGTAATTAATTCGTTAAGTTAAACTAATGACATAATACTGTTGTTTATCCTCTTTATTTACGTCCTATATTTCATTATAAGATACGTACTTTTATTTGTTAAGAATTAAATTAAACTTATTGTATTTCTTTCCTTACGTAAAATACTTTTATGACCATAAAATGATTGGAAATAATTATAATCTAAATAAAAACCTAAATTTATTTATGGTGTTATTTTAATCCTATTTTTCTTTTAGAAAAACACCGCCTTATGTTTAATACTTACTTACAGTAAGGTAAAATTAGACAATTATTTTAAGTTTAACTCTGACTCACAGGTCAAGACACTGTAAAAAAAACACAAAACACGCCGCCATAATGCGAATGACTAACTTACGTCATTACCCATTAGTAAGAGCCGCGACAAAATTTAACTATAGGAAGTACCGTACGACGAAAATAAAAATACATATTCTCACGCTTTACATTCTAACCTGTGACCTAGCCAAACGTTTTGACGTTTCTAACTGTCAAAGCAATATGGCGGCCAGTGTCACTTGACCCTCCTTGCTTCTACACCATGGCATTTAAGACTAGTTTTCGCCCGCGGCTCAGCCCGCTTGTTCATCATATATCACATCAAAAAGTAGCCTATGTCCTTCTTCGGACTTTTAGCTAACACTGTATCAAATTTCATCAAAATCGTTTATCTAGTTTAGTCGTGAAAGATTAACTTAAAGACTGAGTAAGTTCCGGGGTTATAATATGTAAGTATGGGTTTTGAGAGGTCAAGATAATTTGGTTATGAAGATAATAATTGCAGACAGAAATGGCAGAGGTGTGAGTAAGACGTAACGGTGTTTTGACTTTGTTTCAATGTTGTACTTGTCATTGAGATGAAGTTATTCTTGGTGTAATTGAGGAATTATTAGGGGTATTACGGTGGGATGGTTCAGCTTATTTCAGTCAATTTTAGACAGATTAATAATATTGCCTGTTTTATCACCACATTATTATGAGATTAATCTTTTTATGTTTTTTATTTTATCATAAGCTATATGATAAAACTTTGTAATCAAAATTGGTTCATTTCTATACATCGAACTTTTCGTTTATCGGTTTCATATTCACGAAGCTTAAAATAATTTTACTAATTATAAATATCTACGCATGATACTGTAAATGGAAATATAAAATATACAATTATATATTAAAAAGAAAAACGGTGACGAAAAAAACAACTTACAGAAAACTCTGTCCAAAAACAAAAAAAAATAAGACCGCAACCACTTCTTGACACATCTTAGAAAGCGTGAACATAAAATAGCCTAAACTAAGATACTACCCTTAAAACAACCCCTTTATCCATGACTGCGCATCTACTTAACTTCTTAACTCCTATTTATAAAATTCATATTCACAACTGGGGCCAAAAACCAATATAAGATGACCCATCATCCCAAACTATTTAAAACTTTTTTTTCGATTCCAGAGGTCTTTGTATACTGGTCGGTTTTACGATGGTCACCTTAAAAGGCTGTAATTCTGATTTAGTACTTTAAGAAGATTTTTTTGACACACCCTTATGTGATATACGCTCAGCCATATTCTTAAACAATGCTTGGTATTAAATTGGAAATATAATAAAGTCATAAATAAAATACTTATTTATGACTAGGCTTTTATTAACTTATAGTCGTGACATTTGCAGGGTGTTGGTAAACTAAAGATTTTCAGTACAAAATAATTAGTAGAATTTATCATCTAAATGTTAATGGGTAAAATTAAATTAGTTCGTAAATAAACATAAAAAAGGTAAACGATACCATAAAACAACCTTTGTACATATTAAAAAAATAAATTACATTTTCATACAAATAAAAAGAAAACAACAAAAAAAACGTCCGACCAGAGGTGCGAACGGACCGAGAGTGACAGAAACGGGTATACGTCTACTGCGACGTTTTAAATTTCGAACGTCGCTTTGTGATTGGCCGGTTGGGGGGCTCGCGAGGCGTGGGGCGCGGCGATTGGCGGGAAGGCGTGGTGCTAACGGGGCATTCTGGGTCACTCATGCTAATAAATTAGTTTTGAACGTTATAGAATATGCCTGTTTTATGAGCGTAGCGCTACGCCGTAGCTGCTACGGCAAGTTACGTAGCTAGATAATGTTTGGAGTTTGTTTCATCATATTATGCAGTTGTTATACATAATACAGAACTAAAGGACTAGAACAAAAAGCATTGAAAGAAGTTATCGGGATAAGTAACTTAGGCATTTTGGAAAATAAATCGATAAAAATATATGTGCGTATATTTCCGAAACGGCTCTATTTATCATGTAGAAAATTGCAAATAAATAAAATCTTCATTTAAAAACAATTAGGTTCGTACAGTTACTTTAACGTACATTAAATATTGCACAAAGCCTATTTCTTTCGAATTAACTAAGTATGTCTAATTAGATCAGAAGTTTAAAAAGTATACTTAAATGAAAATTACAACTCGAACGGGGAAGATAAGAAAATTCTCGGGATTTTAACCTAGTGACCTATTTTATAAGGAAATCCTTTTACTAATCGTTATTCAAGCAGATTTAAAAAGGGTGCTTTTGCTGTTCTCTTTTTTTTGGAATTTGTGGACGTAAAAAAATCTTGTTAAAAAAAATATTACTATGTCACTGTAAAAAGCTCTTATGAAAAAAAAACGTTTTTTTTTTATAGGTATACAGGCGTTAAATACTATGATATATTGTTATTAACTGTTTTAATTATAAATAAAAATTGAACCCAACAAGCGTCCTTGACTGGCCTTCAAAGGTCCAACTCGCAACACACACAACTATCAACCAATCTAAAATAAACCTTACCCACCACGAAAAACAGTTCAAAATAATATGAATGGGAAAAGCCACCAAGATTGAACATTATGTATTCGGGAGGCGTATTGCTCGATCGATGGTACGAGGAAACGGAGACCAAGACTTTGGCATTATTCTGAAAACTGCTGGGTTTTGGCTGAAAATATGTAGATAATGCTATGCAGGTTAGATCTACAAAGATATATGCAGAATAGTATGAGGTCTATCATATTTAATTATGTAGAGAGTCCTAATACAATAATCTATGATGTCATGAAAATTGCTGGGTTTTCTCTTAAAGTATAGAGACAAGGTGCTATGCAGGTTAGATTTACTTAGATAGATAGGCGGGATAATATAAGATGTCAATATCTGGTTATGTCTAATTATATGTTCCTGAAAGAGCTACAATACAGGTCACATCCACATAGATAGATAGGCAGAATTGGAGTTCCATATCCGATTTTATGGAATGTCGTTAATAATTAAGACTATTAACACAATTACTTTGTGTTGAGATTTTCCTCATGGGGTAAGCTGGCAGCCTTTAACAGTTTAACTTTGACAAATTCTTCTACTTATCGTATTTTGTAAACTTGGGAGTGTCCTATGAGCAGCAAGACAGATAAGTCAGTGATATAGTATTTTTCAGAAATTATGCCTTCATTGGCTTGAGTACAAAGGGGTCAAAACAAAATATCGATACATTTTATTCCCAAACACTGTAGAAAAAAGAAAGACATCAAAACAAAATACAAGGGTATCAAGGCTTCATAATTTGAGAGGAGTAATTTTATTACCAATATTTTAAATTTTGAATACACCACTCCTGACTTTGTATGACACGATTCCCAACTTCAACCACCCTTCAAAAACCTTATAAAACAAGTCCTTACGTCTATCAGCACGTTATTCTTCTAGCTGCGATCCCGGCCACCTAGCAACACCTCGAGGATCGATACGAAGACGTGATGCGCCTACAAACGGCTCGCTACGGAATATTGTAATGCCTCGCCGCCTCGCCGCCATGCCGCCCTGGTACTTGCTGATATTAGACTGCCGCGTTTGAGAAGATAATTACTTTTTATTTATAAAAGAGCACCAAATATGAATACAGATGTATAAAACCTCTATTTAATCAAATTGACACTAATCGTTTTTTCCATCATCCACGACACCTGATAGGACTATGGAACGACCAGGAAATCCCATCTGGGATGTATATTGCCCTTTCAAACAAAACTAAAATTTTCTATAGGAAGGCTACACTAGTTTTAAAATAATTTGTAAAATGCTGCTACCTTAGTACACGGTTATATTTAATTTTGTGACTTTTCGTTAGTGTACGCATTACTACGCATAGGCAAATACGTAGCTTCTCCATGCGCCGTGATGGGTTCTATGCAGTCCTGGTACATAATTGTTAAATATATACTAAAAAAAAATGTGTAAAAGTATGTTTTGGAGATGCCGGGGATCGAACCCGGGGCCTTTCACATGCAAAGCGAACGCTCTACCACTGAGCTACATCCCCTTGTTATTAAAGTTATGAATAGATAGTTCATTTAATTGTTAAACCTACTTACATCTGTTCAAATATAGATAAATGAGCATCAATAAAGTGGTAATGAAGGGTAAACATTTATGGAACCCTACTTTACAGTAAACATAATTAGGTATTAAAATATCATCAAGTCCTTTTGACTCCTATAATTAATTTAATTCCTGTGACATTGTTCAATTCAAAACTATTACCAACTATCTTCTTTCACTACGTTGGTAAGGGCAAAATACTATTTAGGGGTTGTTTCGAAATTCGCGCGGTCGAAAAAATGTTGGTCGGATTTCACAGAAACTTCTTAATGGCATTAAGTCACAGTAATAACATATTCGTAGCTGTAAGTACCTAAGCAATGTTGTAACAATTTTCTAAACCTGACATATTCGTACACCGGAACCGTTTAGACATAGCGCACTTTTGTAAATGTCAACATCTTGTACACCTATGTACTACGAAATAAATGATTTTATCTTTGTCACCATTTGAATGTACATTCTTCTACTGCATCCATAGGTTCACTACAAACTATGCTAACTGTTATCTACGTATGTATTCATAGTTTATTTGTTTAGGTGTAAACTAAAGAAGCGGAATAGTTAGTATGGTTGTTAGCATTAAACTATCACAAGGGGATGTAGCTCAGTGGTAGAGCGTTCGCTTTGCATGTGAAAGGCCCCGGGTTCGATCCCCGGCATCTCCAAAACTTCTTTATTGTCACATAGTAACAAAAGATTAGCTAAATAAAAAAAAAACAACCGACCTTTAGTCGGATACTTCAGAATTTCATATTGTTTATATTAATAATTCGATATCTCTCATATACATAAGTCAGATACATAGGCACGGTACATTGTCCATATACATGAAACAGGTACATAGACAATAGGTATACAAAAAAGTGGAAGGTTGGCGGAGAAAATGGTAGGAATCCATTTTTATCAGTTAAAACGACAGTTATATTTTCATTAAATTTTTATCAGGGCCATGTTTTATACTTTCTTAAATCTTATACAGTTCTGAAAACCGTGAAGGAAAACATCGTGAGGAAAACTGGATTCCAAAATTGGGATCTGAAATCGCCAATCCGCAATTGAGCAAGCGTGGTGATCAATGCTTGCGCCTTATCTATATGGGAAGAGGACTGTGCCCAGCAGTGGGACGTTTATAGGCTGGAATTATTATTATTAATATTTATCGGGAACCAAGCTACCCTTTTGCAGACTTCTATGTATGTAGCCTTCCACTGCACAAAATCGAATTCACATATTCTTTATTCAATATAGGCTACACAGTGGCACTTATCGAACGTCAATCACAAAATAAAATAGGCAGCACCCTAAGGGTCGGTTCATATCTGGCGGAAAACGCACCGCCGTAATGAAAGAATGAATAGAACAAAAGTTAAGATATAAATAAATCGCGATGTTATCTTTTTTATAGTATTCTTTTAGAGTTATACCTACATTATTATTGTCAATATCTAATGGAAACTACAGCTATATTTGCGTATGTGAATAGTAGAATCCTAGTTTATTTACTCAGTTGCAAGCTTCATAGAACTGAAATACTACATTTTTGTTTAGTAACTACTAGTACAAGGGGATGTAGCTCAGTGGTAGAGCGTTCGCTTTGCATGTGAAAGGCCCCGGGTTCGATCCCCGGCATCTCCAAACTTACTTTATTGTGAAAGATTATTAACAAATTAGCTCAGTATGTTTAATGAAAATAGGCAAGGTATGTTATGGAGTAGCCATAGTTATGTTATTATAGTAGGTATATAGAAAAAAAAAATGTTTGTACGCCATATTATGATACAAATTAAAACATAGTCTACGTTGGAATTTCCTGCTGTAAGACCTTTTTGTACCAAACCAATAGTTTTAATTTGCATACTTTCGAAACTGCAGGTATTTTTACCCAAGACTTTCGTTATTAAGAATTGTTCCTTTCTAAAACGTCGAAAGGATGAATTCTTAATCAATTAAAATCACTTCATTGACATTATTTTAATTTAAGGGAACTTCGAAAAAATTCAGCAACTTATTAAGATCCTTTGCAATTACCTAAGAGTCCTAAAAGTGTAGAGATTGACACTGCATTGTTGTAAAGGACACGAAAAATTCATGCTTGTTATGTAATCAACAGTTCTTTGTTACATCCCCCAAAGGTTAAATAGCAATTTCCTCTTAAATGTGTATAAAAAAAAAAATGGTCTATTTGAATATTCGTAGTTTATTTACTCAGTTGCTTAGTTTGAAAAAGAAAAATAGTATATTAATTGAAATTAATATACACACGGGGATGTAGCTCAGTGGTAGAGCGTTCGCTTTGCATGTGAAAGGCCCCGGGTTCGATCCCCGGCATCTCCAAAGCTACTTTATTGGAACGTATAGACTTTAATTAGCTCAAAAGTGTCACAATGGAATAGAACAAACAACTATGACGTTTTGTTGCCTAGCTTAATGTCGATTCTTTTTTTATTTATACAGTTCTTAAATAGAATTAACTGTGTGCTCTTTTAGAAGGTCATGTATCAAGGGTATGTAGCTCAGTGGTAGAGCGTTCGCTTTGCATGTGAAAGGCCCCGGGTTCGATCCCCGGCATCTCCATAACACTTTATTAATTAACGTTTACATTAATTAGCTTATCACCTAATACGACAAAATAAAAGGACTAAGCTGGCAGGCTTGATAGCTGGATACAGCTTCTTGGGCACATAAAACATTATATGTAAGTGTCCTAGTTATAAAACTACATATAAAGATGTTATCATGGTGTCTGCGTAATAACTAAGAAACTAAAACGTGTTTTGAAAGCTATGTCTAGTTTGAATTCAGTTCTAGCAAATCAAGTTGAAAAAGGAAAAGGAGGAAAAAGCCTATGTCTAGCAGTTAACTGCTAGACAAAGGCCTCCCCCAAGGAACGCCACAGCGTACAATCTCCCGCCCTTTGCATCGAGTCACTGCCAGGTGCCTACTTCAGGTCATCGGTCCATCTAGCCGGGGGGCGTCCTACACTACGTTTGCCTAAGCTAAAACAGACTATCTTATTAACATGAGAGTCACTGACTTCCTTAAACCATTCACATGACATTATCTCCTGGTAAGACTTGTTATTAGAATCTTAATTACTCAACAACTTCTTTAAATCCCGTATCACAAGGTGCGGAGGAGTATAGGTTATTTCAATAGATGTTTACGTGGTTAAACTTAAAATATCAGTCAGTCTGTACGTCTTATTTTTAGCCGCAAGCTTTTAAGTAAAGTTTATCTCCATAAAAATAATCCAGCTATAAGTTGGACAAAAAATAATCGTAATCAATTTTGCATTGTTTTCAGAACTTTACACATTCAACACCATGATTTATGCAGGTTGACTTGAAATCTTACGCTAATAACATTAAGATTGCATTAAAAAATTTGGAGATGCCGGGGATCGAACCCGGGGCCTTTCACATGCAAAGCGAACGCTCTACCACTGAGCTACATCCCCTTGATACTATAACTACCAACTTATCTATAAGATTTATAACTTGTATTCATTCTAACAGCTGTTCAAATATCGTTCCTATTGAACATAATAGTTACATCATTTTGTTTTAGTCTTTGTACGAGTAGCTTTATAATATCGTAGTATTTTCACATAAGTGAATCAAAAACTACGGTAACTATAGATTATGAAATTCAATGTTATACGTAAAGAGTCACAAACACTTTTGATTTCTGCCTATCTTGTTATGCGTGGTGTTTGGGGAAAGTTGGGTGGTAACACAAGTCTTATCCGGAGTCAGTGGCTCACTTCATGTTAATAAAATACAGTGTTTAGTATAACTCGGTGCAACTGACTGCTGACATAAACAACTTAACTGTCCCGCCAGTAGACACAATAGTTAAATAATAGGAATGTTTATATATGTGTCATTGGACGGGATATTGGTTAGAATAGCTTTCGCTAAGTCTAGGCAAGTGAATCAAAATCAAAATATTTTTATTTCTCATAAACCAAAAAAAAGGCGCTTAAGAAACGTTACGTTAAAAACTACTGACTCTAGTTGCTCGGTTCCAAAGTGTCATTCCTATAGAGAAGAGCCGGCAAGAAACTCCATAGGTTACTCTTTTAAAAAAAAGGTTAACATCGATGTTATGATTACATTAATTTTAAAATATACGACAACAACGTAAACAGCAGAATGTTATAAAAATGTATATAATAATATAATATGAAACATTGTTCTTTGTTAATGTTAATAATATAGTAGCTATTGCACAATCGTAATTACATAATATGTTATATTAGTAGGACATTTGCCTATCGTTTTATATTTTACTCTAGAAGAAGCTGCATGGAATTAAGAGATAAGCTAATTATTGTAAACTTTATTCAATAAAGTGATTTGGATTTTCATTTGGTTTAAGATGAAGTAGTTGAAAAGCAACTTGTACAAAAGTGGCACATTGATTCTTAGTTTATAGCTAATCATCATCATAGTGTGTCATAATAAATATAGATGGAGATGCCGGGGATCGAACCCGGGGCCTTTCACATGCAAAGCGAACGCTCTACCACTGAGCTACATCCCCTTGTACATCAACGACCAATAAAACTTATCAGTTTATTTTAATTTACATCCAACTACAAATTTACTTGATGCCATATTAGCGTTACTTAGACAATGACGTACGTGCCAATGTATCGCACCAAATTAAAATCATATATAGGTAAGCTAATTATATTCAATTTTGTATAATATAATGATTTGGAGATGCCGGGGATCGAACCCGGGGCCTTTCACATGCAAAGCGAACGCTCTACCACTGAGCTACATCCCCGTGTGGACAATGTATATAAATTAATGTTTTGTTCATGAGTATTAGAAATATCTGAGCAAATAAATTATGTCACTAAAACTAAACACTATATTCAAGAACCAGACCAAAGGTCAAGAATCTTATCATCTTAAATCATATCAAAATAAAGTGAAATGGAAAGATTAATGTCTCTAGTTAACGATAGTATGGGTTGCGATACTGTGGGTAGAGTCTGAAGTTACACTAGAGAAGAGTGTCTGGAAGGATGGGGAAGGCCTTTGCCCAGTATTGTGACATTGTTCGTTGGCAAACTAATGTTTAACACTGCAAGAAAATGAAAAAATAGTACATGAAATTAAAAGTTTGCTGTTTCTTATCTTAACTTAATCTTAACAATTTGAATCTAGTTCAGTTTATGTACACAAATTTTCACAAACCGGGTCTGCTTATGCCCAATGATCTTACGCAAAAGAACCGTTATTTATTCTTACCTTTAGTAATCTTACTAAAGGTAAGAAAAATATCATTTCAAAAACTATCTAGCTTGCCTGAACTTCTACATTACCAAATATCTAGACAGTTGGTTAGCTCAACAAATCGCAAGCGTATTCTTGAAGACATAATAAAAGTACAGAAGAATAATCAACATTTTTAAATAGGGATACTGTTAATTATTCTTTAAAAACAATGAATAAGTAGCCAAAGTAATTGTTCGACCCTGTGCAAAAAAATATTTTGGACATGCCGGGGATCGAACCCGGGGCCTTTCACATGCAAAGCGAACGCTCTACCACTGAGCTACATCCCCTTGATATATCAAACAAAATAACTATCAATTTCAAATATTTCTGTCCAGATGTACTAATAATATAGATCCTCTACTAACTTGTTTCCTAATAAGCGATAGAGCAAAACGTCTTATCAGCTTTTCTAAAAGATTCACAATTTTGAGCTAATTATAGTCAATATGTTCCAATAAAGTAAGTTTGGAGATGCCGGGGATCGAACCCGGGGCCTTTCACATGCAAAGCGAACGCTCTACCACTGAGCTACATCCCCTTGATATATCAAACAAAATAACTATCAATTTCAAATATTTCTGTCCAGATGTACTAATAATATAGATCCTCTACTAACTTGTTTCCTAATAAGCGATAGAGCAAAACGTCTTATCAGCTTTTCTAAAAGATTCACAATTTTGAGCTAATTATAGTAAATATGTTCCAATAAAGTAAGATTGGAGATGCCGGGGATCGAACCCGGGGCCTTTCACATGCAAAGCGAACGCTCTACCACTGAGCTACATCCCCTTGTACTGTAAAATGTATAATGTAAAACTATCTAACAATCAATTTACATAGAACACCTAAACAAATGAAACTCCAGTTGCTTTATGCAAGAAAACAATAGCCAAATTAATGAAATAGTAAACATAATTTAACAGGTAGAAACTTGAAACATGGCTATCGCAATGTCTATACGCCTGACTTATAAGTAGGTACAATTAAAGGGTTTTTTTTATTTAATTTATACTAAAATCCAAACTGAATCGCAAGTAAATATTATTGCAAGACAGTTTTTCACACTTCTTCTTTTCACGCAATTTTTTCATAGTTGAGTATAATTAGAAAAAAATAGAGAAAACCGGTTGTTTTTCTATACGTGTTTATTACAGAAAACAGTGCCAATTGAACCGACTACTATGAAAAAAACATTGCGCGTGCGCCGTTCAAGTAGACAACATAAAATATATATCAGTGAAACAAATCGATCATGTTCGCCTCTCCAAATGGAATACAACGTCACACAGTTGCACATAATTTAATCAATAGATCAAATAAGTCACAATTGATCTTCTGAATATAACTACAATGCACAATAATAAAATTCTGCATTTTATTATTGCACATTCGCGTTCAAAAACTTGTTTATTATAAACTCAAATTGATTGACGGTTGCTCTACTTTGAAGCGAACTTTTTAACTTTAAATTTACGTAAATCATCAATAAATCTTTGACGCAAAGTTGCGTAAAATCAAAATTCAAAATGCCGATGTAAAAACGCTTGGAATATATCGCGAGGGGGCGAACAGACTTGCGGACGACCGGACAGACGGACGGACGCAAGAAATCATTATTGCGGCGGAATCCATACAAATAATTGGCCCGTAAACATGTCATGGCGGCGTCTGTGCCATGTATATTATATTAGGGCTGTCGCATTGGTTAAGAAAAGGAGCATAGCATTGAAACATATTTAAAGAATTAAGCTTATGCGTAACAACTACTATAAAACAAGAAGTAATGCGCTACTTTAAACTCCAACAATATTCAACAACTTTGACCTGTTGAACATTGCTGAACTTCATTTCGTCCAACATTTCTCTAGGAAATATTCATTGATATAGATTTTACTTCGATTATTTATACAACTTTTGCTCAAAACATCTTTGACCAGCCACATATTAAAACACTCTATTATCTTCTACAAATCATCATGTCATCCTGTAGCAGTCCACTGCTGTACATAGGCTTCTCCCAAGGAGCACCACAGCGTACGATCTCCAGCCCTTTGCATCCAGTCACTGCCAGCTGCCTTCTTCAGGTCATCGGTCAATCTAGCCGGGGGCGTCCTACACTACGTTAAATAAATCCCTTTAAATCAAATCTACTATAAAAAGAGTGGCAGCCCTACCCGCCATCCCCCGAATCCGTCAATGTCGTATCAATAGAGCTCGACGAGGCGATTTTTTCGTCGCGCGGCCCATGATCGACGCGCGCCGGCAGATGGCGTTGCTCGCTATTGTGCGCCCGCGCACCCGCCACTAATATTTAACAATCGAAAACAAACAACTACCTGCAATTGTTTTGATTCTTATACCACGACTATAAGATCACTTTTCCTTTGTTTTCAACTTTTAAGTTCAATATTCGAAGTATTAAATGCAATTTTTTGATTGCACTCGCTTTGAGCTTTATGTTTTGAGGTATAAGGGTGAGTTTGCTTTGGTTTGGGGTGTTATTAGATTGTGTGTCAATCTGATCGATTGGAGTGTTAATTTTAGAAGATCGAATTCAGTTTAAGATTTACTTGAGCAGGTTTATACAAATATGAATGAAGGCTTTGGCTACTGAAGAATGCAGGCTTTTTTTCATCGAAGAGTAATTAAAATGTACAGTTTTATTCTTCTATGTACTACTTAGTTGTTTACCTATTAAACTGGTCTTCAGGATTTCACAAATGAAAAAATATTCTCCGATGATTTTAGTAATGTACTTAAAACAGGTGGTTTATAGTTAATTTAGAGATAATAACTATTAAGTTAACTAAGAGAAATAACTTAGAGATCTAATGCTGCATGTAAAAAAGGTAATTTAATTAATTTAATGGACACAGTCAACCAGCAACATAGTAAAGAAGGAAACATTGTTAAAAATCATTTACTAAATACTTAATCCCAAACTTTATCAAAGTGAAAAAAAACGATTGCCATAGACAATAGCAGGCTCAAATTATTTTAATCATTTTGCTCAGTATCCTTAATTTACAAAAAAAATAACAACTACAATAAAACATATAATATCAAAAAAGTAATTTCCCAAATCATTTAAACATCCAGACACTGTAATCGCAAAACCTCTTGTATTTAAGTCTGCGCCCGCGCACATTTTATACCGATCGATCGATCGACGTATTGATCGTTAGTTCGGCATTCTCCAGACAGGTGGCGTCATTGTCCGACCGTAATTATAATGTAATTAATGTAGGGTTTAATTAAACCCATCAGATAAGTACCGAGTTTATTAATGCACCAATTAAATTAATTAAAACCCATTGGCCCCGCTCTCTGTGCGTCTGATAGATAAGTTGGGTTAAGGTTTCGCTAACATTACTTATGCAAAGATTATTATGTTTCTTTAAAATCGTCTAAAAATGCTTCTTCATGATAAAATGATTATTCTGTAACAAATCTACCAACAAATTATTTATTACAGTTTATTATATTTTAAAACAAAAGGTCTTTGCGATCAGAATTCAGAAATATTCGAGTGCTAAGAATGCAGGTTATATATTATATGATGACAATGCAAAGTTATATCAATCAAAATAAAGGCAAAAATAACACGTCACTGGACTAGTTAAAATGTCTAATAGTAATATCATCACGCTATTTTCCCTGAAGTCGTAAGCAAAGATGCGCAGACGCAACTTCATTGTACCCATCATAATACGGGCACTCCAAATGCCATGCGCTAACTACTGAGAATTGTCTCAAAGAAAAACGCTACGATACTTTTTGTGTAGCTTGGGAATAGAACCTGAGACCTCACACGCGACAGTCCTGTTTCATGATAAGCACTAAACATAAGCCCTTCTTAGACTTAATAAATCATTTTTTGGTTACTGAAATAAAACTACTTTTTGCGGAACTCTATCGCGGTTTATTTTTATTTTATTTCCAAAAGTTTCGACGCCTTTGCAGGTGTCATGGTCATTTTATGTACCTTTAACTAAAAATTGAATTGGTGTTTATAAAAGTTGTGATGTAGGAATCTTCAAATTTTAATACTACTAAACTTCAACACAACACGAGGCTTTGCGAAACTATTAACAAATATATCTATTAATTTGTAAGTATTTGCATTGACCATCCACCTTTTTCGCGGTACTCCAAATCACAAACAAACAAAAAAAAAACAAATGAAATCCAAAACGCACGAGTACGAGGTTCCATTGCGCCGCATTTTATCGGCTCAATCTAAGATAAGAAGACATATTAAATCAAACTGCGTAACTTTTTCACTCTTATTGTTATTCATTAATACTTCAGATAAAATGGAAAAAGCTCAGTAGAATGGGGGGCTGACATAAACCGCTCTACGACAAAAACTCGAATGCCTAACTTCATTTTAAAGTTTTAAAGATTGTGTGGTATTGATCTGAGATGCATAAGATTGATCTTTGATTGGGTGAGGGTTAGATGTGCCGCCGTTTATATTGTTGATATGATCAAACAACATATCTCCCACTCTTCTTATGTTATGGTGAAAAGGTATAAGCACATATTTGAAACTATGCTCGTTCTTGCTAAAGTAAAATTTTAAGACAAAATCTTTTGAAGCAATACTTTGAAATCTTTGGATTAGGAACTGGGTTTTTATTGAAATGGTCTGGAAACTACAATTCACAAAGCCTTTTACACATATACAGTACGTTTAATATCTAATGAATAATAATAGCTCCTTCTCATTATTATATCCACAATAATTTAACTGATACTGCAATTTATATTTATATGATAAAGCATGATTAAACTTAACACTCTCTACGTCAACATTTTTTACAATCCTGAGCACGCATGCGCGACAACGAGTTACTAATTTACTTTTGTTGAAGGAAACTTAAACGAATTTAATTCGCCTCAACGAAACCATAAGACGCTATCAGATCAAAATTACCACTTTACACGAGAATTCGCGCAAGAGTTTTTATACAAAACCCTTGAAATAACCATCGGTTCATGTTCACTGACATTTCATACATCGATACAAAATAATCGATTCATCGACACAAAACAATCGGCGTTTATCAAAGCGACGTTCGCAATGAATACGAAAAAAAAATAACGCAATTATTTCAGTCAAACAGTAATTTGGCGTCATTGTTCTTGAGAAATACCAATTATATACAATTACAATGTATATGACAATGTGTTTTCATTCCATCGGTTCGATATAGGTTGGTCACGGGATCCCTGGGATGTTTGTCAGTCCGATTCATCGGTGCCTTTGTGGCGGCAAAAAGTGGAACAATGAGAAGACATCTCTCGCTGTACAACCTACCCTACCGTAGGTGTCAAAAATGTTAGGAAACGTTATTTGTCGACATTTTAACGTATCATGAATGATCAGAATGCTAAATATTTCGTCACTAACCAACAATGAAACCGATCTAAGTTAATTTGGGATGGAAAAAGTTAAGAATCTAATTTGTATTGAGGTGTTTCTTAGTCTAGATTTCGTGACAGACTTTTGATGAACCGAACACAATAGAACATGGTACAAGTGATCTGGAATTCATCTTTTAATTTTTGTTTTCGGTATTGTCAGTCCTACCACCTCAGACGGAGTGGTATTTAAAATATCTTGACTGACATGATATATTATTTTTAAATCATAGTAGACATAAAATTACTGTAAGGACAGCCAAGTTGATATCACCACGACAATTAGCCAGGCGCGTAACGTGTTATGGGTTCGATTCCCCGCATAGAAAAAGCAATTATTTGTTTTTTGTGCATGTGTTATATTTTTTATAAAAAACACCCTTTGCTTTAAATTTCACAGCAGATAGGTATTTAGTTGCTGCGTGTAGTACTTGAAAAAATTATATGTTTGTCTCCCGCCCGCGACATAGGTTTTATTCCTAAGTACCCCTTTAATAAAAATCTAACATTCATACCAAAAGACATTTATTAAACATACTATGGCTATCTATAAGCCAGTTATGGTGTTATGGTAAAGCATTTAGTTTTTCTCTCGCCTTACAACTCCAAGATGAATGTCTGATAAAATGTATGTATGTATGGATTCTTTTATTTTATATTAACGAATACATACATTGACAGCAACTAATGTAGAGTCGGCGTGAATTAAATCGCGGCTAGGGATTGAAAAGAAAAAGTATAATTTATGAAGCCATTATATTGTTATTAGTTTTGAATAGGTTGCCTTTTAAACAACAGCTTGTATTAAAAAAAAAAAAACATCTATGGAGACTTATTTATTCTTCCTAAATACAAATGTACTCGTATGTTAAAAAGTTGTTCCTCGTGTCGATATGACCCAATTGTAAGCGATTAACTGATCAATCAAAGGAAAGTAGTTAATTCAACCGCCCAAGTTGCACCGGACGTGTGTATTTAGTAAGGCACGCTTCTTATACATGCTTTCTTTTAAGTAACCAATAATCTCTCTTTTCCATACATTGTAAGGAAAAAATAAGTAATATTAAATCTCTATTTGAGAGAGATAGTGTGATAGAAAATATAGTGCAGACTGTTTAATTTAAAAACTCAAGAAATTACTTTGAAAACATAATTAATAAACCTTCAAGATACGACCTGTCTCAGTCAAACGCAATTCCTTAAAGTGGTTGGTTTAGAATAAGCTTCTGAATCGATTTTTGGTATTAAAAGTAGGTGTTAATTTTTGACGGAAAGGTGTTTTGACCCGCGCCTCTCACCCAGACGAGTATATCTAACATCAATAATGATTAAAATCATTAGGTTTGTTTTCATTCATTTGATTACGGATGTTGTTTCGGACGTATAACTTAATATACTTACTACTACTACTAATTGGGGTGACTAAGGTTTTTATTTATCACCTTGTTTTTATAACAAACAAAAATAATTTCTTGATTAACAAACCGCTGATCAAGCGCTAATCTCTCAAGTCTCAAGTAGTCCTACCGGCTACCATTTACGAACAAACGACAACTCTAACAAAAACCGTTGCTTACAGATCGATTTATTACAATCACTTTGCAAATAGCTTAGCGATAAACTTTTAGTGCATGTCCCAACTAATTAGATGTGAATTATGTATGAAAAAGATGCTATTACCACATTACTGAGATCGCAACTGTGATAAGGTTTTTCAATGTTGTGAGGTAAGATTTGTGTAGCTTGGGTTGAAAGAAAGCTTTACCTCAAAATAAACGATGAGTTTTTAAGTTAAGTATTTTAGAAGTAGTTTGTGTTAAAATCACGTGTATTTTGTGTATAATAATATATGTAGGTACCTGAAATAAATAAGGATGCATATAACACGTCCACTAACAAAATTCATTATGGTTAAGGCAAAAGTAATTTTAGGGCTACTTAAAAAGTAATTTAATTTTAAAACTTAAGTATTTAATTAATTACATGATTTGTAATAATGAAAGTGGATGAAGCGAAACGTGTATGTAAGGATCGTAGCAAGTGGAAAGAAGTAGTCTCTGCCTACCCCTACGGCCAAGAGGTGTGATTACATATATATGTATGTTTGTATATAATAGTAACCCTAAAATTTAGTTCAAGCTGGAATCTTACCTTCCTATATAAATATAATACGAATATCAATAAAAATATTTCATCTTTCATTTCATAACTCACTCAACCTTTTTATTTGACTGCTTCCAACCAACCCTCCGTAAAAGGCGTTAAACCGTGAAAATAAACAAAAAGTTCACTTAAAATATTTATCATTTTTCACTTGCACTGCTTTGCGTTCCAAGAGATGTGTGAAGTTATGAACGGAATATTGCAATTTATTTGAAAAAAGGTAATATTTTGCATGCGTTTGTAGTTGTTGCGTTTGAGTTATTTTTATTAAGTAAATACCATTTTGATGATGAATCGAGAAGAAACGCTTTCGTTTTTACTCTTATAGAAAGTAATAACGCAGGTTTTTATGCATTAATGGCATTAATGGTATTTAAATATAATTATGTATCACTATGTCTCATCTATATAGAATTTTCAATACTTGTTCTGTCTTGCGTAGTTTTAAGAATTTTCACTGGGTGTAAAAAATTATAATCGATTTAGACAGCCATTTTTCCTTCAGAAATATGTAGGTAAATAAGTGACTGCCTTCACGACACTTACAGCTTTAAAGAACTAACAACCTTCATTTACTCAACGTTTAGTTCGATTACAAAAATTTTAAAAGGAAAGTATGCGATCTTCCCAAATTCATTCGCAAATCACTTTCGAACAATTTCATTTATCTGTGAAAATCATGAATCATTTTACTATCATGTACCTCTTTCTTCGTTCTTAATTGGCGTATCTCTTCACGTGATCAGTTACCAAGTGAGCATGGGACAGAAATATAGATGTGATAGGTAACTGCATCGAGTGCGATAAGCATCCCTACAATAGATCATAACCATAAGGTATGACGACTGTGTTATGTGCACGATGAATTCACTCACACAATGTTATTACTATCTGATGTAGGGTTGACACCAAACAGAAGATTAGCAGCTAGTCTGGTAGAGTTAACTACCTGATATGGTTATTGAACTTGCGTGATATTATGTTTAAATAGATTATTAATATTTTATTTCAAATATCTCACTTAGCTCCATTATTTTTTTTCTGTTTTGCTGTTTCAACAAAGCCTTATAAAAATATCCAAAGAAAAAATAAATCGTTTCGAAAGAGAAAATGAATACTCAATAAGAACCTAGTATTAACAGAAGGTAGCACAAGAAGCAATGAGGTCGACACTTATTTTCTCAAATTATCTCTTAACCTATACAGGCAATCCTTTTATGACCTAATTGTATTGTAACCCTTTAACCACTCACGAATAATATGCAAAAAATAACAATAAAAAATGAATCTACGTGGATCTGTCAACCCTAAAGCGCCGCGTAACTTTTTGCCAGTGAACTGCGAATTCACCGCATACATTGTCTTAGTATGGACAAAATAAGTGAGTCGGAACTACACGTAAGAAGCAGTTTCTCCACTCGACTTAGCCCTTTGATGTCCACCTTTGAAAAGGTAAAAGTAACTTTATTACTGGGGAATTAAAGTTGAAAATAGGTTGGATCTTTTTGAAATTTTCAGCAGATGATGTCCAAAGGACTTTGAACTATAGGGAGATGAGTTTAAGGTTTAGTTTTGTTTGGTTTCGTTTGTTGTCTAAGTCACAAAAACTGTAGTGATGATGGACAAGTAAGCAGAAACTTATTAAGCCTCTTTGACGAACATGCCAATTGTCGAACGTTCTCATTGTCGCCATTTTTATTTATAGCCATTTTCGAGATCGGATTTCGTTCGATTTAGGGAATTGTGTTTTTTTAAGGAATTCAAAAGGGATTATCGGAGGCCAAATAACGGAATCTTGAAATTTTTGGAGTATTTTTACGAAACATTCCAATTAACTCTTTAATTCTCTAAAGCTAGAGTGAATTTTCTCAATAGTTTTAAATATTTTACATCGCATAGATATGCAGGATACTCGAAAAAGCAAACTTTTTACCGTATAAAGAAGTGGAAAAAAATGTGCATAGAAATCGATTAAATATACACTTATATTATAAAAAGTAGCTTCGCAGTACTCTACATAAAAATAGCAAAATGTATAGATTTCAGAGCAGCTTAAAAAAATATCTGTTAATCTCTAACATATTTCTGAGAACTTGTTTGTTTTAAAACCACGATTTCACGATATCGACGGCATCATTAAATAAATATGAAACTGCATTTGCATTTGTACACACAAGTGCAATAAATATGCACTTGCGTCGATCATAACAACTGGCTAATTGAATAGGTTTCGTTACAAATAACACAATATAAAATAATAATTTTCTGTAATAAAAACGGCTATACCCCGACACAAGTTACATTCTCTATCTACATTCATCAAATTAGATATGTCATATGTTACTTACATATTACTGATTATATTGAAAACTTTTTGGTTGAAAATTGTACTATTGAAAACTTTAAAATAATAACGGATAAAAAAAAACAAGAATACTGGATCGACTGTTTTTGATGAAATTTATATAGGATCAACTGAATATTTGAGTGCTACTATTGCCGTAGATATCACACAGTTTCATACAACAAAACATACCTAGAGTCGGTTGAAAGTGCATCTATGTCTTATTCCTCGTAACTAAAGTAAGAAACAATCAATACGAAGCTATTTATCATCGGGTCGCGGCTTACTTATGATTTACGATACAACTCGCCTTAAGTCCGAATGTCCGTGCTTACCTCCCCGCTCTATGCCCATTAGTGAGGGCTAGGAGAATAGCGGGGAATGATACAAAGGTTTGTCAAATTATATGTAGATAAACTACACCACACTACCCAGACACAGAACAAGTGATTTTGCTCGTCATAAATATTGGTCCTGGGTGGAAATCGAACCTACGACCTTCGGTTTAGCAGTCAGGATCACTAACCACTAGACCGACAGACCAGTCGATAAATACGTAGTGTAACTATTTTTGTCTGATGAGAAGGTATTAGCCAAGTAGAGGTAAATTAATTATAATGATGTCAGTTTGAATAATAAATAATCTTTATTCGTAGGCCATATTAAATTTTTGAAATGGAACTGATAACGTGATAAAGAGGGTGATTAAAGGTTGATGATTATGAAGGCGTTCAGCTTTCTTTATGTGAGTAATCTTTTAGAAAACACCACGAGTACAATAAGCTCTGAGAGTCAGTGTCATGAAGCAAAAAATTTAAACCACGTGCTTTTTGATATTAAGGGTGTTATTGGGTTACAAAACATAATAAAATAGTATAGAAACGCATCCAAACCAAACAATAACTTGGATTGTCAAACCGCAGATTTAGTGGTCACCGTCCATTGTCCTCACACATGTCACCTCAATCGTATAGCACTTACTCTGTCGCTTTTTAATATAACCCCCACAAAAAATGCCCACTTTTGGGCAAAAACAATTTGTGCCCAGCCCTTAGTCACGGCATTTTTTGCTATATTGTATGGAAAGTTGAGTATTTGTGATACAGTGTATTTGTAATGTTTGTTTTATGATTGTTACATTGTGGTTATTGATGGTTTAGATAGAAACAAGTCCAGATTGAGAGCTAGGCTACGGTTGATTGACATTAGATTACTAATTGCTTCGTGTGCGATCGTGCTTTGTAAGTTAGTAGTTTTTTTTCATAAAATTGATCTGTATAAAATCACTTTTAAAATGCTATTCATGGTATTTGAAGCTCGGTTTTTAACTTGAACTGGGGATTACATATACAAACAAGTCTTTGAAGTAGTGTTACAGTTTTGAAAAGCCTTACTTTGATATGGCAACAAAGGTAAATCAATAACTCTTTGATTTTATTCAACGCAGAACGCATTACATTAGTTCTTAAGTTGTTGTTAAGATTATAATACTAAGAAGAATACCCCACATTCAGTATCTTATTAAAATATGGGAAAAGTAAATATTCTTTTGAAACAAACCAAAATTCATTACTTAAAAAAAATAATCTAAACCATTTTTAGATTAACTTGAAAAAGCTACCCAATTAATAACACACCGGCAATTTTAACACAATTTTTCAAAACCTTCAAACAACCATACAATCAAACCAAAGCACTATCACCTACTTAGCGAGGGGTGGTAATGAAATAAAAAGTAGGCCCCTTCCCCCGTCACCCCCGGACGAGCCCTCAGCCCCCCATTTACCTAGCGCGTGGCCAGCATAGTAACACCTGTATTATAATGTAACCTGACTGGGGTTAAAAGCTGCCAATGTATCTATATGTAGGCTAAAGTTAGAAATTTTTGTAAAATATTTTATGTTGGTAGGTTTAAAATTATGTTTTCAGAGCATAATTAGGGAAGAATTTAACTGGCATTGGCCGACTCGATAAGAAGAAGAGCATAAGTTTACAAAAAATACTTTTCGGCATTTTCAAGAAAAATGTGGCTGCGAGTAGAGCCTTCCCAAGCAAAACACAACCAAGAAGGTCAGCGTTAGATAATTTAATTGACAAATGTAGATCATTGTACAAACCATCTATGTTATATATTACTATGTTATGTATGCTCATATTGCCAAAAAGAGAAAAACAACAAACGAAAGTCATACCTAAAACACGAAACTCCAAACATTAGCGAGGTCCCGTCGCGTCCCGTCACGTACCCGGATCGATTCGGACGTGCTCGGACATACCCGGACATACCCGGACAGACGGACGGTTTATAGCTCTTTAACTACCGGGTAAGCCGTAAACTAATATAAGTGTGCCGTCTTACTTGTTTAAGGAGATGTACTTGTTTTATAGGTCTTAAGGTGATGCTGTGAAGGTGATAAGCGGAGATCTTAAGGGTATTCTTTAACGGCACAAAACCATAGAAGAAGTAATATAATATATTAATGTAACCTGTTTAATTTCACACTGCTGGGCAAAGGTCACCCCTGTCTGACTCCAGATTTTTCTGTCTCGAGCCACATGACACCAATCACTTAAGAGCGATCAATATGATGTCAATAATATAAATATTATGACATTTTACATAAGTAAAGGTCCTAAAGTCCTAATTAAATCCACAAACGATTTTTTTACATAATGTTTTCAAATGGGATAAAATGTAGTGTACCTATAAAGTGATAAGGAATTTTGATCGCAGAAAACGAAATTACTGCCTACAGATTCCTGTCTACATTAACTTTGGGGCAATTCCTGTAAAAGTATGATCCTAAAAAACAAATATGTAAAATGACCACCCAAAAAGCCTTAAATACAACAATTTTCCATCAAGCAAGTACCAGTTGTCTCCAACAGTCGCGAGCCAGAAGTTTTTCATCACTAATCACCCGCCAGCGAGTCACGTAGACACCCTCACCTACGTATACATTATAGCTACGTTTGTATACGTTTACATGAATATAATGCTTTTTGGGTGTTCAAGAGTTTTTCGGTTAATGTTGTTTTAAAAATGGTTAGATCGGGTTTTTAGGTAATAATGTTGGTGTTTCTCAAATCTAATGTCAGCTTCTGTATACCTAGACCTGATAAAATGTTGTCATCGGATCAGGTATAAATAGGAATAAAACCTTTTTTCAAAGTGAAATATTTACCTACAATCTAGGTTTTTACGATTGATGCCTACGTTCACCTAGTTGTCCAATTCTATGTATAATCTAAGTTATCTCACTTCGGCCGGGATGCCCTCATTTATTTGCATTCTTAATTAATCAATCGTTAAAAAATCTTTTACTAAAGCTCTAACCAGAAAGCCATGGAAGGAGGGCTTGTCCTGAGCTCAGACAGAACAGGGTAGAGGAAAAAATATCAATATTGAATTAGGAATACACATATCTTATCAGACGTCATTACGAATGACAGGATATCTACGTAACCCAGCATCCTTATTAATATTCCGTCACATCAATAAGATGAACAAAATTCTCTTGGTTTCCGTTTAATATTCGCTGGTAGAATATGTACTACGTACAGTGATCAACGCAAGTTCAGCAGCATGCCAGTCACGTCCGCCTACGTGCGAGGCTCGCACTGAATTACTTGCCGTATAGCTGTACGTAGACGAAATTACGCAAAGTGAACGAAATTTTGTTGGAAATCTTTGATGTTTTGGAATTAGAATAGAAAACAGAATGAGTTCTTGTTTACGCTAAAACAAGTCAATACCCAAAAGTTTTAATAAAAATAAAGCTAGTAGTTTGTTTACTATTTATGCATAATAACACAGTAATATTACGAAAAATAATTATGAAAAGAAATATGAACAAAAAAGGCGCAAATAGACATACCTAATATACGTTGTAAGTGGCTAACCAGCGAATACTGAAAAGCTTTTTGTCTTTAAGTCACTAAATATCTACCATGTCGCCTTTACTACACCTTTATGTAACATTATGCAACATATCATTTTGAGAGTTAGCGAGATTTAACGACAGCTTAAAACCAATTAAGTTCAGTGGTTTGCAATTTTTTTTCTAAACTAAAACTGGGTCCTACATTTTTATTCTCAAGTAGGATATATCACATATGTAACTACTTAATGCAAGAAAATATATTTGTTTCCTTTTCAGAACTAGCTAGTAAGCTACGATGCTTAAAAATCTTCTGTCTTAATTTTCCTCGTAAATGTCAATGACCAGTAAAACTGGAGTTTACTGGAGCCATTAATGTAATTTAATTTCCATAACGTCTGATATATAGTGCAGGGTTAAATCCCTCATTGGATCGTGCAGATATTTTTATGGTGCTCTCGGAATGCCATCAAGAGATCCACAGCCCCCTGACGTCTCCATGATTTAGTAGTCTTCGCCTCATAATTATGGCTCAATATTAGTGAGAATTTATATGTAGATGATGTATAGGTGACTTTATAAGGGGTTGTGTCTGGTGAAAAGATATTTGGCGAGTTTTACCTGCGAATTTTTGTGGCATTTTTTTGGTGTGTGTGATCTCAATTTACTTTTATGTATAATAACATATCATCACGCCTGTATCCCCGAAGGGGTAGGCAGAGGTGTACCAATGTACACCCACGGTTCGCCGATATGTTTTAGGTCCCATGTAATAGGGGGCAAGCCTATTGCCACTAACCGGGCACAAATCCAAACTCCGACCTGCTACTGAGAATTTCATAGAAAAACCCAATAACACCTTGGTCGACTCGGGAATCGAACCCAAGACCTCTAGCGTAGCAGTCGCGCTTAGCACCACTAGGCCAGCGAGGTAGTTTATGTATAATATGTATGTATTTAGAAATATATCCGTTGTCTTGTCTAGTTACCATAGTACAAGCTCTGCTTAGTTTGGGATCAGGTGATTGTGTGTGAGTTGTCCCAGGATATATTGTCCGTTTTCAATATTATTGATTTTTTAATGTTTAATGCTAAGGAAATAATTTGCTATGCGATTTATTTGCATATTTAGGTAACGTGCACCTAAGTACTACTTAAAATAAGTTACACCACATACTGTATGTATGCTTAAATATTGTTGATTAGTTTATAGTACTTACGCATGTTTGTGAACATGAACTTCGAATATCAGGCATAATAATTGTTGTTAGCTATTTTGCTCACAGTATTAAAACTGAATTGATATGTTTAGGCTGAAATTGTTGATAACACTCTATGTTATTAAGACAGTACTATTAAATATTAATTATGTCTATTCAAAGAGCCGATGTTTATACAAGCAGTAAACAGCTATGCAGACAAAGTTTGAATGTCTTCATTAGTGATAGTGAGTTTAAACAATAGAATACTTAAGTTCACTTAAAGTAAACAAGTTGTGTTGCTTTTAGAAGGTTCACAATGCTGTATTTTAGACATATATCACAAGGGGATGTAGCTCAGTGGTAGAGCGTTCGCTTTGCATGTGAAAGGCCCCGGGTTCGATCCCCGGCATCTCCAATCATATTTATTGTATAATAGTGAATGTAATTAGCTTACGAATGACAAAAATTGAAACTATACATAGATGCGTCACGGTTTTATTAAAGTTATGTGACATCAAAGAATTTAAAAGTTGTAAGTAAAATTAAAATGATTCGGTAAGTTCAATTGGTAGATATTGTACAAGGGGATGTAGCTCAGTGGTAGAGCGTTCGCTTTGCATGTGAAAGGCCCCGGGTTCGATCCCCGGCATCTCCAACTATATTTATTATGTCAAACTATGATGATGATTAGCCTGAACTACGTATCATTGTGCGACTTTTGATCAGGCTGCTTTTGAATTACTTCACCGTGTAAAACCAAATAATTATTAATTAGCTTTAAACAAAATCTTACCGTCAAAATAAGAACCTACTCCTTGTGCAGTCGGAATTGTAAAACGCTACTGATAATGCTGTCTGCGTGGCTGAGTTCTGGTTCAGGAAATATATCTTATTGTACATTTTCCTAATAGTATAAAATGATTTAAGTTAGTTAAGGTTATATTAGAATAGTGTTAGCACAATGTCTTTACTATCATATTGGATATGGATTCCTGTAAAATAATCTCTAATAAATCTGGTGTTAAATAAATAAATAAAGTTCAATTCAATTGATGGTCACCCTCAGAAGAAGGTTTAAATTAGATAAAATATTTTACGAAAAGTTTAAAAAGGAATTTAAAACGAATGCACGCATAGTAATTTTTAAACAATAACGTCGTCAAATGACTTCATAGAATATTTATTCAATTGTATGTAACCGAATCATCAAATAGTAAACTTGATTGTCACAATTATAAGGGGATGTAGCTCAGTGGTAGAGCGTTCGCTTTGCATGTGAAAGGCCCCGGGTTCGATCCCCGGCATCTCCAAGTTACTTTATAGTTTCGCGCTAGATGTAATTAGTTACTTATTTATCATTTCGGAAAGAAATGTATTGTAAATAAGAATCTGCTACTACGATAGGTATACTATACTCATAATATAAAGTGAAGTCACATACGCTGTCTGTTCACTTAGATCTTTTAAGCTACTTAGCTGATTATAATGCAGTTTTCAGCAAAATATAGAGTGATTCAAAAGAAAGGTTTTAAGTCGAGAAGTTTTTGAATTAGTGCAAACCCCGGGGCAGGCTCGCTAATAATGAATAAACACTAATTGTAATTATTCTCTATATAAATAATTTGTTAAAACATTTTGCAGTATGTAGGTACACACGTTACTTAGTGCCATATGAGATTTACTTTTCACCACCTTTTCACCTAATTTGTAAGTCATGTAGCCATGTTCATTTTGATTCAGGGAACTCGATTTTGTTGCTTATTTGAGTTTGTATAATATTTGTGCAGGTGCAAAGTTTTTATAGATGTGAAAGAAAATAATAGTTAAGTTGATAGATTTAATTACAAGGGGATGTAGCTCAGTGGTAGAGCGTTCGCTTTGCATGTGAAAGGCCCCGGGTTCGATCCCCGGCATCTCCAATCTTACTTTATTAATGCACGAGACATAATTAGCTTAGTCAAAGAATCTTGTAATTTGTGTATAAACGTTAGGGAGTATCGTGAGAGAAGTCGTCCTTCGGAAAAGCCAAAAAGTAAATTTACTCAGAAGAAAGGAAGCTGTTTTGTTTTTTTTTATATCATAATAAAACTTATGTTGAACTTAGGTTGATGAACTTGAGCGGAATCGAGAAAGAGCTGATCCTTCTCGAAGAAGAAGAAGACGCCGAGGAGGTGATCGCCTCGAAGGAGTCTAATACGCCGAAAACCCACCTATAACATCTGCCGTAGGTGGGCCTTTGGGGCCACGGGTGTTCAGAGAGGGGACTCTGTCGCCCAATAAGTGTCCTCACAGATGACGGCAGCAATGGTCAATGCTGCCGTGCATAGAGAGGTCCAGGGGAGACCACTTTACAGTCTTCCCAGAGAGGAGCTCTAACGGGCGTTGCACAGGGGGGCTTCTGGCTTGTTCTTTAAGAGGTAACGGAAGTCCCTTTTCATGTGCTGATGGTGACCAACGGGGTGGTTTTAGTGCGGTAAAAATCCCACACTCCCCGGTCTTATAAATCCCCATAGGACCGGGTGCCTTTTGAAGGTTTCCCCCGCGGGAAAAAAAAAAAGGTTGATGAACTTGTCCATTACGATCGCATGACATAATAATTTGTTTTTTTTTTGTTTCACCTAAATTTGGTTTCAATTGAAGATATTATCAATTATTTGTACAGTTGTGAAAAATCTAACGCTACGAACCAGTTGGTCTTATTACTAGAATTTATCACAAGGGGATGTAGCTCAGTGGTAGAGCGTTCGCTTTGCATGTGAAAGGCCCCGGGTTCGATCCCCGGCATCTCCAATTATATTTATTATGCCACACTATACTTAAGTAGCTAAGCACTAAGGCACTAAGATATAGATAGAAATGATGCTTGTTATGTTGTTTTTTTTTAACATTTTGTAAAATATATCTCCTCTGTCCATACAATTAATTTAGTTAGGTACATGATTAAAATTGTGTTTTTAGGGCCACTAGATAAAAGAAAAATGAAAACGGATTATAAAAAATAAAATATCTCACAAAGTCACGTAGAAAGCCGCATTACAACTTCTATTACAGCATTCGTTTCGAAAAAAACGTAATTCGAATTTAGAACTCAATGGAACAAACATAAACAGTTTGACAGTAAAACAAAGATGGAAGTTAATTTGTGGATAGATTGACAATGTCGGTACGTGGTAGTAAAGTGTAGAATTAGTGCCGGGAACACCCCGGATTAGCTATAAAAACTTTTTTACAATCGTCACTAGGGGCTTGCGTAGTGATGGGGCCGTATCGACATTTAAAAGGAATAATGCACAATATTGGGGTGTATATAATAACAAGATTTTCTCACTGTGAATGCATTGATTTATTTTTACGTAAACTGTTTAAAAATAAATAAATACGTAAACTCGTATTTACACACACACACAGTAATATTAACAAAAAAAGTCAGTTATCTAATTTTGTTTCGCATAAAAGTTTTTTAATATGTAACTTTATTTAATTCCTATTTATTGATATAGTTGCTACAAATAAATGGATTTCCTTCTACTATTCACTAACGAAAAAGCTACAAGAACCTATTTGTGCTTATTTTAATACACTAAGCACTGCTTAATTTCCAGAATGTTGTCGATATCGATGCTGTCACATCCCTACTAAGCCATAACTCTTGGTCGCACCTAATTTGCATTTCTTTATTGGATCGAGGCGGAATTGAGAAAAATTCTCCCGCGCTCTGTTTTAATTACAAAATGTATATTATTTACATTTAATTTACTGCCCCTTAATAATTGCCAATTTAGGAAATTCTCTTATAAATTAGAAAAAACTAAAAACTAAAACTGAATTTAAAGACATGAAACCAAATTTGATTTAAATTCATTAGTTGGAACGATTAGATTGCTTACATTATACTCTGCCTAGTAGTTATAAATAGTGGTAGCAACCACAATCAAATGTTAATTCTTCAATCTACATTGAAGTACCGTAAAAGAAACGTGCTTATCTTTTAACGAATTTAAGTGTTCCTAGCAATACACCTGAAACAAATTGAAAAAAATAGCTAATTGGTAGTGTATACCTTGCAGCTCTTTCTTATGCATAATTTATATCCAAACCTATATTCCCCAACAATTAACACCCAAAAACCATTACCATTTCACCTGTAGGTACCAGGAGCACATAACTCCAGCAATCCCGTGATTACCCGATACATCAGGCGCGCCTTGCCATACATCGCGGTAACGGCGCCATGCCTCGCGAGCTCACATTAAACTGAATGTTTAATATAAATGCTGGCTGTAAATATAACGTCTTACAGCCACTATCTATCGATGTCAATCCCGTGAGCTATTGAGGTTGTTTAAGCAAGATTTTTCCTAGAAGTTGTTTTTTCGAAATTAAGCTATGTTTTGTGCGACTGTATTTTCAATCGAACGGAAAAAAAACAAGAAAGATTCTCATGTCACACTCAAATAATAAAACACCCTGTCATGCACATCCTGCGTTTATGTGAAAATAAAATATCTCCAAGAAAACGTAGCTACAAGAAAGATACGTGCGAGAAATAAAAATATGTCACACTGAAGAAACTAAAATGTCGGAAAGCGTAGCATTTTTCAAAGCAACAATATTTATGGGCACCCAATTGAATTTCACACTTGATTTCATTTCCGATCTTGAAAATCCTTTACGGTTACGAACGAAACGCATCTGTCAAATAATGGCGGGAAAACAGACCACGGTACTGGCAGTCTAAACGAAGGGTCGCCATGTGTCAAATGGAAAATAGTTATTTATGGGCGCCATTCACAAATTGCATTTCGAGGCCGAATTGATATATTGGAATGTTTTATATGTAAATGTGGTCCTAAGACGAATGGCTTGGCCCAGAAACGGATATAGCATGATTTATACCCATTGTAATGCAGGTTTAAGTATTTTATATAACGGATCCAGGATAGAAAAACACAACAACTATTATTATTTATTAACGTCTCTGTAGTTTCATTTGCCCTCTACTATACTTAATTGTCAATTTTTATTTGGCTATGAATGATAATAGTTTTACCGAAGTATACCAATGAAGGACCAGTCCATAGAATTCTTTAGATTAATAAGATATTAATTAGATATTCTACATTCTTAATGTAGTATAAATTCTGCACTACCTACTTATGTATCTTTTTTTACGTATGTTATCAAAAAAATATTTAAGCGTAGAATGAGTACGATATTCTATATTCAAAATATCCGTAGCTAAGTACTAAGTGCAAAGTTACGAGTATTTTGAGTTTGTTAATTGTTTGTACTACGGCCACAGGTACCTACCTACATGACGGTATAAAGAAGTAATAAGTAAATAATACACTTACCTATTATCGATTGCGTTCCTAAACACCAGCTAACACACAATGTTACACTCACAAGTCACATTCTTACAGCAAAAAGTGTCTAGAGGACTAATCATTTTCCGTTGCTCTAAATACCGGAACTAAGAAGGTAGAAGGAAGGTAGGTACATAAAAAAACAATGCTGATACATTATAATACCATAGAGCCGCGGTCACGTTTGCGGACGATAGTTTGGTTTCTGTAAATCATTATGTCAACTGAGGTCAATTCCGTGGGGGCACACGAGCCAATCCGTTATTCACGATAAATGACAAGATGAATTTATGTATCAATAGGAACCTAGATTAGTTGTGGAAATATCCTCGCCAGAGGTCCCTTTGATGTTCAAGGATCTAAGCTATGACTTAAAGCTTTATGTGGTAGGTACCTACTTGCGAACTTTCTTTTTGCGAACTATTCGCCTAAAAATTTGATGTTCATTTACTAGATTTGAACAGCCAAATAAGATTATTACTATTGTTATAAAGTCAGTTTTTGGGTCAGCATTGGCCTTATTGGTATGGATGATGATTGACGAATTTAATCTAACGAGATATTTTCCTTAGACCATATTTAGGAAGAAAAAGAGAAAATAACTATGAAAAAGGTCTATAATAAGACCGTAGTATTATTTTGCAAGCACATTTTCATAGTTACTTATTTCAAAACGTTTGACGCGCAAACTAAATATTTTTTAGCTGTACCGAAGTTTTATATTTAGATCTAATCAAAGTAATTATTAGTTAGGCGTATCTCTTACGCACGTGATAATTCAACCTTCGTGCAATGGAAATTATCATCATGATCAAATTTGGGCAGCGAGGATAAATGTATATTTACAAATCGTTACATATAGATATTATGTTAACTATTCATACTAGAAAATAGACACAAATCACGTGCCGCCAATTCCTGTTTACCTGTTTTGAAGTAACAGTGACAGTGTTGTCAGACAATAAATAGCTACCACTTAGTATTTTTTATGCTATTATTGGATTTGGAATCACAAAATGCAAACATTTCTAGGACAATCTATACGATGTTTTAGCAACTGGAAACGTATATGAAATTCATAAATTAGGTACATTTATACACATAATGCGGCCAGGGGACACAACTCTACCTACGATTGTTTTTTTTTATCCTAGTTAGTGATACACGTCACAACAAGATTGTCGTCCAATCCTAAGATACCCAGCATTTCTTTGATCGCGTAGGTACCTTTTTCTCTAACAACATCAGTTACTTACCTACGTGTCAAAAGTAAAAATTAAGTTGTGTTAATGACATACGTTAATGCTAAGCCAAACACAGTTCTAAAAGATATTTGTGGTGAAAAACATTATTTTTTTATTAAATTTCCCTTAATAACGGACTTGATATAATTTCTTTGGTAGAAAAAAGTAATATTAATGTCACTACATACTGGCAACACTTCACACAGTCGCCAGTTAGGTTAGCGAGGAGTAGTGTGTCGCCGTCACTAAAGTTACAGCTGTTGACCTTGACTAATTCATAAACAAAACACAACATGGATTTCAACGATAAAGTTATTCTAATTACTGGAGCTAGTTCGGGTCTTGGTGCAGCGACAGCTATTTACTTGTCGAAATTATCAGCAAAACTTGCCCTTGTAGGCCGCAAAGAAGCAAATCTGAAAAGAATAGCCTTGTACTGTGAGAAAACTAAGGGTATTAAACCTCTTGCAATAACAGCTGACGTCACAGAAGATCTCGATGCTGAAAGGATAATAAAAGAGACCGTCGATCACTATGGAAAATTGGACGTTTTGGTGAACAACGCCGGTGTTATTGGAATGGGTGGTGTCAAGAATTCTTCAATGGAAACTTACGACACGGTTATGAATACTAACATGAGATCTGTGTATCATTTGACGATGCTTGCTACCCCTCATCTTATTCTTAGTAAGGGTTGTATTGTGAACGTTTCATGTATCGCGAGTTCCAAGCCCAGTACGATGGCCTTAGCGTACAATATCTCCAAGGCCGCTTTAGATCATTTCACTAAATGTGTTGCTCTAGAATTGGCGCCAGACGGCGTTAGAGTCAATTCTGTAAACCCGGGTTTTGTGAAAACAAATTTGTTGAAAGGCATTGGTCTGAATGAAGATCAGTTGGCATTATTTGTTACTAATGTTGTAGGTAATATGCCTATGAAAAAGGCAGTGGAAGGCGACGAAGTGGCGGCCTTGATAGCATTTTTGGCCAGTGACAAAGCAAAAAGTATTACCGGTTCAACGTACGTTATAGACGGCGGCAGTTTGTTGCGCTAAATTATTAATGCTTGTTGTTTTCTGATTATCACAGGACATCTCGGCAATTTATTTTTTTAAGTTATGTTATTTTACGGCTTTAACTTTGTGCATTTGTTTTCCATAGACTATAATGATGATCTTGTAAAATCATGTCTCGAGATCTTTGTTGGTCTGAGCTATATTTATTACAATTTTATTTATGCGTAAGTAGCTAACTCGTAACGTTACAATATTGTTAACTGAATTAATAATCTCCATTGTAAAAGTATATTCTTTTTACATTTTAATGTTCTACCTAGTCAATGCCTCAATATATTTTTATAGAAAATATTATTATAAAATTGTTATGAATCATGCCTATAAGAACAAAGTTGTAGAAATGTATGTTATAAATAAATTATATTACCCTATGATATACTTTTATTTCCTGTCCAATAATGCATATTCGTACATAGCCAAATAAATAGCACGTTCTTAAACAAAATAAATAAAACCTTTTACCTGCTTTCTTATCACTGATAACTGAAAAAAAAGGTGTTTGAATTCCGACTTAATTTGTAATTTAAAACCCGTATGTAGTTTTATCAATCTGATCAAAATGTAAGTGCTATACCAAAACAGGCGCGAACCTAGAACTCAGAAACTTTGAGATTTGAGATAGGAACCCTACGGCCCTACCTAATGCAGAAAAACTGTGCAACTACCATCGAATGTCAGTGTAATCGAGTTGATTTACACGTAGTGCAATGAGATGGTTATTGAGAAAACAGTGCAAGAAATTACGACCTACGTAGGTACGGAGGTATTTAGTTTATAAGAGTGAAAAAAAGTTATGCACGTGTCGAGTGCTTACAGATGATAACTACAACCAATAATTAAATTGAATAAGTAGATACCTAGCTACTCAAATCTTTGTATGTTCCACGTTAATACATATTGTATATTTCATGATCTGTGATCACATGTACCTAATCATGCCTGAAAAATATCACACTTCCGTCGTGGAGAGTAAAAATGAGAACCATTGGTAGGTGATCGTGTAGTAAAAATACGAAAAACTCGTGTCTTCTTAAAATACTATACATGGTGCATTTTTACTGTTCAACAAAGCCTATCTTTATTGGACCTTAAATTGTTGTAGATTGCAGCCAATTCTGCATTTTCTACTCACTGCATAAAATCTTGTTGAGTAATTCAATTCCAATCGTAAGTAAACAGGACTTCGGAATTTACAACAGAAGTCATTTGCTAGTAAATGGTTATGTTATCTGCAAGTCTGATTATCACTTTCCTTATAACTACATCACATTAGATGCCATAGAATAATTGACTTTTTTAAGTTTCCTTTACCTCTCACATTATTTCGTTTATGCCGTGTTTTAAAAAAACCCGAGCCATATTTCAAGATAAGACTACACGTCTTTTAGTATACATGCATACGTATTTACTACGGTTTATTCTATGTATGTAAGCTACTATACATACCTACCAGCGTCATAAATTATAGGTAATATTATCTCATTATTAACTTCACCGTCTTCACCCAAGTACCTCTACCAATTAAATAACTATCAGACAATTTTGTAGATGACCTCATATTCGTTTGCCAATGCTTAATGTTAGAAGAACAACCAATAAATTGCAATAATAAAGGATGGAAAAAAAAGCAGCAGCCTTAGGTTACAACAACAAACTACAAATTATTTCACCTTACCGAAGTTAGCCTGCGCATACGCAATTACGTTACATATCGAGGGGTAACGGGCTATTTGGTTTAAGCGACATTTTTGCAACTTTACAGGAGAGCCATTTAAAGTTTGAAATTTCGAAAAAAAAAACATAACACAAAAACTTCTGCAGCTATTTGAACGGGGTAAACTGCATTAAAATTTAATTAAAAATATCTAGTTGTTGATGCTAATACCAAATAAAGCGGACCTTTAATTACAAAGATAAATGTCGCTTAATACAATCTGCCCTTTTTTAGAGACAGGAAAAACGCTTCAAGTGACTGCTTAACTACAATTGGCTACAGGGGAAAACAATTAAGCGACGACGCATTCTATTTACAGAGTAAGCCAAAAAGTATGAAGTAACGAAACCCACAAATAATAGAAACAAGCTATTTATCTCAACTACCAATTTAAACTAAAATGACTGACAGGCTAGTTTACTTATGTGATATATAACATTGAAATTGTAACGTTTAATGCCTATGTTTATTAACATCTAAGACTACTCGTATCAATGGCTGATAAAACAAGCTGATTTTGCTGATTAAGACTGAAAAGTAAATAAATATAATTGATGTTCCTATTGAGACTGTACTATAATAATTATTTCGTATAAACAGTTTAAGCGACGAACCCTGTCGGATTTGGGTGACGGACAAATGGATTAAGTTACATCACACCGTGTGATTAGTGGGAAGTCAAAAAGACTCAAGTTACTTTTTAATAAAAATTAGAAACAGGAAAAACGCTTTAACTCTTATTGACTTATTTATGAGAGACAGGGTGACTGGTTTATGTCTCGGTTATTAATATGATGGCATGGTTCAAGTACATGATTAAAAATAAAATGCAAAATTCACGTCGTTTAATACACTGCCACTTTGGAAACAACACGAAAATAGGATTGTTTCAAACGCCAAAAAAGTGCTCCGATTTTAATGAAACCGGCATCATTCGACGGAGAAAAATTCGCTGATTCCAAATATATATATAACTCAATATCACCCAAAATGTCGCTTAAACCAAATAGCCCGTTACCCCTCGATATTATTTTACATGCTTATTAAAATAACAGATGTTTAATGCATTTATAATGATGTCATAGGACAGCACGGCGTTAAAACCTAGTTTTTTAAATCCTAGTTGTAGCCTTGTAGGCTGCGATTATAATCAGCGTCAACAGTCAAGCCTTTATTAAAATGTTCAAATAGTCTCATTAGATAGTTAAATTCTAGTACTTGCAGAAAGTGACAGCCAACTGCCCATTTTAACTTCACAGCCTATGTACTGGGCAATGGTACCTACCTCCATATTTGGTTGTCAGGCTAAAATTTCTTTAAAGTAAGCCTTACATCGATCACATAAGTTTACTCAAATGGTTGCATTGTATCGAATCAATTTAGTAATTGTAATTCGTTACACACCTTCGTTGAACAACGCCGTACAACCTTATTCTATATTCGGTAAAACCAACACACGGGGATGTAGCTCAGTGGTAGAGCGTTCGCTTTGCATGTGAAAGGCCCCGGGTTCGATCCCCGGCATCTCCAAAACTACTTTTTATGTTTCGAGAACAAGAATTATATCTCACAGACCTATTTTATTTGCCCTGAGGCAGAAGATGCAGTTTCATTAAATTCTTCTACTAATATTTAGCGTACCTAAATCACATTATTTTCTATTGTTCTTGATTGTTTTATTTTTGTAGGAGTATTCCTCTTGGATGCCATTCATGGTCAAGGATTTATTTTCAATTTAGATCGGCGAATCCAAATCTTTTCTCTCTCCCATGAATATCAAATCATTTACTTAGCAAACTGTCTATGTATAATTATAAAGTTTAATAAACATGGGGTTCCCTTATTTGCCTCATAGAAATAGTAAGTAGGCTAGGCAAGTTATTGTTACAGCATATAGTACATATTTTGTCCTGTATTCAGCCATAGCATTACCTGCATGTTGATTTTCGTTCACCCATATTTATCACAAACATGAAGCAATCCGCAGATTCAGTAGGTATTCATATAAATGAAATAAGCCTTTTGTAGAGATCCAATTCACTAATCACCTGTTAAAAATGACATTCATATCTTATTACAGTAAATATGTTAGATATTAACATAAATGCAATAAAACCATATACAAACAATGTCACATTCGGTTGTATTTGTCTGAGCAGTACAAATTATAGAGTAAAAAATTAAATACAATTTTAAAAAAGAAACGACTTCATTTGTATAAAATAATAAAAAAAAACTACATTCAACGAAGGGAAATCGCAATCAAAATAATGTGACGTGTCAACCGATTTATTGTTACACTGAAAAATAATTTAATAATTACAATAAACTTGTATTATTTTGTGATTCCTAAGAAACACCAAATTTTCGCTTTCCAAAAAATACACTCGTAAAACTATGTTTCATAATTGTCAAAGAGATTATTATTATCTTCATAAAAAGGAATGAAACATTATCGATCTACTTCCGAATCGATTATATTTAAGATTATATACATCGATTTTTAACGATTCTTTTTGAACACGACTCGAAGACATCACGAGCTTAATACGCGCTAAACTAGCAAACTCTAGGTATACAATGAACACATTGTAATTTGGAAATTACCTAAATTATTTACGTTTAGAATCTCGAGTTTTCTTTTTTTTTTTAGTTTGTAAGGAAATCATGTCACTAATAAAATACTATATACACGCAGGTAAAGCTTTTGGAGCAGATCATCAGATAGCATTTGACAATAACTTATCATTACACATCATAAGAACCAAAATCCTAAATAATGTTGTTTACCTGTGCGTACACAGACTGATAGAACATTCACAATAGTTTATTAAAACAAAACTAAAATAGTAATTAACACTAAGATTTCTATCAGTCTCGGAATACTGACTAAAATATAGTTTCTGAACGCTTTGGTTATCATGTAAAACCCCAATATTAAGAATGACATGGTGCGGCTCGAATAAATGTTATTCAGTATATTTACCGCACATATGTTGCATGAACATTACAATTGTACTGAATAAGCATGTCAGAAATTTTATTTCAACCATCCTAAAACAAATAGGTAATAAGGCTACATTTTCTTACAAATATTTAATTTTTTCTCCACATACAATTCACCCACTTATGTAGACATTTTAACCATCGAGCCTACATTTCAGGTCTCTATTTCCTAAAACAAATATTACGTAAATATTAGCCATCTAAATGCCTACACATTACGGGTTTACATCAAATTTTGAACACCAATATCGTTATCACTCCTGTCTAAACGTTCGCAATAAGTTTTACTATATTTTTAGCTTTATTTTTTAACTTAATCTTTTTTTAGTTTTAAATACCTTTAAGGAGTGAAAAGGTCATAAGCAGGAATGTGATAAGAATAATATCGAGTCAAGAATGCGATGACAAAGACGGGAGAATTAACATATTAGTCGACAACTCTGAAAGGGGCTACGGCTTCCAGGCAAGCTCGCTTCGAACACAAAAATATTGTCTTCACTACGACAGACGGTGGAACACCGAGACCGTTCACACTGGCGACAGCATCAAAGTTGTCGAATCACATCGGGTACACGCTAAACGGCTACTGTTACGACGATAATCCTCGAAATAAGCTCGGCATAGCTTTCACTGGAGTCTTTCACTGTTCAATTTGGTACACCGGCCGGTCGGTCGGCGACGCGATGACGTAGATCACTCGCACTCGGTCGAGGTGGCGGTGCTTGCGATTTCCCTGGCGGCCGTGCTAGGCGGGGGCGGGGCGGGCCGCGAGCTCGGCGCCGGACGCGGAGAGCGCTGGGGGCGCGGGGGGCGCGTCGGCGGGCGCGGGGGGCGCGGGGAGCTCCAGCGACGCCAGGCTGGGCAGGGAGGCGCGCTCCGACGCGGCCGGCGACGGCGCGTCCACATCATTCTGCAACCATGCCACGCGCTCAGCGGCGGACCCGGCTACACCACGCCGCCGCGAGCCCACCCGTTACTCACTCGCTAAACGTGACGCCCGCGCTAGCTCCCAGCCCACTGTCTCACACCTCACCAACAACAACCATTACTATGACACCGAGTACTAACCTTATCCAACTCTCCTTCATGACACAATTATCATTACAAACCATCTAAAACGATGGTAATCTTATTTTTAAGTTACTACCCTGTGTCATAGGCTGCGAGTGGAGACAGTAGACAGAAATCTATAAAGCGTCACGTCGACACTAAATTACTGTGCTGCTGATGGTACTGATGAAATAGATGAGAAAACTATGGAAACAAAAGGTCGTGTGGACAATAATATATTTGGAAAAAAACTGTTTTACATTGTAATCAAGTACAATGAACCAGAATAACTTCTAATCTTAATATTACTTGAACGTTTAGTAGCGAAAGCTTGAAGTGATTTTGGTTAATGTTGATTGTTTTATTTCAGACTACAAGTTTAAACCAATGATTGAAGCAGCATTGTAAAGCCGTTATGATGATATTAGATGATAAGGTAATATTCTAAATCCATAAAATGGTAATTCGATTGAATAAAATCGCTTCTCACAAGCGAAACAGAATTCTATTAGTATTCGAATAAGGTTGTTGTTCATTTGACAATTTGTTTCTGTTTTCTTTGTTTCAAAATTGCACATGTGAACCATGGATTTAAAATATATCAGTCTATGAACAGCACGTTTAGCGAGCGGTTGGTGCGTACAGGTGATCCCCACCACAGAGACAATGACAAAGCGTGCCAAAGATATTAAAAGCACAAAAGTTTGTTCGCTCACACATATTCATGTGATAACTGATTTTATTTATAAAAATATGTTAAAAAAATCATACGAACACGCAAGAGTATATGAAAAAGAAGATTATAAAAAAAAATATCGACTATTCGAAGAAATGTTAGTGTTAGTTAAAAAAATGTTATTTATGGTTTTCTTTTATTAAAATTGTTAGTAAATACACTTACCGCAAGCATAAAGCATTAAAAAATGTAAATAGAGTTAGAAACATGCCAGTATGGAGTGTTAAAAAAAATGTAAATTATTATAGCTAAAGCAAGGAAAATAATATATACGATAAATATAATAATAAAATATCTTATTTCTACCTAATTATTGCGTTTACTTCATATAAAAAATCTATAAACTTAGCACCACTTTAACAATGATTTAGGTAGAGAGATGTATCGACTACAAAAATAATGAATTAAAATAAATTTATCATGAATTTCGACTAATCGACTAAATGATAAAACATAATTTTACATACATCACTATTTATTTTATACCAGAACTAAATGTGATTTTCGGTATGAAATATAAACTAACTTAATATTATGTGCGTAAGAACAACCTATGAATGCAATATTTAAATATCATTAAAATACCTTTAAACAGTAGTCACTACATCTCTAAGTAAATACATGATTTTTTACAATGATTATAGCTTTTTATAACTAAACAAGATCCGAGTATTCTTTACGTCTACATAACAACATTTAAGTACATAATAACATTTATTTTTACGTAAACTTACAAATACCTGCAGGATCAACAGGGTAACCTAGATGATAAAATTGTAAACAAATATTAATCTAATTCTCTTGATACATCAACTATAGTTTCTACTTAACGTGTAATTAACTTCCATCACAATACAATATTTATACCTATTCGTATAAAGTAACAGATACAAAAAGCTCATTTTTTTTAGTAAAATATATTTTTTTAATAAAATATCTAGCAAAACATCGGCCTCATGCGACTTTTTTATTATTTACATTATTTTTATTTAAGTAAAAAATCGTTTCGTTTTAAATCTACGCTAAATATATTGAGTTTTTAAAATACCTATACAATCTAGTACAAAATATTTTCTTAGTGTCATAGCATAAAAATCTAGCTCTATTCATTGCACATACTGGTAGCACATATATTCCTCTAGCTTTCCAACATTTTAAGAACCACTATATTCGTCTATATTGTCTATGATATAGCATCCTGGAGGACCGAACACTATGACCAACGAGGTTTACACTATTACGGGACGGTCTGTCGTAGCCACACTATATTGTACTTTCTCATGGTTTTCGTTTCTACGCACTTACTGTGAGCGACGCTCTTACAACCCAAGTATGCTCTCCTGAGCGCACTTGTCACTTTGCCCTGATAATCAGCCACAATCCGACAATTTATTACGAGAACACCTATTTTGATACATAAATGCTTGAGAATTACTTTAGAGTACTACAATATTAAATGCAGAAAACTTGTAAGAATATTTTCTTTATGAGGTTTATACAGAATTAAGATGTCCAGCAGAGCAGTCAAAAACAAAATAAGGCACTCAAAACATATTAATATAACTTTGATGTTGAAAATCTGAAGTTAAATCAGAAGAGTTACAACGCCGACAATCAGAAAATTATAGAAGCTCAAGAGTATTTATATAAAAAGATGAGATATTTGATGCGAAAAGAATTGTAAAATTATTAACAATAAAATTGTAAATGATTTTCTTAGCGGCTAGAGAAGAAAAGTTCATGCTTAACATTAAAATATTCTCACCACACTAAATCCAGGCTTTGCCTGCAATTCACAACACGCGTTGACTAACATCCTATGTTAACCTAATCATAATATGGCAGTGGAAAACCGTCTTAAATTATCTTACAGCTATATATTATAATATATAAATATAATATTAAATGTATGTTATATAAAATTAAATCACAAACCAATAATATACATACATATAAGTTGTTTTAAGCAGTGTTCACGTGTTGGTAACATCTTACAGCTTAAAGTTTATTTCTCACTAATGTTATATCTACTGGGGCCAAAGCGCGATCTTGATCTACAAAGCTGCATAATATACGTGTTTATTTGCCAAAAACTGCTTATAGCCTCTTTAGGCGATGCAGCATGCTTACATAATTCGAACTTATATACTAGGTACTATGAACTTCCATCAGTTGTTAAATATGGTCAATTCAATCGTACAATATAGATTTAGTTAATTATTAATTTATTTGCAGAGTATTTCCTGTACATGTTACCAAGACGTGAACGATAACGAATAGGAACCCGTCACCAGAACTTAAAGAGAGTGAGTATGAGCGAGATGAAAGCGAGTATGTAGTGGTAGAGCGTGGCTGTCAGTGTTACCTTGAGCGGCACGGGCGGGACCTCCAGGTGGTAGCCGATGTCGCACAGGTTGCGCAGCAGCTCGATGCCTGACCACAAACACGAAACACGTTACTTAGGGCCGTAGAGCTTTGAGTTTACGCGTATTTTAGCTTACTACTTAACTTATGTCGCCTACTTTAGTAAAGTATGGCTTAGCATATAAACGTTAAATATGCTTTAGACCGCTAGTTCTTCATTCATTGTCTCGAAATGGCCAAACCATCTCAGCATACCTTTCTTATTTTTTGTCACTACATCCACAATCTGACATACTTCATCCGCCTTACCATCCATTCCTCATCTTACATTCAACGTATCGCAACGGCTCTGAGTGATTCGCTTTCGCCCTCGCGAGGAATGAGACGTAATGGGTGGCAAACCACATCGCCGCCATTTTGGATTAAAATCTCCCGAGCCTTTTCCTAACTATGTTGGGGTCGGCTTCCAGTCTTACCGGATTCAGCTGAATACCGTATTTTTTAATAATGAACGCCATTTAAATTAATTAAATTTAAAATAATAGTGTTAATATGTTACCGGGGTCCCTGTTCTTGCCGTAGCGCGTCTCCCAGGCGTCGAAGAGCCTGTTGTAGTAGCGGGGCCCGGCCAGGTAGTTGAGGTACTTGTGCGTGTGGTGCGTGGGGAACACGCGCTCCATGTCGCCGGCCTGCGTGAGCTCGTCCTCCGCCTGGATCAGGTGCCGCACGTCGTCCGACGTCAGCGTCGACAGGATGTCGCGCAGGTACTACAAGTACATTGGAAAATTGTATCATTAACATGATGTGTATTCGTAATTATTGATGCTCCCTCATTCACATGGCAAAGGACTTTATAAACACGACAAATATAAATATTAAAGTCTACTGGGCATTTTCATATATTTTTTAGACTTAGACAGAGACCAAAATTACCTTGTGCATTTACGAATCCAAAGGGAAGTGACATGAAATGATACTAACATGAATCATACTTGTATACTAATATACTCCTCTTAAATAAATATAAAAACTTTCGCTAACACTTACCATATCTCGGTCTTCCATATTGGTGTAAATTATATGTTTGTCTCGCTCTTCTTTTGACAAGTACACTGTATACAACCGGCTATCATAAGGCAATCCAGCCTGAAAAAATGAACAGCAATAATGATTATAAGTAATGTATAAAACCAGTCTGCTTACGAACACGGCCGGTGTAACCTGGTCGAAACATCAAGCCCAAAAAGGTATTTATGAATGTCTCGTGTTGATTTCCGTTGACTTACAATACTGTAATGTATAAAAGTTTGGAGTGGAAGCTAAAGATGTCCTGCTTCTGCACACAATGCAAGAAATTATGACATCATGGGACACTACACAACAATTACTGTATCATAAAGTATATTGGGTTATGGGTAACATCTAATTGACAGTCGTAAAGTATTCATTTACCCGATTATCTGAGGACAAAGAAATAATTTACTAGTTACGCAGTATTACCAGTTTGTGCGGCTTGTCCTTGGCGAGCATCTCGAGGTTGGTCTTGACGGGCACCTGGAACTGCGCCACGTTGAGCACGGCCGACACCAGCGGGCCCTTCACGTGGATGTCCAGCGGAGACGCCGAGTGCAGGCTCGGGGAGATGTTCACCTAGACGTAACAAGGACATTAGCTTAGACACAGCTTTACTACTTCAGCTAAAATTACGTAAAAAAAAAGAAAATCTCATTGTCTTATCGGAAAACACTTGTCCAATCGATCACAATAAAATTGGAAAAAACGCAACGTCGACGTCGACGCTATGCCTATAACAATACTATACATCTTACAATCCCACAAATACCATTGTTAAACTGTTGTACAATATAATCTCGTAAATTAACTGCTGAAATATTAGCTGGTTTGCCTAAAAAAGGAAACCTCCCTTAATGTAGCGGATGTCTCTTAATGAGTGGATAATTAACACACCTAACCCACAAAGGGTTTCTTGCAAAAAAAATGAATCAGGTTCAGGCTGTTGATTGGTGACAATTTACAATTAGGCCACTTGCGAGACTAGTGAATCATAGAGGACTTTTTAAGAAAACCCTCATGAAACCTTTTTCGAAAACCCACATGAAACCTCTCTATCTTAGCAAACCCTAAATAATTTACTTAAATACTCCAAAGCTCTATACCTCCAACAACCAAGGCTTGAGATCTTCATCCAGCAGCACGTCGATACCGAACAGCTCGTAGCAGTTGTATCTGGAGGTGATGTTAGCTTTAGTCAGCGAGCTGATGCTGGCCTCGCCCGATATGATGGTCTTGATGACGAGGTCCTTCATGGCCGCCCACAGCACTTCTGTGTCGACGCGCTTCTCGGATTTCAGGTATTGGAACAGGGTTTGGAGAGTCCTAGAATGCAGAATTTTTGTTATAGTTTTAATTCATGGTATGTAGACATTTTCAGGCACATTCTAAATGTTAAATGACTAGTAGCAGGACATTATTACGTAATAAACATTCTTGATGGTCAATTTCAAACAAGAACAACTGAAAACCGGTTCCTCCATTTGGGAGCTACGTTTGGAAACATATAACGCGGTACACATCATAAGCATTGACATTGGTCAAACACCGAATTTTATGATTTGCGCTAGCACTACATTTCATCTATTTGTGTATCAATATTTAATACAGTTCAATAAAGCATTTGCTAAGTTTTAAATGGTTGTTTTCTTTATGTCGTGAAACAAATATTCATTAAATACGTAACGCAAGTAGTATGACCTATAAATACTAGAAGAAAATAGGCTAATTTCAATAGGACTTACCATTTATGTCCTTCGCATGCAGCAAAGTCTTCATTGGGGGTGTAGTTCTTAGATAATCTATTGATTGAATAGTTCGTCAGGTGCATGTATCTATCATTCAGTGATGCCAGCTCGTCATTGTACTTCACTGAAATTAAATAAAAGTAATATTAGAGCAAAGTATAACTGAAATCAAAATTAGCGTAGAATCCATCTTCGATTTATTAAAATAGTGGAAAAAAATATTATTAACTATGGATGATTAATTGATTCGAGAAAGCAAAGACATGATCCTGGCGTGTAGCGGGATTTCTTGAAACCTTTATCCCCCAATAGCTTCTACAAAGGTTCAAGTAGTTTTCTACAAAATTGTACATAACGTAAATAAAGTATTTCTTATATCAGTTGGGCGTCTATTTCCCCACAAAAAATGTTTTTGTTATCATCGGATTATAACGAGGAATATATCAAAGCACTGTAACTATTAAACAAATAATCACCTGAGGCAAACCTGGCCAAGCCGTCTTTATACAGGTATATCCTCAACGGATGCACCGAGGTGACGAGCACGTACAGCCGGAGATCGAACTTGTTGCCGTTGATGAGGTAGGGCTTCGACACGTACCGCTGCACCACTACGGGGCGCTTCTTTGGGATCTGCGTCCATTTCGAGACTACCTTGATGCCTGTGCCGCGAGCTGATGCCGGCTGGAATAGTAATAAAAGTAGTGTTAGCTGTGATGGAATACAAAAAGTTTTCAGCAACATGAGAGACGAAAATATGTATAATTTTGAAGTTGGTAGGAGGTTGGAAGGTTTTCGAGACTTTTAGTACTTACGACCGGCAACAACAACAGTTATAAGCCTGCCTAGCTTTTCCAGACTTATGCTAGGAGCTATATGTTGGGAACAATGTATGTATTATACAGAACAACGAGGCATACTATAACAAACCAGAGCAGCTGTCTTCTTAAATTCAAATGTGTTAGATATTTCAATTCAGCCACCACAAATCACACTTTTATATTTGTCATAAAAAAATACCTGAAAAATCCTACTGTTTTTAAAACATCGCCCTTGATACATCGTTTATTTAAATCTGTGTATATTTATGCACCCCTAATCTTTACATCGTCTAGACATACGTAAATAAAAACGAGACATTGACATTCTTTGGACTCGTAAATTATTGATGTCGTAAATATCGATGTGTATATAAATTGTGGATGATGATGGCATTGGCATTGTCGTGTGATCGATCTTTTATTTTTACGCGTACTTTAACGCTACATAAACAGTGTTGCTTATATTATAAGTAGTATAATATGTTGAAAATCGACAGTGTTGACAATATATTGAGTCCCATATATCTAACTATGTTGTAATATTCAAATACCTTGGTAGATAAATATTAAGAATACATAGCGTACCATTGTTAACTCCGGAAAGTAGCACAATATTATGTGGTCATAAGATGGCTACGTCATAGCCTCAATTTGCCTCGAGTTCTTTCAAAAAACTACAAAACTTAACAATATCTTATAAAGACAAATAAACATACCGGTTTAATAATCCACCGTTCATTATTAGCCGCATACTTCTCCCAATCGTGTTTGAGGAGTTTCATATCATGTGGCAGCACATACGTTTTGGGCATGATCCCGAACTCGGCGATACCGTACTTCGAGACTAGTTTCTGTAGATTCCGCCATAACCGGTCCTTCCTGCCTATCTGAAAGGTTCCTGGGAAGTGGTTCATCTTCTGACCGTCTTTTATCGCTCTAAACATTATTGATTTCATGTGTTTGCCCCAGATGCCGATCCATTCTATCGTTTCTGTGGAAAGAAATGGTGATGTTTAAGGGTATGCTGTATTTGTAGGTAAAGATCATTATTAGAAAAGAAATGGTTAATATAAAGGGTGCGTCCACATCTGACGAACGAACATTACAGTTACCTCTAGCGCACAGCTCGCTAGCTGTTACTGTAATGCCCGTTCGGTGATCGTTTGTCGCCCTTAGAGTATGCTGTACTAGAAAGGAAAATGGATGATAAAACAAATCGTTGTTTCTTAAGTAAGTACAACAAGTAAATAACTAATAACGTCATTTAATTGGAAAACTATACTTACTCAACCAAACCAATAATATAAAGTTATTCAAATAAACTTGTTGTTCCCTTTTAAAAAGTTTATCAGTCTTATAAATAAAATTATAACAGTAAACAGGTCGCGTAATGGAATTTTTAATGAAATTAGTAAGTAAACAATAAATAAAGAGCTTCTTTACAAATATAATTTAGGTAGCTTAGTCTATGTTGAACATAGCAAAAATGCATAAGAAGGACTTAGCGACTACTTTATTTGAAGAGAAAATAAATTATATGTGTGTGAATATATTATTTATTATACTTTAAGTCCTTACCTTCCTGCGGACATTCAGCAGTATCACACTCGCTCTTAACCAATCTAAAGCCGGAGTTGGTCAATGTTTTCTTAACAACTATCGGCGTGATGGCAGTGAGCTTCCATTTGAGGTGCTTCTGTATCGGCAGAGGGATCTTCAGGACGGGAGTGTCCTCGTGCCCGACGAACTTGAGGTAGGGAGGCACACGCGGGAACAGAGACAGGCGGAGACAACTCGTCACTGATTCCGGTAGGCAGAGAGGCGATTCTGGAAGTAATAGTTTTATGTTTAGTATTAGACAGAAGAATTGGAATATTAAGTCTTGAATTTGTGTGATAATAATTATGTATTATATTAAGAGAATTGTGTGTGAACTGAAACTATGTGCTGAAATTCTAATTGCATATAATTAAGTCCGAAAATTAAGATTTATATTTTGTACATAAATGTTGTGAACTTTTGATAATAATCTACATAATAAATACAGTGGAGTGAGTGGTAAAAAGCAAATCGTCAGAAAAATACCATATATTTTTCTGACGATTTGCTTTTTAAAATGTCTAAGGAATGTCTTAAGAATAAATATTCTACTTATCTAATAAGAAGAAAATGGGTAAGAAATAAAATAAGGAAATCTTACTTAAGTTAAATGTAACAAACATTGTCAGTGAGATAAATATTTACGTGACGAAACTACAAATAAAATAACGATAAATTGAACTAGTGCCAGGGATAATAAAAAATAACTAAATAACATCGTACTACGCATTTTGCGGTCCATTATCTACGCGACAAGTTAACAAAACTACACGTTGCTACAAAACCAAACTAGACAATAACTTACAAAGTAAAAAAATACAATTGAAACGCAAACGACACATTAATATAACTTTCAAGTTTCAAACAACTTTTTTAACTCCAGTTAAAGTTACGTTACTTTAATTCGAGTTACGACAGTATAGCGTGCGTCTACGTTCCAAAGCGATCGAATAATTTCCTTAGCAACACGATTTAAAAGATAAAATGTGATATACAAGTAGGCTTGCCTTTGCGTGACGGCATTGATTTGAACGGACTTGTGGTGTGCAAAGCTGTCAGAAACATATTTTGATCCTTGCTCACTTTGTCTGTAAACAACGGTGAAATGTATTCAGGTTGTTTTCATGTAAAGAAAACATTTGTAGTACAATGCTTTTGAATGTAACTGTTTGTGGGTAGTTTGTATGTATACATGTTAAGGTTTTCGAGAAATGCGATTCATGTCTGGTTGTACTGAAGTTCGGTAGTTCTGCAAATAGTTTGTATGCAAAATGTGCTCGTGCGTGCAGTCTTGTTATTATCTATTTACAAACTGCCTAGAATCGTGATACATAAGATTAATTATTGCATAGACGACTGTGCAATCCTTTTTATTTCCCTTAATTTATGTAATTCGCCATAACTCCTAGTTTCCGATGCTTTGATGTTTTGCATAGTTCAATTAACTATATTTAAATATTATAAATATAGAAGTACTTCTACCAATTACTGGGGCTGATATATAGAGCGCTTTTTTCTGCGTATTTTGTCGAAATCGGCCTAGCCTGCTTCCAATGCTTAAACGTCAAAATTTCAAGTCATCCAAGTTTGAGGATGCCAGTTAAACTGACCATGTAAAAGACAGTATATAATTCCCCATTACACTGGAAATCAACCACAACATAGCTTGAGATAGGGTTACGCGGAAGAAAAATTTACATTGCTTTCAAGAAGTTTCAAGTAAGGTAGTAAGTGTTACCTTTAGAGACAGCTTTCTTCGGCGTGACGACGGTGCCATTGAGTTTAGTGGAGAGCTTGGTGACGAGGGCGAGCTCGGCCTTCTCGTCGTCCTTCTTGGCCTGGCTGGGCAGCGCCGGCTTGTCGCCTTGTATCTCGGCCAGCGCCGCGTCCGTTTCCATCTGCCACGAGTCTGTAAGTGTGTCTGGTGATGGTGATCTACTGTGTGCGCTGTGAAATTATAAAATATAGTGTTTTTTGATGTTCGTGTTTTGTTTTTAGTGACCGAAATTTTGGAGAATTAGCTGGCCTGTTACATGGGACTTGTGCATGCATTACTAATTACGGGGAGAATTACCAAAAATGACATTTATGCTTAGGACTTCGAAATTTTTCTTACTTCTGACTGTGCTTGACCTTAATTAATATTTAAGTTGATGTGGAAAATTAAAGTTAATTACTAAATTAAACACTTTACCATACAATAATGCGACTAAAGCCACGTATCCAACAGAATGATTTGCATCTCCTAATATAACCCTTATCTAAGACAACTAAAACAATGCCTGTAGTCGCGGCGATAAAATATCATAGTAAGAGCATTAACCTCACGGAAGAATGTCGCAGCCGCATTGCGGGGAACTCATAAATACAGGAAACTAAAGTGGCGCGAAAATGAACAAAACTGCAATAAATTGTAAAAGTTTGTAGAAGTATGGCAAGACAAATAATAAGTTTAAATTTTTGCTATGTAACAGTAATGTCGAAGTTTTTGAACCAATTAGTGGTATTGGACCAAATAACAACTAATAAAAAGTTAGATTTTTATTTATTTTAGTCTAGTTTTAAGACACCTGCAGTGCAGTAGAGTGAAACTGACACTTTTGGTAAATCTATTGCAAAAAGTGAAGTTAGCAGTTTAGTGGTGGTACATTCCAGTTACGATAGAAAAATTTGGAGACCGAAAAAATAATTGACTCTTTCCACTCTATAAAAAGAAAGACTGCCGATTACATTCGCTCTCTTTAATTCGCAGTTACAAAAATTTACTAGAATTCGATAAAACAAAAACTATCTGCACCAACGAATGTTTTCGTTTTCTTAATCTCAATAACAACTGATTACAATTCAAGGATATCTGGCACAAAAACAGATTACATGAAAAAATAAAGTGAAAGAATTTACGGAACAATATTAACTTGCTCTTGAGATGCTTGAGCGATTGTGTTTATAAGAGCATTGGAACAGGTACGATTATTTTAAGATTTGAGTAAGGTACAGATTTGAACAACACTTGAATAAAACAAGATTACAGTAAAAGTACTACGGCACGCGCTTTATAGTAAAATACAACGTATACGTACGATTTTTTAAAACGTTTTGTTCATTTCATATTAATTTTTCTTAGAAAACTTCATCGAAAAATGTCAAGCCATTTAGGAGTAGAACACACGAAAATTTTTACACTCGAGATATTAAATATATGGCAAAGGTCCGACTTTAGGCATTGTTTTTATAATTAAGTAATTCGAAGTTAATTTATCGCCGCCTAAATACTTACTAAACACCCATCACAACCAAAGGTGTACCTAATACTAACCTAGAAAGAATTTTAATCGCTTATCTTACCCATAATTGTATTCTATTATTATCTAATACACTAATACAATCATAGAAACATTATCAATCGTTATCAATTGAATACTCACTCTTCAGCCTCCAACTCGAGTAAGCAGCAATCAGTTTTGCTTCCAGTCTTCATCTTGGCGAGTTTCGGCTTGGACTTGACTTTCTTTTTGGTTTTCACAGCCTTCTTGGCAACTGGTATGTTGGTGATCGAGCTCACTGGAAGGGCAGGGCTCACCGCTGGGCAGGTGGGCGTGGGCGTGTCTTGGCGAGACTGTACGGAAACAAATGAAGCTTGGTGAAATAAAATGGGATATTTATTGATCGTTATGAGTTCTCCGTTCTATGGCGCAGTGGTCTAGTCTATAAGCCTAAGATAGATGGCCATGTGTATTCATATTTAGTTTGTGATCTGCAGATATTGTCTTAAAACGTCATCACGAGACAGGAAGACAATGCTTCGATAGGGTTTTCCGCTGGATGCGGTATCTGCTTGTGAAAGACCTAAATCTACTTATGAATAAACCATATTGTATGAGACAGAACCTTCTCTTAATTCTACATTATTTCCCAGATATACGTAAAGCTCCTCTTTAAAATTAATATTATGTCACTGTAAAACATACGCGAACACAACATGTGTGTTCAATGTAAAATAATTTTAACAATTTCATATACAATTGAGCCAAATATCCACATGCTGTGACATTAATGAATATTCAGGAAATCCAAAGCGTCTGCATTCCCAAATAGTTGCGTGGTAAAATGTACAGCATTTTCTTATTTCAAGTACGTAGGCTGGCTGGCATATAAATAAATTGTACCCGATGTATTGAATATTTTATTTATGCGGAACATTGTACGCCTGTTCTTACTGAAACAGAGTTTTAAGCTTACTAGGTCAAGGAGGTTATATACGTATACATGTGCTCTATCAATCCACGTGGAAAGTTCATCCCTAGTTAAACTTATTAAAGATACTAAAATACCCGATTAGGATAATTTCATACGTCATAATCGCTGTCTTGCTCACACTTACAGGAGCTATATTGAGCGGGATAGAGACAGGTCATGCGTCAACTTAGCCTGTTAAGCCTGTTATGTTTTCACGGCTTAACCGATGACCCGATTTGATGGAATTATGTATGGGGCTTGAACTCAGGGTGTATATGTTAGATAGTTTATTTTTATAAATGTGTGAAGGTATTAATTAACGCTCTATAAAGTTGAAGGGTTATTTACTATATATATTTTTACGATTGAGCTTATTTTTTACAGTCCTGCAGCGATTTATAAGGTTCATTTTCATGTATTCTTTTCAATTGTCTGTTTTAGATTTAAAAGTAAAAAATTACAGTCAGCAAGTCTAAATAATGATGTGAGAACGTCAAAATAAATGAAATCATGATGATTCAGACGCCAGGCATCTCAATGAGAGTATTGGCTCTTGTTAAACCGCTGACAACGTTGAGTCAAGTCTATCGACGCGTACTTTGTTGATGTAACCGTAGTTAATTGGGCAGGTGAGTCGGTGGGCTGAGAGCCCTTCATTTAGATTTATATTATAGTATCGAATACCATTATTTTTAAGGTTTTCGTTCCTCAAAAGGTAAAAACGAGAGCAAGATAGGATCACTCGTATCAAAAACAAGCATCGTTTTTTTTTACTAAACGTAAAGTTTTGCGTTAGATGCGAAGAAAAATGTATAAAATACAATTGACCGGTTAAAATAAAAACGTGGAAGAAATAGAGCAATAACTTGTTGTTCTTAAATTAAAGCAACGAATATATGCAATTTTCTGAGTTAAAAGGATATGTAAGCATCATCATTTTGCATTCTAGATTTACAACAAGTTATTCAGTTTATATAAAGTTAATCTTGGGATCGGAGTATCGTCTGGTTAGAGTAGGCGCAAACATAAATGTTCGTTACCGTGCAGTTCGAAAGGTAGGCATCGAAAGAGCATAATTATTATAGTTTTATTAGGCACGTTCGTTAATATTGTGGTATTAGCGTATATAAATTAGCATTTTAGTGCTCCTGGAAGTAGGTCAACAGAAATAAATAGAGAATTTACCGGCACCAGCACTCTCCAGTACTTTCGCAAATCGTTTTGGCAAGCATCACTAGCGATCGCAAAACACACACTTATTGTAATTTCTTCTCAGTTCAAGCGAACGGATCGCTTTCAAATATAACCGTACGAAACATGTCAAGGTTGACAAAGCAAAGGTCAACTTTCTACCAAACTACACCTGAAACTACGACATTTTTTATACAAAAACTTTCTTCTTCACGTACTGTTAAAAAATCGAATTAATTGATGAATAATCAAGTGCAAATTGACGGGAGATGGAAACGGCACGGTAGTAACAGTGATAATGCATCGTATTGACATTTTGTACACTTTTGGCATGCAGCCAGGTCGCGTGAACCGATGCCACAATAAAATCTAAAGTGTACAGAATTAAACAGACAATAAAACAAGGCAAGACGAGATGTAACCAGTAATAATAAAGCGGTCGACTCCTACGCTGCACCGCGACGACAATTTTCTGCTCGTATAATGTTATTAATGAGAGAAAACAAATACTTTACTGTGTTACGCGCCCAATTGACTTCTGTATCCATCGACCAATTTAGGGCAAGAAAATTTAAAATTTTCTTAATATTTAGTTATTGGGAAGAAAAACGCGCCGTACAACGGAAAAACTGCGAGACAACCAGGCGTCTCCAGCGAAATGTGAGATAATCTTTAGGTAGTTCCTTAATCAACAATCTGTACAAACAACAATAATCTACATAAATTATTCAAATCGTCTGCATACTGTGTATTGACATTGCATGAACAATTGATCTTCATGATAGGTTTATAACACGCATATACTCTACTATTTGGTCAGCTGGTGTTGTAAGATTTTAACACATAAATAAAGTTATTTATATGCCTCCATAATGACTTACATTTTGAGAAACCTTCTTCCAAACTTTTCCTAGGAAGCCCATGTCTTAGATACGCGTGGTTAGACCGAAACAGAGTCACTCACTAGTCACTGCGATCCCGAAACGCAAGTTTATTGCATGACACACTGGCTTGGTCACCTCTTGCATAACACTGAAACTATTGTACACGTCACATAATTAAAAAAAACTTAGCCGTTCAACCGAAAATATCTTAGAAAAAATATTCCACAATTTCTGCGAAGACGGCGTAATGTAAACAAGTGTTTGAAGTTTGAGCGATGTGGGCCATTGCTCGTAAATTTCTTTTATTGTCGTCTCCCCGTAATTATGATATTTGATTTTATTCATTGTTTTACATGATGGAAGCGATAAAAACTGACGGTTACTGTGATTGGTGGTTTATTAATATTTCATATTATGTAAAACAGTATTTGTTTTTACGATAGTATTAAAATGAAAGTATTTTATGTCACAATTAAGCCGGTATGGATCGGTAATAGTATGCTACATGCACGTGTTCGGAAAACTGTATATGTACCGTTAGAAACGTTCACGAATACACCATGTAATCTGTATTGAGAATCTATACCGCAGTGTACGTCGATAGTATTTTAGCTTTTTCTAAGGGTTAACGTGCAAATACCACGTGCGACCTAATATAAGAATGCCGGCGAACTCGCGAAGTGAACCACGGAAAAGCGCTTCTTTGACACATTTCCAAGACAATTCTAGTTTGAACACGGAGAATTTATACCACGTGGAAAACGTGGATCTTTTACAGCGTACTGGTATATATTATCATGAAGGAATTTCGAACATGAGTCATAACGAGGAAATAGCAATCTTCGAGACCTTAATCACTTAGACAAATATAGATCGGCGCGTTTCTAAAGAGATGATAAATGGACCGTTACGGACTATTTTCTATTGTTCAAACCGAAGCAGTTCCTTAAAACACTGCTACTACTTAACCACGCTACACTTTTAATACGAATGGTATTTTTAGATATTCATTACTCGATCATAATGAATCGGCTACACGAACTTCGTGTTGAAGTGGGACTTATTCGGATTTGTATGTTTCAGATTCAGAGGTATGCGGAATACGGACTGAACACTTTCAAGAATACATATCAAAAATCCTACAAAGTTTAGTATCATCTATGACAAACATATTCAAATGAGATTCACTGTCTGAATTAAACACAACGAACCTCTCAAGGCATATAACAAAGTAATACGGATTTCTCAATAAAGTGTCTGAAGCAATACAAGTCAGTTCACTTAAATTTGCTAACTTTAATTGCAATCTTTTGCGACAAAAATCATAATTAATACAACATCTTTGCAATATACGTGACGGACGTACTACTTAAAAGAAAATCGTATATTCTTTTACAGGGTCTATTCGCGTTTTGCAATGAAGATAATTGTAATTAACAAGTTACAAGTAATTCAATGTTTATGCACGAATTTAACGTAATTGCTGGTGCTAAATTTACATGAGTATGCGTGTTACCGGTAAAGAAGGGGTTTAATTATCATTCTCGTGATATAACTTTTTAATTTATTGCATTGGTTTTACTGCAGTATCCTCATTCCATGCAAATCAGTAGGTAAGTAGTAACAATTCACCATATACTAGGTGACTATTGAAATGCTTTTGGTAATAAATTGTTTACTTTGCAAGTGGTGCCGTGCCATAACTAAAGCGGAAATAGGGATCTTATCAATAACTAGACGTAGTGACGTATAAATACATGATTTTTCAACCGCCAAGACGACGAAGCAGACAATATTGACGCGTCAAACTACGCGGAAATTACGACGTTAGGATATTTATATTTTAATCAAACGCGTAATTTTCTTGAATGTATTTCGTGGGCGAAAAAGCGAGCAAACGTTTTGTGATACGTAAGATATTTAGAGTTTCTTATGTCATAAAGAATCAATGATATCATCATCAGTATTATAAATGATTGTTAAACAAAACTTTTTTATCTAATACATAACCGTATGAGCGACAGTTTATTGGTTGCCTGCTGATATTATCCTTCCGCTGTGCCCATCAATCATAATATGTAACTACCAGTTACAGCAACTAATTTAGTAAAGCAAAACCTTACAAATATATCCCATAAAACATTAAAGACGATGATCACAAATAACAAAACTCTCAGTAAAACATGGTACTACAAGATTGTCGTTCCTGGATAAATAGAGAAACATAGCACCTTGATTTAGACCATATTATTATCTACGTCACATAAATACGTTAATTCAAACTGGAAATTTTACAAAAAAAGCTGTCAAATAGAATGTCGTTCATACTAGTAACAATATTTAGGCATATTGAATACAGAAAACATGATTAAATAGTCAAAGCTACCTAGGGTGCCTCCCTAGGTAGCTTTGACTATTATATGTATAAAGGCGCGTGGTGCCTCGTAAGACATAGTACTACTTTCGTTCTGCCCATTCTGCTCTACCAACTGCACTCTCTAGGGCCTGTTGGGGGCTCAAATCTAGGCCGTCCCAGTAGCAACTTTTTGATCAGAAAACAACTCTTTCTGATCAAAAAGTTGCCAATGGTCATTGACACAAATAATAAAGGTATTTAAACTTACCACATCCATCATTGGCTCCAGATTAACCGTATCACTATTAATAGCCGAAGTCCTCAACAGATGCATATCGTGTCGGTCGTCCTTCATCACAATCACTTGGTCTTTACAAACGCATCTGGATTGCTTGCTCGCTGCACTAGGACTCTTTGTGGGGCTCTTGCATGAGGTATTATGGCTGAGACTTGCGATTGCCGAACCGTATGAGTATCCGATACCCGAGTTGTCTTTGGCACGTTTCATGTTGCTTGAAAGGTAGGATAAGCGGCTAGAAATAAAATAATTATAGTTATTTAAAGTTATTAGCTGAATGCAACATAATATAAGTTATATTTTTATAATTAAACATTACTTTGGCTGATCAAAATGAAACTTTAAGTTCTAAAGACAAAGTACATAACAGATTAATATTTTTTGTTTTCATCGGCATATTTAAACATGTGTATGTATATCTTGGGCTGGTTACTATGAGTATATCATTTGCTCTTAATTCTCGGCCACCTAATTACATTTTTGTATCAATTTAAAATAACTTATTTGCTAAGAAATATTTTATCAACTTTAGCAAATTATCTACTACGGAAATCAAGAACTGTATGTCTTTGTTTAATTTACATATATGGGTATCTATCACAAAGTAGTTAAGAATTGACCTATCACATAATATTGTATTTAATTAGATGTTCTCAGTTCATTAATAGGCCATACGCACAACATCGTTTATAAAATATTATGTTTACCATTGTATATTTTTCCAATTTTGTCCAACTTATTACTAGTTATGTCATATTAAAAAGTATACTATGTCAAATTAAATTGACACACAATTAGATTACTGGGAGTCACTAAACCAACTTGATTTCAACACATTACAAAACAATAATAAATACTAAAACTACAAAGCAATTATTCAGAGTACAATGATATCTAACACTATAAATATCTATGCAATATTAATAAATTCAATACTTATAAATAATCTACAATGTAATGGAATTATGAGTAATGTTTTAGACATGTGAGCATGTGTATAACCTATAAAAACAATAAAAGTCTGCTAAACACACAATCACTTCCTTATTGCAACATAATAAATAACTTCATAACCAATTTAGACCAAATTTAAATTTACTGTTTACTTTCACAGACTTCCAATATTCCTCCTTATCCATAAATTGAATAATAAATAGCATTTTATCATGCACAACAGCTTCATTACAGTTTACAACAGAACAATTCAATGTAATGCTCAGTCAAGTACTGTATTACATGCTATATTAAATGTTTGTTTAAACAAATTGGTGTTTTGAACTTTGATTGCAATAAGATATAGATATTGATATCAGATAGAGCCACTTACTTATCATATCCTGGTATTGGGGATCCTAAATTGAAAGGTCCATACAAGTTGTCAGACTCGCTGGATGCTCTTTGTCTTCTACGACCTTCTACAGTAGATTTAGATTCTGGATGTGCTCGGTTCTTAGGTTTCTTTAATATACCATGGAGTGGGGAACTTGGTAAAGGGTTGTTGAGTATTGATTTCAGAGGTTGTTTTGCTGCATGTACGTCCATCATCTCGTGGTCAACTTTTTCCAGTAATTCTTCGACTTTTGGCAAACGGTCATCTACTTTAGTATTGGATAAGGTTGTAACTAGCAAATGTCTGGTAGGGCTTGTTCTGTAAAATTTTGATCTTCCTGGCTGGTAACTGTGGATGGGAAGTAAATATTCCAATGTTGACATAAAGTCCTTGGTAACTTTTGCATTTTGTTCTAGCTTTTTAGCGAGAATTTAAATTTACATGTCAAATTCTAACACTGAGAAGAACTGCATGCACATTGATTAGCTTAAAAAACAACAGTAAGCGTATAGGTTAGGTAACCGAGCGCTGCCCGAGCGCAAGTGTATAGGTTATGTTTATAAAGCTTACCCTTGATACCTGTCCTGTTCGTGGGCCATGACGTAGTCGCCGTTCTCGGCGGCAGGTAGCGAGCACTCGTGACGGAACCTGGCGGTCGTGTAATGCGGCTCGCTGTTGTTCAGAGTGAAGTGGCTCTTGTTGGGCAGGGCTCGATGATGACGAGAGTTACCGTCCGCGTAGCGGTTCGCCTCGCGACTCACATCCTCGTACGGCGAGCGGTCCACGCCTTCGCTGCGGCAGCGACGCCGCAGTATGCGCGCTGGCTCACGACCAGACCAATCCAGCACAGACCCCAAGGGATCGCAAGCGTCGAACCCGGCTTCGTAGCTTGGGCACGCTCGCCTACTATCCATATCCGACCCGCCTAATCGCGACGCATCGTCGAATGTCCACATTGATTGCGCACCAGGAATTTCACTATTGCACTGCTAATTTTACAGAGAACCACTGAAACATGAACTTATATCGGCTTCGACGAGGCCAGGGGGCGACAGGTGACAGATCGCCATTCGGCAACCGCGATACGTGCCAGGACTCCCGCCAAAATTGAAAGAAAATTAAGTTCTTTTTATAAATAAATTAGCAAACCTTCAAGAAGAGATACTCCTTGACATATTACGCATTGGCACAGTCACACACCTCGCACCGTTAATTTAATAATGCTCGTAGTAATGGCGATCGTGGTACACTCAATTCAACTTTTTTTTTCGTTATTGTTTACATGTTTCGGTAAACAAAAACGTTACTTCTTGGAGATGTTTAGAAGAGAGAATTTTATCGCTTTTTTCGAATCTTGTCAGACGTCTACTCCGCTATTGATTTTTATGAAAGACTTATTGAAAAGAAATTGTAAAACACTTGATAAAATTATTTTTTTACTACATAATTATAGCTTGACTAGTAAAAATCGTCGCTTCACGGTTTGCCTATTTCTATTGTCACTTTCACATTCGCCGCTCCCAGCATGTGTAAGACCGAGAGATCCGATTAGTTCGGGGGACGGCCGCTAGTACATTTTAGTTCGTTCGGTTGGTAAAAACGAGGTTTCATTGAAGATTTCGGTGGATTGAGGAGTTGTAATCGGCATGGGTGTATTATTTATTACTTCAGAACCCGCTCCAAAATTAGTTTTTATGTATAAAAGGGTCTAAAAAAAATACCAAAAAATATGAAGAGTGCCTAGTAAGTTATATTACCGGTTTTATCAAAAAAGATGTTTTAACATCATTCTTGCTACCTTAGCTGGAGCATGTACCCTGAAGTTAACAATTTAACGGATTCTACGTTCATCATTATTGTGGTCATACATTATTTTTTTTTGTACATGTGTATGCCTACTTGATCTTAAAATTTTTCTTTAAAATAAAACTATGCACATGGCGCTTAAAACTCACGCCTTCTATACGAAGGGTACCTGGCAGTATTCTGTCTTAGCTTGTGAATTTTCATCCCTCAATTTCTGAAGAGGCTGGGCTATGTAAATAGGATAGAACGTCTTATTTTTGATGAAGGTAACTTTTATTGTTATCGCTACACTTTTAATTCATACCAAAATTTCATCGAAATTGGCTCAGCCGTGAAAGTCGAGATATGTTTACAAACATTTATTTGTGTGAACTATTTTCATAGCGACACAAAAATTGATGGGTCTTGCTAATCTGTTTCAGTTTAGTCTCCATTCAGAGAGTTGCGAGTCCAACTTAGTACAGGTCTCTATAGAACTACACCATATGGACGTGTACTATACAGTGAAATTCTCATAACTCTACATAATACTACAAAACGCTATCATTATGAGTCAGGGGTTAGAGGATGAGAAAATAGGTGTCTTAAATAAAACACATTTGTGTGTTTTTAGGTATATTTGCTTCATATATTGTACCATACTTACGAATCTTTTGACTGGTATTCACTCTGGATCCAAGCTTTTTGTGTAACTATTTTGTAAAAAAACTTCTGTTGCCTTAGGTTCAAAATAAAACAAATAGTTTTAGAGAATCAGTATTCTTTTTTACACAGCGTATTACCTAAACCTTACAACTGACGCCATTATACTTAAAATATAATACGAATCTGACTCTTTCACTAAGCTATAATATTTTCAATAAAACTTTCTATCTGAGAGATATTATATCGTTATCCCAATTTATAAAATGAAATCTACTATAACACATGAGTGAATTTGCCACTAAAACTTGGAATTTATTTAACTTATATCTATCTAAATTTAATATTTAAATTTTACACGAGCGTTAATAAAAATCTTCTCATCTGGCACTGAGGAACGTAAAACCTAACTTGCCAATATCTTTAACGAGAATGTATCACACTTTTCTGTTATATAAACGATCCTGCTTCGCTTGGCGTATTTACAATTCCCAATGATTCAAATAAAATAATAAGTTCATGTATTAAAAACATAATGACAGAATTAAAAATGGATAATATTATGATAAATAAAACAATAATTGAATTTAACGATACTAGTAGTACCATTGCCTGTACATACATAAAACAGTCCCGCACAGAAACTTACCACTAAAACATTGCAACATTATAAAAAAGTAATCTAATATAAACTATTTATTTAAAATTAATGTTCGCCGTCCTTTACGCAGACTGATATACAAAGTAGAAAAAATATACATGTCACCACGTCGACAACAACAGATTTGATAAGTGATCACTGACGTCGGCTGTGCGCCTGAGGTAGCGGCACTCGAGCTCCGGGAAATAAAGCCTGTGGCCGTGCCAGTGATTCGCATCGTATTGCTGCATTAGTTCATAAGCCGTTTGCAGACTCGGGGGATAATCTGGAATGAAATGGATAAAGCCTTTACTTATTTGCCTGTTTCATCAGAACTTAGCGCGTGGAATATGGATGGAAATTTTATATAAAAAAAAACCTAACTATCCAAAATAGCAATCTAGCAACTTTACCTTTACATCTAAGCTAGGTAATGCAAGATTAGGATTAGCTGAAAATGTCAGACATTCACGCACATTTCATAGTTTTTATTTTTACCTCAAATAGTAACATATGGAATTAAAGTATGATGAACTTAAATGTTTCATTATATATGGAGATAACTCGACCTGTCCCGCTCACCTTAGCTGGTCAACAGCGCGATATTGATCTCCTTGACCATCTTGACCCTGTGCAGCATCTTGGCGAGCGCCTGTCGGCTGAGCGCCTGCGTGGAGTACCAGACGGGCGAGTCGGGCACGCACGAGCGCTCCGGCTGCAGGTAGAAGACGTCGTTCCGCGTGCGAACCGACTCCGGGCTGTAGGGCGAGAACAGACTACAGTGTGAGAGTAGTGGAGTTACAGGCGGGGGGCTCGCCGCCTGTAATGGTCCGCTTGTAATATTGGAGGCCGATCTAAGCGGCCTTAAAGGTATATAGGCTTGTCAAAGTGACTTTCGCTGATGGTCGGCGTTGTACATCAATGCTGCTAATGTGCTTTGTCTGAATTGTGGCTATCTGATGCGACGCAGACCCGAATTTTACCAACCGAATATAGCAACTGTACTTGACCAGTCCACTCTGAGAAAATACGCGTAAACGGTCAGCGTAAAACCAGCCTATTTATCGAGGGGAATTATATAATGTGAAGTTATGAAATATAACATACCATTTAGAAATATAGAATTCATATAATTTAACAGGACATCTAAGGGGGTTCTCTTCGTTTTCTTGTTGTTCATATACTTTCTTTTTCCTTGAGTTTGCTTCTGTAAATATAACAAACACATAAACTTAATAAAGTTGAAATACAAAAAGGTTTTATTTATGGATCAAATATCGGTTATTTATTTCTTAATATTTAATTTGACATTATTGGATTTTTTCTCTTTAGAGACCAACTAAAGGTGTTTGGCGAGTTTGTAACAGTAGTGAAATTGATTCATGCAACAATTATAGGAAAAAGTGAAACCAACCTAAAGCAGATTGTGGAGGGTAGAACCTTAACAGCACATTCCTTGAGCCAGGTATCTTCGCCTGGCCCGGCTGGTTGGGGTTCCTTTTCCAATGCTTCATAATGTGCGAGAATGATAGCTGCATATGCTCTTCCACCGTCTGAAACAAATAAATAATAATACTTAAAACATTTACTAATTTTGAAAAGGTGTGTCAACCAGTACAACCACTTTAAGGACTTAGAAAGATCTATTTGCTTTGCAGAGAAGAAAATAAGTATAGCAATAGGGAAAATACGTAACAGAAAATTAATTCATTGTATTGTTCAGTTTTACATGATGAGTATGTTGTGATGTTGTGAATGCATTTAAAGTTATCAATGTTACATAATTTACAATTGTCTTCAAAAATCTGTAGTCATGTCTACAAAGTTACATAATTTACATTATGTGTTGTTTTATACAGTAACTCAATTTTGAAGTATTAACGTACCACTAAATTAAAATGCTTCGTGTTGAAGAACATGAGAGTTGAGAGCAGCACGTGCGGCGAGTGCGCGCCCAGTTGCTTGCTCTCCCATAAGTGTTCCTCTTCTACTCGCGTTACTATGTATTCTGGAATAGGATATAAAAAAATATTAGAAAACGTAACTTCCAACATAAAATATTTTATTTTTACAGTATATTGTATTACACTTATAAAAGCTTGCTGAGTGGTACCCATTTCTCGTTTCCTTGGAATTATCGACGGTGGTCTTACTTATGTATCTTGCAAAAGCAAGGCAACCCCCATTTTTTTTTAAACTGCTGTCTAATTAATATTTATATTCCGTTATGGCGAAACGTAAGACCACAAGGTAAAAATTATCTAATATTTTATGTGTCAAAATTAATTTCTAATCGATCACATAGAACCTTAAGCTGGATACCAAATAATAGGTTCGTATAACTATGACGAGTTATGAGTTTAAGAGTTATGTATTTTGTAAATACTTACGTGAGTCATTGTACAAAACTGAGAACTTCCTCGCGACTTCGTCCAAGCAGTCCGTGAATTTCTCGTAATACGGGTCCGTAAATATATTGTCTATCCTACCGTTTTCAAACAAATATTGTTGAATACCTGGAATCAAACAAAAAGAAAAATACTGAAGTGTTTTATAATAATGTATTTGAGGATATTGAACGTCAATATGAAGACAAAAATAACATGATACCATTATGTAGGTTGAATAAAAATAAAGTAATTTAGAAATGTAGACATTTGATATGGAAGAATAGGTAAAAAGTTATTACTATTATTTTCTAATGAAACTTTTCATATATTTAACTCACCTAAAACCAAATAATAAATAGTGTCGGGAGCATACTCGCTCCCATTGGGTTTCCGTACTTCTTTGACGAAGAGGCATAATGAATAGTTTAGTTCATCGGCAGTTAACTGTAATATCTCTGACTTGAACGGTTTCCGTCGTATTGAGCTTTTCTCGATTTCCGCGTTCTTCGTCATTACCCACTGTTTCCATGCGTTCACGCCAAATGTGTACTGTAAATAAACATTGAAATACATAATGAAAATGATAATGAAAGAATATCGTTGAAGTGGTTGTTAAACCAGGCTAGCTCAATCACAGGTGAAAAAATTATAATGACATTTGTATATTGGTAATAGAGAATAACGTGAATGAGGAAATATGTATAGTAACTAACTATTAAAGTCTATTAAAGGCACTTAGGAAGAAAGTATTAAAGTATTTTACGATGTGAGGTATTGTAAGTAAATAATTATTTATTATTTTATTATCAGCTCATGATGTCCCAATGCTCGGCAAAGGCCTTCTTCCCTTTCTTCCATTCTTATTTATGGAGAGCAAACGTTGATGAGTCCTTGATATGAGAATCGAGCTCATTACGCCATCTCCGTCTAGGCCTACATATGGTCGACTGTAGTTTGACTAAGCGATCGGTCGGCATTCAGCAAACATGTCCTGTCCGGCCGGTGTGACCTACCTTGAGGCACATGTTGGCGTCGGGTTTCTCGGCGGGCTCGCGCGGCGGGTCGGGCAGCGGCGCGGGCGGCGGGTCGGCGCGGCGGCGCTTGGTGGGGCGCGGCGCGCGGGCGGGGGGCGCGGCGGCGGCGGGGGCGCGCTTGCGGGGCGCCGCCGACGCGCGCAGGGCCGCCACCGCGCGCTGCTGCTCCAGCACCATCATGTGGTGGTGGTGCATGCTCTCGCCTTCCAGACCTACAGCAGTTATGAAGCTTTATGTCGGCCTGACGCACTCGCCGAAACAACCCGAGATAGACAGCCGGAAGCGAATCTACTCATACTCAGTACTTGCGACTGAGCAGTACCGATGAAATAAACTAAAGCTTCTCCCGTCAAGAGAGAGGCTAGGAAAGGCTCGTATGAGAGACGCTCGGAGAAAAACTAAAGCTTCTCTCCATCACTTCAACATCACTTGACAAGGGTCTAAACAAAATAGTCTCCGCATATGTGTACAGACAACATTACATTAAAGCATACCATGTTGTCTGTTGTTTAACTCGCCTAATGGCAATAGTTTACACGATATTTAGTTTATGTAAAATTATGACATTACACACAACATAACTATTGTGATAAATTACAATAATAGATATACACACAAAAACAACCGTTCATCAAACTCACCAGGCATGCCAGGATGTGAACTTGGCGTGATGGTGTTAGCCGTCATGGCTGACTCCAGGTCCACAGGTTGATCTTCATACTCGGTGGCCATTTTCAAGGCCATCTGCAGCATGTCTTCACCGAATGCGTTGTTGCCATCCATTGCGGCGACGGGGCTGAAGCTTTCCTCTGCAATAGAAATAGAAATTTATAATTTAAAAAGTTGATATTTATGTATCTCTGTTGTTTATTATGGCAAAAAACTTGGCCATAGAAATAAATACTGGCATATAGTTCGCACATATAGTGTTAAATGACAGTATTTGTAGGAAAATGCGACGCCTTCGGCGAGATTGTGTTCCAACAACTTAAACTGTCTAATGATTGACCAATCATGCGATCGAAACAGAACTGCGTTCCTTACACCTCAAATAAATAAACTTAGTTCTGTGTAGCAGATGGAAGATTATTTTTTTGTGTCCTGACTGAAATAATAAAGAATATATTATTTTTTACACACCATTATCGTCATCCGTATCTGAATCGCTCTGATCTTTCTTCTTATCACCAGCCACCATTTCTGCCATCATCAACAACTCAGCTTCGAAGGGATCCGTTGGCATCTTATCGTGGATCTTGTTAATCTCCTTCAAGATGCCTTTAGCGGAATTCCTCGTTGTAGGAATAAATACTGGCGTTGGGATAGGTATGGGAATAGGAACTGGTACTGGGAAGGGTAACGACCACATCGCGCACGGTACAGGAACGTATATAGGGACGGGAACAGGGATAAGCACTCGGCGTTCTAAACTAGGGTCTGTCTGGCATTCCTTAGTGCAGGGATGTGGTCGGCACGAGACTCCTTTTGAGACCATCATGGGTTTGGACATGGTGGCCTTGTTGGCGACTTCTCTCGGGGGTAGAGTCTTGACTATAACGTGGTTGTATATCTTGGGCGGTGGCGGCGGGGGTGGCGTGGGTGGTTTGGGCGGCGGCGGGGGCGTGGCGGGCGCGGCGGGGGGCTCGGGCTCGGGCGGCTGGCGCTTGGACTTCTGCCGCGACAGGGCCGGCATGAGCGGCGGAGGGGTCGCCAGGGACTGCACGCTTGAGATCACTGGCATGCCACCGGATCGCTGTTGCGCTTTCACTGCTGCGAAAGAAGTATTAGTATTTATTAGTACAGACTCATAAGAAATCATGTCTGACTCTGTATGTAACATCGTCACGACTTCACCATAGGACAATTTTTTATGAAAATTAGAAAGACGGACTTGTATTGCTATAAAATTACCGACTACAAGAACGTAATTACAAGACAAAGTTCACTACTGTATTCAAAGAGTGTTTTGAATATTCAAGCTTACTATTATTCTTGCCGGCCGAAGGATACGTCCGCCGGGGTGCCCCTGTAGGAACTGCTTTCTGTTGGTCGAGAGACTCCCCCGGCATCAAAGGAGGTGTGTGTTTTGAGTATTGACCCTGCAAAGAATATCAACAAATATTTTAACATCTACAAACTTCTAACATATTAAGTATATGCACTAAATTAGTAAGTAAATACCTGGAATGTCATGACGCACTGGTATGAGCAGAAATTTCGAACCGTTGCGTCCGACATTGTTAAATGATACTGCGCTAACGATGTCCGCTTACACATATCACACTTTGTTCTGAAAAATTCAATGTATTTAGTATGATGAACTGTAGACAAATTGGATGAAGGCGATCTTGATACTACAGTACTGTGAAACAATTTTCTAAGCAGTTGAAATAAGGTTTTAATTGCATATAAACTAAACTAGCTAGCCCCCCTTATTTAATGAGGTCTCTATGGAATCAAACCTACGACAAAATGTTTTTATAGAGATTATTACATATGTGAGTTTTTTTGTAGGACCTAATCTCGGAAATTATTGAACCTATTTAAAAACTCTTTTACTAGTAGAATTTATGTTCCCTTACCTTCTGGAAGACACAGCGTTAACAGAAACCTGGTAGAGATTCAAACAGTTGAGTGAGCACATCATGATAGCTTGCCCAGTCGGCTGGACCCGCCGGATCATATCAAAGTTGTACTTCTTAACTTTACACCAATTACAGGGAACTATATGCCTTGAATTACTTATATACACGTTCATACAGGACTTGGAACAGAAACAGTGGGCGCTAGCACCTTCGTATATCGTAAAACATTTACTCTGTTTGCGCTCGAAATATTTTTTACACCACCGGCATTGATCTGTGGAGAGAATTTGTAAATTAAACTACAAATATGAGTTTTTCTATTTTAGATTATAATGGTCCTACATCTGGATTAGCATTTACGCAATTTCACTATACAAGTGTTGAGGGTTGAGTTTTTCTCTTGGTTCCATTCATTGCCCATACATTTTATCAAAACTATATGTAATATGTTTGAGGCAATTATTACGCTAGGAAAATATATACATCATTTTTTTTTTTTTAATAAATAAATAAATGCGGACAACATCACATACATTTGCTCTGAACCCAAAGTAAGTAGCTGAAGCACTTGTGTTATGGAATTCAGAAACAACGAAGGTACCACAATCACCCAGACCCGGGACAATGTAGAAAATTTACTTTCTACATTGACTCGTCCGGGGATCGAACCCGGGACCTCAGAGCTAGCGACACCTTGAAACCGGTGCGTACGCCACTCGACCACGGAGGTCGTCGAATCATATGAAATGTAAAAAACTCACCAGGAAATATATTATTGACGAATTTAAACGCCGCGAAACAGGGATCTGAGCACAACCTCTGTGAAGCATCTTCACTAACTTCTACTTCAATAGACGTAGCTTTTTCTAAGGAACACACTGCACACTTCGCCCATAATGGCTGTGGTATAGGGTTTTTACTCATCTGGTCAAACTTCTCCATACAGGCTTGTGAACAGAAGTCTTTAAATTGTCCTTTGTCACCTACAGGGGCTAGGAAACCTTGATGTCCGACCGATATATCTCTCTGACAATAACAACATATCTTTAAACCTTTCTTGAATTCCTCTAAACAAGCCCAGTTACAGAACTGCCGGATATCGAAACCGAATCTGACACAGTACTTCCCTAAACTAGTGTGTTGCACTGAGTTCTTACAATTCGCACATCTTGATCCGATTTTGTTCTGATACCTTCCTAAGCACATTTCGTCGCAGAAGTCCATCGTTTCCCAAGTCAAGATTTTCTCGTCAATATTAAGTATAAGCGTGCATTGGTTACACCTTCTCGTAAAAGTCCGTTCTCTCTCGTCTCTAGCTGCTTGCACCATCGCTGGCGTCTTTGCCTGTATTTTATAAGCTTCATCTAAATATTTATCTGTTGCATTACTGATGACCTTTAATTTCAATAATGGAGGGTTCTGTGGCGGCTGTTTTCTAGGCGTTCGCTTCTTTTTGATCAAATACCTACCGTTTTCTTTGCCATTTAAGTTCTTCATACAATTATTTTCGCAGACTAGATGGCCGATACCATACCTATATAGAGAGAACGCGCATTTCTTTTTTTCATTACATACAAAACATTCAGCTTCCTTAGGCACAATTTCATCGACTATTATTCTCCGCCGTTTGAACACGTATTTCTCGGCTTCGTCTCCCATCATACTGTTTAAGCAGGCCATAGAGCAATAGTTGGTATCTTCTCCGTCGTAGTTGTAGTAAAAATAGCAAATTTTTTTTTCTTCACATTCTGAGCATGTCAACTGTTTGGGTACAATTTCTTCTATGAGATATTTCTTGTGCGTTACTGTGTATTGTCCGGGGTGTTCCGCTTGATGTAGCTTGAGACAGGCTTCGTTGCATAGGTAACATGTTTCGTTGTCCTTCGTGACGAACCGGTAAGAGCAAGGCTGATCGACTTTGCATTGTATGCAGATACTGTCAAATGGACTAATTTCTTGAATAACGTTTGGTACTAAGGTTTCTTCGACTTCTATCGGTTCTTCATGCTCGTTTTCGTTCTCGATTTCTTTATCTGGAAAAACAAAAATAAATATTCGTAAGTTTTTCATCAATTATTCATTGATATGCTAATTTAGTATTAAGGTTTTTGTATAAAATTATTATTTATGAGTAAAAATAGTCGTATATTGTTCGAAATTTCATGTATCAAATGTTATCTGACTTTTTTTCACTCTACAGTCATAGATTGAAGTAACTTCTGTACCTTTCATTTTTGAGCTTATGTTACTGCCCTGTGACTTTCGTACTATGTGAATTAATGGGCTTTCCTTGAACCTTCCTCATTTCTTGACAAACTAATTTTTACTATAAATGCAGAACATACCTCCACCGTTTTCCTGTGATGCATCTTCATTAGCCGTATCCATCTCAGTATGTTCCGTCGCTTCGTTAGTCTGTTCGTCATCCTTATGTACATCTGCGTCTGCTGCAGCTGCTGATTCCTCTTCAGGTACTGATGCCTCTGCTGCTTCTGCTGTGGAAGTAATAATAGTTTTTATTGCAATTGATCAACTAATATGGTTATAGTATAGAATAATTGAAGAATAGTATGTATGTCTAATCAAAGTATGAAAGATATAGGAGTGAAGGAACAGAAAGGGCAAGTGTATTTGTAATAACTGGATTATCTTAAACCCATATGGATAATTTAATGATGGGCGAGTTCACCTTTTCCGAAATTTGGCTGTTTATAGACTAATATAAAAACTTCCATGCACTGGAATTTACACTTTTGTTTCTCTAATACTTAGTTTTCAAATATACAGCAGGAATCTATGATATGAAAATCCAACTAATTTGCAAGTAAGGCTGAAGATCTTGATCTAATTAACAAATAAAATTAATCCTCATTGATTCTTGGGCCCATAATTTGCTACACTCTGTTTTGGTACAATGTTATTAGTTAGTTTAAGAAATAGCAATCTAATGTACCTTCAGCCTGTTTCCTCTTCTCAGCCAAAGCCTTCTCGGCTTCAGCCTTATCAGCCTCAGATATTTCCCTCTCAATGTCAGGCAGAAGACACACTTCCTCATCAGCACCAGGTTCATCTACCAACTCCGTCACTGCAAGAAAGAAGACATAAATAATAAAAAACAGATAAAGTTACAGTCAAGTACTACTCAGATCCCTGATTGCTGATGGTAAAAATTTACAATGGAAAATGATCCCAATGTTTTTGTCTATACAAATATATTTTTTTATGGTTACTTTGATAATCTAGACGCGATTTCTCTATAAAGGACTGGTCGACGAAGAAATTGAAGGAAGATAAATATCAGACTTAAGGATGTAGACGCCTCTAATAAATGCGCAATTAATATATCAATTATATTAAAACATTATATAATTATCAAAATAAAGGTATCATACCTGGATGATGGTCTTCATCATCATCATGTACATCGCCATCAGCGTGCACATCAACATCTGCATGATGATCGTCAGCATTGTGATCGTCGTCATCATCGTCAATATTGACTGTTACTGCTATATCTGACTTCTCTGCTGTGTCGTGTACTTGACTAGAATCAGTCGCGTCTTTGAGGAGGGCGTCGAACGGATCGAGGGCCTGAAAAATGTTAATAATAATTTAGTTTACACTCAAAGTCATTGTAGATATACTGTTACAAGTTACTAGAAATTGTGTTCAACCTGTGTTCGACCTAAAATGGTCTCCCATCTCTTTTCCCAACCCTCTGGGGAATACAGGTGAAAGGATAAAAGACCTGATTATTGGCTTATTACATTTCTTATATCATTTAAAGAGGGAAATCCTATTTGCTTAGTTCCTACTCTATATATTTACAAAACTTGTTTTACCTGCGTATGATCTTCTTGAGATTCATCAACTGACACATTAGGAGCAGTTTCAAACTCAGGCTTGCCAACCTCATCATCTTTCTTCAATTCACTATCATCATGGTCTATTATTTCAATTTTATCTGAGTCATCTTCAATTTCTTTCTTTTCCTCCTCAACTTTACTGTCTGTTTCATCTTGTTTCTTGTCTTCATCATCAATAGGTTCCGTTTTTTCAATATCATCTAATGCTACTATTTCATCTTCACCTAATGTAGGTTTTTCATCAACTTCCACTGTTTTCTCGCTTTCTGTTTCTTTTTCCTTTTCACCCTCATCAACATCTACTTTATCTACAACATCATCGGATTTAACAGTGTCATCAGTAGCTGCCTCTTGACTAACAGTACTTTCATCTAGTACTTCCTGACTATTATCTTGGCTGGCTAAATCACTATTTTCTTGACTAGCCACCTCACTGACATCTTGACTGGTTGATTCTTGACTTGTGACTTCTTGTGAGGTTGACTCTAGTGGTAGATCATCTTTTGATTTCTCTTCCAAATTACTTTCGCTGTCTTGTGATTCTTCAACTGTTTTCTCTTCTGTAATAATTAGAAACATTTGAATTAATAAGTGTTACATTGTCTTCTATGTGATTATAAGCTATTGAGTTTTACAAACATTGGACAATATTTCAGGGACTGTATTTTTTGCTATAATGCTCAATTACTATATGTATGAAAAATATTTGTTTAACAGCTAACATTTATGGATACATGTCACAGTCAGACAGTCCATTATAATAATTTCTTAAGTACTTAGTAACATACATTTATCTTTAACAGCATAATCTTAAGTGGACCTTCAAAATCAATTCTTATTGAATGAATACAATAACATAGTAGATAGTTATAGAAAGGGATTTATAACTTGAGTGTTCAATAAATGTACACATACACTTAATATTATCTGAGCTTAGTATTTTAATACAATAAAGATTTATTTTAATTTATATGAATATAAATCAATAGCCTGATGTAGTTTGGCATATTTTTGATAGTGTGTTTAAAATTGACATTACGTTTGTTTATACAGATAAGTTTTGTGCATACAGATTAAGGCATGTTTATCCTTCTGATAGATACTTTTAATAGCTATTATTAAATATGTAGCACCAGTTTTTACAGAGATGGTCATATCTAAAATACATCAACAAATAACAAATTATGTAAGAAATATTTATATCTCAATAATATCAGCAATAACATGTTTCATTTTACATTCTAATTCTAAATGACCTTGTATTTTGACAACACACTGTTATTGATGCAGAATAGACAGAATTTGTGTTTACAAAATACATTACATAACAATTAATCTACTTAATAATTGGCGCCTTATTTTAGTTCTTAGTTTTATTTAGTATATAATTTTTCTTATTTAATGTGTAGGCTTAATTTTTACAGTATTGTAAATATTTTAAGTTTAATTTCGAAAATAAAATCTTTTAGAGGTAATTTATATGTACCTACTTAATAATGTAATATTATAACAAACCATTTATCTGTGATTCAAGAAGATAGATGTTATGGAATTTTATGCATTTTTTCTTGCGATATATATTGGTGATATATGCCTCTTTTAAGAAAGTAGAAGATTTATTTTCTATTTTAAACTAAAAATACCTACTTTAGGAATTTTTAAACTTTTATTATTTACTTTACTTGGAAACCATGCCAAAAACATAAAATGTATATTGGCTAGACCATTATTCCTAGTTAAATGAACTATACCCAATACAGTATGCCTTAAATTATTTTAGTTCACCTCTTAAATAAAATAAGTACACATACCTTCTTCCTTAACATCCTCCTGGCTGTCAGCATCTGTGGTGTCTACCACATCCTTTTTATTATCAGCTACATCACTTTTAACACTATTACTGTCTTCCACACTCACATCATGGTCAACATGATTCTGTATGTCACTGACTTTCTCATTCCCAGTTTCTGTTTCACTTTTTACTACATCACTATCAGTTTTGACATCACTACTGGTGGCTGTCTCTTCTGTGCTATCTGCACTGACTTCTTTGCCGACGTCCGCCCCAACAGAGGCCTCTTTAACCTCTTCAGAGGCTTGTACAACAGGTTTCTCCACTACAGCATTATCACCTCCTCCCTGGCTTTCTTCCTCACTCGGTTTGTCAGGCAAACTCTCCTTTTCATCCATAATTCCAATCCAATTGGAAAAAACCAATCAATTCAACAGGCAATGGTCATCTGGAAACATTGTATGATACTATAAGGCCACTGAACACAAATTCTTTCTCATAATAATCGCCGCACCCGGCGGAATTGTTTTTAGGTTATGATGCTAAAAGACAAACTCCGTTTGACATTAAAAAACACAAAATTATTTAAACTAAGTAATTTGTTCAAAATAAGAGGTCATTACAGTAAATTGTAGGAAATGGAAAATGTCTGTGAAATAAATAATTATACATAGTTTATATGACGCCAATCATATAGCAAGCCACACGTCCCGCGCTTATTTGGAGTTCAAGTTTACGAAAGAATATTGCGATACTATACCATTAGATATTCAATTTATACAGAGCAGAACCAATTCTCTTAAGTGACAGAACAGTTTTATTGTCAATTCGTAAAATAATCTGATATTACTACAACAAGGCTGTTTAGTGAGTTCCTTTGTAAGAAATGAAGAATGAAAGGTAATCTAAATGCCGACTTATAAAAACATACCCATCCGCACCCAAAGTATATTATTTTATATATAAAGTTATAGAGATTGCATGAAATGCTACAATGATACTTACTTATATTAAAACACTTCACAAATCACATAAAAGGACAACAAACGGCCACCATTTTGGAATCAACTTGCCCTGCCAAATTGTTGCGGATATGCATTATCGGTCTAAACAAAACTTTATTAACTTAATACACTGAATTTGTAAGTGATATTTAAAAAGGTCATAAATATTAAAAGTATTATTTTAGGCTTAATCGGAGATATATTTTATCTGCTTCTTACAGTTTTTATATTAAAAGTCTCTGTAATCTGGTATTTTCATTTGCTCGATGATGTTGGTATGAGGTGACGCTCACTTTTTAGTGATGCACTCACATCATATCGATCATCTCGGTTTATTTTCCCATTACCCAATACTCAGTCTTAATGATGTATGTGTGATAAGAAGATTAATAATTATTTATTTGGATGAAATATGAGTATAAGGTGACAAATATAAAAAATAAAGACCGTCATATTCTACTAATATTTGGTGTGCAAATGTTAGGATTAGGAGAAAAACAGAAAATAACAAACAAAACAATCATATGAATAAGTAATATAATTAGCTTATCTGATAAATAATCTAACACACTATAATAACATTTAATAACAAGGTAATCCTTAACTTTTTTTCTTTATAAAATAAAAGGATCAGATTGAAAATTCATTTGATGAACTACCTAACTTTTCATATTTGAAGTTTAATTTCTGATGTAAAATGAACTAACCTATGATTATTGACTGAATAACTGATGATACTAATAGATATATAAGTTTAAATCTAGATGAAATCATCTGAATTAAAACTTAAATATTTAAAAAGCAAAACTAATCTTGAGAACTCCGAGTATAGTAGTGATTTCAGTACTAATTTTTCCAAATCATCACAGTATTTTTAAATAAAAAGAATATGACAACAATTATCTCCATGCATTCACGAACTCCCAGCTGTAAATGTTTTGACAAATGAATGATATCGATACTATTTGGTTTCGTGATTTAGCTAGATTTGTATTTTGGATTGGTTTTTGACAATGTAGCCAAGTGACAATAGGAAACATAGGAAATATAATAATATTCACGGTTTATGAGTGCGCAGAGAAAATTCAGAATTAAACGATTCGGCAAAACACTATAGCTATCGCCTATGTATAAGCATAATATAAGAATTTAATATGGTTTCGAAAATATGTTTTTAAAGTTAAAGTTTTTTCACTTTATAACTTAAGAGTTTATGAACGCATAAATTTTTGACAGCTGATTGAGATCGTCTTTGTTCGCAATTACATCTTGCCTCAATCGATGTCAGAAATATTTATCATTGGGTGTTTATTCACTGACGTTTGATTCTATTGGTTGTTGATTCACCGATGGAAATTTACACCAATAGTGGGTTAGAAATGAGGTTCAGTTAGTTGTTTAACATCATCAATTATGGCGGGTTCGTGTTTTTTCAAGCTCAAATACGAAATGAGTAGTTATTTGCGCCGCTCGGGCGGCGACATTGACAGCGATTTGTCGAATATTCTCGTGCGCCATTTTGTGAATGCTGTGGAATTTCGTGTTAAGTAATCAATGCGAGGAAGTAAATATTAGTGTGAGTTCAACTTTGCACAGAGTTCCCTTCATGTATGAAAAGATATTGGATGTATTCGCGATTCGTGTGTGATTGCTGCTGTTTGGATGCTATTATCGTTTATTCGCTACTGTTTTGTTTCTTTTTGTGGTCGAAAAAATGCGATTTGGTTCTGTTACACGCGTTTATTCATGGGTCTTTCAGTTCATATAAATAGGATTTTGATTTTAAGGTTTCATTAAAATGTCTGAGAAGTTGGTGGGGAAGACGGTGCTGAAACGACATGAGGTTGCCAGGCCCGTGCACATCCAGAGGCTGGAGGCCTCCTTAGACGTGCGGCCTTTCGTGAGCCAAGTGGAGAGGATCCTCAACTCTGATGGGGCTTCTGACAGTGATGATGACTCTGATGCCAAGTCTATTGGAAACGAGATGTCCAAGGGGGACCGGATGATCCATGGAGTAGTGACTACTAAGCAAGGTTAGTGCTTATTATACCCTGAGAACAATCCTTACATGAAGCTAACTTAAGCTAATAAATAATAAATTCATGCAACAATCCAACCTATCAATACAACAACTCTTTTCTGGATGGTATCATATCAACACCTCAATGAATGCATTGTTTAGTATTGACTGATGACCAGTCATATACTTTATTATATATACCTTCTGTGTAAAAATGTTATAATAAGAAAAATAGGCTCTGAAATAAACAAACACAACATCTTAAATATCAATATTTAGCTGAAACCATGAACAAGATGCTCTTATTATATTCTTGTAATAATGTTTAGGTATGTATGTGTAAAAAACATTATTTTTTTTCTTCTGTGACATTTCCCACCGAAATAGATAGCTGAGCTTAACCTATTTATTTTGTAATGATATGCGTAATGATATAAAGTAGAGCTTAGTTTATTTAGAAACTAAATAATCTAAGTATGCACAAAGTCGTTTTATGACGGGCCTGTTGGTCTAGCGGTTAGTGACCCTGACTGATATACCGGAGGTTGTGGGTTCGATTCCCACTCAGGACAAATGTTTGTGTGATGAGCATGATCATTTGTTCTGGTCTGGGTGTAATTTATCTATAAAATGTATATATTTAGAAATATGTATATAAGTATGTTTATCAGTTGTCTGGTTACCATAACACAAGCTCTGCTTAGCTTGGGAGCAGATAACCGTGTGTGAGATGTCCCGGATTATTATTATTATTATAAAGTAAATAAACCTAAGCTTAACAATTAAAAACTTCCAAAAAAAACTTAAATCATTTGAACTGCTCTATAACATAACATACCAACGCCTGTATCCCTGAAGTGTTAGGCAGAGGTGCACCAATGTACACCTACAGTTTACCGGTATGTTTAGGTCTGTATTGCTATATAATATTAGCTAATCCTTGCAATTTATGTTAAATACTGTTTCTACTGTTAAATTTCAAAATATACTAATGTGACAAAAAGAACCAATTTACCAAAAGCCTGTCTGTTCATTATTCATCTATAACAAAATAATTTTGTAGAATCCCAAGTATATTAATATGTAGTTTTACTTGGCTATTCAGTATTTTGGGACATACCCTACTATTTTACATTGTCATGTATTTTCTTATACATGTATGTATGACTAATTCTAATTTTGCAGCAATATCAATGTTATTTAAGTTTTCATCATTTAAGGTCTTTTAAAAAACATTACAGAACGCCAAAGTGACCGCCTCCGACTATACAACTTTAGCTCAGTTGGAGAGGAAAGGGAATGGCTCAGGGATGTCCTACTCTCTTCAGGGTCGGAGACCAGTAGTGATGATGACTCTCCCTCCGTTAAGGAGTCCAGGATACAGAGATTGTTGAAAGAGAGGAAACATCATAATAGATATGCTAAAAAGTATTATAAAGATCAAGGGGTGAGTAAAATCTAAGTGATCCAAGTTACAACATACAACAAAATTTTTAAGTACTTGATAATTTATCATTTATAATTATTGGTCTTTGAGTATCTTATTACATAGACTGTGTTACATCTATTGTATACAAAACAATGATCAATAGATGTTATCAATTATTTTTTATTGACAACTTTAATCTGCCTTATGAGATTTCCTGGTAAAGGAATAAGACTATTTACATTATAAAAAATGTTTTGTTTTTTGTTCATATTAATATTATTTTTAAATTCTGCATTTGGTTGTTTTAGCTGTAATAATAGTTATATCTGTGTATGTAAATAAATAAATAATTTCATATAGTATATAGTAATCAATAATCCATAAAGAATCCATAACTGAAAATGATTTTGTATCTACACATAATGTAACTGAACTATGTGAAATATGGTCTCAGATGTAAGCAGTTTTAATTCATAGTCACCTTTGCTATCACCTAAATTGTTTAATCCATAAAACAATAATCCTCCCTCCTTTCAGAATTCCCGCTACATGTACTACGGTGCTGGTCTCCTGTCCACCGTAGACCGCTACCCAGAGCGTCGGATCAGCCGGCCGGTACCGCCTCCACCTTCGACAAGAGGCCGGAGAGGCAGGCCTGCGGAGAGAGGCTCCTCTAGAGGGTTACATAAAGCTAGGCGGGGCAGGGTTAGAGATGCAAGGACCAATGAGGGTGGGGATATGGTGAGGATATATTGTATTATTTTGAATTGACGTTATATCTGAGGATTTTGTATGTCTGATTCTATATGTAGGCTCATACTCATTAATTGTCTACTTAGTCCTTATACCGCATGCGTGAGTCCCCGAATACGGGAGAAGGACTAATGAAAGTGCTCTAACACAGTTGTTAAACCGCATGATGGAAATCCCGACCTTAGAATTGAGGAAATTCATTGGATGAGCTTGAAAATTTAATATCCACAAATTAAGAAGCAGTGTTAGGGAATACATTGTTTATTTTTTTATTTCTAGCCTGATGGTGTTGATTGGGAAGAACAGTTACGTAATTTGAAGGATGAACCTGACAACGATGACTACAACATGTCCACAGAAAAGCCTGGAGTGAGGTAAGAATAACTAATTCCTAACAAATGCCAATGTTATTTCGGTTTTTATTATTGGGTCTTACGGTTCACAGTCACATACATACAAAACAATAAGCGTCTCTAAAAACTATAAAAAATCGTGACTAAACTTATTTAGTCACACATATACCTGCAAATTCACATCGCATCGCAAAGTTTGCGAACTTGTACCCTATTTAGAACTTAATTTAAATAGAAGTGCGTTTGATGTAGCGCAGCGCCTCGTACGACAGTTTTGATAAAGAGACTTTAAGTTTTACGTACAAACGGTCATATCCATTCTCAATTATTAAATAAACTTTAATATTCTAGAGGACGCAAGAAGCTGTCAACTCTAAAAACACCCGAAGCTCTAACTGCTCGCAGACGACGCCACTGGCTGCTACTGGTTAAGAAAGAGCTCGGTAAAGTACAAAGGGCCCGCACCGCCACACACAGAGAAGTTATGTTGCAGAGGAAACGGTTGGCCACCCTGTGCTGTAAACATTGGCGGCATATTGCTATGCAGGTAAGACTGGAATGGTTTGTAATTCTTTTATATTTTATCGTGAAATGAGTGTCAAACTGAAAGTTGTAATTGTGAAAACTCTTAAACCTATAGATTACTCAATTGAGGTCAATTTCACAAACTTTTTCAGTAAAAAAAATCTGTTGTACTTTTTTTCGTAATAGGCTTTTTTATAATATTGGGCTAAATAGATATTGCAAACATGTAAGCAGAGTTTTGATAGAATTTACAAACTTTATTGATTACTGTTGAATAGTATAATTTTATGACTTTATACATATGTAATATTAGAAAGAAGGAACAATTTTTTTTAGTATTATATCATCACTTTTATCTACAGTCCCAGAAAAACATGAAAGAAACAGTATGGCGGTGCAAGCGACTGAGTCGAGAAATGCAAGCGTATTGGAGGCGATACGATCGAGCCGAGAGGGAGACGAGACGACGTATGGAAAGGGAGGCGGAGGAACAGAGAAAGGTATATAATATAATGAAGTGTAGTAAGATGGGTGAGGAAAAATAGCTGCCAACTATGTGGATTCTGAACTGATTATGTTTAAATGCACTGAAACTAGTGTTTAGCACAGTAACTTTGGTTGTTTACACCAATTTGATTATGCTTGCTGTCATACTGATAGTTACTTTAAAGTTGCATTGTATGATAATCTGAAAAAAAAAAAGGTTTGGCCCACAGAAAATTCTTATTAGTAAACAATTCACATGAAATGGGTTAAAAAAATGGGCAATCTTTAAACTTCAATGTAGTATCAAAACTGTCCAGGCGGTTTTAGCCTGGTAGAAATGTTGATTTTGTAAAAAAAATATTAAAACTAACTCCTAAACCCACTTAACAGATGGACGTAGAACTAATGGAAGCGAAACGGCAACGTCGCAAGTTAAACTTCCTGATAACTCAAACAGAGTTGTACGCGCACTTCATGCAGAAGAAGATGAACACGGCCGACGACGGCGACAGTGGCGCCGCCAGGATCCTGCGGCAGTTGGACGAAGATAGGGATCCGAGGCTCGCGGCTATCGATCATTATGACAGGTTGGTAGTTTGATATGGTTTGATAAGTATTCACTTAGTTTAGTTACCTAAGGTCCAATGAATGAGTGAATTTTTCGTGTTGGAGATATACATTTTATTTATTGCTGATTTCAAGATTCGTAAACAAAAACCAAACCTTATGCTACTTTGACTGCTATGAGACAGATCATTTGAAGTTCAAAAAATCTGAATCAATTACTGTGTCGGAGACAAAATAATACTTCCTGGTATTATTTTATTGTTTATTGGTTACACTCAGGTAAGTTTACAGATTATTGCAGATATTTAGAGGTAATGAAGGACACTGGCCCCTCGCGTGCATAGTGCCGGGCACACTTCCGGTCGGTTTTAGTAACATTTAGTGAGGGCGGGAACAACTGTGTCTTCATATCAACCTGTATCAGTCCCATTGCTAAGCAAAAGTCTATTCTCATATATAATTCGAAAAACCAATGTTTTAAACAAAAAAAACAGCACATTAACTTCGTGAACAATAGTTTTGTGTCTTAACACCAGCTGATTTACCTACAATCATTCATGAAACTTATACTTTCCTCCCTTATCCATCACCAGCGAGGTGATGAAAGCCCGCGCGTCCCGCAACGCCCGCGAGGCGTTCCGCGCCGAGCGCGCGCGCACGCAGCTGTTCGACGCCGCCGCCGGCGCCGGCGACAGCAGCGACGCCACCGACGCCGCCGAAGCCGCCGAGCACGAGCGGCGCGGCGGGGACCACGAACAGCCCGATATCTTCAGGGGCACGCTGAAGGGGTACCAGCTGAAAGGCATGAATTGGTTGGCCAATTTGTATGATCAGGTTAGTTGAAACGAGGTTTTTATTTGCTTGATAAATTGTTAAATTAAATAATGTATTGTAGTGCTGTATTGTGATATTTTTTGCCAAAATAATAATTTGCCACACTATGTTTCATATTCCTTGTATAATATTTTTATATGGCATTAAATACATGTTTAAAATGCAAATCGTAGCATGAAACCTTTCATTTTTGTTTTATTTATAGTATTGTACTGGATTGTTTATTGCGTCCAATATTAATGCAACCTGCAGTGAGTACTTTGAAGAACTGTGGAATGATCTGTGTGAAATGGAATTTCTATGAACATAAGACTCTTTCACGTTCAAGCATATAATATTTCTGTTATAAAAATAATTTAAATATACGTTTATTTTCTCAGGGTATCAGTGGCATCTTAGCCGATGAGATGGGTCTCGGCAAGACAGTACAATGCATAGCGTTCTTATGTCACGTGGCTGAGAGACTTGGAGTATGGGGACCATTCCTTGTGGTCTCGCCTGCTTCAACGCTGCACAACTGGCAGCAGGAAATGCAAAGATTTGTGCCGGATTTTAAAGTGGTAAGTAATTGCTGAAAGTAGAACAGCACCCATGAAACGAAATTGTACCATCCTGCTCATTTGATAATGTCTATGCCACATATGCCGTTGGGCTGGCAAAAATACGAAAAAGGAAAAGTTAAAATTACATATGTATTTACGTAAGCAGGCTGTTAAGCCAGTTTACAATACATATGTAATTTCGGTAACCCAAAAGAGCGAAAAAAGTCCGAAAAGATAAAACTCATTTCGAGCAGAAATTTAGTAAAATGACTAGACCAAACTATGTACTATACTTCTTTTGTATACATATGACCTTGCGGCAACACTCTGTATAAGCAAGAAACAAAAAAACGACACTCAATGCAATAGATCATTAAATAACAACACTAAATTCTAGGTACCATACTGGGGCAGTCCAAGCGAGCGTAAAATCCTCCGTCAATTCTGGGAGCGTAAAGACCTGCACACACGGCAGGCGGCCTTCCACGTGGTGGTCACATCGTACCAGATTGTGGTGTCGGATCTCAAGTACCTGAACCGTGTGTCGTGGCAGTATATGATATTGGATGAGGCTCAGGCTATTAAGAGCTCGGCTAGTATGCGGTGGAAGTTGCTGCTTGGATTCAGCTGTAGGAATCGGTTGTTGTTGTCGGGTAAGTGAATTTAATTATGTAGTAACTATTAATTACATTATAATATAAAAATAACTTATTGGTATATTAACAGTCTTTTATAGCTCGGTTTGTTTACCTACAAGAAGAATTGTTTCTCGGACTTAACGTCGTAAATTGTCTGGATTACACGTAAAGGTCTTAATTAATCTTTAAAAACCTGTGTATTTGAATGTTAGCATTATGAATAAGCTTAAGTTAAAGAAATATAACCTTCTTAATCTAAAAATAAAAGGTAGAGATTAAAATCTTGCATGTAAACATTTTCCATGTCAAATCAGATTTCAAACTTACGCTTTTTAAATATATAGGTAACTAGGATTTATACTTATTAAGATTTGTGTATAGGTATATAAAACGTACTTAGTATTATTTCGACTTATCCAGGTACTCCCATCCAGAACAGTATGGCAGAACTGTGGGCTTTATTGCATTTCATAATGCCGACGTTATTCGACTCCCATGAAGAGTTTAACGAGTGGTTCTCTAAGGATATCGAGAGTCATGCTGAAAATAAGAGCACTATTGATGAGAGTAAGTTCTAATTAGTGTTCCTAAAAGATCGTCACATTATTTAAATTTTATTTTAGTTGAATGGTATACGTCACCACGCGAACTATGTAAGCTGGCAGGATAAAGTAGGCTGTTGTTAATCGAGCTATAAATGGTCGAACGAACTTCCAAACTACATTGCATAAGAAAAATCAACCTTATTACTATCAAATTAAGACACTTTTTAGGTTAAATTGCTAGAACTGATATAAATGATACCATATTTCGCTGCGCGTAATAAAAAAAGCGTCGTATACGATCGTATCTTAAAACATGTGCATGCGCAGTTTTCTTTATCTTAGATTGTTTTTAATTGCTCAATGTTATAAATATTGGTTTCTACTGCTATTTAACACTTTTTCTTTTTTCAGAACATTTGTCGCGTCTGCATATGATTTTAAAGCCGTTCATGTTGCGGCGCATCAAAAAGGACGTAGAGAACGAGCTCTCTGATAAAATTGAGATTATGGTGCACTGCCCACTTACTATTAGACAGAAATTATTGTATATAGGTATGTATTGCATTGTATTTACTATTTTTACAGATCAAAATATACAGTGTACTCAAAAGAAAATTATAGTACTTTTTAAGAATAAAAAAAACAAATGCTACGCCTTGAAATGACAAAGAAATAATGAGATCTTACAACAACCTAAAAATGAGTTGAGGTCGATTAATTTATTATGTGTGTACATTCTTATAATAGCATGTTATTTACTCGTGCTGTATTACAAAGAATAGATCTGCCAGGAAATGGTAACCTTATTTAAATATTCATGTCTCATATTATTTGCATTGTTCCAGCTTTAAAAAAGAAGATAAAGATAGAGGAATTACTCCATTACTCTGTGGGCGCAGAGTCTGGTCACAACGTAGATAAGAACTTCACTTCTAATCTTATGAACTTAGTTATGCAATTTAGAAAGGTGAGTACCTTAAATTTGTCGTATTTTTAAGTAAAGTAGATATAAATAAGAAAAGTCATCCAATATTGTTGCTCTGTTGATGGTAATGGCTCATTTACATAGGTCATTAACCCAGTCTTTTTACGCATGCGGGGAGTACCTGACTACGAAATAGCCATAAATGAAAATGTGCCATTGATATCTCAGTCGTTATAACGCATGCGGGGTCCGCACGTGGCCTAATAGCAAACAACAAAGTAAATTTACCTCTAGAGATGGTACTGGTATAAGTTTTTTGGTCCGTCTATTAAACGCGAGTGCTTGACCTTTGATTTAAATTTAACTTAATCTTATGTTTGTTTTAATCAGGTTTGCAATCACCCTGAACTATTCGAGAGACGCGACGTAAGATCACCATTCTCAATGCAAGTCGACGACTACCACATACCAAAACTAGTTGCAGAAGAATGCATTTTAATCCGCGCCATCCCTTCTAAACGACATTTGTTATACAACAAACTGTCTATATTAACCCCTGAGTATGTACAACGGAGTGTCAATGGGGAGGAAGTGGAAGTGGGGGGTGGGAGAATGGTGGTCAATAATGGTGTGTTCGCCTTTACGAGGTTTATGGATCTAGCGCCTATGGAGCTGTATAGGGTTATGCTGTGTGGATGGCTTTGTGCGTAAGTATAACAAGAATTTAATAATTAATTTTTGGAATATGTTTAATTTTTGTTTGTGTAGCGTAATATACTTTATATTGTACACGGTTCTTATGTACTGGTAAAGTTATAAGTTGAAAATATCGTAACTGGATGTGATTAGCTACAGTCCATTTAAATTCTTGTACCGATTGTTATTATTTCGACTAAAACAATTATTGAACTTTACATATGTGTAAATAAAGTTAATTTTATCCTCACTTGCACTGTTCAAAAAGTCCTATAAAATATGAATTTGTATCGCAAACTGCACCTTATATGGCTTAAATGCTACGTGTTGGCATATAAATTACAAACGCAATAGAGAATTATTGATCATTACTTTTTTTTTTGCCTGGGAAGACCCCTATCCCATGGGGAAATTATTCACGATACCATTTATACCGCTTAAAAAGTCTAGCTTAATTAAATATTTCTACTACTATTTTAGAATGCAACATATCGAATACTGCCTCGAGAAATACGAGAAGCTCCGTCACCGCCACAGTTGGTGGACCCCCTCCCAGAGCTCTGACGTCAAACAAGAAGCGACAGAGACAGACATATGTACCAGCTACTATGACAGAGTGAGCAAGAAGCATATGTTGCTAGTGTGTCCCAATGGCGACGTGTTTGGGAAGAGGAAGGACGATAGCCTGATGTGGAAGGAGCTGTTGTTTACTGATCCATTGTGGATACAAGGTGAGATGAAAATCTGTTGTGACATCCAAAAAAAAAAACAAGTCTTCTCAACTTATATTATTTACAAAAAAATCGTATTTATTACTAAAATATTAGGTAAATTTGAGTTAACTTTTTTTCTGTACATTAATGTTTGTGTGAAAATTAGATATGATAAATTTCATTAGACTAGTATATAGTAATTTTCAGGTAAAAGGAAACTACTGGAAACTATCAAGTTATTAATATTAAATTACACATTTACTAGTTACTTGTACACACAATGATTTTGCTACTGAAATATCTCAATATCTCCAACTGAAATTGAAATTTAATATTGTTTGTCAACAGGTGGTCCATTCTACACGCATACAGAACACACGATCCATTTCGTGCCCGAAACGATTGAACACAAAGCTATGAGAATAAGGAACATGAGAGAAAGAGATGGACAAGTAAGTTTTCATTTAATTTAATTTTATAATTTAAATAAAGGCGTTATAAAAATGGACAACGCTGCAAAGAGTGTTGGAAGTTTAACATGTGTGTCTGTTGTGTGGCATCGTGATTCCCAAACTAGTGAGCCGTTTTTCACGTGCTTTGCTGTTTGTAAACCGATGTTATTATAAGTTTCTTACTGTTCTAAGCTACCATTTATGGAAACCTTTTTAGTAGCTCACAGACTTAAATGTTTTTATTTCTTACATTCTTCATTTGTTTGTTCTTTTAGACTGAAATGCTAAGCGAGATAAAGACGGAGGAAGGTGGTGTGATAGCAGTACAGCCTATGGAGGTACCGGACGTACCGTTCGTGGAGCGCCCGCCTGTCACATACCCGGATATGCCCACACCGCTACCCACGTTCCTGTATACTGCTCAACAGAAGGTATGTTATTTCTAAGATGTCCACTGTAAATTGGGCTAATATGTATTACAGGTTAGAAAAAGGGATTTCTGTTTGGGACAACAATGATGTAATAGCATTTAAGCCATGTTTTATACCATACAATATATATCACTATATCAAAAAACATTCAAAGATTTAAACAATAGCCCGTACATTACGTACTTTGTGTGGCACGCAAATAGTGTTAAATGATTTTTGTTTTTATAGTTATGAGCCTGCGGCACTGGATACCGACCGCTTGGGACCCTTGACACCGATATACTGGACCATAATTACATAATATGACTGTTTAGCAGTTTTTTTTTCTGTATAGAATTTGATATTTATGTTGTCAGTCTTTCAGTAGTGTTATATAATACTTTACCCCACAGGTGTGCACATGCACGCGGTCTGCGTGGGCGATATCGCGCAGCTTCGCGTACCACGCCGTACGGCACCGACACGCCGAGAGCGCGGACGGCTGGCGGACGCTCGCACGCCTAGCTGCTGCTGCCAGACCGCCTTGGGGCTGGGCTGAGTTACATGTGCCGGGTAAGTGTTGAAGAATGTACTTTTATAAACATATTTGTTGTAATATCGGGCCGCTTTTATCTCGATAGGTAAGAGCTACTAAAGCAGGGCCGGGCGTCGGTCTTAAAGTTGATATAGCATATTCAACCTTAACAACATAATGTTCGTATTTGTTCTGAAGTAAAAACAAAGAGTGAATAGTATATAATACGCGCGCAAAATACAATATGCTAAGATTTTGACGTTTTGATACGTTTACACTTAGCTGTAGTCTAAATGGACCCTTACCGAGTTTTAGCTGAATTACTTTATGTTACATGAAGCATATTAAAATTTAGATTCTTGTTCAAAATCAAAATCAAAATCAAAATCAAAATATTTTTATTTCTTGTAAACCAAAAAAAAAGGCGCTTAAGAAACGTTACGTTAAAACTACTGATTCTAGTTGCTCGGTTCCAAAGTGTCATTCCTATAGAGAAGAGCCGGCAAGAAACTCCATAGGTTACTCTTTTAAAAAAAAGGTTAACATCGTTGTTAAGATTACATTGCTTTAAAATATGCTACAACAACGTAAACAGCAGAATGTTTAGATTAATGTAAACTAAGACATCCAAAATGGAGGAGAAAATAGAATCGAACATTCAACTAAATTTACATTGCCGTCACATTAACAAGGGATGAACATATTAAAAATATAAAAATATAGAAGAAAAAAATATAAAAGTATACTTTACATACAATCCATATGTAGTCCTACTAAAATCCCTAACAGAAATGTCAAGGCATGTCAAGAGCCTTCTTTGAATAGAGGCTATGGGGGCAGCTAACTGAAGTAAATAAGCTAATACAATATTATTAGCAGACCGCCAGGGAGGCCACATATGCAGATGATCTAATTCCACGCGCGCTTATCCTCTACGTAGTCCTTGACCGTATAATACGCCTTCTCTATTAGTTTAGATTTAATGCACGTCTTAAACTTTTTATTAGACAAACTCGTTATTTCTTCCGGTAATTTATTGTAAAATCGAATTGAATTTCCTAGAAAAGATTTAGTATTTGTTTTAGTTAGTCTAAATCTTGGCACTACTAGTTTATTTTTGTTCCTAGTATTTAAATTGTGGTGATCACTATTAACACTAAAACTCTGTATATTTTTACGAATGTACATTATATTTTCTAATATATAGAGAGCTGGCAAAGTTAGAATATTGATTTCCTTAAATGTATTCCTTAGCGACTCGCGAGGGCTCATGCAGTAGATTGCACGAATTGCTCGTTTTTGTAAAATAAATATAGACTCCACATCCGCTGCAGAGCCCCACAGCAGAATGCCGTATGACATTATGCTGTGAAAATACGCGTAATAAACTAATTTAGCAGTGGGAACGTCTGTTAATTGCCTAATTTTCCGAACTGCAAATGCAGCGGAACTAAGCCTTTTAGATAAAGTTGTTATGTGAGCACCCCACTGTAACTTCGAGTCTATTGTAATGCCCAGAAATACAGTATCGTTAATAAAATCGAGTTTTTCGCCGTCAAGCATGAGACTTAAATCTGACTGAGACCGCACATTCGGAAGTGAGAATTTAAGGCATTTTGTTTTGGACGTGTTTAAAAGTAGGTTATTCGTTGAAAACCAATCAGATAATTTATCAAGGCCACCATTTAAATAACTAAGATCCTTCGTTTTCCTATCTATTTTGAAAATAAGTGAGGTATCATCAGCAAATAAAATAATGTTAGTTAAGTCGTCCATCATATAGGGAAGATCATTAATATATGCTAAAAATAGAAAGGGGCCTAGAATTGAACCCTGAGGCACGCCCATTCTTATTAAAGAACCCGACGAAGTTACTCCGTTTATGCCTACTTTTTGCTGTCTAGTTGAGAGATATGACAATACAAGTTCTGATGATTGTCCTCGTAATCCATAATGTTTTAGTTTACGAATTAGAGTATCATGATCAACGCAATCAAAAGCCTTGGAGAGATCACAAAAAATGCCGATGGCGTCCTGTGAACCCTCCCAAGCTTCTAAAATGTGAGACACTAACTTGGCCCCGGCGTCGGTGGTGGACCTTCCCCTAGTGAAACCAAATTGACGATGGTGGAAAATCTTATGTTTACTGAAATGTGACATCATCTGGTCTAGTACCATTCTTTCAAATATTTTACTTAAAGCAGGAAGTACTGAAACTGGTCTGTAATTAGATGGATCATTCTTGCAACCAGATTTAAAAAGAGGAATAATTTTACTGTGTTTCATTAAATCCGGAAAGGTGCCACAGTCAACACAGTCATTAAATATCTTTGCAAGAATCGGGGCAATAGTATCAATTATGGATTCAATTACTTTGACAGATATGCCCCATAAATCTTCTGTGGTCTTTACTTTAATACAATTAAATGATTTCTTAACAATGGTAGGAGATACATGATTAAAATTAAAATTTGGAATACTCCTATCAACGAATTTTTTAAGCAACAATTCTGCTCTTATGGAAGAAGAAGGTAGAGATTTCGTTACTTCCACAGGTATATTCGAAAAGAAATCTTCAAACGCTTTAGCAACTTCTGTCTTATTTGAAATGATTTTATTATTTATTTTCAAAGACAGGTCAGTATCTCTCTGTTTACTATTCCCAGTTTCAGAATTGATGATCTTCCATACTGTTTTTATTTTATTATCTGATTTATCTATACGCCTACTAATAAGTTTAGACTTGGCTGCTAAACAAACTTTTTTGAATATTTTTGAATAGTTTCTAACATAGTTATGAAAATCAGGATTAATGTTAAAAGATTTTTTATCATAAAGACTATAAAGTGTGTCTCTACTTATTCTAATGCCTTTAGTAGCCCACTCATTAAATTGTAATTTAAAATTTATTTTAATGTCCTTTAAAGGACACATTTTCTGAAATGAATTATGTATAATTAAAAACAATTGATTAAAATCCTTATTTGGGGCTCCAGAAAATGAGTATTTATTGCAAAGATTTAAAGTAGCATTATTTTTAAATGAATTTAATACATGGTTAGTTAAGGGCCTGATTGAAATAATTTTAGTTAAAGGCAATTTACTTTTAGCTTTGATTGATACTAATTGACCCATATGGTCAGATCTTACACCAGGAATCACATTAAAGTTAAGAACCCCACCATTTGTAAAAATATTGTCTATGCAAGTAAGAGAGGTTGAAGTTATTCTAGTTGGCTCATTAAAAATATAATTCAAATTAAATGACCTAAATAAAGACAACAGTTTAGATTTATCAATGGAATCAACCAAAATATTAATATTAAAGTCACCACAAATATATATTGATTTGTTATTACTACATAATTTACTAAGTATTTCCTCCATAATATTTAAAAAAGTGAATAAGTGAGACGCGGGAGGTCTGTATACACAAAGAATAATAAGACTTTCTACCTCTGCACATGCTACCTCACATATGCGGTCAACAGAGAAAGAGGTTATGTCTTGACGTTCCTTAAATTTAAGATAGTTTTTACATAAAATCATAGACCCACCCCCCTCGGCTGATAATCTGTTGAACACACTGGCTACTGCAAAATTATTAACATGAAAATTCATCTTATCTGGTTTTAACCAAGTTTCACAAAAACAAAGAATATCAATTGAATATTTATCTACTAACAGTTCAGCATCTAGAATTTTGCCAGAAAAGCGATTTATATTCTGATGGTAAAGCAGAATGCTATCTGAATGCTTCTCTATTGTCGGCAGTGAAAGTTTAAACAATCTACATTGTTACTTAAATCTACACTTAACCTACTCTGTGTTATATCTCCTATAACTGAGTTAATATTAAAAGCTATTAAACTAGCAACTAAAAATTTATATCTTCTAGGAAGATACATAGTATCATGGGTTAGTTGAAACCCAGTAATAAATTGGTTAGTGTCAAAAAACACTAATTTGTCACTATGACAACAAGTATACATATACAAAGTGTTATTTAAGTAATGTACATACTTATTGTGATCGTCACTTAATGTGTTTGCATAAGGCAAAGCACACAACATGATTTTACCTATATCTAAACCTAGCAAGGTGTCAATGCCATGAACAATGTCCTTTCTCTCTATGCCCAAACTGTTACCAATTAATAAAACAATGTTAGTGTTTTTATGTAATTTCATGTGTTTAATTTTAAGAATAAGATTATTGAAATTAGCCTTATGGTAGCAGTAATTTGTTACATTGTGAGTGTTGTTGTTATGTAGCAATGACCCAAATTCTGCTCCTAATGTGTCTGAAACTACAATCCAGTTGTTACAATGACAGTCACTGTCAGCTGATGGCTGCGAAACTGTAGGTAAAGACGGGACCTGTATGGGCTCAGATGGTTTAACAGAGTTAGTACTATCGCAAGAGAGATTGTTTGTTAGCGACTCATATTTCTCTGCATTGCATTTTACTAGGTCTAAAAGTTCACTAGCCTCTACCATACGCTGACTGAGTTGTTCTTCATTCGAAACATATTTATGAAATATGTCTTTTAGCATATTCTCTTTGTACATTAAATCATTAAATAACAATTGGGTGTCTGTGTCATATTTTGACCTACATTGATCCAATTCACTAGTATATAATTTTAATTGCGTTACCAAGTGAATATGTCTTTTGTGTATATTAATATTATTTAATTTTAAGTGTTTCATTTTTCTTAATGCAATATGGGCCTTCCTAATTAATTTCCTACATTTAATGTATTTTTTTAACTTGTTGTGACTAATTAAAGGACATTGTGCAATGACATCATCACCGGTAAGGTCTATAACTACAGGCTGACTAACAGCTGAGGTCGAGCAACCTACCAACTCATCATATAAGCTCTGGGTGTTCGAGACCTGTTCATTAGTTTTCACTGACTCTAATAACAATATTGAATTATGGGCTTTACAAAGTTCATGCTCGAGTTCAGATATGCGACTCAGAGCGCTTTCATGTGTATCACTGCATTGTTGAAGAGAAGAAAGTACTTCTTGCAGGTGCTGGTGCCGGTCTAGTAAGTCCACATGTTCAATATGTAGTTCAGCCAGTTCGTTCTTGAGAGTGGTGTTCTTGTCGACTATGTTCTTAACTTCAACCTCACTGTCATCTCTTTCCTGTAGCAGCTGCCTGCAGAGGGTTTTTGAAGACTCCAGTTCCTTTAAGGTTGCCCGAAGTTTGTCCTCCAAGTCCCTTGCAGTTGCTCTGCGGGTCATCATACTGCTTCTCCTATGTTATCAGTTATCTGAAACTAGAAAAAGTAAAGCTAAATATCTAGACACTACAAATCTGATGGCAGGGAAACTAAAGCTGTTAAATGACAAGCCTAAAATTACCTTCTTGATATATAACGTTCATATTTATTTTTTAGATAAGAATCAACTAGTGAGCGATGCGGGAAAACTCACGGCTTTAGACTCGCTATTGAGAAGACTAAAGGAGCGAGGACATAGGGTGCTAATTTATAGTCAAATGACCAAAATGATCGACTTATTAGAGGTATGTGAAAATGGTCAAAAATAAAAAAAACTGTTAAGCAGATAAACAATTTATATTATCGCATTAAATCCGATAAAATTATATTTTTTTTAAGATGTATATTTATCTCTGTTTAATTCTGTTGTTAACAGGAGTACATGTGGCATCGGAAACATAAATACATGCGGTTAGACGGATCCAGTAAGATTTCCGCTCGACGAGACATGGTGGCCGATTTTCAGGTATGTTCCCTGTACATAAGGTTCAAATTTCATTGAATTACATATCTTAAGTACTATTCTTCTATCATGTCCATAAGCTATAATATCACGGGGTCAATTAGCAACTCAAATTTAAAGTCGAAAAAAGGACTAAAATAATTTCTTCATGCTAGTGTAACATACTCGATAATATAGAATAGAATATTATAGAAAAATATTTATTTAGCACAGAACACAAGACAACACAAAGAAATAAACAATAAACACAAACAAGCAACACAAAAAACAAAGTATAGAGGCCTGTGCCCAGCCATGTGACATTTATAGGCTTTGTTGCATTTATATTGTTTTGCCATGAAATATAATACAGGATAAAGTAATATTCAAACTATAGGAAAGACCATTACAATACTCTAAAATTTACTCCTATTTTCCTATCTCCAGGCTCGCACAGACATCTTCGTATTCCTCCTATCAACCCGCGCCGGGGGTCTCGGCATCAACCTCACAGCAGCCGACACAGTCATTTTCTACGACTCGGACTGGAACCCTACCGTCGACCAGCAAGCCATGGACCGCGCTCACAGACTGGGCCAGACCAAGCAGGTCACGGTGTACAGGCTCATCTGTAAGGGCACCATAGAGGAGAGGATCATGCAGAGGGCCAGGGAGAAGAGTGAGGTGAGATAACTGTGTTTATATTGTGTGTTATGTAGAATGAAACTAGACTTCGAAAACGTCTAGTAATAAAATCTTAAATGAACAGTGATAGAAAGTACTTTGTTTTAAAATTTAGTTCTTGGACCGTATTTTTATTGTTCATTTATATGTCGTAAAAAGTTAGCACATAACTCCCCGATTCAGAAACATAAATTAATTTTACATTAGTGATTTAGCGACATAAATGCTGATCGTTATGTTTTTGTGCAGATACAAAGGATGGTGATTAGCGGTGGTAACTTCAAGCCAGACACATTGAAACCTAAAGAAGTGGTATCATTGCTTCTAGACGACGAAGAAATTGAACTCAAATGTAAGTTTAATATACTGTGCTCTTATAAATGACACTGTTTTAAAATAACATCATCTAAAGATAACTTACGTTGTTGCTTTTGTGCAGATCGTCAAAAATCTGAAGAAAAGAAATTGATGGAAGAAAGAGAACGTAAAAGAAAAATGGGTATACTACCTCCTGTGGTAAGTACAGAACTACATACTGTCCATAATTATATTAGTCATTTTACACATTTACACAATTACTCATAAACCTGTATGTACAAATACAGCAGGCCCCAGCGACCATAGAAGCGAAACGCCCCCGCGACTCTGCGTCGGAGCCGGGCAGTCCGCTACAAGTCGATGACGATGATAAGCTGGTGGTTGACGTGCCTCCCTCACCTTCACCTTTACGTGAGTATCTTGGAAATCTGCTTAGGAATGTAAAATTCTTTGAATAAAAGTGTGTCGAAGTGCTTAGTGGGGTAAAATGTAAAAATAGAATGAATAAAAGTGGTCTCTTCTAGATTTACAATCCCCACTAAGCTTGAAAATCTGTTTTATTTTGTACCTGAATGGGCTCTTTTTAACTACAAGCCTAAATCGTGACTGTCTTGTCTTCTTTAAAGTAGTTAACGCCACTTTCGAGGCTTAACGTAAATATAAAAAAACGATATGTTTTATGTTTGGTCCTCTACAAAACTTTTCACACTGATTCGTCATTTTATTACAGTTTCATATAATAAACATTTTTCGTTTATATAGTACTTTTATGTCACTAATCCATTTGTCATCTCCCCAGCATCATACAGCAGCGTGCCCCCAACCGCCAGCACGAGCAGCAGCGGGCCGGGCGCTCCGGGGCGTGCGGGCGCGTGGGGCGTGTCGCGCGCCAGCCGCGGCGCCAGGCGGGGGCGGCCGCGCGGCTCGCGACACGCGTTCTCCAGGCGACCGGAGCCGCAGCCCGCCGATAATGCTAGTGCCGTTGCTGCCGGTAAGCGTTGTAGAATCAAAAGTGTAACTGGACGGGTGGCCGGGAGGTCTTAATATCAGGTCGTAACTGTTTGAATTAGGACTAAGCCTGCTCTAGCACTGAATGTTTGTTCATGTAATCTTGGGTTAAAGCTACTACATTCTAGACTATGTGTCGTCCATCGTCCGCGTTTCCATACGTCTGTTACGTATGGAAACGCCGTAATTCTAAAAATATGCTTCTACACGTTTCAATTGTCTTGATAAGAAGCTACGTATTTTTTTGTTATTATCGCAAATGTAAAATACACTGATGGGGCTGTGTATGTTTTGATCCATCGATCGATCTCTTATGACACCATATCCTATCGCTATGTACGACAATTTTCACGACAGTTCTTGAATCGTCTGACCTTATGTTCCGTTTACAGGAGCGGCATTACTAGAATCGGACGCCCCCCTAGAGATAATAGAGCAAGCCGCAGCGTCAGACAGCGGAGCCGTCCCCCGCGGTCGGCGGGGCCCCGGGCGGCCGCGGCTGCGTGCGGCGGGCGCGGGCCCCCCGCGCGGGGCCACCCGGCGGCCCCGGCGCGCGCGCGAGCCGCTGCTGGTGCCGCTGGCGCCGCCGCCCTAGCACACGCCCGTCTGGCCCGCCAGCAACACACGGTAGCACTGGTCAGTATATACACGCCTTCTTTAACCGACTTTAAAAAGGAGCGGGTACTTAACTCGACTGTACTTTTTAATGTTTTTAACTTTAGGGTTGTTAAACCGATTTTTTTTAATTATTTTTTAATGAAAACTGTGCTTCAAGTGTGGTCCTATTTGTATGTGACAGTGGAATCCATAAGAAATAATTATATAACTTATATTGAAGTCAGTTTTTTTTGTGAGAATAATTTTGACTTCAACCCACATCGGGATATGTCGGACTTGCACCAACCAAAAACTCCCGATCCCCTTCTCGCCTTTGCTGGAGCCGCGGGATAGCTAAGCGTTCTCACCGCAACTCCAGCAGGAGTACATACTCACCTGGTACACAAACCACATATTGTTTACGAATGCCTTAAAATTATTACCCAAATGGTTTTTTTTTCAGTAAATTATTACATACAGTTGAAAGGTTGAAAATTATGCCGTTGTAGTTATTAATAAGGTTTTTCGAATTTCCAATATCGCTCAATAATACAATAATTCTATACTCTTTGTTTCAGAAGCCATAAACGCGGGCCTGTCCACAAACCCACCTAGTGCAATTACTGTAATTAAACTCACTGACGATGTACAAAACATTACGACTAACGAGTATTATGACAAAGTTTAACTTTGTTTAACTTAATGTGTATATAGTCAGAACAAAATGAACTCATACAATACAAGATAAACTGCGTGCTAGTGTAACACAAAAGTGCGCCAAAGACCTCACTGTTTTATATAAAAACTGTGTAAATTCTAAATTAAAGTGTATTGTATAAATTTTCGGTATTGGATTAATGAAATCGGGGAAAGTGTAATGCGATTAGTTTCGTTTATTTTAATATTTAACTCATGCATAAAATGTATATTTTTAATGTTATGCCACTTGTTATAACTATCAATTGATTTTTAATGAGTTTACAAACCTACTTGGTTATGTTTTCTTTTTTGTTAATAATAATAACAACGATTACGATTAACTATTTTACTGACTGAATCGTATTATAGTACGATGCAAAACTTAATGGCGGCTCTGAACACGAGGCGAGTCGCTGCGCAGTAGCAAACTTATGCGCCAGCGGGGGTGCGGGGCAAGGTACTGCGCAGCGTGTAGCTAACTTCAGAGCCGCCATTAAGTTTGAATCCAACTATACATCCCTAGTTGCTTTTTTTCAGTATGGCAACACCATACTTTTCTGTTCTAGTATTACACTCTCCTCAATGCTGTACAAAACTATTGTAATATAAAATTGATTACCCATACTTGTTATTTATTATCTATTTAGGCCCACACATCACTTAGGTATTAAAATTCAAAATGATTCCGTTAAATAAATAAATGGTGCTATGTCTGTATATAGCTTTCTCCTTCTTTATCGCTGAAAAATATTAGTTCGAAAAGGTCACAAAACTATGTAATGTATAATACCCGGCACGTAAGTTGGCAAGATTTTGACGTAGTGAGGATAAACACGCGCATACTCGACCTAACTCACCAATCTCTAATCGACTCTGTCGACTAACGCACCAATCACGCGCTCGGATGGCGCTACCGCATACCCCGCGTCCCGCTTCACAACCAAATAGATCTAAAAAACGATTTCTGCGCATCTAACGACTCTTGCCAACTTATGTGCCGGCAATAATAATGGAAGTACTGAAAAATCTCATAACATTCGTGTCACTGTAATTTTGTAAAAAATACAATTTTCAGTGTTATATCACCGAATTAATGTAACAGTCGTTCGACCTCAATTTTATTGTTGTCATTAAATTACTTCAGAAAGAATAAGTCACATTATTTTATGGTAACGCCGAGCACCCTGTTTGCCAATAAAATTATATTAGATGCAGGCCTTTTTTATAGCCATACATTAATGACAACCAAAATTAATTAACGGTGTTGCTAACTACTGTATTTAAGTAAAAATTGACAAGTGTACAAAACAGACTGGCCTATTAAATTGAGTGATGTAAGTTGACGAGAAGAAAACTGAATAAATGAATTAACTTTATTTGGCGTGTTTTAATCCTGCTTATCGTTTCTTACATTTATTTAATTAGTGAACTTTTGATCTAGACACACGGCAGTGTGTCCGCCAAGTTCGAGCATATATTATACATGACCCTAAATCTTCGGAACTCATTTTTTGTTCTACTCTTTGTAATATTATGTTTATATCATACTTAATAATAATTCAGTAACAAAGCAATCGGTGACAACATTAGGGTCCGTCCACATCTGACGAACGAGCAGCTCGCGTGCCGCTCGCGGCTCGCCCATCTGGCGGACGACGTTATTGACACTAATGCGTTCGCGGTATGCACGCAAGACGCTCGTGTATTGCTCGTTCGTCAGATGTGGACGGACCCTTATAATATTAGTGTGGGGTGTTTACGTGTGTTTGAAGAATTTATAATAAAATCCATCTTCAAATATTATGTTGATACTTTTGTAACGAGTAGATGGCAACACAAGATTAACAACCCTTTTCACATCTTCATAATTTTAATAAACGAGTTCCCTTTTATGCAATTTGAACTTTAATCCGTAGTTTTAAAGTTCCATTATTGCCCAATAAAGTACCGTAGAAGGCGTTATGGTGACATCTTGGTAATTGTCCAATGCTGAGCTCGTAAAAAACTGTTATTTATTCCGTTGTAAATTGACCGCTATGTGCATTTTCCATATCGGTCTGCTAAAATAGCTTTATGGAAAACTTAAAGAACTCATTTCGCGTAACTTAAGTAGGATACTTATCTTTTTTAAGGGTAAGTAAGGTTATAATAAATATATGGGAATCGCATTGTAGATCCTTATCTTAATATGCCGACGAACGGAAGGACAGAGCTTCAAAAACTGCCAAGAAGCGAGAGATTTTTAGATACCCTAAAACTAAGTAGGTATTAGGGTATTAATTAGGCTAGTCGCTTTTCGGATAATTCTTTGTAAACACTCAATTCTCAATAAGAAATTTTACTGCTTTATTGGCTCGTTTGGCCCTATGTGCGAAGGCCTGTTACATTGTAAGGGACTAAACTATCAGGAACTGTTTAAGTCAGACTTTGAATTGACAGTTAGAACTAAGATGGCAGTGATTGTAACTATAATAAGCAACAGCAAACCCAGCTAGGAAGGCAATGATCTGTCATTATAACTAAGACAAAAGAAGCGGTCGTAATAAAGGGCCTTTATTCAGTAGCACTTTGACAATAGGCCGTTATGCCATCATAGGTACCTAATATAAGTCAGCTACGTGATATAATTCTAGCCAGAGTTTGTCCTCGACATTTAGGTGTATTTGCAGTCCCATAGACCCATGACAGTATAATGCAGAGTAAGTCGTATCAATTACCTCGCGTGCTGTGCATACGAAGCGATGCTATGCGCTTGCGCCGACAACTGCACGTAACTTACTATAAAAAGGCGTTTTTTCTGTTTGTTTTGCGACATTTTTGCGCATTTTTATGAGGTGTCGCTAAAAATAAGATGGTTGGTTATATAGTTCTTGTTTTTTTAAAGGTTTTTATTACATTTTTAGTATTGTTTTCGATGACTGCATCTGCTTGTTTATTATGTAATTGATGCCCCTATTAATATCTAACGTGTATGGTATCGTATGTGCCTAGGTAAAACATGACTTTAATTTACGTAATGAACTAAGTTACTTATCCCTGATACCCGAATTTTACAGGGTTATTGATTTAGTCGATAAAAATCTTAGACATCTATAAACCCTAAGTTTATAACTCCATACTTTTCTCCAGAAATCCCTAAATCCATATTTACTTACATAGGTATATCGGCCTTACTCACGTAATTTATTGTGTCTAGGTTTTTCTCCGTCTGATAAAGTATTTCGACATGCACGGCGCTTAAGTATTGTGATTTACAACAAAGCGCACCCAAACATTTAAATTTGCACTTATCAAAATAAACGACCAACCCATAAACATTACTAAGTAGATAAACATAAAAGTGCATTGGTATAGCAATGATGAATTCACTTCAGGTCCGTATTAACGCTATTTATTGCCAAAATCACTTAATGCAAATGTAACATGTTTGGTATGAGTTGTCGATTTACTAATACATTAGGACAGATTTATTTATTTGGGTTTCTTAAGTGCAGACCGCATACAAATGGAACTAAAGGAGATCTGAAGATCGTATCATTAAACGGGTGTAAACTTGTGTTATTTTGATTTAAATTAAAATAAATAAAGGCAGAGTTAAGTGAATGCAGTTTATAGTCTGTACCTTAACGACCTAAAAAAGCCCAAAAAATTGGAAGGAACACAGGTGCAAGAGAGAAGGTTTGTCACTGGGTTAAGAGTGATTCTCTAGGTTCTAGACCAAGACAAACGTACTTAGATTATTTCGTGTTTTCTCAGTTTTTCATCGTATCCCATGTAGATGGTGGGGTGTGCCCGACTCTTAGCTTCTGTCTGTAACATTTCCACATCTATATGATATTTAAAGAGGCCAGAAACGTACAAAATGGCGGGCATTTTAGTATTACAAACTGAAGCATTTAGCGGATGAATCGGTAACTATTAATTTATACGCATCGATTTAAATTAAACAGCTGATTCCCAGAGAGACTGGCTTTGCGAAACAATTAGAGGTCTAAAAAACATGACATGCATAATATGTAGAATTGATTTAAGTAGTAATTTTATAGTACCTAGTATTCGTTTGCCAGAAAACTAATCGAAAGAAAGTAACGGAATAAGAAAAATAAAAATGTGTTACGTTTTCTTCAAAGCTTTCCTCCCAATTGCTTTTTGACCACCTCGACGACCACGTTTGGCCGAGAGTCACGATTAACAACAATTAAATGCATAATTCATCAGTTTAACAATACTTTGAATAGTTTATTTGGTTGTTGTTAAAGCAGAAATATTTAATCAAATGTACATCTTTAGTAATTCCGTTTACGGGCGAGTCACCGGTATTGCATACGTGCTTCACATGAAAGGCGATACATATTTTCTCTTTTTCCCACGCTATAACTCATTATCTTATATGTTATAGTTTAACTTTCTCCAACTTCCATATTTATTAGCGGTTAATAAGTCAATATGAGTAAGTTAAGTTGTAAAAGTAACTATATGACTGTTTATTGGGCTCGCATACATAATTATAAAGAGATACGTCTTCGAAAGTGATTTTTGGTTAATACGTTTGTGAGTTGCATTGTCATTATCAAAGAGATTGATATTTATTCAATTTTATACCCATGTCCAGGACAAATACAAGCGGATCACGACTGTGACCATAACTCAAAGTAGCAATTGATATCACTTTTTTCGGATCATTAGCTGGCAAACAATAGCTCTACAATTCTACAAATTATTAAAGTAACTATACTAGCTACTAATGAATAGTGCTCCATAGTATCTCAATGCAATATAGCAGGATATCAGGCCATTCAGAAAATAACACCATTATGAATGAAGAAACAGGTCACGCGATGCTCAATTACCTAATTAGTTCCGTTCCAAGTAAAATGGAAGTTGTAAATCCATTACAGGATTATGGGATAGTTTCAAGTCGTTGAAAAGTTGTAGTCGTTGCCAAGCCCTCTTTTGGATCACTGTTAATAGTGGGGTCAAAGGCTTCAAAATTCTGGGTTAAATATTATTATAGTGGTTTGCATTCTGTGTTAGCAAATCATTTTAAATATGTGATAAGAGATTTGCTTATCTCTCTACATTTATGAATATTTTTTCATTTAGTGCATTCTGTTTTCTTAAGATGACAGAAAAACAGATAAAAGAGGCTTACAGCATCATGCATCAGTTTGTGCAATGGTCTGAGGTCGTCAAATAAGTATACCTAAGACAGCAAGATTTCCACGATCAAAAAATATACTGATCATGTAGGGAATACTAATCTCTAACTTAGAAGATTTCTGGAGACACCCAGTATATAGTTAAAAAGAGATCTAAGGGGACCGTTTTAGAAAAAGGGATGTTTCTTTTTATAATGTATGTTTCAAATCAAAGTCGTTTAGTTTTTGTTCGGAATGTGAGTAAGATCTCAGCATCCCGCTACCGTGTGGTCCGTTACGCATGCGCGCTAAACAAGCTAATTAGTGCCGGCTTGTGACGTGGCTTTGTTACTTGTCCATATCGCATCTATTATACTCAAGATTCTCTTCTTTGTATGTACGGAGAAAGCCGGTAATGCTTGTGATTGTAAAGATTTTGTCACTTGATTGGAAGATAGATTGTTTTAATTACAATGTTAGTGCACGGTCTTTGTAACGATTAGATGATAACTAAAGCAAGATTCTAGGTGAGTGGCGACATTTTATTATAATTTGCAAGAGAATTTAAAGATAGTGCTTTGTAAAAAGCACTTTTTTATGATATGAAAGTAAAAAGTGTTTGTTGACTGGTAACCTGGTAACATTAGTCAAAATAGACAACTAACATTCCCTAATTTCAAGCTGTTTTCGACAATTTGACTTCTTGACTAAGTTTACTTACTGTAACCTTATTGTGAGCAATGTAGTCTTGATTCATATAAAAAAACAATAAGAAACACTTTACCTATCCCAAAATAATTCAATACAAAAAATCTTTAAATCAAGCAGACGAATTTACCTCAATCCCAAAAAGGCATCACTCAACTATTTAGATCGCCTATCTCGATATCAACCGCAAGCGCAGGAAACTGTGCCAGAATCGTTAAGCATGAAATAAATCGGTAACATTACCGATTAGTATTGCTGTCACACTCTGTGATACTGACTGTACTGAGTCACCGTGTGAAATGGTGCTTTTCCTCAAACGCGACGTGCAGTAATTTGCTATCTGTACCGCTTTGAGAAATATGACACACTTTTGAGGTTTACGGGGATCATGATAACATAAGCGATATTCAGATGCCATTAGGTATTTATAGACCTGTATAGTATGTAATTTTTATGGTACAGGATTTGTTTGTTTAATTACTTTGGTTTCACGAATATTTATTTATTTGTTGCAGAGGTCACATTTAAAGTCGCTCCATGCAAATACGGTAGTCTAAGACTGGAAGCCGACCCAACATAGATAGGGAAAAGGCTGGGCAGAGGAAGATAGTGTTTATGGGTTTGTGGTTGAAAAGATTATGTCAGATGATGTTTGATAGCGACCCGCGAGCTGAATTGATTTCTAGCTCTTCAGATATACCTATGTTGAAAAATAATTACAAGCATATTTGCACGTAGTTGTTTAGAATCCTACAGAATATGGTGCTACTTCAATTCACAAGTTATACGAGTCCAATTGTACGTAACTAGTACGGTAGGTATATAAGCTTTGTACATACGATATGTATATATACACATAACTATGTATCTTCTATCCTAGTTATATTGATGTAGTATTGGGGACAATACTGGCTTGTGAAGTTGTGACGAGTATCATTTATTATTTTCGCTGAAGTGGGTTCCAGTGAACTGTGGCTTAGGTTACACGACTGAATGCGCTAATATGATGACCCTATCGGTATAGGCATTCGGCGACTGATTAATTTTACCTTCTGGATGACTAGCTTTACCTCGCGAATTTGTCTGGCAACCATACACTAAGTTTTTTTTGGTATACTCAAATACGTTGTATTAATTTCGGAAGATGTTACTCTCTACATAATTTCATTAAAAGAGCGATTAAGTTAGCTGCAGCTGCAAGTAAATAATATAGGTTAACTTCTTCTTAATTTTCCTTCTGACTTTCCAGCCAGTGAACTTTGGCAGCCTGGTCATATAATGTTTTTCAGGTTTTTGGAAGCCATCAGATACTTTAACCTACAACAGATAACGATTCTCTTCAATCCAAGTCTTATTTCTTAGTGGTTATGTTAGCTTATCCATACATCTAAAGTCCTTCTCAGAAAGCCGTAACCTGGCGTCATTATCTCCCCCTCACCCATATAAATTAACACAGACCCGTGTGAATGCAGCCTTCCTTCAATTGCTCGCTTTTTACCAACGGTTAGCCAAGGACGTTGCTAACAAAGGGTTAAGGTCTAGGTCTTACAGTAAGCGGGAGCATATGTTATCCGCTTCTGGAAAGGGAACGCTTCTTTAGTGCAATAAAATGGGTTTTCTATAATCAGAAATAGTTGGATTTTGAAATATTTATGTTTGTGTTTTACGTTATTATGTGTTGTGAGAGGGCTTTAACCGTTGTAAAAGTTCTTAAAATTGCTCAGGGAACAGAAGAGGTATCGGTAGGTAGCCAGACGATTACTAGAATGTTTAAAACCAGAACAGAATGCTATAGATAACTAGTAAAATACAACACGTAGCGTGTAAACATAACGTTAAAAAAATTCCATATTAGACAAATGTGCAAAAACAAAAAACACGGAGGTAGCTACGTGAAAAAATCTACTAGTTATGCAAAAAAGAAGAAAGCTTGATTTTATTATTGTTACATTCATAAAAATAATAAAGTCAGTTCTGATATCTTTGTTATATTCTACCTGCAGTATATTGATGAATTTCAAGTACATACTTACATAAATTTAATTCCCCGTTTCCGCTACCTGTATGACCAGAGCCCAAGTGTTTGTGCAAGCCGCTTTATGGGTCAGTGGTCAAGTCGCTATTGTTCAGTTGAACGCTCGCGAATCAGTGAGAGTTTTCTATTCATTTGCAATCACTATTCCCATGTCGGATTTGCCTTTTCATATAATGGTAGCATTCTCTTATCTTTGGGAATTGGATGGGTATAATAGTTACGAAGTTGCAGGTCTGTTTAATATTATTTACTAGCTTTTAACATGTAGTTTTAAGACCCAGCTGTGATCCCTAAGTTTGTTCCGTCTTTGCATGCTATCCAGTTAGGAAATCTGATAGCCGGCTCAGAAAGATCGAAATGTTAAAGTGATGCTTTTTATCCTAGTTACAAAATAAATTCTTTTATTTCTTCGTTTCAATATTATCGGTTAAACTGAACATGATAGCAATTAAAAATCTAAATGTTTAACTGACTAAAACTGCATCATATATTTAAGTATTTAGATCACACCGTATTTCGAAGCCAAACCACGCCATAATTTATCTTCAACATCACACGAACCAGTTTCACGATTCAAATACCGAAACCCAAATGGATTTACTAATTGCCTACACGCCTATGGAATCTATGAAATGCAGCATTCATGCAAAAACTTCCGGAAATGCATTTGTGAGGAGAGGGCGTTATGTGATGATGTATGATCACAAAAACATATCACCCGTTAGCGACTGTCATCGGATGATGAATGGTCCACGAAGGAGAGGTGAGGTAGCAGAACATTTGATCTATCCTAATGAGGATGGCGAAAATAGATAGCTTTCAAATATGATTTAATACGTGTCAAACGGTTACTACGGTAATTAGGTTAGGCTGTGTAAAAGCAGGAGTACATATCATCCATAGAACATGCAGGTATGGAAGCTTTCGTAAATGCATATTGAATGATCCAAACAAATTATCATATTAAATGTACTAATGTGTGTATGCCAAAAAAAAAATCCCAATGTGATAAATGCATTATGTAACAAAACTATGTGCACAGTTTTGTTTTGTAAGACTTTGCAACAAAACAAAAATCAGTTTACAAAATCCATTAAAAACAAAACTGAACACGACAACCAACACCACTAAACCATTAAAAAACAAGATCATAGAAATCCAGAAAAATCTTCATCGGAAATGGCACATTACACCCTTGTGATACCTCCCATTATAACCAGACCTTCATGGTGGCCTAGCTTTGTACTAAGTATAGGGAATGGTGGGGTCTTGGTATGCTGGTCGTCTATAAGTAGCGAAGATACTTGCAACAGGGGTGGATAAATTGTTGAGGAGTGTAGAATGACGGATGTCTTTACAAGCTAGACGACTTGTCAGAGGGGATTGGCGGCCTGTGTGTCACAAACTTTGGAGCTTATTTTATTAGTCATATCTGGATTATGTCTGCATGTCAAATCAATTTTTCTTAAGGAGATCTATTTGTTTTTTAATATTTTCCAATTAATCTGAGCAAAGGCTTCTTGCTTCACCAGATTTTGGAATGCGAAATAGCACACTTAGACCTTTTAAAGACACAGATGAGATGCTTTTATCGATGTTTTTATTTTTCTACAGAACTAGGTCTGCATCCTAGCACATTGGTTATAGATTTATTAGACAAAGACAATTTATGAATCCAGTTCTATAAAACTTAATGTTAAAGTTAACTTTGTGATCGTAGTTATAGATTTTTATTGAGTCTTTTTATTTACTTGACCTTCGATTTGTCATACCCATAAAATGTTTATTATTTAGGTAGCATGGTAATGGATAAATTGTGGCATAGAAAGTGTATTCTGTGTTGGGATTTAATTTGATCGATACCTCGTTATAAGCCGAGTTTGGAGACAAAAAAGAAAAATAAATAAAAACTTAAAAAACGTTTAATTTTCAACGTTGACTTTACATATTCTCTCACTATGTTGGTTGGTTAGCCTAAATTTAATTGTGTCTAGCAAACTCTTGAGCCTAAAATCGATGCAGCTTTTTGTCTCAATTTTACTAAATAATACCTTCAAAGTTTAAGAACCACATATCTCTAACCGATAACATATCGTTCGCGCGAAAGATAAGTGTATCCTTATTTTTTAGAGTAAAATCAAAACGCGGGGGTTGTTTTGTGCATAAAAAGTGCAGTGTCAAATGTCGGCTCCACGTGCCGTACGAAAATAACGTAAAACGTGTGCTTCTTACGTGACGATAGTGTTATGACAAACATTATTTATGTACTGGCTTTTTATGGCATATTTTTGGGGTATTTTTTATGTGGTGTAGGTTTCAAAAGCGGAATTTTATTTTACGGTTGCAAGTTAAAGTGAATACTTCTTAGTCCTAGTTAATTGTAGTTATTCTTTACAAATATTGAAGACACATAACGTAGTATATTCCTAATTGAATCCCATAAGAGTCACCGTTAAATAATGTACATTTAGAAGAGTGGTAGTGGAGTACATTTAAATACCCGCTAGACAATGACGTTTCACATAGTAGAATATTTTTTTTAAGAATTAATACTTTTTTATATCTATTTATGTGTTGCTAGGTACAAGAGAACCCTTTTAAATAGAGTACAACGCATGGATCTTTGCGTTTCTTATGTATTTGGCTTCAGCAATTACATTCTGAAGTCTCTCAAGTTGCCCCGCTAACCTAGTTTTATCAAATTATTACATTGACGACACAAAGTCAATCATACATGTACACAAAACTAGCCACTTAGGGGAAAACTATACTGTATTCCACATTTTTCCTTCAGGTGACATAAACTTTTTTACTTACTTAGCATTTCTTAAACTTGAACAATTATTATAACACACGTAGAGATTATGTAAACATCCCATTAATGCTAATGAATATAACACAACATAAACCCAATCGCAAAACTGCCATAGCCCCATCGTATCGACAGAACATATTTCACCCATAAATCTGTGCTCAAAATCCCATTGTCCACTTTACCCAATGCACTACCAAAAGGCCGCAATAGTGCTATAACAACGTGGCAATAGTGCTATAACACCGCGGCAATAGTGCTATAACTCACGGTTATTATCTAAACTGTCCGGTAATTAATTCGTATGCCGTTATTAATTAAAGTGCGGCGTGCACCAGACTATTGTACCTGAAATATTGTTTTGAACTGGTATTGTGGAGTGGAAAAGTGTTTGCAGTGTTTAATAAATGGTTTAAAACTATTCTGTTCAAAAAATATATTTGAAATTGTGGCCACGAGAATACGCACGCACACTTCTATACAATCAACATAGAGAATAATCTTACGGCATACAAAATACGGGAATCAAAAATATATTTTTGTCATACATAACGCGCTGACAAATGCCCGTACTGCGATAGATGTGAAGTACATTATAATTATTATTGTATTAAAATACACAAATTCGTATTCAATTATAGAATACATTGTGTTAACTTGTTTAAGTTCCAATAAATGATTTATTTTTATTTATCTGTTGCAACTTGTTCTTTCTTTTCGACATTTATTATCTGTTGCAGTTTTTCAAAATGGCGCCTGCGGTTTTCTTTGTATTTTCTTATGACTATTATAAATTTTGTGTGTTTAAGTGGTTTTGTGAAGTTATTGACTGAAGTGTTATAAAAAAATAAGTGGTTGTTTAAGCATGGATAAATGACATGCTTAGTTCTTAAAATTAAGCTTATGTAGATAAGTTAAGTGATAATCTCTTTACATAGTTTTCAATTGTTGACAAAACAAAAGTTTGTAGTATTTTATTTGCAGACCTACCCGCACTTGTATAACTCAAAGAACAGGTAAATAAATAATACTAAACACAAAGTATTATGAAATTTACTTTTTGTAACTTATAGATTTTTCGATAGTAATAATAAAAATGTTTTATTATAAAACCTCTCATTCATATTTCAGATAATTTCAACTTGCGAAAAATATTCGCCTCGAGTTGCAACACAAGTCAAAAAGTGAGTAGAAAACTTATTTATACATTATATATCTTCTTTTCTCTGTCTACCGTACGAAAGTACGAAATATTTATTGTAATTTTTTCCACTTTTAACGAGTTTTGTACCTTCTAGAAAAACATAGTGAGGAAACCTGAAAAAAAGGAAGAGGCCTATGCCCAGTAGTTGGACGATTATAGGCTGGCATTATTATTATATTATTTATAATCTCTTTACGCTACATAACCTAGACTAGTCCTGACTAGTTTTAAAATCCCCGTCTATATTACAGATACCATGCATGCTTAATCCACGTGCGTGCATAAATACCTTTTTTAGGCTTGACGTTTCGACCGTGTTACACTGACCGGTAAGATATATCAAGCCCAGAAAAGGTATTATTTATGCATATACGCGCTTATTCCCGTGAATTATATTACTATAAACATGCAGCGCGATAGTTTAAAATTTAAAACATTAAATCCGATTGAGTTTTAGTTCGCGACGATACAGAAGCCATTAGCCGGTCCAGACTCCACGCTATTGATCTGGCTAAATTTACACTCCGCTCCGTATAATTGAGCAGTTTGCAAACTGTAATGGGAAGCCGTACTGTGGACATCACACGTTGGTGTATTAACTGATATTGCTATGCCATGGGTAGGAAATTAATAGTTATTAAATATGTGTAGTTATTGACGTATTTTGATTTAGAAAATGTAGATTTATTTCATTGTATGTTTGGTACAAGTTGAAGTGACAGCAGCAATTTCCTTAGCTAAACTAAATAGTGAAAGGATATTAAGTCTGTCTAGATTACTAATTGAACTATAGATATTATAATAACGTTAAAGATATTTTTAGTAACTAGTTAGCGTAATTATAGTTAAACAATTAGTCATTTATTCGCACTTGTTGTACGTTAATATTCTAACATAGTTACACTCGTGGTGCGAAATAAATAATTAGTATTCTATCCGTATGGAATTAATACTTATTCTTGATTTCTTCAACCTTTAGTATGTTTTAATAATGTATTTAAAAAAAGTATATTAAATGTTAAAGAAAATGCAATGTAAAAGTACGTTTAGATCTCTTCAATTTGGCCAACTTTAGGTACTGTTATTTTAATATTTTCGATACCACCATAACACTATTATTTTAATATGTTCATGTACCTATTAAGTTTATATTTTTCTGTACTGTGGCAGTGTGCGTTGAGTTTAAAATTGCCTACAGCCATGCACCACATTGCACAAGCCCCCAATGCCGCTATTATTTTTAGTTTCCGCTAAAGAATTTAAAGGTCGTTAGTGCATAGCATAAAAACTGTATCTATCATCGTTCAGCAATTTATCTTCACTACGTTTTCGCACCCCATTGATGTGTTAAAAATATAATTGTCGGATGTATCTGTCGTTAGGCATCCGAATTAGGAAAAATACAGGATTTGGAGTAAAACATGTTTTGGTGAATCCTAAAACAACTTACGTTAAAACGTAACGGAAGTAATTTTTTATACAAACAAATGTGTAGTTACATAGAATAATATCTAGCAGTTGACCGACATCGACATTATGTTTAGTTGATTGATTAACAACTATTAAATGTTCTACTGATTTAATATTTCCGTCATAAAATAATTTCCCTTTGTTAAATAAACCCCCAGTTTACGTACCTGTTTCACGTGAAGTACATTATTTATTATTTTTACATCTTACATGTAAATAATTTCAATTATAATTTCCATTTTAAACAAAAACATTGCGTTGAAATAAAACTACTTTTTACGGATTTTTTCGCGGTTTGTATTTAGATTTTAGGTCACGACAACGATTAAAAACAAACCGCGAAAAAATTCGTAAAAAGTAGTTTTATTTCAATGTCTAACATTCGCGTAAACCTAAGAAACCAATAAAAAACATTGCGCTTCATCATACTTAAAACTTTTGACATAAACTTTTTACCTTATTGCATTTTGAATTTGCAGTAAACGTCAACCATAAACTTCAATAGTAAAAAGCCTCGATATAATCAATGAGTCTTTACCGAAGTAGGTCGTACAATCAATATTATGTTAATTTTTGTTCGAATATTGTTGTGACTACCTCGTTTCAGAGGCTTTTCTTTGCTTACATGACATTTATGCTTTTATTTTTCGGGTTTCTTGCCTGTGCCTTACTTATATCTATTAGTCCGTATACTTACATTTGTTACGTATCTCATCGAACTCATTATAATTAATAAAATAAAAGCTTCCTCTTACATAAAAAAACTATATGTAGACTCGCTGATGTACAAACTACCTTTAATTTTTCTTCGATATAATATCAGGGACATAATGTTATATGCTGTCAAGAAACATAATACGTAATGTAAATTATTAATTACAGCATTGAACCTGAAATTTCAAAGAAAATCTTAAGCACCATTGAATTATGAAGACATTTTCATGATGCATAAAGTTCATTGCCCCGTTTATTGGCTCGTTCATCGCAAACTTTCGTGAATCAAAAGTTATGGTAGTCAGCCTCCGTTTGCTTTGAATAATGTCTTTTTCATTTACTTTTAAATAGATTGCTTTCGTAATTTCTTTATGAGAATGTTTGTAGGTTTGTACTGCGTATTCTTCAGTATGTTGTTATATATAATAGTTGTGATAGGTAAAGTAAATACATGTATTAATTAAACATTTTGATAATAATTATGTGTACTTAAAGAATAAAGGTATGATATGTCTGTTTTTTTTTATTTGGTACTTGAAATATAATTGCTACTGTTGGTTAAGTATAAAGCGACAAATAAAGTATGTTAAATCCAACTAATGTGTTTTAAAACAAATTTTAAAGACATTAAAAAGTCGCAGGACGTACTAAAGAATATAAATAGCCAGTTAAAGCAAATGAGACGTAAAAAACTACAAAGTTTTCAGACGATATCCCAAGCAAGTCGATCGCGTGTATACTCGCGAATCGTTGACAGAAACAAATTGCTTTCTCAATGTTGCCCAAACAAATAAAGAACTTTTTATGGCATTTCAAAAGAAAATTAGATTTGTTGGAATAAATATGGTTAGCTATGAGTTAGTACGGCTTGTATTGAGGACAATAAAAGAATGCTTGAGCGATTGTCTTGGAATAGTTTTCATCGTTGTTTGATTATTGTGGTTGCTGGGCTGGATTTTCGCAGTCTTTTGCTTTGTGTTGTTTTTAGTCAATGGTTGTAGAGTTTGACCTTTTTGTATGAGATGTAATAATAATATTGTAAACATCCATGTAACTTAATCAACGTTTTTATGATTTAAAGAAATATGTAGGTAGTACCTAACTATAAAATGAAAACATAAACGTCAGTAAAATTTTCTCCAAGGCTAATGACATCTAATAACACATTTGATTACTGATCGATATTATGCATTTCCTACTTAGTGTATAGGAAGCCAATCATAAGATACTCATAATATCACCAAAGTTACGTAAAGCAAACATTAAACTCATCCGGGAATCAAACCTGATTACAAAACGAGACGTGTAACTCACAATGAACCGTTTAGCAAGCTTATAAATCCGACATAACCTAAAATAATTTACAATAGCTACGGGCAAATTGATCCCAATTTACCTGCGCGGGCGCCTACAATGTACAGTATTGTACAGTTACTATACTAAATATAAATATTTTAGATATGCAGAAATATCATTTGCACACTTGATATTAAACTTATCACACTGTTGTTAAAAATCTACATGTAAATATCACTCATCAACTCCGAATATTGCGGTCCATTGATGGCATAGGCCTCTCGCCTAATTTGCGCCACAAGACCTGGTCCTCCGCCTTCCGCAAATAGTACGACCCAGATTATTAGATACAATAAAAGTAAATCTACCATTTATATGTTCCATAATATAAAAATGAATCGCTGAATGTGTTGCTAAGCACAAATCTCGAGAGCAGCTGATCGGATTTCGCTAATTCTTTTTTTTATAATATTCCTTGAAGTACGAGGATGGTACTTATGCAGAGAATAACTTAAAAAAAAAATGCCTGAAAAACCCATACATTTTCAGCACGTACTACCTTACATATGTATTTTTAAGAACATAAAGAGTTTAATATCTAAAATACAATACATCACATATTTTTGACATGCATTACACATATCATTGCACTAGACTGTACTCAGCTTTCATAATGCGCCTGATTCGATGTGCAGAGAAAGTGAGTCGTGGGTGGATGCAAGTCTAGTTCCACTATACTGATGATGACGATGTATTTATTGGAGGGAAAACTGATTGTGGGAATAATTGGGTCAGTTGCGTCTGAGTGGGTCGGTCCCATTTTGATGGTTTAGGTTTATGGTGAAGAGACTTCTGGTCCGAATTGTTTCTGATTGAGAGCAGTTTCGAAGAATAGGTATATGGATGATATGGTAGATTAGGTATCTGTAAATTGTTTCATCTTTAGACGTAATATTCTTTAGTTTTTTGTTTATAGACATTGAAGAACTTTTTCCACGTGGACTACAGGCATGGAGCTAGTGAATGTATTACACAATATTTTCTTACTTAGCTTTATAATTTCTTTAATAAGCTCTAAAACAGTTTTGAAAGATATTTGGCCCCCAAAAGTTAAGTTACATCAAACCTTTACCATAAGTCCTGGGAACTTAATTATAAATTAATTTATTTATTAAAATATGGCTAAAGCCCCAGGGCGTAACAAGTTATTAATAAATTAAACAGTAACATCACATAAATTAATTTTATAGGGATTGTGCAAATAATTAAAAATGTTAGCAAATCTGAGTCATCCGTATCGTTGGGTAAAATCTGCATATCTGTGACGTAACAGACGGGGCTGGGAGGTGCGCTTGCGCAACCGAAGGTACCATATTACATAGATATGATTTACACGTAAGTCAAGATAGTGTTTGAGAATTCTTGGTAGATTGGAATCGGTGTGAAACTTGCACGTTTGTTAAAAATTGCGTAGTACTCGTAGTTATCGAAAAAGCAAATGTACCTAAACATAATACAAATAAAAATGCTTGTATTTTCTTTTAATGTTTTTAAATCTATCTATTTCAATGGAAAATTTCGCTTTTTCAATTCTTTTTGCCCCAAAATGTGCAATTTGGTTAATTATATATTTATAAAGTAAAATCGGCAACACGTCTCTTCTAAAACTCTGTAATACGAGTATGTAAAAAAAACTAACAACATCTTTATTTCATTCGTTCTAAAGTTCATACTTATTTTTATTATTATATCTCGCCACTGTCGTTAACGGGGATGTAGATTGGACTCACGCTGCTAAATGTGTCGTTGGCAATCAAGTTTCAATAACATCAGCAAGTTCTTATTATTTCTTATACATATATAGTACTTTTTGAAACATCGTCAGGTAACTTGGATTCCAAAATTGGGATCTGAAATCGCTAATGAGTATGAATATGATAGTGAGCAATGCTCGTGCCTACTCTGTATTGGTTGTATTGGAAGAGTTTTGTGCCCAGCAGTGGGACGTTTATAAGCTGGAATTATTACTTTTTGTCATCCATATTCCACATAACTATAGTATACCATATATTATAAAATCGATCCTTGCTATTTATCTTAATTGCAAATGTAATATTGCATTAAAAGTTTTTAGGTTTAATCAAAACTACATGTCTATAAAATCATTATTTATTTCTTCTCAATACAAATGATATTAGCAATAATACTTACGTAATCATTATCTAAAGCATTTGAGCATATTTATTAGTTCTAAGATTTTGACAAATAAACAAGATTCTCGAATAATTCTCAAATTATTTCAATCTTTGCACAATTATGAATATTTTTAGGAATTGTGTGTCCATATTACAGTATTGACAGTTTGGTTTTTTTACTATGGGCTAATTTATTGCTAAATAACTTTGACATTGAGATTTCACTTAAATTTTTTATAACTGTAATATTAATTAAGACAGGCTAAATAAGACATATTAGATTTTTAATAACAAATAATATGTCATGAGGTATAAAAATTAGGTTTACGTGAAATTTAGTACAAAATTAATATGCTCAAATAGTACAATTTACGTATCCTCTCACTCAACTTAGATCTAAATATAAAACTTAAAATAATAATAATATTATTATTAAAATATAACTATACTATGCAGCTTACTGCATTATCACATTTCGTCTAAAATATTGAACTGAAGACATTAAAAATATTGTCGGGTGCCTTTTCTAGTGGGATCAGTTTTGGAATTAAGAATAAAAAAGTATTTTTTAGGAAATATGGATAAAAATAATTCATGACTATTTTAAATTGAGTTAAACGTATCTCATCTGTATTTTGGTCCAACGAATTCTTATAAATACTTCTTTTGTATATCAGAAGCTTACAATAATTATTCAACCCTTTAAAATTAAATAGATCAAACCTAACAGGTTAACTACTACTTATAAATCTATTCCTTTTCAAAGAACTCTTCGGTTAGAGGCACATGTGAGATCTGGTCGTAAGTGTATGTGTCGAAGAACTTCTGTGTGACGTTCATGGCGTAGTCTATGGCGTAATCCAGGATAGGGCCTCCAAAGTCCTTGGCTAGGGCTTGGGAGTCGGCGTTCAGGACTTGGAGAACGTTTGCACCTGGAAATAAGAGTTACATTGTAGTGTTATGACCGAATACGTGAAAGAAAGAAAGTAAACCTAAGAACTAGTAACCTAAAAGTATTTTATTTTTTGATAAAAATGACATAAAAATTAATTAGCAAAGATAGATTTTAAGCATGGCTTAAAATTGAGTTTAAGCATCTATAATATGCTCTATGCTAGGGTAGGACAACAATACAGTTGTTTATTATTTAAAACAAATTCCACGTTATTACTGAAGAAGACGTATCAATAATCGGTCCTAATATTAATAACTGCAAATGTCAATTTTACAAGCTATCATTGTGCAAATGTTTAGACATTAAAGCTTAATTAAATGACAGACAGAGAAACACACAAACATCTTTGGTTGTAAATAAATGAGTGATGTTGAATTTCACAAATATTGGTTTTGCAAAGTGTGTCAATGTAATTCAGTTCCAGAAAATTCGAAATATCTTCTCGACATGTTTTGCTTAAGAAATCACTTATCCATGTTTGTTTAACCTATACACTGTCTGAGTATTTGTGCAAGTGCAATATAAACTTGTGAATGCACGCAAGAGCATAAAGGCGAAATCGTAAATAAAATATTTATGCAATACTTTAAGATGACAACAGTTACGCAATTCACTAAATAAACAAAAAATATCTATAATACATAAAAGTTTTTGTGATTCTTTTTTATGGACACCCATATTTCTTTGTTTGCTCTCAATTCTCAAGTCATTAAACGTGTTTTTCATTGACTTAAGTAAACCTTGACATTGGCTCTCTAATATTTGTTAATAAATATTTAAAACATCGACTAGAAATCGCTGGGTCAAGGTGAGTTAATAAATACGCGATATACATACTTAGATTACTTAGCGTGCAAAGATACCTTCAAATTCATAACTTGCTATAATTATTAACTATTATTTTTTACGAGATTTATTCGCGTGTTCGATCATATTAATAGGAAACTGGTTTTTTTATTTCACGAAATCGTCGATGTTTATTGACAAGTCGTTAATACTTAATCGTTGATTAGTTGATTAATTGCAATGATCACTGATGATCTTTGACGTTAATTAAACAAGTTATTAAATACTGTGATTAAAAATTATGGTCTAACTGTATCTTGTCATGATGAATTCAGGATTGTTTTGAGTCCAAAGTCTACTTAACACTCGTGACACGTATTCATAAGTAGGCCTTTTTTCATCATTTTTAAAGACCATGGTTAAAGTCAATCAAGGTTTTTAAAGCAAAAAATGTAAGTAGGATCAAATTGAGGAATTATATTTTGTTTGTGACGAATGATGGTGCGCAAACAATCAATTCAGCCGCGATCCATTGCTGGAAATAGTCACAACACTCGGTCCTCCACCTTCCACATCCCATTCCTAGAGCATTAACAACATGTCTGCCCTGTTATCGGTGTTAGATTATGTTAAAATATACTAATCAATTTTGGATGTTAACCACCCCTTTTTTTTAAACAAGTTCTACAAATGGCCAAGTCCTGTCTGTAATTCAATGTTTTTTTTCTTCTATTCGTATTTAATTTCAATAAGACCTAAATAAAACAAGATGGCAGCTCCTTGTAGTGTTATATTGGGGAGGCATTTGTTCAACAGTGTATCCTGAAGTCGTACATGATGAAAACTAAAACTTACTGATCTGCGGCTGCCCCCTGATGAGGTTGGTGAGGTTCAGCTTGAGGTCCGTCCCGTAGTCCGCCTTGTACTTGTACGAGTTGATCTTGTAGTGGCCCTCGCCCTTGTCGTTAATTACAAGTTAATCTATAACTTACTGATCTGCGGCTGCCCCCTGATGAGGTTGGTGAGGTTCAGCTTGAGGTCCGTGCCGTAGTCCGCCTTGTACTTGTAAGAGTTGATCTTGTAGTGGCCCTCGCCCTTGTCGTTGATCACCACTCGCTCTACCACGTCCAGACGGATGCGCTGGTTATCTGGCCGGAATAAGGATTTATTAAAAATATATTTAGAACAAGTTGAGCCAGTTTTAAAACCATTTATTTTGATACCCCACTTGATAGGTCTGATAGAAATATAATTTTGTAGAAATAAGAGTATAACATACTCAACTCAATTTCGACTACTTCAAAATTGAATACCTTATTAAATATATTTTGTGAATGCGAATGTCCATCACTTAATGCTTTTACTACATACATTTTTCAAAATTAGTGGACTAAAACATTTTGACTGACCTCCACAAAATTCCTCAGCTAGCTAAATTTTAAAAGACAAAGCCTTTTTTATTATCTATTTGAGCAGTGAACGTGTAGGAGGCCATATAAGTTATAAATATTCTAAAAAAACTAATTCAAAACATGACAACAGAATTGCTGAAACTAGGTCAAGGTTCCCTTTAAAACTACTTCTAATTAACCCTAATTCTAGAGCTAATAATATGGCATAAACAGCTTCCAATATTAATTTTAAGTTACACGTGCTTTCTTCAAGGTTTTATAATTCGCAATAATTATAATAAGACATTTCTAATGGCCAATCTTTGGTAAGATTTTCGTCAGTTTAGAAACTTTTCTTTGCGGTATGTATCAGGCACAGAAAGTATAGCTATGACCTGAGATGCTATGAAGTGGATTAAGCATTTATAAAGTCATATTTTTCTTTCAAACTTATCTGAAAAAGTTGAGACATCTGCAAAACATTCACATAAGGGCAATCGATGCCATAGTACGATCTGTGAGCAATGTTGCACTGTGAAGCGACAGCGTTGCCATGGCTATTTCTGTTTAGTCATTGGCAATGCTTTTTTTTTTAATAAATGTTACAAATAAGTAAATCACACGCACTCGCATTACTCAGCTTGAAACAATCCTTTAGTAGGTTTCTAACACCACTTTGCCCAACCCTAGATTCCTTACTAAAATACATAAAAAAAGTCAACCAAACAGTACATATAATACTACTACATACAGATCTTGATCTTGGCCTGTCCCTCAGTATCGAGGTTGAAGAGCAGCAGCCTCCCCAGAAGGCTGTACTGGCCGCTGACCGTGAAGTTGCAGTGCATGTCGAACACGAAGGTACGCTTCTTGCGGCGAGACCTGGAAACAAAGAGTTGGTTAATACCTTGATCCATGTAACCGAACCCAAGAAAATTGAGCCCGAAAAGATATCAAGAAAACTTTCCTTTTAAGGGTCTAAGGATTTGGTATTCCTGAAAGCTTTTTAGGTTCCCAAATTAGTCTTATTTTACGAGGACCTCCATGCAGAAATAAAACTAGTTTTGCTCGTAGGTTATACATTAACTAGATCGAATCGTCTGGAATATAAATTAAAAGAGACTTTTCTCATGAACCTCAGATATCAAGGATCTGAATTTTTAATGGTTCCTATGAAGACTGGTATATTGGTCATATTCATGGTATAGGATAGTAAATGTTTTGCTAGTTCATAATTTAATTTACAAATATAATCATGGTAATATTCCCTCAAATTGAGAATTGTTGTAGAAAAACACATAGCACTGTTTTCCGTTAACCTAATGTGAATTACTTATTGACGAGGTAACATAGATCTGTAAAGTCGTAAATCTTGCATTCAGATCCAACGTACCTACAATTATTATTTCTTGTTTTTGCTTTATCGTTTACAATCACATATATAATACAACTGACTACACTTGATTATATCTTTAAATATAGTACTTATTTCTTCATAGGTACTTAACTCACAATTGCTGGTGATTATAATTGCTGTACAGTTTCTATTTTGGGCCGCAGTTGCAGGTTTACTCACATAATCGTATGTTACTACATAGTAATGCAACTGATATCAGATAGTGTGATGTATGTGGTATGCAAAGCATAGTGCAGATTTGCGTGCCATTGCGAAATATTCTTGAAGATTTTCAATGCATAGTATCTACCTATTTTTTTTTTTAATTACTTAGTTTTAAACACATTGTAATAATTTAATCTCTTATCTCGTGGATTAAAAAAAACAGTTAATTGTCTAAGTCACTGGTTAATTAATGTAAATACTAACCCTTTTTTTACATATCTTGGAGGAAGTATTTAAACATGTTAATTGACGAGTTTTTGTTACTCTAAACGATTTTATCATATTTTACAATTCAAACAACTTCGGTACCAGGTATTGTTTTTAGTTACGACACTTTGAAAGATAATATTTTAATTAGATATTTTATATTTCTTAGTTCTGTAGGTATTATATGTCGTAATGACACAAAAAACGATATTAAACTTAACTAAATTCATTTATTATTAAGACAAATCCAAACAGACATTTGAATGTCAACATTCAGGTATTTAAATAATAATGACCATCTAAAATTAGTAAGATACATTTAAAAGCTACCTATTTCTAGCTCAAAATAATAATATAGATCTCGATAGTTAGCCAATCGCTTCGTAAATATTTTAACTTGATATAAATGCATGTTCTAGCTTCGACCTCCAGTCGTTTTGCAATAGGTTAAGAAACTGCGTATGTGTCGTGTTTATGAAATAACTGTGGACAAGGTATCTACTGTGTTTATTTTAATGGTTAAGGGATTTAACTAGCGGCTTCTAAGTAAGATTTTGTAGGTTAAAATCAAGGCTAGCATATAATGTAAGATGGACACATTTTCCACCAGTTTGATCTCTTTAAAAATAATTCCATATGTCATTGACAAAAATATTTGCCAGACAACAAGGTTTCAAACTTTGACTGGTTAACACCCCGATATTGGTTCAAACTAGGGTGTGATGAATATCGAAAGTAATTCTAACCCAATTAGCAATCTCAATTATTTATTATACATTTCCCCTAACTCTAAAATAAGATATAGTGAATTAGAGTAATTATGGACCATGCAGGTAGATGCACTGCATGGTTTTTTAACGCTCTTCTCTCTAATAATATCTAAATACTACCTTATTTTCTCTTCTTCCTATAACTATAATAATACTATCCTATATAATCGCGATTGGCACGGAACCGCAATACTTGGCGTGCTCATGAAGAGGCCTATACCCGACTATGGGTGACTACAGGCTGAAGAAGAAGAAGAACATATAATCGCGAAAAACAGAGACGTTTCGAAGTAGCAGGGGAGGCCTTCGCCTAGCAGTGGGTTCTAACGTAGGCTAAAAAAAAAATACCATCCTGCCTCCCCCAAACGCATAATCCTCTTTACTTTAAGAGAACATTTGCTCAATATTATTTTAATCATATAAGTTCTGAATCTGTTTAGTTACTAACCTATCTGAGATCAATCATATCCTTTGAAGCATAAATGTTTTTGGGCCAGTACTGTGCCCGAGGAGTGTCGATAGCGGTCATTAACTCATGTTGCAGGTTTAGCACACGCGACGCATAATGAGCTGCTACCAAGGTCTACTGTTTGTTTATGTAGTTTCCAGAAGATTAACTTGTACTTACTCTAAAGTGAGGCTCTTAGCTTTGGTTGACCACAGATTACCTAACAAGGTTCACTTTCTGAGGGGATGTCACCAGTTATGTTAAAAACTAAAATCCAACAAACCCAGTGCTTCGTGATCGAGTTTAAAATTTTGAAATGAGGTTGGCTCTTCTTTCTTTTTGGTGGCATTGCAATAAGCCTTAAATGACTATGTTGAACTGCGATAAGGTTTTGTTGTAACGAGAACCGATTTTGAGCCCAAAAATGCTATTTAAAATTTATCGTTTTCTGTTTAAGTTTTCACATGGTTTTCATAAATCCGAAATAAAGTAGACAAAGTAAAATAAGATCGATCTAAATTATGACGATCGTGAATTTTGTTAGTCAACTACTTTAATTCACTTTGCATATTTAAAAAGCGTATTTGCACATTGTAGCTGCTACAAAGTAGTAACCAATGCAAGGTTGAGATCGCCAGTACTAAGCAATACTTAGGTCTTAAGATCACGACAGACTAATTACTAGGCGGAAAGTAATTCTTTGTTTCACAGAAAAAATAACTAGTTCCGTGATTGCAAAGCTTATAAGGCAATCGCGGATATTTATATAATGAGTATATATGTACAGTATCTTTATATAAATATGTGTTATATGTTTAAGTAATTGTGAGTTTACATTTCCGATGACACTTAAATATTATTATAAAATATGTACTCATAGTCGTTTAATGTTTTAACTAGGTATACTGCATTGTAGCAAGCCGATATATAAATTGCCTTTAATTTGCTCTGGTTTTATAAGCTTAAAGTTGAAATCAATCAAAATTAAAATATTTTATTTCAAGTAAGTCTTTCAGGCACTTAGGGAAAGTTAATGACTAGTTGCTGGGTTAGTGATATTGTCAGTGGTCCTTCTGTGTAAATTGGTCTTCATATCTATAAATTAACAAATTAATAACTTTTTTTTAAGCCTCACCGCAGTCGGGTAAAAACTACGATTGGTTATGGCTATGTTCGTCAAAACACAAGACCAATTTACTGGTATTCGTATAAGGCCATGTACCAGGCTTTTTTCCTTCTACGTCAATATCACGTACATTTGGCACCAGCACGTTCACGTTGCGAATTTAATCGCGTAAGTCCGTACGGACCTTATTTCGTAAAAACACACCATCCTTGGAAAAGTTCTTGAATGTAAATATACTACTTAATTAACTAGGTAATGAAAAAAAAAACAAAAATATAACCAAAATCATTATTTTGAGGATCATAAACAATTCCGCCAAAACGTAATAATAAAACTATTGCGATAAGGAAGTGTTTCATATCATACTTATAAATAATTAATTAATGTAACTGTATTAATTAAATTATTTTAGGCCCTTAAAGTACTCATGAAACAAGTTTATCAGGTCCAAGTATATGGCACATATGAATAATATAATGTGACTGGGTAACAAAGTAATTTAAAAAATCATTAAATAATCAATATAAAAATAATTAAGAAAACAAGTACACCAAATGTAGTGTAAACAAAAAGTGTACCACATTACACATGTTTATATTGCTAATATTATTTTACTACAATAAAATTAAATCTGGCAAAATATTCTCGAATGATACAGGTTCTGTATACAATACTAGAAAGACATAAACACCACAAAGTCCGGTGAAGCAGTCAAAGCCTGCGCTCAGGCTAACTGCAAAGATCTCTACCAAAAAAAAAAAACATAAACACCATAAAACCTAACCTTCTTTGGAGGCTTAAGGCGGTATTGGAATCAGATTTTTTTGAAAATTCTGGGGACAGTTTCCTACCCTTTTCAACAGGGCATCTAGACTTTACATAACTATCAAAACAACAAACAAGTTGAAAGAAGTAAACTTTAAATACTTACGACACTTTATCCGGAATACAAGTGCTCAATCCCACCAGCTTAGCATTATGGAAGGTCATCCTTAAGTTCCCGGGGAGAGTCATGCTGATGTTCTTGTCCAGGAACAGAGGGTCAAGGGACGGGATCCCGGCCTCCGGGATTCCCTGCACGATCCCGGGAATCGCGTCTAAAGTCGCCTTAGTGAAGCACTCGTCACTTAGCTCTGAACAGGGGTGGATGTAGTCCGCTGAAAATGAAGAGAGCCTTTCTTAATAATTGTGAGGGATGGGATAGGTAATTTGGCTAGTGACATTTGTTTTAAACCGCTAAAACAGAGGTTTAATTAGTTTGACATATCTGTCTGACTAATTAAACGATTATGATGCGTTTTTTTTGTTTGAAAGCTTCAGATTTCAGTTTATAAATTCAACTATGAAATGAATCAGCACTTTGCATGTCATGTTAGTTGTTACTAAAATTTGAAAGGATTTCCATATAATTTAATTGTTGTCCCTAGCATGTCTAATAACTGTCATATTTATAAGTGTTGGAAAACTGTTCCTGAAGACGCCTTCCTTCCTTAGTTTTTCCCTTGAGTTTTCAACAACCTCTGCTTACCCCTGGGACATTAAGTATCCGTGAAGGTTGTATCTGTGTCCCAATGGAGGCTGTTGCATACCTACGGCCTAGAAAGTAGGCGTTCTAAGTGCTACTAGACGCAATACTTGAACATTACTTTGCAATTGGTAACTTTAATCTATAATTAAGCCGTTAAAAACTCATGGTTTTTAATTAGTTTTTTTTTATTTCTGCATTTTCAATGCGTTTTCTTATTATTTATTACGTAACTATTGTTTACATTAAAAATAAATTAGGCACTTAGTTATTATTTTTTTTTCAATATGTCAAAACCAAAATTCAAAATGACGTACTTTGTCGGTAGTCATGAACAAACCCTATTTATGAAATAAACGGTTACGTTCGAAATCCGAACGCACGAACAGCAATAAACTGACATTCTAACTTTAAATTTGAAAAAAAAAACTTACGCAAAGGCACCAGTTGCAAGCTGCCATAAATACATACACACAACACAACCACAACATAGTGTCCGTAATTTGACATTTTACTATTTTCTATTTATTTCACTGTCGCAACACACTTCTGTCGCATACGAGGCCTGTAACACGAATGTTCGCAGCTTGTCTAAATGATCTTTAATTTTGTGGTGATTAAACAACGCTTCAAGGATTTAAGGTGTGATTTCATTGGAGCGATTATTTTGTCTTAGAAGGTCGACGGCAATGGTCAGTCGGTCTGTCGGTGTGTCTATTGCTTCATGCAGTTTTGTAATTTTATGTGACATAATTATGCTAATACTTATTGTACACGCAAGTGCGGGGTTAACCGAATGATTGATAAACTATGTTGGGAGTTTATGTCATTGTTAAGGGGTAGGCTATTAAGGTTGATGAGTAAATTGTAAGATTTCGCAAATTACCACATACCTTAACAAAAATAATTTGGTCAGTAAATGAAAGATGCATAAAACATGTTTTTTGGAACCATAAAAATCATTTAGTTTTGGCTTTAGACATATTTTCACTATCTATGTTGATATAGTAAATGTAATTCCCTTATTTGTTACTCCTAAATAATGGCCTAAAGATTTAGATTTTTTTTATTCATTTACAAAATAACAGAAAATTCTCGGCTGCGATTTCCACGCGTCTTTAAAACGCACACTATGGCGTGCAATCACGACCTTTACACCATCATCTGTGGCATAAGAGTTAAGTAACCCATAATGGTACAAGCTTGCACTAATGTGACTCTAAGATTACGGCCGCAGATTGCTACTTAAAACATACCGTCATAGGAAAATACAAGACGTTTAAGATGCATTTGAAATGCATTATTAATTACTCAGCAAAAACTGTATAATCGGCTAATTAAATAGTCAATGGTTTATTCTCATTCGCAAGGTTAAAGAATTGCAGAAGAAAAAACAACAAATCACACGCATTTGTTTTTTTTTCCGCTATGATTACAATCCTATTTCTTTTGCAATGTTGCTAGTCCTTTTTGCATTTTGTGATCAGACAGTAGAAAGGTTTCATTAAATAATCAAAATATTTTACAAATAGAATGCAACGAAAAAGACATTGATGTCTTGCTTAAATATAATATCTACTAAATTAAATATTATCGAAGAACGTTACCTTAAATATTTATTTGTTTTTTTTTTTTGTTATAAAATCTATAATTGAATTGACAACTAGTCAGGACGAAGAATATTCAAGTTCGTTCCAAGGATGCTGTAAACTCTTTAATTAAATTATTACCTTAAATGTTAAAAATAAAACTAAATCTGCAATAATGTAATAAATTTGCATGATCTTTATTATGATGACTTTTTTGTTAGGATTTTACTCTGGTCGATTTGGAATTAGTAATTATTACAAAATAGGTTTTAAGATTTACCATTATCTAAAAATGAACATTTCAAGTTCATTTAGTTAAACCACATTAACTGTTGACGTTTGTGTCGGTCGTATCAAAAACAACCTTTTATCTTTACTCAACGTTGTACCCACAAAAACGAGCTGCCCGGAAAAACCTAACACATTAGTAGCTCAAAACAATAGTCATATCGTAGTTTTTCTTTTTTCTTTTGTTGCTTGATTGCAGTAAAAACATAAAATTATACATAAAGTATTTTGCTTTTTCAGCGACCACTATTAATTTTAATAAGTTATACCTACTTTTAATCAGTACTTTGTTTGGGTTAAAAGTCACTTACCATAAGAAGATTTCAAAAGAATATAGTGTTTAAATCAATTAACATTACAAAGGTAATTAAATCAACACGATACTTTATAATTACTTTTTGCAGATTTTGCTGTTTTTTCTCTTCAATAATTATGTTTCCGACGGCTCAAAATATTATCGTATTCTGAACATCTTCTCTATCTTTAAAAGAAGCCACTGCTTATATAGCTCTATAATCCATTTACTGGATTAAACATAATATTATATTAACACACAAGTAATATATATATAATATAATTTCCGCATTTTATTGGTTTATCAAAATAAGCGCCACTGTCAATTCAATCGCATGTGGAAGGCCAACATGAAATCTTACTGGGGTGCAGAGATTGGTCAGGAAATAAGGATGCTAATTGTATCAAGGTTTTAATCCCAAGGAAGTGTACCTTAATTAATTGTAAGGAAAGCTGTAGGTATTTAAACCTGATTCCTTATTGCTGAGGGTCAAGCCTTTTTGAAAGCTTAGTAGAAGGCTTGTTTTACTGTCATCTTCTGCTAAGCATTCTTAAAACTTTGTGAGCTATGTAACAGCCTGCATCCCTGAAGTTAGTAATGTCGTTTCGTCTCCACATTTAGAAGCACTTAGGAAGCGGTGTTTTTTCTATAAGAGAAGTTATAATTAGCAGTTAGCCTGAGTTGTTGTTGTTAGGTGAAACAGTCAAAGCCTGCGCGCTTTGACTGTTTCACCTAACACATTGTGTTTTTGCATCACCAGGGGCGATTTCAGTTAGTAACGTGACCTTTAAAAGTTTTTAACAAATTTTTAATATATGCATTTTGTAATGTCATTCATTCATAATAAAACCACTAGTAAATATTATTTATTATTTTATCATCACGCTACGCACACACAGGGTAAACACGTTTCGCCACGACCAGTAAATGTGCGGAGTTATTAGTGCAGTGAACGAGAGTTAGGTAATAGTTGCATAGTAACCGGTTTGTTTGTTTACGAATGTAACTAAATACTAAATAGTTATTGTGAGGTATGCTGGCTGCGACAGGTAGATAAATCTAGGTGTTGGACAAAATTGTTTGAGTAATAACCCGATAGAAACTATATTGTAAAAACTTAACTATTTAGCGATAGGGGCGAGTTCTTCATCTGATCTCAAATTAAGCAGAGTCTGTCGTAAACATCTAATAAACATACTATTAGATATTTAAATATATACACATAGATAGATTACTCCCAGGCACAGGACAAATAATCATTTTCATCACACAAAGTTTTGTAATGGATGGGAATAGAACCTAATTCACCGACTTTCTTCATCACCATCAAGGCCAACAGTTTAACTGTCAAGGTCACTAACAAGTTAGACAAATGATAAAATGGGGTTGTTGTTTTTGATTTTCTTTAGGATTATGTCGTTTAAGTTAAGTTAAAAGTTTAAGTAATACTTATGTAGTTTCCGCTTTAAAAAAACACGTATTTTGTTATTTGCAAATATTATGTTAATGAGTTAAGTTACTATGATCATGTCTATTGACGATAGACTCTATATTTATAACTGTCATAGGTTTTGTAAGATTACATTATTTTTGAAATAGTAAATAAATATTTGCTATTAGCATTTGTAACAGGTATTAGAGTGTCTTTCTGTTGCAATAGTCAAGGTCAACTGAGTGCCTAAAAATTTAATAGTTGAAATAAGTATTTGGAAATCTATGATATGTAGATAAACTAGATGTCTAAGCTATTTTTGGATGAATAGAATAAATATATTATCGTTTCTTGTAAAATATCAGTCGCATAGACATTCGAGCCCGCCTCGAAAAAAGGCTGAACAGAAAATCAAATCCAGTAATCCACCCTAGACATTTATAATCTAGACAAGGCAATCGCTGTTCCTATAATTATGCATTTGTCAATGCAAAACCCATCATTATATTATCAGATATAAAATAATTATGATCTATCCAGATGGTACTGAATAACTTTCCCTATATGAAAATATGTTTGTCATAATTGAGTATGCAAATGAGCATTGTTTTGCTCAGTACACAGGCAGGTCGGCATGAGAAAGTAGTTTCACGGTTGATTACGCGCGCGATATGGATGGCCCGCCCACTGCACATGCACAAATGGTCTAAACTAGATCGTTTACATGTCTCGGAAAAGTAAAATCTAAGGCATGGAAGACAGCTAACAATGTTACTGACAAATAAGTTCACCGGACTCGAAACTGATTAAAATAATTGATTTCACGAAAGTGTAAAAAACGAATCGACTCCTTTGAAATTTATATGGGAACCACTTTTGAAATTTACGTGACCCTATCAACGACAAAAGTATTTTTTTTAATTAATTCACAATGGTCGGGTTGATATACCCCTATACGTGTCATTTTAATCAGTTTCGAGTCCGGTGGATTTATTTATCAGTGGCATTGTTAGCTGTCTTAAATGCCTTAGATTTTACTTTTCTATCGTTATCAAATGGAGTTGTTAGTACTAAAATTTATTATTTTAGTGAGTTGTAGGCTCGTCATAATCTAGAGATGGACATTTGTAATGATTCAATAGATATGACAATAAAGTATATTATCAATTACCATAAACTTTTATAATGACTTAATTCATCCGTACAATTATTTTATATAAAAACATGATTACTTACATATAATGTAGTAAGCGACATTGCCCACAAAAATACATGTCATATAAAAACCAGTAATTAAATGCAGCCTTAACTTTTAAAAATAGATAACTCAATTTATTCTCTATGTAAAAAAAAGTTGCATAAAGTAGACAGGCATTCAGACATGCAGACATTAATCAGTGATTTCCATACACATCCTAAAATTGACAAAATAACATTGTTACATAAAAAACTCAGCCAGACTCATTTATCAGGTCGTTGGGCACTAACAACATATAAAGGTACCATTGTGGTCACAAAATGGCTTAATTCGTCAACACTGGCACAATATACTTATTGACTTTTGTCAACGTTTTTCGCTAGTTGAACACCGTGCGAAAAGCTTTTCATCATTGTTGGGCCATCGATTATGTTCAATGTAATTTATTTATAAAGCGGTTTGTGTCCTGTACAATTATTATGCTGTATCTCTTTATTGGTGTGTTGGTGTGTTAATTTGCAGTTCCCACGGAGTCGCTTCCTCTTAATAATGTCATCTTGATATAATCAAATTAGGTGTGTGAATATCATGTTTTTTAAAGATTATTTGGTCAATGCAAACTTTTTAGGATATGTAATATTGTCTGAGATGAGTCTACAAATGTTTTAGCTGCGATTTTTGCTTCGCATTTAAGTTACATTTCTCTATTGTGGATAAAAACTAGAACCTCTACCTTCCTAATAAACATATGATGATCTGTGTTTTATTCATATTTTCTAGGCGAGTAACATACAGTTTTTTTTATACAATGAACCTAAATTGTTGAAGGTATGTATGAACCAAACTTTGACTTAATTTCCATTCTACAAACCATAAAATATATAACAGGATGATATAATGATAATGTTACTGGGAAACAAAAATAAACTTACAATCCCGTCTTACTGCCTTCCAAAGTTGCAGTTATGTATTAATGAAGGAAACTGATAATTACGAATTGTCGGACATGTTGGTCTTTATAATAGCCATGGTGTCCCCAAGTATTGCTAATAGTAGTGCATTATAATATGTTAAAGCATTAAAAGGACATTTGTCCTTTTTGAGGATTATTTTGAGAAATGATATGTAAAGAAGTGAATGTCTGTGTGGTTTCGCTGACAGGAATCGTGTGAAAAAATGTTTTGACATGTATTATGCTTTTTCATTAGCAACTATATATAATTTTCCTTCATATGCCTTCAGTAAAATGCTAACTGATATACTTTGCTCCAGTAAAAAAAATGCTCCACTTATAATACCACGTAATGTGTAATACACAATACCACGATAATTTAAATCCCCTCTTAATGGCAAGATACATCGCAGTAGGCCCAGACGGAGATGGCGGGACCAACTGGAGTCCTTTGATAAGGAGTGGATGATGACCACGGCCCTAGATAGAGACAGGTGGAAGGAGGATAGAGAGGCCTTTGCCCTGCAGTGGGACAGAAACGGCTAGAAAAAAAAAGGAAAACCTAAAGCAATATGTGAATTGAAATGTTTGGTTGCATGACAGTTCTATGAGAAATCATCACCATAGAACTTTTCAAACTCATTCTGTTATATAGCTCTTAAATAGACAGTTAAAATACTGTTGTTAGCTATTAGGGTAATGTAATAAAATAAAACTCGAGCGCCACAATACGCCTGTATTCACAGACGGACAATATGACATGTTATTATAGTGTCTGGTTGTGAGAACTGGGCTTTGCAGGCGCATGTACAGTGACTAGGATCGCACAGGATAATCCTGAATGGAATGAGGCAGGATTATGGTAATTATACTAAGGTTACTATACGGAGCTCGAAATTAACTTTCAGGTATATAATAGGTCCTGAAATTGACGTATTTGAGAAGCATTCACATTTTACATCGATGACCAATCTACTTAATTTCACATATCAATCTCTGTAGTAATCTAGTATTCATAGTATAGCCATTGATCGATACGCTTAGAAGACGAAGTAAACAGAAAATAAAAATGTGAATATGATTGTCCAAACTGTGTGGCTTAATATGGTTACCATACACATGGGCGGGTCTGTCTGTCTGTCCGTCACAAACGACTCAATTGAGCCAGCATTGTGAACTGATACATTTATACCATTATTGTATAAATTTGGTGAAAACTCGATGACAAATCATATAACTTTGTAACAATATAAGATTGTGTTTCATGTAGATTGTTAGATATGCGTGTGTGAAGACTCATTAGATCTCAGTTTCTTTACGATTGCAACAATCAGGCACAGTGGTTATGTCTAATTTTATTGCATTGTTGCATAGACTATGGTAACTTGTGGCAATATGACACACATAAGCCTTCATACGTCTCCATTGTTATATCATTATAATTACAAATTTTATATCAAAGTATAATTGAGGAAAAATAACAGTAAATTCTAATATTATTCAACAATTTTTAACTTTAAATATATGATGCTTTTTAATGCAATTTAAATAGAACTTTTTTATTAAGTACCATTTTGAGTTAGCTAGTGCAGTACAGTTAATAAAAGTCCCACATTTCAGGCGGCTACAGGCATCGGGGTTTGTCCCAACTGAAGGCGGAGATGGCCATTTCGCATGCCAAGAAGTATAGTACCCATTAAAACTTTGATTCTTGATATGATATTTCGGTCGTAAAATCGTCTGCTAGCAAGAATTTATATTATATATCATTTGACTTGTCATCTGACGCCCCCACTTTTGCGTGCCTCTACAATTTTGTTTCCATATGAAAAATGATTACGATAATTTTATTATGGTCTGAAAACAGTTCCGTGATGTAAATAAAGATTCAGTCGTTCTCAAGCCTCTCTCCTCTAATGCCTTATTTTATGTATGAAGCACCTTTATTTGTATATGTCCCTAGATAATAAAAAAATAGATCCAGCCATCCCTTGTTGTTTTGCTTTATTAAGATTGTTAGCAACGCACTAAGTCGAGGTCGGAACCCCGCAGGGGGTGCCCTTAGTGGACGTTGCTGACGTAGTTAGTTTTTTCCTATTGCTCTGGCTGGAGGCCTTAAGGTCCTCGCCAAAAGTCCGGTGAAGCAGTCAAAGCCTGCGCTCAGGCTAACTGCAAAGATCTCTACCAAAAAAAAAAAAAACCTTTATTTGCGTGTTATTTTTTCTTACTTGTAGGGCTGTAACCCGCGCCAGCCTAGGACATGGGCTAGGTCGGAGATGCACGGCGCGGTAACAGTAAATCTCGGTCGTGCGTCGTCGCAAGCCGCTCGCATACTAATGCAAGTGGTGTCAGTTCGCATTGACGTGAGGTACGGTAGTTGGTGCTTTACTTATTGTTGGAGATTGATTTTCAGTCTTTGATCATGTTTTGCCTGATGATATGAAACTGAATTTGTGTAGGGATATGGAAATAGGTTTTGGCTTTTGGCTATTAGTCCTCAGCGCAATGACAGATAGAGACTTGACTCTTTTTGACATTTAATGATATAGAAAAGACAAGAGACATCTAAGAAAATCACATACCTCATATACCTGCCTTCTTAAAATGTTTTTTTTTTTCATTTCTTACCATTAACTTGCATCAATATTTATTTCGTTCTTCCGTTCTTACGCATGTAGAAACCAATTTTCCCCCTTTAGTCATGTTATACAAGATAGTTCAAATGATATTCTTACGTACAGGCAGCATTTTATTTAATACACTGCAATATAACAACATCACTAAGTTTCACTTACCAACGCCAGCAGGCAATGAAAACGCACATTCATCTAGACAAAGTTAAGACATACGAGAATGTGTATTAATAAAAATGTTGGTGGAAACTTTATGAAATAGTGGAGTTACGAAGCTACCATACTACCATATTATACCATAAATAATGAGACTCATAGTACCGCCATTTTGGTACAAGAAACACCTTAATGGTTCATAGACTTTTGTTTTCTTTTTCAGTTATGATTTTATGGCTATTTCTGGCTGGTTTATTTTTAGATTCTTACTTGGTAACTTGAGATACTTTTAGAATTATGTGAATAATTGTAATTTTAATTTTTCTTGTAATAGTTATAATACATATCAGTTAAAAAGTAATGTTTCTAATTTATTTTCAGTTTGTCGAATATGAAGATAGGAAGAACTGTTCATTAATTTACAAGCAACTCAATAAGTGCAGTAGATGCCCTTATTGAGTTGTGTATATCAAAATAAGATTTGGGAACTTTAAGAATATACATACATATACCAATCAGTACTGTAGGAAACAAGATATTCTATTGAAATATCTAAAACGATTATGAATCTATATTTGTGCTCCTAATTACCTTAATTAAAATTATACTTCAGCAGAATGTTCTACAAAATTTCCATTTTGCTACAAAACAAAAAAGCTCGAAGCTTGGCGCCGCTCTAGCTATTGCTATATCAGACAAACGGCGGTATGCTCCTATTTGAGCTATTTTAGCTGCACCGATGACTCCCAGCTTATAAATAGCTTAAGTGATCACATGAATGTTTCAGATTGCGTCGGTTATATAAATGCTGGAGTTTGTTTTGTTATTGAATTTAATGAGGACGTAATTATTTTATTTTGGGAACTAATTTATGAGTCGGCTTCATTTTAAAATACGTTTATTTTTCTAAAGTTTAACTAGTATAGAAAATGATTAAGTTATCCTTTTAAAAATTAACAAACAATGAGTCGAAGATGAAAACAACTTAATTTAAAGTAAAACTACAGCAATCTCACTAAAATTAAACTAAATCTACTTCATATAATTTTATATAGCATTTTGAAACACTAAATACAGTTACTTTTGTTTGTTTTTGCATTTCGTAACATCTTTCCCAATTTTAGTTCCCCTATTCGATACGAGATGGCGCTGCGCACACTGTTTCAAACCATTCTTAGTTCACGGATTATAGTTTTGAACGTTGTTTTAGAAGCTTAGTAGACTCAATATTACAACAATAAGTCATGTCCAAGGATTGTGTAATATTATGCAAAGGATTTACTTGGATTTAAGACCTGCATACATTGTAGGAAATGTAGAATTTTCCTAGAAATTCGAAGATATTCTAGGACGATAGAATGATATAATCTCTTCCTTATTTATTGGTTTTCTATGAACGCTGTATCATTGGCCCGAATACTTGAACGCCTAAAGCTGAATGATTAGATTTATTTGCGACTATTAGTTTGAATGTAAACATTTCCTGTACACTAAAATGGACTGAATAGAATATAAATGTAAACTAGAATGTTTCCAGGATACCTACATTTAGTCAAAAGATTATAAATATGTTGGCTTATATTTATTAAACTTTTATTATTAAAACAGGAATTCAGGACTCAAGGGTCTAGAAAATAGTGTAGTAAATGAAAGTGTTTTTGCTAAGAGATTGATCGGAGTTTGTGGTTAAGAACAAAATACTTGATTCTGTTTGTGTCTTACAATTGTTTATTTATAAATGATTGTGGTATTGCTATTGATAAGTGTTTGCATGTTTTACACATTCACTCTTGTTTTAGTAAGTTGTCGCAAAATAATTTATTGAGAAACATGATGAAAATTTATGTTGGTATTGCATAAGCACTTGTCTTGTGCTGTGTATTCTTAAATTCAGCTAAAATATATCCTGTTTTGAGGCCTTATTTTAGTTTATAATTTTTCTTATTTATTTTGTAGGCTTAGGTTTTTTATTATTGTAAATATCTTAAGTTTAATTTCTAATTGTAATAATGTATTGATACAATAAAAGAATATAGTATTATCAGTCCTGTCCTGTTTTTAATCATTTTCACTCAATATTTTAGTATAGTTTAGGAAGTTAAGCTTTTAAGAGCTTTGTAAGATACCAAAATAAAACGCTAAGAATCGGTAAAACCAAAACTCATTAACCAACTCCATACAACATACAACAAACAACAATATTCTCAAAAAATCAGAGGAGGTCTTATTATGTAATGTGGGTACATAAAAAAATGGCGGTCACCCGTGATTGGTCCCCCGCGGACCGTGGGAGCGGGCACACGTGCCGACCACCGCGGACCTGCGCCCGCGCAAGTACTGACACGTTCGCCAATCTGCTCCACATAGGGCTGCTATGGGAAATTGATAGCATATTAATAGATGCTTTTTTTTGAGGACATATGTGTTTAAGGATGTAAGAGTTTGTAACAGTATCTAAGTATCGTTTTGATGTTACAAAAAAATATTATTATTACAATAGTTGCGTTAAAATGGATAAGTACTACAAGTTCAGATGAAGATATTTTTTTTGTGCTACTTAATTTATTACTAATGCTGCACTATGTTAATGATGGAGAAGATAATTGTTGATAAATATGGAATTAGGTCTTATTTCTGATACCACACTTAAAAAAATCTGGAAAAGATATAAAAATTATTTTTGTCTAATTGTTTAACTTAAGGCAAAGTATTAATGGTTTTTTACACCTATAATTTTATATTTTAATAATTATACCACATTTTTACATATTTTATTTTATTGTTCCCATCCAGTTACCAACCCTATCGATAGATACTTGGCGTCCTGTTAAGGAATAACATGTTTTTGTTTATTGGGTGTGATTGACCCGGTATTGTTCATAACAGCTCACCGTATTTATCATTTCATAATTAACTGCTAAAGCAACAAACACTGCAATTTATTATTACCGACTTTAAACTTTATTTTTTATTACGACTTTTGTCAGTTCAGTGAATAATCAAACACTCTTTTTTTGCTTTCTTTTTTCTAGAAAATAATCTTCATATTATATTGAAGCTGTTTATTAAATTAAACTCAGGATTTGTCCAATCAAAAAAACCCCAATGACTAAAACAGGTCAACAGAAGCACAAATGACGGTCAACTTACATTGGTCACAAATATTGCGATACACACATTGAAATAACGAGACATATCTACATACTCCATTCACACAAGACCTGTACGCTGTACCACATATGGGGGAAAGCATGCACAATAGCTACGTATCGATACATGTATGTGTATGAAACGCTTTCCGCTTGTCTGTTTCTCCACTGATATATCTAAACCACTTAAACGATTTTGATACAGTTTTCGCAGACAGTTATAAGGAAAATTAACTTATATGTTCCTATTTGACGGCCTCCGTGGTCAACTGGCACACGCATCTGAGATCCCGGGTTTGATCTCCGGGCCTAAAGTAAAAAAAAAAAACTCTTTTTTCTTGTCTCAAGGGGAATAACACAAGTGCTTTAGCACATTATCTACATTTAAATATTAAATAAAATCACTTTTCACTGTTTAACCTCTAACTCCCATAACTATGGGTTTAAGCCAATGTCCCTATGTGATTGTGTATTTTTTTTAATAAACTATCTGACGTTAATACTTGACTACCAAGCAAAGCCAGGCCGGGTGGCTAGTATATAACATATACGTATATCTTCGGTACATGAAGTAGGGCGTCGGGGCGAGCCGGCGCCGCCGTGACGCGATCCATGCAAGCATCACTCTGGATTGTGCACGCTGAATTACTTTCAGGAATCACTTGTATATGTGGGATTATTATACAATAATATTCTAGATTTACTACCTGCGTATCAAAGGTATTTGGATCTATGTGCTGTAGAGGAAGTGTGTTATTATATCACTAGCGGCCCGCCCCGGCTTTGCTCGGGTGCAACGCTGATACCTAATATACTACACAATCATAAAGTTCTGTAAGCACAGCCTTGGACGCACTATTTGGTATAGGCACGCGCCCCCCGGCCCCCGCACGGCCTCCCGGCCCGTACCGCCCGCAACCCCTATGTCCCTGCATTTTAAAACTGTAATATCTTCTAAAATATTCATTTAAATTACATGCTGTAAAGGGCAATATTGATCTATATTACATGCAAAATTTATTAAAGGTACTTAATTGGATAAGGATTAATACTGTATTGCTTAAAATCGCTTTTTCGTAAATAAGTAATAAATAAACGATAAAAAATGGTTATTGTGGGTTATCCTCAAGAGATAGACATATGCCATCGCGGACTTTTTTGTAGACCTTTTTAAGGTGCCCAATACTGTAGTACATTATTTTGGTCCATCTAGTAGAGTTTAGCCAGCGTTTGCAAAAAAAGCGCAAAAAATGTGTTTATTTACGACCTTGCATTAAAAATCTCCAAGACTATCTGTGTTTCTCTACTATATTATGCATGTATTATACATATAAACCTTCCTCTTGAATCACTCTATCTATTAAAAAAAACCGCATCCAAATCTGTTGCGCAGTTTTAAAGATCTAAGCATACATAGGGACAGACAGCGGAAAGCGACTTTGTTTTATACTATGTAGTGATAGTGATAGTGATAGTGATAGTGATGTAGCTGTATGTAGTAGAGTAGCGAACGATGCGAGAAAAGGGCCGAATTAAACAATTGTAACTAGGCAAAAGTCAAATGATTTGTGGTAAGAGTTAAGCACCTTCTATTATCACTTTTGCATCAAACTTAATAAGAGGAATTATGAATAATAATAAATTATTTAAATGATTATCCAAATTTTGTAAAGCTTTTAAGATGTTTTTCCTAAGTTAACAACATCCGACTTTTACAAGTAATCGCAAAAAAGGTGCCGAGATAATTCAGACGTTTAAGTAAACAGTCGCTTTACATTCTAACTATAATAGTTTAAAAAAGCCATTCCTGTTTTCTTTCTAGCAACTTTCAAACTTCAAAAGCAAAACACAGTGAAATTTTGAACGCTGCTTTTTAATTTCAAAAGTTCAATAAATGTTTTTGTTGTGTCTATTCCCGTAACACCGATATACGCTAGACTTTGCTTAAACTCAGTGCATTGTTATTATGTCTAGTGCCAATTAAACTGGAGAAGTTTGGATAGCAGGAAATGTAACAATATCAAAACAAATAGCTTTTGTTTTCAACTGAAATTTACATTTTACAATCCTGAAAGTTTAGAGTGAGTTTTCTCGTTATATGATTTGATCGTTCAGTTAGTTTGTCGATATATCGTTACCAACTTTGTAGTCTCGATAATAGAGAAAATGGTTTAATGACAGCAAAGTTGAATTCATCCCATGGGATAGGGAAATTAGAAGTAAAACTATCTGAATGTTTATCAATATAATTGAATAACTTTGACTCCAACGACAAAATAAGTAAAGAGCTGCTTTTGTTCACTCAAATAAATAGTTAATTAATCTGAAGTTAACATTTATCAATTAAGAAGAATTAAATTCACGGTAAAAAAATGTTATACAGTTAAAATGTTTCACTCAAACTGAAGCAAATAATTATCTAATCTGAAACCTAACTTTCATAACTCGAATCTCAAACATCAAAGTCCACACCATAAATCACACAACCACTTATTACATAGTTAAACCGATTCGCGAACTCGATCGTAACTCGATTGGAAGCCGACTAGAGGTAAACAGGGCACCTAGCGGTCAAGGTTACCTATTTCAGGAGGGGTCAACGACCCGCATGACGGCCATGTTTTGTCACGCGAACTCAGAAACATGTGGCGGTACTTTTTGACTTATGAACTAAATTAATTAATTATTTTAAGAGTTTATGTGTTCTTTGTAATGTATTGCGAATGATGTGGTGTTTAAAATTGGTTGATTGTAGGTATGAATTGATCTTCAAATGTTTGGTTGTGTTTTGTTAGATGTTTTGTATTGCCTGAAATGAATACATTTTGTCTGTACCAGAGAGAGAATTTTGACATAGTCTGTAGATCAAATTCTCATGTAAAAATATTAGATATATATTTATTCGGAAACTACACGTAAATTGGTTTGTGTTTAAACTTTTGGTAGTTACAGACATAGTTAACTATTCCAAAAGTAATAAAAGGAAATATAATTTGTTCTTTAAGAGGCCATTTTAGCTATAAACTACTAAAGTTCATTACAATACTACTCTCAAATATTTTGTTTACCGCTTTAGTTTATTATTAGGATGCCCAAAATAAACGTGTAGTAATACAATGCAGGAATGTTAAATATCTTCCTATCAAGACGTTTGTGAGTTGAGGTATGATGTATCTACATCGGAAAATAGCCATGAACCATTGTTTCATAAAAAAAACATCAACTTTAAGTCTTAAATGACGGAGAAATTAGTTTACATAAAAAGGTACATACGTACAGTCGAACATAGGAGCTAGTCCTTCTTGGGAGTCGGATAATCAAATGCTTTCGTAGTTATGACTTTTGACTTATCGGAAACTTAAGGAAAATAGGGGAAACTCCTTAAGTCAATAATCTGACATTTACGACTTGTTTATAGACATTTAATGTTCCCTATTCTGTCCACCCCTACGCCAATAATCTTAATACCCTATCAAAAGTCAATGTATGGAATCAGAACAAGTTTTTCATCAGGTAATAAAATAGTTGGCGTATAGCGTGAGTACGTTCAATATTAATAAAACTCCAGAAATGTATGTACCATGGTTGGACCAAATATGTCCAACATGCAATATGAACGAACGAACGAACGATATGAATGAACGAAATCGTTGAACATATTTCAGTTAAGTTGTAAGTTTGTTTTTACAAATTAATTGGCTTTGAAGTTACGACGCTGAAAGTGTTTTTTGAATGTTATTACTGCATTTATATTAGTTAGTATTCAATAACCTTTTGCTAATGTAACTATAGGTGTGGTTTACATTAATGTTTATAAAAACGATTGTTACGTTTCGTTAGCTTTTTAAGTAGTTTGCATAATATAAAATTATCTTAATTAAATAAATATATTTAAAGAAAAAGTAGGAGAAATCAGTTTTTTATTTTTGAACTACTCTTTTTCAAGTCAATAATGAAGTTTTTTTCATATTACTGAAAGGAAATAATTAGTTTTGTGCGTTAGTCCAAGAAGTTTGCTCACAAAGACACAACTACTAAATAAAGCTAACCAATCAATGACTCAGCCATCATTATTTATTTCAGCGGTGTCTCTTTCAGTTTAATATTTTCTAAACAATTTTTCGAAAGCTGTCAAAATGACCTCATTGCTTACATTGACATTACCTAAGCATTACAAGACAGTTTCTTTTTACATCAAGATATAATGTCATCTCCAAACATTGCCACATGAGACGTTAACAAATCTCTCGTCTGTCTTTTGTTCTGTGAATACGGAATACAAATGTGCCTATTACAGAATTTTGTAAGAGGTAGGTATAGCTTGTGACTTTTGGCGTACTTTTTATAACATAACATACCATCACGCCCGTATCCCCGAAGGGTTAGGCAAAGGTGTACCAATGTACACCTACAGTTCGCCGGTATGTTTAGGTCCCATGTTATCGGGGCCGAGCCTATTGCCACTAACCGGGCACAAATCCAAACTCCGACCTGCTACTGAGAATTTGATAGAAAAACCCACTAATATCGTGGTCGACTTGGGAATCGAACCCCAGACCTCTAGCGTAGCAGTCGCGCTTAGAAACCACTATGCCAACGAGGCAGCATACTTTTTGGCCTTCAATAATAACTTTTTGGCGAAAGGCTTTCTGTAACTCATTGAAGGAGTTTCTCAGCATCTATTTAACTAAGTCAACTCTTTGAAGTCAAACCGAAAATTGGCTTGTTTAAATTGATAATAAGGAATCCCTTAAGTCACTACTAAAGTCTCTTAGCTCGGCTGTACGAGTATGTGCTATTTTGTAAGACACTGTATTAGTTGATCAAAGTTTTTAGTAATAAAATAACTGCCTTGCATTGCGCCAGCAAGTCGAACTTTACAAACATGATTTGGGGACAAAATGTGCGCTAGCCCAAAGTCTCTTATCAACGCCATAAATGTACATCTGTCGTTACTACGTGCTATAAATATATAATATTGCATGTTAATCTCAACTTAAGGGCATGCCATCAAATCCTGTATTGTGCAAACAGTAAAGGCGAAGTTCTCTATTGTTTGACACGTTTCATCTCTCTATTAGCGAATTAACAGCTGACGGTTAAATGTGATTTGAAATAGGAATGTTCGATTTAGGATTCAAATTGCAACTTTTTTTATTTATGTAATGGCAGATTATGGTACATTATTGTTCTTTTTATGTTTGGAATCAATTTGCATTTCAGACCAAACAGATTTGCTAGTATTGTCTCGTGGTTCTAAATCAAGGACATATCGGAATGACGTAATATATGTTACATACCGTAGTGATAACCATTTATAAATTTATAACAGTTACTTGCTATTTCATAGGTCCTGTAGAACCAGAAAACAATTCAAAGATTTCACTCTTTCATATAGGTTTTTTCTAGATTTAGATACAAAAATAACATAATGCAAAAGCATCATAATATGAAATCTTCACCAAAAAGTTTTGTCTTTTATAATCCTTGTGAATGCCCCAAAAATTCCTGGTCTCATCAAATCATCCTTTGATTGATATTAATGATACTCTTAAAAATGTCATATCAAAAGATTATGGTATAAAAATAGTTTCTAAAAAATCTTCATATTTCATTCACAGCTTTTGTTATTATCACAATATAACATCTAAATTCGTAGCTGTCATCGTTATGCGCACGCGCACAAAAGCGTTAATCCTAACATTTGCGCAGGCGTCACGATCTTAGCTCCCTCCTGTTTGACGCCATTTTATTGACATTTAAATTAATTTTACGTCGAATTTCTGTTTATTGTAAGTATATTTTATTTTCGGTTGTAATCGTTAATGTTTGGAATTATTTGTTGGTCGTTCTGTAGGTTTTATTATAGTGATTATCATTTATTCTATTTCGTTCTTTTTTTATCCAAGACATGATTTACAAACTCAGTGAACATGGCTATTAATTGCTAACTTTATTATCACTATTTACTTTAAAATAAGGTTTATTTATCTACTACTTACCTAGATTGGTATAATTTCACTGTCTATTTATTTAATTTTAAAATGATTGTTAGTAAAGTATTGGACGTAAAAGTGTTGGAATTGTTAACCTACATAAATGCAAACAAATTATTAATTCATGAAACTAATAATAAACGTATCTAAAACTTGTAATTTATTAATCAGCCCATGTAAGTACTTAAATTATGCACGATGTATCTTAAAAAAACAAACTAAGTGAACATTCCACATATGCAAGTACTTCAGTGTTATTAAAACACTAATGATAATATTAATCATTCTGATACATAATTAAACATCTTTACTCCTGCTTAATTGAAAAACTTAGATATTCTGTTAATAACATAATATTATTCATAAGTTTCGTGATAAATACGTTTTAATTTCAATTTTTGTGTGAAATAAGTTAGAATGTAATGCTGTCATTAGTGTTATTAAAGGTAAATTGGAAATTAGGGAATAAAATTTGAATTTACTCTCTTTAACTTTCCGTTGTATTTTCATTTTATGTCTTTGAAAAGCATATTATTTTTTATTAAAGATGTTTAATAAAATATGCTATTATTAGATAGACTAATTTTTAAAGATTTTAAATTTACTTTACCGAAGTTTAATTGTTTGTTTATAACATTGTAATTTTAGAAACTAAGGGAAGGGCGAGGCAATCCCATCACAAGTATTCTATAACTTACACACAATGACAATGTGATTGGAAACAATAAATGATTATTATTATTATTATTAGATATCTGGTAGAAGCTGTTGAGGTGTGATTGAAAAGCTCAGAAATGAAAAACCTGTTATTTTAGTTATTTCAGTGCAGAGTTTTATAAACAGATAAACCGATTTTTTTTATTACCGGCTAGATTGTAGACCACTTTGTCTTCGAATGACACTAAATAGACAGCAGTAATTAAAAAAACAAAAACATATTAGGCAAAAGAAAAGTTAATACTAATAATATGTCTATGTAAACATCATCAAACCATCGTAATCAAATCAAGCTTCATTACCACGCTAAAATCACTCAAACGAAAGCGCTCTAATAATTATGTAATCAACTTATCATTACGAAAACCAAACTGAATTATAGTTTATTAATTCATTTGTCATCGAGTCTCGCGCAGGCGTTTTCAATAACACGAACTTCTCTTTATTTATTAAATGTTTATTTATTAAGCATTACACAAATGCTGGCCAGCGGACCATAAATAATGCTGGCAACACCGACACTGAATACGGTGTCTATGGTATTTATTTATCGTGCATAGACAATTATTAATTGAAGTTTTGTTGCGCAGCTACGGCGCATGCTGCGCGAGCGAATGAGATGTTTTTTTTTCTTATAATTATGTATTTCTTGATGAATGTATTATGTAGATATATTTTAGTCGTAATTTCCGTTGTACTAAACGATTCTGGAACGTTCTATTGAAAGGGTGATTGCTGTTTTAATGGTGATGGCTATTTTCGTATTTACGGTCATGTTATTGTCATGTCGGGCATTTGTTATGGTGTTTTAACTGTGCAGTAAAGACAAAAGGAATTACTTCTGAAAATCTTAACCAATTCGAACTCCTTTTTTTCTTAAATAATTTCGTATTTAGAATACAAAAACAACTGACTAATTCCTTCTTTATTCGAAACCATAAAGAAGATTTGGTGGAGCCGGGCAAAGAGGTTGGAATACCAATTACTCTATGGTACACGGTATGCGATGTAAGGAGAGCTCGTGTCGCATCGAGACGCCGCTGTCGATGCTATCTCCACTGCTGGGGATTTCACTACACTAGCGATGTAAGAAATTGGCTGATATTATATTAAAATTATTTATAAATAAAAATTAGGCTACGTTTTAAAAACCATGGGCTATCTTTTCTTGAAGAATGTTTCACTTTTTCATTAAGGTTTTGTACACAAAATCTTAACTCAACTAATGAACGATTTGATAACTTATAAGACATAACTTCTTAAGACTTTTTTTAACAGTTAAGAAGAAACACTTGCATAGTTAACACGTGCATATTATACAGGTAAACAATAAAACACAAATTAATAAATCTACATAGCGAAATAATTTTGTACGAACGTTAGTTCAGCAACCATTAGAAAATCTATCTCATTGATACAAGCACCCATTTTAAATCTTGAATACCACGCCAATTCGCATCAACCGCACTCAATCCCCGCGCGACCGTAGGATTTATTTCGCGAAATTGTTTATAGGGCCCGCGCTCAGCGTTATAGCGAAACACTTAACATTATTCAAGACCAACAATAGTGGCCGATACCTCACCGCTCCCATGAACAGTCACGCTTTAGGACTCTTCCTTACAATCTGCATAATGCTACATGCATAATGAAGTGATTATAATGCCTGTTAAAACTTACATTACGCAAGCTGCAAATATTGTATTTAATTTAAATGTACGATTTGCGAGGAGAATAGGTTCTTCAAGGTTGGTTTAATGATTATCTGTTTTGTTAGCTTATAATGCACTTAAGTAGTTTGAAATATATTTAAGTATGCTATATAATCTTCTTTATGTGTCTAACAAGTTCTTGTAAAAGATAGCACAAAAAATATTTTTTTATATAATTAAATATGTATATCTTCTTAAAACAGATGTGTTGCTAGAACGAATTATGAAATAATATGAGGGACTCACCACTTTTTATTTTTAAATCTCAAAATTTAATACAGGTAATTAGTATACGCGTTCGGATTTCAAAAGAGCGCGCTGTCAGCCTATCACCTTTCGCGTTCGGATACCTTTCCGAAACATAAATAGAACACTAATATGAATTAATAGCTGTTCACAGCCACTGTGAAAAAATAACAGTTTTTGTACGCCCCACATATTTGTTTTTGGAGTGTGAAAAATCGCGTTTTTCGACGGTTTGCGGTCGGTTTTTAAGTAATACGAATGTTTTGGCATTATGCGTGAGTAATTCCACGTCTCCGTGTAATATGCAGCTGTGGCAACGTGCCACACGTGATTTTATTTAGTTTTGTGATAAGTTCCATAAACACTTTTTTTGGTGTTCTGTATTATGGTACAAATTTGCATTAGAATAACAATACCCATGTATAATCTTAAATTAATATGTTAACTGTCACTTAACGATTCGTCACAAATTTGAAACAATATAATTTGTGATAAATCAAGTGGTATTATCGTTTCTAGTGATTTGCTCTACCATGTGTTTTTGAACAAATAATAACTCATATTTTTCTCAATCAACTTCTCTCAATTCACATAACACGCTCATGAAATCATTAATCTTACATCATAGCACTACCATAAACAATCAACAAAAGTCTAGAGCGCATCTTCGGCCGCCATCTTGCGCATAGACAACCCCATTGTTCAATTTGAACTTTTGCCTCCATAACTGTGCCACAATGTCGCAATGTGAAAGCGATTGGCCGCTGTCTGCATCCTATTATATCCCATATTTTTGCGAGTATACGTAATTGCTTCCTCCCCGACATGTAATACGACGTGTGAACTGTTTATTGCTCGTAAATATCTTAAAGTCGGTGTATGGTAGATTTAGGAGTTGTTTAGTTGTTGTGTATAAATAAGATTTATGTGTGGCTGCCCTAATTAAGTTTGTATAAACAAGCGAGTTTTAAATTTGGAACTTAATTAGGTTGAGGAATGAATAACGTATTTTTGCTTCTTTACATTATGTAATTTTATAATGTGACTGTCTGTTAATGAAAAAGGTTTATTGTTTAAGACACAGTTATTATTCCATATGCATCAGTGTACAAAGCATGTAACATAGCTTGGACAAAGGCTAGCTAGACAAAACCAATCTAACATAGCTCATTTTGAGAACATAATAGAAGTATAATAGTTTCTGAAACCTACATGCAATAAGTTCAACAATTTTCCACATGTCCTTATTACATACATCTTGTAAGTCTGATTTCTTGTAAGTACATTACAAAACCTATCTCCAAGACTTTCAATCACCATAAACTGCCATGTTTTTTCTTCCCCTTTCCGAATCTCTCCACATCTCACGGTGTTGACGTCTAACACATGTCGAGCCTATCTGATTGATGCCACACCTAATTATCTTTGAAATTTTACAACCATACATACAAACTTACACTTAGTCTACTAACACAAGTCTTGCCATTCAAAAACCAATTCTATTCTTACTAGGTAAGGTTGAAATTACAATGGTGGTTTGCGTAAGGCAGCTGTTTGGTTAAGTTGGTATTTTATCGGCTGTTAAGGGATGAAGAGATTTATCGTCACTTCCGTTTGCCTGAAAATAGTAGTACTGAGAATTGTGGTTTCATTTGACCTTAAACCTTGAGTTTGACATACAAAGGATTGTTAATAATAAGTTATGGTGAGTCATATTTTTGTTTCATTGAAGTAAAAAGTCAGAATTTTGCACACCCTTTATCCATTGGTGATGAACAAGCTAAAACTTATGTTAAAAGTAGACGACGTCTTCTACATATGTTAACCTTTTGAGCAGCTTTTTGCTAAGATATTCGTTTCTATAATTTTAGAAGAGGAATAATATTTACGGTAGGTATCATTATTTAATTTCTTACTCTACGTAATGTAACATATTACCTAGGTGTTAAAACACAAGTAAAATCGCGAAAACAATTAGTCTTGAACCCCCGCATTCCATGCGCTTTTGATTCACGGTACAAAATTCCTAAAATGCTATCCAAAGGTATTTGCTGCGTGGTCTAGTTATTTAGTATATTCACATATTCTAGACTAAACTGACTTATATGGTGTAAATACCGAATTGTGAAAATAGTGACCTTTCAGCTGAATTGAAGGTTACGCAGGTCTAATTTCTATTTGGAGTAACCTTAAAATAACTTCGATTAGCGTGTATTAGCTTCCTTGTAGTGTTGCATATTTAATACCGAGTAGCATACTGAGAATGTATAGAAATTGCGTTGATTAAATTTTCAGAAAAAAAAACAAATAGCATTCTCAAATCTATTTACCTAAACCTAGGTGTATGTTTTAGGTTTTAACCACATCAGATTAGTATTTTTTTAATTTAAGAAATTAAAATTCTGGCTACTTGTCATCAAATATTACCCAAGCAGAAAATATATATTTTGTGCAATTTTAAATATTGTTATCATAATTATAACAAAATGTGTCCTAATCTTTTTTTATTGAAGTAACTTTATTTGCCAAAAGGTCAACTACTGAACTCTGCTACTTTTATAAGACGCCTAACTATACACGAAACATAAAAGGCACCGAATTACACCTCTAACAACCAAACGCGGCAACAAAAAAGCTCAAACACAACAATTATAATAACACGCAATTAAAAATAAATATGAAGAACAATAGTACGTAAATAGTTGTATCACGCGCTCACGACGTAAGGGCACGAACACACGGGTCGTGTCCGTGTGTCGCGTGCCTTATCCGCCGTGACTGGGGTAGGTATAACTTATCAGAATGTAAATGGCTTTCATTTAAATAAAAAGTGTATTGGTTTTTGGTGGTTCATGTTATCACGGTATAGTTTAAGGCTGGTTTATATGACGGTTTTGAAAGCTTGCTCTTTCATTTGTTTTCCTTAAAAAACAGCAACGAAAAAATAGAAAACTTGCACAGACGCTAAAGCTTCTTCTTTCATTGGTATGAATGCATACATATTGAAATATTAGCAATTAATTTTCCCATCGTATTAACGAAATTGTAATATTAAGGTATTTTCAACAAACCCATCAAAGAGTACACAGATTTTGCAATGTATTTTTTGTCGTTAAGAGATACATTTTTATTTGATGTCGTAAGAGATAAATCTTTACTCTTCAAGACAGTTTTTGTAAAGCATCTGAAAACTAAAAACCTTTTCGCAAAACATCAAGGGATAACTCACATTACCCATTCCATTTTTACATCAAATTAAACCTCAACAACTTAACAAAATAATATAATCTACATCAGAAATGCATAACGTTGCGTTTCCATGTGATGCGCGCGCGCATCGCCCACATGTGTCGTCGCACGCGCCTCCAGACCACACTCGCATGTTAATTACTTGTTCGTTAATCACTAGATCACATTTGATTGAGTTGTTTTACTATTATAAGCTTTTTAATGCTATATTTCAAGTCTATCTGGTGATGTCTGTAATTTCCACAGATTATTCAATATGTAGATGGCTCGGATAATTCACAAGACTATGCAAGCGGCTCGCAATAGACATCCATTTTAAATTTCCTCTTCTGACTTAGTTTTAATTATATAGTATGTGTCTAGTTGTAATAATAGGCATGTGTCTCCAGATAGGCACACATAAACAAAAGAGTTCCATTAGGAAAAAGTGTTTTTGGTGAATCTTTATATTGAGATCAGCGGAAATTTGATTTTTTCTGTCTCGCTGTAGAGACTTGCCTAGATTGTATAGGTTAGTAAGTTTCTGTCTAAATCTTAACCAAAGTCCGGTGAATCAGTCAAAGCCCGCGCACAGGCTAAAGCATAGTTCGCACAATGTCCGATCCGAAACTGTGAAAATATTGGTCTTCAAAAATCAGATGACGGAGATCGGATCTAGTGCATAAATTACCATAGTAATACTTCTACGGCTACTACGGACCATATTTTCACGGGTCCAGATCGGGTTCGGATCGAATGTAGTGCGAAACCGCCTTAAAAAAGATGTCTAAAGTTTAATAGATCTATGATTGTGACATCTTTCGAAACTAAAATATAGATCTTGATCTCTTAATAAGCGTGTATCGATGAATTAAAACAGTTTTAGGGTAAATGAATTTAAATATGGTGATTAAGAGAGTTTACACGGTATTTGGGCGGTACTCTTAATATATCTTAGTAGTTTAAGGTTAGTCGACGTTCATTTATTTAATTTGCATATTAGTTAAGTTATAACGTAAACGGTTAATAGTTTTTGTAATTTGTGGGGAAATATATCATGTGAGGTAATGTGCTCAAAAATTATGGTAGTTAAAATTTCAATGATTATTGCAGTATTAAATACAATTACCAAAAAAATACTAAGCTATTCTATGGAGTAATTATTTTTGCAAATGCGTACATGTCCAGAGTAACTTTAGAGCGATTGGTAACTTATTGTTTTCTTTCAATATATTCACCGATTTTCGAACAGATAGGCCAAAGAAATAATGGGTGCATCCGATTTTGAATGCACCTGTCTAATATTGCTATACTTCTATGAGGAAACATTGATCAATCGAAGCTTTGCTGAAAGATTAGTTTTAGAGTTGATACCTATAATATAATTTACTATCAACATACAGACATACAACCATAAATACAGATAAGCCACCAAAGAAAGTTGACGATAATTAAAACTCGAAACATTACGAAATACAAATCACAAAATCATACATTATATTTTATTAGGCTCATTATTATGAATTATCATATAAAGATGCATCAATACATTCTTACATAACGGATTGTCGACTTTTATTACTACCTTAAGTAATAATATCTATGTATATGTATTAAAACTCATATTTATTCATGGTTTTTCTTATATGATATATTATGATGTTTCTGTAAATGGTCGCTCGTGTATTTTCGGGTCATTTGAAGTCCTTGCCCTTATGATTGTTGAGTATAAAAAGATGAGATTTGTAGTAAGCGATGCTATGCTATATTTTTGTGACTTATATATTTACAAGTAATTTTGATTTGTGTTTGGAAAAAATATTTTCCAACGACTACATGGAATTCTTTTTTTTTAATTTGCGTTGCATTCTACGTTCGTTTGTTGATGTTTACGCTTATTAATAGAGCAATTATACAACATTTTGTCAAAAAGCAATTTGGGCTTTCTTAAACTCTAGAGAAAATCATATGTGATTTGCAGTGTTTATAAACCTGCTTCTTAGCAATTTCATGCAAAAGTACCTATACTCAATTTGAGTAAATATATAAAATGTTATACAGTAACATCATATTAGTAGTTTTGTTTCACTTGTTTTCATATACATTTGATAAACATCACCTTTATAATTTCTACTTTGAAAGATCCTCCAAGCTCACATTGGCTTATAGTGTAGCTACACCTTTATAATTACGGCTCAGTAACGAGGCGCCCCATTAGATGTAGCTGCCCTAATGTTCCTACTCAACTAGTAATCGAGTTTATATCGCCTTCACCGTGAACTATATGGGAACCAACGAATGAACGAAATGCCTGAACTATATGGGAACCGACGAATGAACGAAATGTTGGTCATTCCCGAAATTATGGTTTTTGAATTGTTGGTGTGTATTGATGAAGTTGTTATGGTTTGATGATTATTTCTGTTGTGTCATGATTACTACTCGTTAGGCTTTAAAAGACACTGGTACAGAATTGCGTCTTAATTTTAAATCGTTTGTGTCTTGGGTTAGTATTAAGATTTCAGTAGCGTAAAAAAATATCTTAAATATATATACTTAAAACAAAAATAAGCTACACATAGCGATTGTTTAAAATAACTTTTATGTTTTTTTTTTCTGGAAAGGAGAAACCATCGAAGGTCATACGAACAGAATAGAGATACATTAAATAATAACAATTTCATAATAATTGCATTTAAATTAAAATAGTATTTGACAATAAAACCATCATCATAAGTAAAATTATTTTACACACAAAATTTACATTACAAATTGAAAATAAATATTCACACAAAAATAACACATGCCTCCATCAATCAATCTATACAACCACAATTTCCTGGACACCAAAACTACAATACGACACGAATAACACTAAAATGTGCGCTTGCGCAGATTTGACGCACGCGTGATGCGTCAGTTGCGCTTGACGCACCTTTGATGCACCTTTACGTTAAGAATGACATGCACCGTTGCACAAAAGTGTTAGAACAGTTTGTGTGTCATTTGGCTCGTGAATAATTGTGAATGCGCTTTTGAATGTGTGGTACTCAAAACAACGAATGTGCTTGGGGTATGGTAATGTTTTCTTGATGACGTGTTTTACTTGAGAAATAATGCTTTAGCTGTTGTTTTTAGTGTGGTGTATATTACTATCTTTAATTAAAAATAACGGAATAACGCACTTAAACAAGCAAAGTTTACTTTTCTTGGCCTTTTTTTTACTTTATTTATGCAAAGCTAAAACCAAATCCACATAAACTCTCCTTCCTTCCTTAACCAATAAATTTGCCACACAATTTATTTACTAAGCACAATAATTCTCCAATAATTATCACTTCCTGGCGTACATTCGTGGTTTTGCGCTCGCCATCGGAAACAGCATGTGTCGGCTATCGGCTATCGGCTAGATAAAGGGTTGTCTAACACCTTCAAGTTCCGTCCTATTGTGAGACGATTTGTGGAAAAAATGCCGCCCGCTGCTGCGCCTGTTGGCCGTAGTCGGGGGACGGACTTGGGGTTATTATTAAATTAAAGATAGAAATAAGTAGAACGTTCCGCTTGTGTCATAGGAAGGTAAAGAAACCTAGATAGATAGTCCAATTTAGTAGATGAGTAAAATAATTAGTTTACATTATTTATTACATACTCCTTTTCAGGTACTTCTTTTAGTAAGGTCAGTGTAATTTACTTAATTGAGTGAATTTCATGAATAATCTTCGAAACAAAACTTCTTGCTGTTTTCTTTGTCCTACTCCTAATTATTTGAACCCATGTTTATTTTAGTAGGTATCTATGGATGAATGGTAAGTTATACCTTCAATAAAGTTATCCCTAAATCCGCCCCTGAACAAATAAGGTAGTGCGGCCTGCGAAGCGCATTCGTTATTATTTTATTAGCCGCGCGTCACGGCGGCGCAGGCGCATGGCGATACGCAGCGGCGCGTGCGCACGTGCCCACGACATTGCGTATTAATGGCGTCGGAACACACCTTACCACGGTTTTGGGAATTGGAATACAATCACTATGGAAGTGTGGTTGAATTGTGTTAGGATTGTTATTAAGGACAACAGTTGGGTTAGCAGCTTGTTGTGTTAGTGTTGCGAAATTGTTTGGGTTTTTACGGGAAATACTAGGCCGTGATTTTAAGAATCATAAAAATGGGTTTACCCTTTCATAAGTTATGCGTTAACAAATATAAAAAAAAACTACAGTCTACTTAAACACCTCCTCCTTTTTGAAGTCATTTAAAAAGTACAGTTTGAGGTGACAAGTGAAGTATGAATGTTTAGAAACCCAAAAAATAATAAACAACTGAAATACAGGCTCAGCACAGTTATTATTTAGATTTCTCTTATTTAAAGAGGAATTGTATGCTAAGTTATTTTATTTGGAGAATATTTATATAACCCCTTACATAGTCATACTTTTCTAACTTGTAAATATGTATTAAAAGAATATTCACAATCCCCTTATTAACACACTCTTATTCCTCAAACTTGTGAATATGTATCAAAGCATAATTAGAAACGCTACAGGGATGGTTCCAGAAACTATCTAAATATTTGCCATATGGTTACATAAAAAGTGAGGTGTGTCGAAATGACAGGCTACTGGACATTTGTCCGTTACGACGTTACGAGTGACAAAAAGAAAAGATTTCGATCAACCTGTTGGACGTCGGTAGATGTTATGTAATGAGGAACCATTAGATTACTTTTATAATAATAGATTATTTTATCATTGAAGGAAAGAACAACGACAAAATCATTTACAAAATATTTTTATTTCACATGGAGCCATCGAAGCTCCTTTAAAAAGTTAATTTATTGACTGTAGTCGGTAAATTAACTTTTTAAAAGAAGGTTGAAGGTTAGAAAATGTCATTCCTATGGGGAAAACCCAGGGAATAAACTCCATAGACAAAGTTTGATGAAAATGTTTACAAATTACCTATGGGTACATTCATTTTCAGTAGCTCTACTTTTTTTTATTTAAGCTTTAAATATGTTAAGCCCTGTTTCCTCTTATAAAATATGCATTTTAAATATTTTTACGCTACTATTTTATTTTTTATTCTCATAGACTAAAGTACAGTTTAAAAGAACACCTGGTTTATGCCTTGTTTACTATTGCGTACTTCAAAATAAATTAAGTGTCTCAAATAAAAAAATGATGTATGAGCAAGGTTTTATTTGAAAGGTAATCAAAATATCGTTAAACTACAGCAATTCGCAGTCATTAAAACTTTATGCTCTATAAAAAGTAAAATAACACATCTATTACGCTAAACAAATCAGCAAAACAGCACATTTAGAAAATATAAAAATTATAAAATACTATTTCTTTTAAAATTCATCAAGTTAATTCAGTCGTAACTAAATTCAGTAATTCAGTAGTCATTTCTTAACAGGATGATATTGCATGCTTCTGAATTAAGGCGAGTAATTTCAGCCAAATGTAAGAACTAAAAATAAGATACCTTCGTCAATATCAAGAAAAATAAATAGATATTAAGGTTTTCATATGAAAGGAATGTGTGCTTACATAGCTGTCTTTTTGAAATACGACTTAGCGAAACAACATTAAATAAACAAACTTCAAATTAGCTTATACCTTTATTAGTTAATATTTACAAAAAAATAAAATGTTAACCATATTAATTTAAATATATTATTATTATTATAAAAAATATGTTTATTGCTTCATAACATTCCGCATAAACCGCTCCAAACTCCGAAATTCTATATAGAAGGGGTGAGTGTAATTTGGCCACTACCCCTTTCTTGGCAGCCGTCCTTTACAACATAACGAGGAATAAACAATTTGCTATAAAAAGTGCCCGTTGGTTATGGTCAGATAACTTTATGATTTTTATTTCGAAATTCTTTAAAAGAAGGGTAGTAACGATTTTTCTGGAATTTTGGTCAAGGTTCGAGGTACATTTATTAACATGTATTTGTTAAATAAACTTTATAATAATAAAAAAAGAGTCGTACTACCTAATTTTTTTAATATCTAAAAAGGAGTAACATATTTCTAACAATATATTTTTGGGAAATAGGTACATAGATATATTAATTATCATACCTTTTGAATAAACGAATATTTATTCTACTTAACCGAACCGATAGGAATTGATTTAATAATAAATAACAAACAATATTTGATTGACTGAAACAACCCTTTTATGAGCTATAAACTTGTAAGCAATCAATAACAAAGGGTGCATTGATCAATATCAATCAGTATGTATTGAGTCTACCCCTTGATACTATTGTTTTAAATTTATATTCAAATTAGCTTTGTAAGCTTTGGGGCTTTTGATTGATTGACTGCAAACTTGATAGTATTTCAACCAAGAGTTACCTGCCATATAATTATTTAAACTTTACACTCAGGTCTATAATATACATTTATTTATTTTATATTATTTCTTACTTATTTAATAAGGTACAAGGTACATCTTAGGAATCACAAAAGTCCAATAAAACTCCGTCCGATATTTACATTTTTGTCTTTATGGATAGTTTACACTTTAGAATTGGACAATGAAAACGTCATTTACAATAACAGCACAACTCTCCAGAGCATAAAAGGCGAGTGAAACCGTCGCCCAAAGGAAAATCCTTAATAAATCGGAAGGTACTTTACCTAATAGTGGGACAGTATATGGTAAAAAAAAACAAAGTTTTCAGCATCCATCATAAAATCTCAGTTATGACATCTTCAAACTTTCCGTAACGCAATTCAATGAACGCATAACGCATTGAAACCGCGTGCATTTGTTTCTCTATCGTGCGCCCCTAGCGGTCACCTGGATGCATCGCGTGCAGGTGCGTCATACTGCCCAGTGTGCATGCATGCGATTTATTTACGCATGCAATTGTAACTGGTGTAGCTGTGATATAAACTTGTTGAATTGATAACGTTCCAACTGTCCAATTAAAGTGGTCTGATTTAAAGTTTTTTTAAGAATCGATGTAGTTCGATTGTAAATAATGGATAATTGAATTGGCTAATTACTGCTTTAGAAAAAGTAACATTTGATCCAATATTTTTGGCTATTTCTGAACACACCTTCAAATTATATTAACAGCATATGAGTAATAATGTATTATTTAAATCAATAATTATTTAAAGCATGTACAAAGGGACTAATGAAGATGAACAAATCGAAACAAGTGTGTAAGGATTGTAGAAATTGGAAAGAACGTGGTTTCTGCCTATCCCTACAAGAGAAAGAGGCGTGATTAGGTATATGTATGTTTAAATCAATTCAGTGTAGTTTTTAAAAAGTACATTTGCATTAATTTTCTAGCACCTAAATAAAAAATATGTAAAGGTATTTAAATTATTGTCATTTAGGTAGATACATTACTTACACTAAGTAAGCACCTAATATAATCATTTACGCAATTCATCAAAATAGTCTGATATTTATAGAATGTCTAGACACAAGACAAAGGATTCGCGTGTTCAATAATCCACCCACAAGCCATCTATTTGAAGGTAAATACGTAATTGAGTGATTATGACATTAATATCAAAATAACTTAATAGTTTCGCTTGACGAATAATTTTAAGGAATAAATTGCTAGTTTTGTTAATATAGTCCTTATTTAAAGTAGTCTGTCGCAATTACTAAGTGTAAAATACTGATAGAAGATATTTATTTATAGGGAACTTTTTCAAATTTAGTTTAAGTTTTGAGATTGTGAACCTTTTATTTACATTACAAGTAAAGTGCATAAAGGTTTTGTTATAGTTGTTCTTAAAAAAATCATCCACAATAAATTTTATTCTTTTACAAGATTTTGAACGACCTATTTATCATTTAGTTCTCGAATATAAACTAACACGTCATATTAAAAAAGTTTTTGCATTTAAAATAAGTTTTACTTCTCATTGTAGGAAAAAAGGTTCCTCTACTCGACGCTAGATGGCGTTATGCGTCATTATATATCAATGTATAGCACGTTACAAAATAGCAATATACCGTATTGTTTTTATCGTTATAGCTAACCGTATGTTAAATTGTAATTTGCGTCCAACTAGATTTTTGATTGACATTAAAGAAATGACTACTATGATATTGAATAAATGAATCCTAATGAAAGATATTATTATAACTCTTTAGTTATTTGGATAGGGTTCGGGATGTCATTACGTTTTGTATTTAATATAAGTATCTTAGTATAAATAAAGTACTGTTTGACGTCACAATGTCTGGCACATTCAACTCCTTTTGTTATACACGAAAAAAAGGTAAATTAATCTCGACACAATTGTAACAAAATTCTCTATTGTTGAGTAATAATGAAAACCTTTTTACACGAATGTACGTGAAGTGTTGAATTACACGTTTTAAAATACTTGTATAAACTAAACTATTTAAATAAAACTAACTTAGAAAAAAACTTTATTTTTCATTGCTGTTAGATTTTCTCTTGTTTTGTAGATTTTTACTAGTGCCAGTAAGAATCTAAGTAAGTAAGTAATCTAAATGCCAGTAAGCTAATAGATACATGAAAAAAGATTTTGCCTTATATCCTAATTAGATACATTTCTTCACAAAAAGTAATAATGTAGTGTAGACACAAAATATACACCCAGTTTGAAATAATGAAACCGATTAGATAAATGTTTTTTTTTAACACGAAATAATATTTGAACTTAATAAGGACTCTAAAACAGATCCATTCTTTGAACGACAGTTACTTTTCTATCTCTTACATAAACATCCTGACCAAATTCAGTCAATAGGATAAATCATATAGGTAACCAAGTAGATGAAGAATACAAGTAAACAATAAGATATTACCTCATCTATTGTCCTTAAACCATAAAAATATATCAAAAGGTCAAGGTGAAACAATAAAGTACGCTGGTAGTTGGTACTAAGTGGGTACTAAAAAATAACATCAGTTTTTTTTTTGTAATTTATTCGTTGTTAACTTATCGGGCATCTAATCAGTTTTATATAAAGCCTTTATATTTGTATTGATTTTCTTAGTAATGAGCTAAATATAGGGACCTGATTTTGAAACGTAGTAGAATTAACCAAAGAAGCAGCTAGTTAAAAAATAATAAGACAACATTTTTTTTTGTCTCCATGATAAAATAATACTATATTAGGGACTGTAAGTTATTATGATACCTATGAACTTTAATAAAAACAACTCTCAAAGTACAAAACTGCTATACACAATAATATTCCTACCTCAAAAGTTACAGTCGCGATAAACAAAATCCTCAAAACATGATCTAAAATCAAAAATCATATCAGAACCCAAACTTTCTTTCTTTTCGATAACACTATACAGAAAAAAATAAAACCTTATCACATACCCAGTTATTTGTAATTAAACAAACTACCGGAAGTGATAACACAGCACAGGATGCAACGCCCCCTATCTTTGAACGATGTAAACTTGGGGTGCCAAGAAATATTAAAAAAATATTTTTTGAAATCAAGATCAGAATCTGTTGTAACCTTTAATTAGGGTCTGCAATTTTATGACGTCTAATTGAGTATTTAAAACAAATCTTGTGTGTGGGAATATTAATGTTTTCAAGCTTTTTACTTGTAGAATTATTTTTATTTAATTAATATCTTGCAGACTTTATTTTAAACTGGTTCAAAAATGTATACGCCGTTATAGTTTATGAAGTTTTATAAGCCACGTTGTGCTCACTATTGATTTAAAACTTTTGTCTGTTTTATAAACTAACCACAAAAATTACACATGATGCTAAATTTTGAGGCTGACAAAAACATTGCTTGTAAACATAATTTTGTCTTATCTTAGGATTGTTCTCTTAAGAAAAAGAGAGGGCACTATCTGGTTTTTTACCTCCATCTCTTTTTATCATCGAAGCTTCTACAAAACTTATTAGAACTCTAGAACACAGTATGAAGTAAAAAGTGCATAATCGAACGCTTAACCTGTCAAAATTAAGCCGAAAAAATAATCTGCGTCTTAATACCGATACATGTATAATGTCACGAAATTCCCAAGTAAATAATAATTGTGAAAATATCCGTCAGTAGCCTATCTGCAAATAGTACATGTTTGTATAATGATACTGATATCTTTGAAGATATCAAAGAATCGAATGACCGCTAACCTGTTGAATTTGGATATCGACACGAGAATCATTGTGAGCCGATCAGGCGACGCGTTTGCGATTCTAATGCCGTTTTCAAAATGTTTTACGTTGTGTCATGTTTTTGGCTTTTATTCTTCCATGTTGCTATTGTTTCGTTTTATTTAACTTTGGTTTGTAGAAACAAATATGGCGATGCATATACATTTTCTTTAAGCGGCTCAAACTTACTTAGGGACTTTTCACAAAAAAAAAATGCTTTAACTAAAACAATGATAAAGATTTTCTGCTAGCATAGTATAAAAAGCTGGAGATACTATGCGGACCAAACTAAACTGACCAAGTTCTGCCGTCGGTTGACATCTAGCAGTAGTCTTAAAAAAGTCTTCTTAGCAAGTATGTACCTACCTATATATTATTACATACCTGATACATACATAACAAATTTTATGGGGATGGTTAGCAATCTAAACGTAGTTTCCAATTACAAACTCTTCTCTCACAGTAAATTTTCAGTAATAGAACCTTTTTACAAACCCTGAGTCAACACTTTCACTTAACATTTGCATCTTAACCTGGTCTCTTGATATCTGATCTAGTTTAATTAATCCATTAACGGATATCCTGGCAGACATAATCGTTGCTCGCGTGTCTTCATAATTATAAGAAGCATTGTGTGAATCTCGACGTTCCCAGTAGATGTCGCGATAATCGCCACGCGAACTGATCGCGTGCGCATGCGCATCTACATGTAGCGGGACAATTAGTCGCTTTTGATGGCCCGTTTTGGTTTAGTAGTCATCTGGAAATATAATGATAGTACTTTCATGTTTGGCTTTCTTTAAAATTTGAAATTCACATTTTTCAGATTCTGATGAAGGCTTCATATGTAGAGACAGCACTAATTTAGGGTAATAGAACAGAAATAGTTTTCGTACATAGGAATCTACTAACCAATATTTCGTTGTTGTTACCAATGTTTTGGTTTTTGAGGCATCAACTGGTTGTACTAAAAAATCTTCCATTTTCGTCCCTCCAAACTTACAGGCGCCATCACTTGTCCTTTATTGCATGAGAAATTCGCAAAGGTCTGACGTTTAATTTCAAACTTCCTCAAGTTATCAAAACAATTATTTAATTGTACTACATACCTAATTAGATTTATCTGCGCCGGAACTGATTAAAAACGTTCGGAATTAAGAATTCAAATTTCAGTTAGGGTTAAGCTGGCAACATTGAGTTACTTAACGAACCTTGAATTTAAAAGTGCATATTTTGTTAATTAATCTTTTCCTTTATGTATGCAAAATTACTTTTTATAGCGGCACTGGCTATCTGCACATATCAAATTAAGCTGTCGAATGATTACCTCTGTTGGGTAATTTTATTAACGACTTGCAGTTGTTTGTCTGAATTTTGTTTTTGGGGTGAAGTTTGCTTGACAACAGTACATGATTAAAAATAATTTGAAAGGTTTGATACAAATTTCAAATAACCGATACAATTAAAGTGTTTGACTTGGATTTTATTTTTGATCAAAGTTTTTTTTGTAACCTGTTAAGTTTCCCATTGCTGGGCAAAGGTCTCCCCCATCTGACTCCAGACTTTTCGGTCATCAAAGTTACTTGAGATAAAATCACTATATTACGTAGGAATTAAGTAGATGGACATTGTTTGTATAATGATGAAAATAATATTATATACATACAAATACCTGCAAAGGTGTCGAAACGTCGGGACCTAAATCTAAAATTAAAACCGCAAAAAAATCCGTAAAAAGCAGTTTTATTCGATGAAAATAAATGGAGTATCGTTGGACAGTACTATGTTGAAAGCAGTCGGTTAATCAGCTGTATACGAGGCGCCAATCTTTTAATATTTTTGAATTTCATATTGAACAAAAGAAGCATCTTTTTGTAAATTTAAGAGCTTTATATTAAAATGAAAGTAGCCGCAGGATGGAATAACAGTTAATATTTAAACTAGATACATGTGATTACTTGTTTTTAAAACGGTTACCCTTAAACGTGGGATAATTATGTTTTGATGGCAAACTTTAATATTTTTTAGCCAGCTTTAGGCATGCTCTACTAAAATATGAATTTGTGTGGATGACACTTTATGAATACAAGTATCAATTTATAGATCGGAGGCTAGATAAGAATTTGCATGCAAAATTGAACGATATAGTTTAAATAAACACTTTGTTATGTAAATATAAACAAAAAATGTGTAACAATCTAGCCAAATGGTCAAATTAACTGGTCGATAAAATACTCGTTGAAAGCCTATTTTATATTATAGCACTGAATTTAAAAATATTCTATGTGACATTTTTTTTATTACCCTATTAAGTGTCCCACTGCTGGGCAAAGGTCTCCCCCGTCTGACTTCAGACATGTGACATAATTGATGCAAAATAACTTTCAGTCATGAAATAACTTGCCAATTACACTCAGTTTTCAAATAATATTTAGGGGATATTATCTAATAGACACGTAGACATAATAAACATTATAAACCTTGTTTGAACATACTCACGCTATCTTTGACGTCACATCCTATGACCAAAAATTATAGCATTCGCGGTATTGTATAATTGGAGCAAGGGGACACAGAGTATATATTTACCTGCAGAATGGAGTGATCTTTTATTTTTGTTTGTTAAGTTTTAGTAACAAATAGTTAAGTTCTGTTTTTACAGATGAATATTGTATTTTTTGGGTTATCCTTTCTTTAAATGATTTTTTGTTCTACAGGATTTATTTCTAAATTTAGATCGTCATATTACTTGGCGCAAAATAAATTGTAATGCTCTACTGGTAATGATTTAAAAGATCATAAAATAGGCAAAATAAAAAATCCAGGTACCAGTATGTGATATAAATTAAATGAAATACAGTTATTTCAGGCACATTTATTTTAAAACCATTTAAAAAAGAATCTTTTATAAGTTTGAGTTTCAGTTTAAGTAGTGGTTATTGATCGGAGTTTACTATCTGTGCGTTAACTAATCTGTGGCATTTCCTTCAAATTATTGGCGCCAACGTTATCGAATATTTACCTCGTGAGATAACTTTAAGCAATTTATGGTGTATCAAACATACATAAATATACATGTATGTTATATTTTCATCCTGCATATTGTAGCTACGTGATCGTAAGTTCGTATGCTTGCCTTTGACACATGTTTTTATTTTATTTTGCTTTCATTGTGGTAGGCTGGTGTTGATCTTTTTTTTATATCTTTATTATTCATATTGTCTAAGGTTCCAATCTCGGTCACCGCACAAACTGAGTATTTTTACTACTTACTTAATTTTACTAAGAACATCAAATTATGAAGCTGAAAAAAAAAAGTTTCTGTGCAGACGCAGTTAAAACAAATTCATTAATCTCTTTAAGATTTGTAGCCTCTTGCATGCTCAAAGCAAGTAACGTTTTCTAGAGAACATATTTAATAGCGAGCCTAAAAAAACCATTTACCTATTAGAATAAAAAAACTAGACAGTGATACTATAATTTGCAGAACAAACTGAACACTCAAAACCTGCCAAACATTGAGAGCATATTTGGTCAGGTGCTCAAGCGCATGCGTTTCCGGCACTCGCTGGGATCAAACCATAGATATCTTCATATCGGACAATAGATTCATTAATGAAATAGGTTTGTTTAAGTTCTGCAAATAAAAAGTAACATCATTATCTTCTGGTGTAAGAGTTTTTAATGTAAACACATTGGAATTAGCTACATTTTAGGATATGGGAAGTAGATTATATGAGGTTAGATATTGACACCTATGAGCATAAGCAAAGAGATTAGAATTGGATAATTTCAAATTGTTTATATGAATAAGAGTAATAGAAACACACCCTGAGAAACACAATCCTATACGCAATTTTATCCACTTTTCTTCAGACCACTTAGTATATATGTCTTGCCTGTAACCTGTAAATATCCCACTGATTTACCCTTTTTATGTAGCTGACCTAGTCATTTGGAGGTTGTAGATCAGGTCACATTAGATCAATAGTAAATTTTATGTTAATTGAACCATTGTCATTCACGGTAATTAGATAACTATATTCTACATATTATTGATACCTAACTACATCTGATTATTTCATTAATACGATTAAACAAACATACTAACAGCTCAACAAAACTTAGTTTAAAACTTAAATTGAAAGTCCCGGAAGAGAAAAACTTGTCGTTTAAAAGTTGTCCAGAATGTAAGCAGCTGAGACAGTAAATGTTAATGATGTCTCATATCCACGACACTGAGAACCCGTTCCAAGGATATACCTGTACCACGAACTATTAAAGAAGAAATATCGCTGTTGTGCGAGCGAAGTGGCGCTCTACAAAACGTAGCTGCGTCTCGCTCGCACTACGGACAATTGTCCTGGTGAAAGAGCTCGTGGTAGGCGCGCAGGTTCTCATGATTACTGTAGTCTACGTCACCGACAATCCCTGTGTAATCATTACTTTAATAATATGTTTTCGGTAAGTTTCGGTTATAAATAGGTTGTTTCATTCACAAAGACTTCTTAATAAATTATAGAGTAGGTACTTAGTATGTATTCATAATCAAAGGTGGATGGAGAATGTTTTTATTGAGGAAGGATATGATCAGACTTTCTTATTTCTTATTGTTGATACGTTTCCGTTTTGCAATGACTACTGAAAGTTGACAAATTACATTTAATACAGCGTTTATGAAGCAAATAATCCTATGTACGTTGAAACAGTAGCATACTAGTTTTTGCAACAGCGAATATTATTGGGAAATTATACAATTTGAATCCAGATAATGACATGATTTCAAAGTTTTTGGGTATTTAAAATACAAAATAGGTGAATGTATACTCTTAACTCCTGTCAATATATGTAGCTTATAGGCATACATTATAGGCACGTAACATAATATATCTCATAAACATGCAATTTAAAAATATATTTACATTCTAATAAAATTACATAATAATTTAATAAAAAAACTCGCCATATTAGGTATGGCAACACAACTTTGAAATGTCATTTATATTCGTGTGGCGTTGGCTATAGCACGCTTGCCATATTAACGGCGAATTATATTATAAAACTTGTGTACAAAGTAAATTAAAATATGCAACACATTCAGAGAAAAAATTGTATCGGATGTTACGTCGGGTTTCGTGCCGGCCAAGTGCGAGTCGGGTTGGGACAGTGCAATTAATACAAACAAACTCTCGTATTATCTTATAATAAAGAAACTCTGTATACTTGTGTGTTTGTTTGTTAAGCTTTCACGCATGAACTACTGAACCGATTTTGATGACAATTGGAAAGGGATAAGTTTAGATCCCAAGAAACGTCATAGCCTCAAATCTAGATAGATTTTTGCCGCAATAAGCAACACCCCACACACTTGTATTTTTATTTTTCATAGAAGGTTTTAATGAAAGTTGGCGAAAATAGTTCTACAAATCAACTTGTGATGAAAGGGTGTGCTGAATAAAGTAATCGGAGTCCCGAAGGCCTGATTTAAAAAAGTGCATTTAATACTAAGGCACTTAATGACTACATGATAGACTGATTTAGTCAACGTGATGCACTGAATACATTACCTACTCTCTTCTTCCCTTATTTATTATCAGATAGCAACATGTCCATGATCTGATATGAATCTTATAAAGCATTACCTACATCAAGAGTAAGTGCATCCCATCTTCACACCACTTCACCTGATCACCATTTCCTTAGTTAAGTGAGGTGATTATACTGATTTTATCGCGAATATACTATAAACTGCTAGACGCTGAAACAGACATGTACTAATTGTTAATATTTGTTTGGTAATAGATCTAATAAACCCTTAAAAGTGAATACTAGATTAGGAAAAATAAAACTAAATGCAGCCACGTAAGATGATTTAGTTTTATAGGTTTGCACAAGGTGGACTGTTACGCTTATTATTATTTAGTAATAATTCAGTTTTAATTTAGGTAAGTGTATTTAAATAGGGATCACGCTATGAGACTTAGGTTTCCTTGTTTAAGGACTAAATAATAATTAAGTGAATTAAGGAAAGTGTAATAAGCACTTATGGAAAAAGTAGTTCTTGGGGCTACTTTTTTTCAAGCTTTTATATTTCTTTTGTGGTGTATGTGCGTAAACACAACCATAATTGAAATACTTTATCATGTCTGTAACTCAATTTATCTTTGTTCTATAATTGAAAAAATATGAAGACTCAATTGAAAACCTACATCTAATTTATTTCCGCAAAACCTTAGAAAGTTCACTTAGTTTTTTTTTATGGCAACACATTGTAAGTGTCAAACCTTAAATGGTTCTACAACGATATGAACTAACCCTAAAACTCAAAAGATAATCAATAAAAGTATAAATAGGAAACACATTTGTAACTGTCCAAAGGCACATCTCTTAAAAACAATTACTACTTACTTGCATTCACAATTGTTAGCACAATTAATCAATCGCTGTTAACAATGAAGCAGCTAAAGCGCTGACTTAATGGGCACCGTCTATTGGACGTAATAATTAGGCTGTTTTGTGCAGCGTAAAGCGAATTCGTCAAGTGTTGAGATGGTTGAAGAGAAGTTCGTAGTGTTTGATGGTGTCGATAGAAATTATCGATAGCATTTATGTTGCTTGGTCATTTTGTCGATAGAATTTGATTTGAATGATACTTTTTTAACAATAAATATTAACCGTACAAACATGCTCTACAAATGACAAACACATGGTGAACACTTCCTTCCTGGTCTAGTGGTCATCACTTCAGGTGTTCGTGGCAAACTTTACAACACGCCACCACACTAGTGAACACAATATATTTTTTATTACCTATGTAATTAATAACTTATACAAACTATTACTTAATTATACACATATTCTAATATTCAAAAATATATAAAAGGCGCTATAACAAGTTTTATGACCAATAGGCAATTTAAGTATTTGTTTTACACCATTTAGCTGAATTTTAATTATATTATTTAAAGACTTATTTAAGACCTACTTATACAAGTAATTTATAGCGTGTCATATTATAATGGTGTAGTCTAGAATAGTTGATATCTATGCAAATTACTGAATGCAAATGGCGGACATTTTTCGTTGAATCGACCATTCACATTGGCGTCACGTAGACAACTACTCTGCTTACATACTAACTACTTCCCTTGTTTTCTTGGTTCGAGCATTTTTGTGGAGTTAAATAATTTATGTGTGTATTTGACACGTCATTCAGAGGACGACATACAAAAATAATCCTTATGTCTTTGACATAAAGGTGTTAGTATCGACGTGGGAGGTGCGGTACACATTGGACGGTTTACTCATCTTTCGGTTTAATCTGTGTTTCGTCAGGTATTTAAGTTATTTTCCTGTAGGTGTTACACAGTGAATTATAAACAGAGTTGTCGCAGATTCCCTTATTTTAAGTGCATTTCAAGGAATACTGAGAGTATAAATGTTTGTCATTATTGTTTATAAAATCGTTACGTTTTTTTACTGTAATTTATGGATATGACCCAAAGACTTGTCACTTTTTGATCTTAATTTTAATAAAATCAGACCGTACGACTTCTGCACTCATAAATGTCCGAAACCTGACGTTGATTTTCCATTAAATATATTCTTTAACGCTACTTACCATAAGTAGAATTTAAAAGCAATAAAATCCTATACAGGTCAGTAATAACTCACGTTTTATATTCCGTGTTACAAAAAACTGCATTTATTTTTATTGTCTTGTTTATCGACATCGACAGTGTCCCAGCACTAGTCTGCATCTGTGTCAGATGTGCGGCAGGTGGGTCTCGCGCAGGTGGACTCCATACTAGGCGCGCAGCCTTGCCCGCTCCCGCCAAAATCTTGTGGCCTTACAAGACTATTGTTTACTAGAATACTTGACGAAAGTAACTGGACTTCGGCGAAACTTGCTCTTTTATGCTGTTATTGCGTTGACTTTTGTGTGCGAGTACGCAGAAACATTGGACCAAGTATATTTCTGTTCGTGTCAGGCTTTAAACTGACAGGTTATCTTATTTAGACTCATTTAGAATTACGATGTGTAAATGATACCTAGCTGTATCTAGAACCGTCTATAAGCTATTATTAGATACTTAATTACCGCGACAAGTATATCGAGAGTACAATAGGGATGGACTTACAAGCTTCATATATCGATAATGTTGACCAAAGAATGATGAGTTATGTAGAAAGCATAGTCATATGAAGTCACAACATACTGCATTCCACATGATTGATTTATAAACTTAACCTTAGAAGAATCGGAAATTGATTCTACAGCCACGTGCATTTAGAAAATCGTTAAGTATTCCGTTACTAAATAATGAGTCTGCACGTGTTTGTTACTATCGAAGAATACTTTGCTTATTCCATTTTGCAGTAAATTTTATATAGCTAATAGCAGATTCTGATAGCTGTTTAGCGAAAGTTTGGTAAAGGTACATTTAAATAAAGCTTTGATCCAGAGTTATTGTTTAAACGTTAGTAGACGAGTTGCTTGCTTCGTTTGTCAAATTGTTTTTATTTTTAACTGTAGATAATAATTGATATCAAGAGCACAAATTTATATTGAATTGTTATTTTCTGTTTAATAATTTCACATAGAATAGTTTACGTTCATTTAGCTTTCGTAATATCTTGTAAATAAAATGTGAGACACGTTGTCATTGTCCAAGAGCCATATACAAAAGTGACATTAATATTATTGGCAAATGTCATGTATTTCGGCTGTAGCGTTGTTTCGTGATAGGTTAGTTTATAGTTTGATTTCTGCAATATTAACCGCATTCTCACCACGTGGCGTTTGCACGTGGTCCCTAAAGGTCACCTAAGTATTAGCTCCTCGACTATAAAAGTTTATTTTCCAATTAAAAGGTTTAATTGGTTGGTGATTATGGAATTATAAGCCTTAGAGCTTGAAGTAACATCAAAGTGTAGGTTAGAAACTTAGAATGTTTTCATTCATGAAAAGTAAATGTGTATAGTCATCTGCCTTCCCTATAAATAGATATTCAATGAATATTATAATAAATTATATGTCTTGGGCTAAGAAAATATTTAGGAATAAAAAATAATGTGGTGATAAGTACTCATGGGTTGTGAAACTCAGAAAGGTCTTATAAACAGTTGCTCTACTCGATTTTTTTGAAATAAAATCGCCTATATTTCCTCTAGACTCAATAAAACGCAATCTTCATCTCAGAACTTAATTTAGATCAACTTTTATACACAATTACTAACAATACAAGAACGATTGCAAAAAGGAAGTTGTTTCATACATCGGGTTTGGTTTCCTGTGATTTTACGACGGTTGCCAAAAGCCGCCATTAACAACCTTTTATTTGGACAGGAAATATTATTGGTTTTATTGATACATCAAATAATGTTATTGAATTTAATTGAATTGGATTTAGAAGTATTGCGCTGTTTCCCATCGTGTCGTGAGAGACAGTTTGATGCGAGCTTGTTTGTTTTTATTGAACCTTCACAAAAATAAATATTAGCTATAAGTACTAACGGTGGTACGGGGTTTTTTTTTTTTTTTGAGAGTGATCTTTTCAGTTAGCCTGAGCGCAGGCTTTGACTGCTTCAACGGACTTTTGGCCTTTTGACCTTCAGGCCTCCAGCCAGAGCTGGTACGGTGGATGCAATTGGCGAGTTGTCGTTCATTGTGGCGTTCTAGGGGGAGGCCTTTGTTCGGCAGTGGACGTCTTCCGGCTGATGATGATGATGATAAGTACTAAAAGGAGTTTTCTCATAACTGTCATTAAAAATAAAGGAGTTTTAATATATAACAAAATAGTGGATAAACTGTTTACTTTTGACATGAAAAAGCTTTACTCGACTGCGACCTAAAACTGTGGAGTATGCAACACCCTATCTTACTTTATAAAATACAGATTAGGATCAAAATAAATAAATAATAATATAATAATAATATTCCGGGACATCTCACACACGGTTGTCTAATCCCAAGCTAAGCAGAGCTTGTGTTATGGTAACCAGACAACTGATAAACATACTTATATATTTCTAAATACATACATATTATAGATAAATTACACCCAGACACCGAACAAATAATCGTGCTCATCACACAAACATTTGTGACCTCCGATATAGCAGTCAGGGTCTCTAACCACTAGACCAACAGGCCCGCATAAATAAATAGCAATAAAGAAATAGTCTCACACGTTACTTGTAAAAACACATAAAGTAGTGAATTTTAACACTGTCTAAAAGTAGACTGTTTAACATAGCGATAAACAAACATCACAATATTGTACTTAATATTACTTTTATGTTAATATTTAATTAATTTTCAACATGTTACAGTATTCGCAATTACCTTTATCTATGTAAGCCTTTTAAAATAGTTCTGTATTAAAAATAAAGGTGGAACAGGTTTTAAAATATTGCAACTATTATAAGGGTTGTCGACAGGCTTTCACCTAATTTATTTTAACACCTCTATTAACTACATATTTATATACTGACATATTTGATGACAAACTACCTACATTCTACATTTTAAAAGTGACGGTCTTGATTAAAAACATATTTTTTATAAAACTAATTAATGGTTACTTTTATTTTGAAGTAATGATAAGTTGAAATAAAATATCGGCTAGTAGAAGTATCCATCATGTTTTCAGTCGGGCTGCGCGTGCGCTGTCCCTGAGAGTAACGGGACGCCGGCAGATGGCGGTGCTGTCGCGAACATTGTAGACTACCTGTTTATTACAGCTATATTATTAACACAATATATTGATATACGTAATTTTTAGATCAAAATGTACTATGTGTAATATTATGTAGGAAATGTCAGAAGTTCACAACTTGGTAATGTTGATACTTATAAAACATCTAAAAAAAAGATATGGAAATAATTAGGAATGTATTTAACAGCAACTGATCTACTACTACTATTTAAAAAAGACTGATTATGATAAAAGGTTTGTTACTATTGGCATCACAGTAAGTTGAACATGCACACGTATAGATACTTATTTACGAATCAACCTTCTTTTGTTTTGAATTATTTTAAGTGATAAATCATTACAAACGAGAAATATTAACAAATCACAAACTATAAAGTTGAACTAAGAGACCTCTAATTACTTCAGGCGTGAAGTGACCCTTCTGATATACTTGTATATTGGTGTCCCGGGTATATATAATAACAGGCAGCGCTATCCTTGAAGAGAGATGAATATTTCGCTGTAGGCCGCATAATTTAGTTGTAATAACACTAATAAAGTGTTGTGCTGTTAACTATGGATGTTGTGAGCAATAACTTATCGATTGCGGTACCAAGATATAGTGTAGTCGAAGTGGGATCGAAAGTTAATGGGCTTTTTATGACCTTGAGAGTTTTGTAAGTTGTTCTGTATTGATTATTGATCTAAAGTTAACTAATTGGTACGTTTGACTTACATAATTAAGGCACCTACTAGTGACATATGATTTATCATGGTAAACCTACTTTTAGCGTCAAATATCATAGTTTTTATAAATAGGTTTCGTCAACTATAGCTTGAATCAAACTTTAATTTCAGAGTTACTTAAACAAATTAGGTATAATAATTGATAGAAGGTGTTACACAGCTTATCACTATTTTAATTCCTATTTACTTAGCTTCTTTCAATATGACTTATGAAAAATCAATAGTTTTTTTTCTGTACTGTAATAATTGTTAATTATAATTAATAATTATGTTGATTTAGAGAAATTAGCGACCAGTCTTGTGTATAACACAGACTTTACTTTAAAAGTCACGTAACGCCCTAACACAGAAGTTCATGTTAGAAATTCAACATCCATTGCTGTTTACACACTAAGTACTAGTAATCAGAACTAAGCCAACCAGCGATGGATAGGCTCGTTCTACAAATATTGGTTCAAACATGTGTCCACTGAGTGTTCCTTGTTTAACTAAGTATCATTAATGTAATGACAGTACTTACAGCTTAGTAAATGCAAGTGAGCTTGATAATTGAAACAATGAGCTTGCATAACGGTGAAATGCAATAGAGCACCGGTCTTGTTGGTTTTTTTTATTGTTGCATCGGTGGCCAAATGTCAGGGCCTGTCTTGTTATGTTCAAGATGTCGTTTGGAAGCTCCCGTGGATGTTCATCACACCGTACCGTAATACTGAAGGGTTAGCTTTCGCTACATAATGTTGTTTAGGTTTGATATTTTTTTGGGTGTGATGTAGCGATACGTATAACTTAAGAATGTCTTATTTTCTGTTCATATCTTTTCAAATATACAAACATAGAAAAAATTATAAACCTATACCTTTAACAAAAGTGAATCCTAGATATGAGTACCCAAATAAAGAGTTATTTTTTTCATTAACACTATTTTTTATATATGGAGCATTATTCGAGTTCAATGATAGTATAAACGTAAATTACCCATTTCATGAAAATATTTACTAAACAATTTTGATTCGCTTCAACATAAGGTTAGCTCAAAGGAAACCTTACTTGAGCAAGTGTTCTTCTTTCGTTTATTTTACATAACGGTGTAACAGGCGGCCAGATATTGACGATCACTTTACGAATTCGCATCGGAATGTAAACACCAACTGTTTCACCGTTCAACGTGCAAATGACATTTTTATTTAATAATATTTGTTTTGCGAAATATAAGGCAACACTGACGACAAAATAACGGGATGTTGGCAACATTGACAAATTTGTTTTACTTTTAAAATTGCTGTATAATTAAGCTTTTGTGGGTTTCGGTTAATTTATTCTGTTTACTATTTGTTTTTTGTAATGATGTCCTTAAAAAGGTAGAGTCCTTGACATTCATTGGCCAAGGTAAAAGAGTAGCTTCTTATTCGCATAAGTATTAAACATTTGCATTGAATAGGTACTTTTAGTAAACTAGACGTAGAGCCATTTACTAAGTTTTCTAAAACCCATTCTTATTTCAAACTCAAGCAAGATCTTACATGTAAACGTGAGAAGTACATGATTCCAAAATTAAAATACTACGTTCGAAACTCAAAATATCGATAGGGGCGTGGGAAAAAGGCCTTCTGTTCGAAACTCTTTTTTTCAAATCCTCATTGTGGATTACACCTGCTACAGCCGTTCGCAGCTTTCAATAAAAAAATCACGGCGTTCTTTTTTCGAACGGACCTATCGTCTGCCCGATATTCTCATGAGAAGGGCTGATTGGTCAGTTGTTGGCCATTCAACAAATGGTAGCGGTCAAACTTTTATTTATAGCCGAGTAAAAATATTAAAATAAGTAGTTAGCTATATTTCTAGAATTTGAAAAGTTTCCCAAATAATGAAGCTTGTGTTCAAATGAATATGTCTTCTAATCAATTAACTAACATTACATTTTTACAAAGGTAGCTTCGAAATAAATCGCCTCATAAGTGCTGAGGCATTCACGTTCAAAACATTTTAAACAATGAAGATGCTTACAACTGGTTCTTCCACCCTACATTTTTTATTTTTAAAGTAGTCGTGAGATACCGTGTATACTATGATTATTAAGTGGTAGAATCACGACGCAGTAATTTGTTTTTTTATCCTCTACGTTGCATCACGATCGATGAAGGGTTATTGATCATTATAGACATCATAACGCGATGCCCCATTTTTTCTTCACAAAGAATCTTATTACGTTTATTTCTCGAATTAAATCCAACGTGTAATTTGACTCATAGCCTAGAGACTTAAAATTTGAATAGAAAAACAACCTACCGCGTGCATAAAATCGAGTAATGTTAACAAAAAGCCTCGAATCCCATAAAATACGGATAAAAAATCACACTACTCAATTTAGTCAAATTAACCTTAACTCTGTCACGTACTACTATTGAGTTCGATACGAAAAAAAAAGCGTAGACTTCTTATTTTGAATATTCTCAGCGTAGGTCGTCACAGTCGATTTTGTCGCTACATTTAGTCGAGTAATGGGCTGACCAGCGATGTGTCTGTTCTACGTGTAACTTGATTTAAGAAAAAAACAATCACCTGTACTTCCGTCCGTTCTTTTTTCAAATCGGCGGCGATGACAGCGATTTAAATATATAATTTTAGAACGATGTTTGTAAAGCGAGGATGTCACGACTGTTTTGTTGAAATTCTTTTTATTGCTATTGTTTTGCTTAGTTTTTGTTTTCTATGATGTTTGCCGAATTATTCGTTGTATTAACAAGATATGGCAGCGATATTTGATGATAATGTTTACTTAAGCGTTGACGGATATTCCCATGTCGGGAATTTTGTATGTAGTTAATTTATTTACAGAAAAACTGCATCTTGAATTGAATGCCATCAGTCTCACTTATCTAAAGCACATTGCAGTCTTAAAGGTTCTTTATTACATAGACTAGATGTTTATTGAGGAACTTCCAAATATGACCAGGCTCATTTTGTTACATTCCAATCGAAATACAATAAAGCCTTCTTAGAAACCTTACAAACGACCAATACAATCTCCTACTTCCTACAAGGAGGTCTAAATATACCCTTTTATAATTCGGTAAGTATCGACAATATAAGAATTAGGTGTCGAACATTTACGATGTCTCGTCCACCCTTATATGGTGAGCGGCGCGTGCGCACCGGCCATCATTACCGCAAGACTATCACATTCCAATTTTTGGAGATCTCTTGTCTAATAGAAAAACCGTACACTTTATTCATATGATTAAAATCAGCCTATTGCAGTCCATAGCTGGTCAAAGGCCTCTCCTAAGTTATATTATAACATAAGGTCCTAGGCCTTTTGCATTTAATCCTAGCTAGTTATTTTTATTTTTGCCTTTTACCTAGAAAGGAACTTATGTCAATTTATTTTTACGTGAAAGTGATAGAAGAATCTTGAATAGGTATGGCATGTAAAGAGGAAGCAATGCTCATTAGAAGATATATTTTGATATGGGTATGTTTTATAGATTTGGTTAGCCTGATTTCGAATACTACTATTTATCGTCTGTTAAAGTGAATTAATATTTTTTTACATTGGTTAGGTATGCGGAACCATGATTCCATACTTTTAAAATAATACTGTGCTGTCTTTTATTAAAATTACAATTTAATGTAAACGGCCCTAGTTTTTAGTTGTGGTGACATTGCGGTCCTTTTATATATCATAGTTAATGTTTTTGACATTTGGTTATATCAAGTTGGTACCCCTGGATGTTTCGTATTTATTGTTGTGCCCAGCGGGACATTTGTTTTCATTAATCGATATTAATTGTGGGTTTTACTCGCCAATTACACGTTAGTGGTGTCAGAAGGTAGTACATACATATATATGAGTCTCACACACACAGCTGTTTTTAACAGGTTATAAAATTGTCTGGTTTCTTTTACGTAAATGTTGATTATTTTCTGTTATAAAACCAAAACAAACGAAAATTATTAGCATAATGTAAGTCTGACTTAAAAATATCGAAGCACTGTTAAAAAAAGGTGATACGAAACTTAAGTCCCCCATAAAAATGAGAACATCTTCAAGTCTCAAATTATCATTTAAATTACACAAAAAAAAACTTAAATAATTTCATAAAACAAACATGTCCGCAAAACATCACCTGCAATTTTACTCAACGAGTACATTCAAGACCATAAACAAAGAGGGAGAACAACCTGCGCCCGCGCAGCTCAGTTTTTGCGCGCTTCAGCGCTCAGGCGGTTCCGTATCCGGCGGAAGTGAGCAGATGAGATTCGGCGGGTATTTGCGCAATGCTTTGTATCGCTTCCTGTTCGTTCAGGTAGTTAGGAAGGTGCATTATGACCTTGGGGTCAGATTTCATAAGGGGTGGGGGTGGGACTCGCTTCCGCTGTAGTCTAAGTGCTTGTGCTTTCCGGTTGTTTTTGGTTTAACAGGCTAGTGGATTATACAATAACATCTTCAGATTATTTGAAATTGTCCTCCAATCAATTATGTTAGAATCAAAACCTCTCCCGACTTTGTTAATGACTTGCATAAATTGTTAAATAAAGCATTATTTAGCAGTTTGTAATAAAAGTAATTAATGAGCTAAATCCAACCTCAATTTCATCTTGTTTTTTAAATAACACCCGTATTTGCTTCCACTACATTTGAATTCTCGAAAAGTAACATTGATATCTGATATTTTTTTCTAACTTCGGGAGCCCGCATTTCTCACAAGTACCTACATTTCCGCCAGCTAATAACAACGTTGCCTACATTTGTGCGATCCACGGAATGCGCATGCGTCCTTGCAGTGCGGGCAGGACATCTGTTTCTCTAGACATAGGAAATAGGTTACCGTGGCAGATGGTCCACTGGAACCAGTCATAACTAGATCTCGTTCATCCTTTCGCTATCCTTGCTAATAATAACAAGAACCTCCTCAAAAAGCTTACATCATTTCGCATTTAACCTTGAAGTCTTTCTTTTATTCGCCATCCTCTCGGTCTCCTTGAAAGGTCACATTGCGTTAAAAAAGCACTTGCATTGTACCCTTTTATTTTTGATCGTAAGACCCTCGGTACCTTATTCTCTTACCTGTTTTAGTCTGTGTCCGATTACTCGATCTTTCTAAGGAATCAATGTTTATCAGAGAACTTAACAATAAAGTGTAAGCAGATGGCGACCGGCATAACAAAGCACTGTGCCGAACGATTTATTTTTTCAAACACCATGTGCTCCATACCCGAATTAAATCCGACGTGTTTTTTCCATCCAAAAACGTCATATTTGCATCCCAGAATCAACGACACATGCCGCGAAGAAAATCACAAAAAATCCTAAAGATTAAGGAAAAAAAGGTCGAAGAAACGACAGATGTACGAAAAGAAACATAGACGAGCACGTGCCATCTGCCAAATCTTAGAAACGCTCACACAAAGGGATAGATTTGTGCTCACACACGAAAAAAATAGTGTAAGGAACACACACACACGCGCAAAAGTGCGCGATCGATCAAAGATCGGCGCACGCGCCGTCCGCGGCAGATGGTCCGACGTGATTGGTCGATGGTGTTTGAATTCTTAACTTCCGCACAATAGCGTGATAAGGAATATGACTTATAACGCTACTAAGACGGACAGCTTGATTTATTTCTCGAGGTGGCCATTTGCAATTGTCGCGATGAATGTATGACAACAATTGGTCCGTTTAAAGCAATTTCTTTTGTTGTTGACTGATGATCTGACATAGAAAGTGTCTTCGATTGATCTCCTATGATTTCTACTTTCACGTTATCAATCATTTATTGTGATTATTCCTTTTATATATGTTGTTCCCATGGTCTAATTTCAGACAATTATTGATACCGTTTAATTCACTAATGATTTTAATTTATTTCGACTTGTATCGATTTGTAATCGTTACTCGATTGATTTTATGATTCAGATACAACATTAGCAATTGATATTGTGTTTTTTCTGATAACTGTTAAGCTTGTTTGTAACTTAATAGTAAAAAAGTATTTTAAACTGTAATTTGAGTTTCTTAATTTCGTGTTATATTAAATTACTGTACTATATCATATTAATATTGATTGGTTCAAGTATGTAATCAAGACTGTACCGATCAAAGTTATTAAAAAAATAAAACTTAATAGGTTAAGTAAGGCGATAGTTAACAGTAATATATTAAGCTTTGACATAGATAGATATCTAAATTAGACTTATTGTTTTTTTATCTACCTATCTATTTTATGTTTTGGAGAAGCTATACTCGCACTTGTTTATTAATTCCCATATCGTGAGGGATTCACGAACATTCAATTTACATACAGAGTACAGACTTGGAACAGACATTTGTGTACCACACCAGCTTTACCGTACCGTCCCATGCGGCTCGAACAAATTGTAATTGTCGTGGTGACCATCATTTTGCAAACCGTACATATTTTTTTTTAAATAGGTACAAAAGAAGGCTATATTGTAAGACGCCAGTCGGTAAGACATCATCAGAATATCTCTTAGCTTCCAAAGTATGAACATCTGCCGTCTAAACTGTCATTTACCGTCTTACCCTTTCCCAATATTATCATAAGTATTCCGAATTTCTTTATTTAAAAAACTTCTCAAAAAATAAATAGGCTTAGATTCTGAAGGCAGCTACCTGGCAAATACAGCAGCTGCATCACTTAAATCGATCATAGTTCTATCTCTGTCTAACAGTTAAGGAATATATCTGTCTCTTTCTAGATAAAGTGACAGAAAAAATAAGAATCGCCTGATTGTTAGAGCTATGTGCTGTTGAAAGAATCTATTGTGGTTCCGTGTTTGTACAGTTTGTCTACGAAGATTTATGTACAAGTAATAATTTCTTACATGTAAAAACCCCAAAGTAAATGATGATCGTTTCAAATACGAAGAGAATCGATGAAGAACTTGGAAAAGAATACGTGCCCATAGAAATCCTCTTGAATTTCCCTGATATGCCATCATCATGACCTGACTATAATCAGAACATTTGGGAAGTATACCTTATTAACCAAGTTTTTGTGATCGGAGATCCCATATAGTCAGTTGAAAATAATTCCCTGAAAACATATTGGATAAATTTCTTTAACGTAGGTTAACCAACAACCATAAATTGATGGCAAAACTGTTATCACCTTGTCAGATGGTTTGATTACCTCTTCGACTGTCTTTAACCGACAGTTTGATGGTAAGACATAGCTGTATATAACTGACCTGAAGGCAGTTGACAAATGATATCATCATGAGGCATCATTTATCTTGGCAGGTAGTCGAAAGGGGCATGTGGAAAGAATGGTTAAAATTACATCTTAGGTCCCGATAAACTTGAGTGAATTTAACTTGACACGAGATTAATGCTGTTATAAGTAAAAACTTATATGTAATAGCTTTTAATTGTTCTACTGCAGGGGCAAGGCATCTACATGTTGAGAAGGAGCCAGCAGTTTTATCTTTAAATCCTAAAGAAGTTTTCCTTCATTTAAGTCAGTACACTGACGCTCCTTAGAAAACTAAAGACTCCATATATGGTAGGCATGCTAATCTACCCTGGAACTAGTCAATGGATCAAAAGAGGCATACATAACATACATATCATCACGTCTGTATCCCCGAAGGGTTAGGCAGAGGTGTACCAACCCACAGTTCGCCGGTATGTTTAGGACCTTCTACTGAGAATTTCACAGAAAAACCCAATAACACCTTGGTCGTCTTGCAAATCGAACCCAAGACTTCTAGCGTAGTAGTCGCACTTAGCACCACTAGGCCAACAAGGCAGTCGGATAATATAATATAAGTTATGAAAACCATTATTCTTAGTAACTTTTTACTGTAGCAGGTTAAGCTAAAGTAGTAAGTTAGGGAAATCTACCAAGGACAGTTAACTAAGAGGTTCCACTTCAGTTGCTTTGGACCAAAAGTTTTCCTCTTAATGCGAAAAGTTGTTTGTTGTGGAGCTAAGTTAGACTGCAGGGAAATGGCATTAGGACTAACGTTGCTTTAAACATATTTAAGACGGGTCTAGGATATAAATGCGAAAGCATAATTACCATTATAACTAATATACTTAGCTCATGTTAAAAGTGTAGTCAGAAGTATGTAGAGCCTGACAAACCTTGTCTGATTAACTGATGACCTGATAATGGTAGCTGGGTCCGATTGAATGCAAAAGGCGGGAATTGAGTCAAAGCAGAACTAAGAAGATAGTAATGTCTAGCAGTGGACTTTTATAAGTAGATAAGTAGAGTTGACCGGTTTTTGACAAAAGCCGGTAAATCAATGACAACTTTCTTTTTAATATTTTCAATCCTTCAAAACCTTTTAGAGCAAATAAATGATTCTTTCTTCCAAAATATCTTTGCAATATTTGCTGAAGAAATGATAGTTGTAGTTAAAACTAGATTGGAATGTCAGACATTGTTCACAGTAAGATAAAAATACCACTTGATTAATGTTGTCAATGACTGTTACAATTTATGTCTTGTGTCAAGCAAATTCCAAAACATTCTCTCATTTTGATCTTTATCTGTTTACAATGTAAATGAACATCTGCGAGTACGTTTGTGAAACTTATGCAATTACTAATTTATTATGTTTACTACGGTAACGATAGCAAACGGAATAAACGAGGCTATGTTGAAAAAGTGATGGCGGGTTCTGGTAGCATTTTGGATTACATTTTGTATTGTTAGCTAATTTTGGCACTTATATTAATTACTTATACCTCCGAAGAAACGTTTTGCCTTGACTAAGAAGGGAGTATTTTCTTTTAGTTACATTATTTTAATGACAAGCAAAAATAACTCACTCAACAATACATTCCAAGTTCTGTGAGTGCCATTGGGATAGTTACAATTAGGATCATGATGATGATCATGACCTTAATTGTAATTTTATGGAATTTGGATTTGTGCCCGGTTAGTGGCAAAAGGCTCGCCCTACGCCCTATTACATGGGACCTAAAACATATCGGCGAACTGTGGGTGTACATTGGTACATCTCTGCCTACCCCTTCGGGGATACAGGCGTGATGATATGTTATGTAAGATCATGATATATTTCGATTGTCTTGAACATAAATTATTAATAAAAGCTCAACCTTTTCAAAACTTCCTGCTTTACATAACTCAGTTCTCATGGTTCTCATCGACGATGACAGCTGGTATGACGAAAGAGTAAAACCTTTTTATAAATTCTAGACCACTTCCCAACACTACTCATTAAATTTTTCTTACTTTAACGAGAGCCTACATTATATCACGAGCGATCTAATCGATTCGATTTCAACTTAATATCGGTTTAATAATCGAATCGAGATTCCAGTTTCGATATCATTTGCGAAATTAATGTGTTTGGTTCGTGTTGATGTGTCGTTAATTATTTAAGCTTAATTAACAGTAAGCTTGGGAAAAAAACCGTCTTTCCCTTTCTTTCTCTTTTAAAGTGTGTTTATTGTATATCACTTAGTCTTGATAATACTAGCCTTTAATAGCACTGCAGGCAAAGATTTGATTCTATTCTGATTAAAAAGAAATCTGTGAGAAATATCATGTCTGTTTTCGAAATTTTCATTTTTGCATTATGCATAGCGTAAAAGATATTAGCAATGTCTATGCTTTTATGTCATGTAGACATACCTATTATATTTGCACGTGCATTTACTTGCTTAAAAGTTTATACGATCGAAACTTGAAGTAATATTTTTACATTGCATTGCTTAAGCTTAAGCATTAAGATACCCACAGGATATAAAGGAATTTGAACTTAGTTCTAGTCGACTTAAAGTTCAATTTTAATGTAACCAATATTGGGATCAAATCAGCTGATTCCCAAGGTTTCGCACACGTGTTCAGGTCGTATTTGCAATTTTTTCTTAAGGATTATCTAAAAAAATCTTTTCTTGCGCTTGCGCAAAGAGCGTGGGAGCGAAATCTTAGTACCACGTGCTGACAGTTACCTGAGTTACGCAAAAAACCTTTCGTAAATAATTTTGGAGGCTTCAAGAATAGGTACTAGATTATGAAAAGGAAATCGTATGGACAATGGGAGTTTTTGACAGTTTCATACAGTTTTGATTGGCGTCCAGCAGTGACATGGCTTGATATGAAGTATTAGTGTACAATGGAAAGTTCACAAAGTATAATAATTGAATGTAGAGTACTCATTCAATGTCATTATCTAATATTTAAGTGAAATTCGAAACACGTGCAAGAGCATTTTGGTAAAACTTGGTGGGCAGAAAACATTTTTGTGTAAAATTTGTAGGATATATACCTAGGAGCTAAAATTTTAAGTCGGCCTACACATATAACCAACTTGACCGTAAATTTTATATAGGATATGCTTGTAATTGAGAGTGAGTATAGGAGTTCTGAACTGTAAACTAGTTCCATTTAAAAACTCTTTCACATGCTAATACTGGGTAGGGCAAGTATACTAAAATATTTGGTACTTTTGGCGGATCATGACGAGAAACTATTCCAATAAATTGTAAAATAGGAACGTCGTATCTTCTAAAACTATTCAAATAGTGTTTAATATTATTTAATGCCTACCTTCGGGAAATACAGGCTTGGTTATAGCAAGTGCCATGAATAAGCTTACCGCGAACTTCAGTAAGGTAAAATAGTTAAAACCGTTTATGGCTTTGACATCATTCACATAGAATTTCTTGAAATACATGTACACTCTGCCACACAATTGGCACAACATAGATTTACAAAATTCAACATTACTGCATTGACATAAGGAGCTTTCAAATGAGTAAGAGTTACTATACCTGTGTAGTATGTTGTACTTATCTAGTACTACCTAGGTCAGGTACTCAGATTTCTAAGAGAAAACCTTTATTTAACCTTACTTGTCCTGAGAATTATATGTAGATCAGCTGCGGTTATTTTTAAACCTAGACCTAAATAATCAGTATGTGTAGAATGAAAAAAACGTTTTAGAATACATATATTTCCAGTTCAATGTATGTAACTTGAGACAAATCGATCGACTTGAATATATTTTAATATTACTTTAAATAAAGTGACTTTTAATCTTTTTAAGGAAATTATTGTTATTCATAAAAGATTTTTTGAATGAATACTGATATTAAAAAGGCATTTTAATACTGACTTGGCACTATAAACATGCCTTGCCTTGTTAAAGAGCTTTTCAAAAGTGCTCTCTTCTTTAAAATAATTTATTCCAAAACCTGGCTAGGTGTGTAAAAAACAATAGTGAAATTACTGTATTAATTATGTACATTTTAAAAGTTTAGAATAGGCATAAGAATGGCTGAATTAACCTATCCCTATTACTAGGTAACAAATTACCTAGTGTTAGGGATAGGTTAATTCGATGGTTGGTTCATTTGAACCAACCATCGAACTATTTAGTTCAAACACCCGAAATCTGGTGTGCCCTTGTAAATCACTTGCTAATTACAAATTAAATCTCAATTCTTTAAAATACTTATATCGTAATATACGATATTTTAAACGGAATTTATCAATTAATTCCGCTTCACACAATATGTAGCCATAAACAAGAAAATACGAGTGTATTTAGAAATAACGTTACATTGGACCGTTAAAAAAAATCTATAATAAAAACTGTAACAATTTGTGTGACTAATTCGTATCACAGGTACGGTCAGTTAGATTGGTTATTTGAGAAGTGGGCCCGTATGTTTTTCTTTTTGTATTTTATTAGGAATATTTATCGTGTTTAGAAGCCCATAATCTATTGTTGAGATTTTGGTCAGTTTATATTACTTTATAACAAGTTATTTAGTTAGTTTATGGTGGATAGTCGAAGGTTTGAGGTATAATTTTTACTTTACTTTAATATACTCCTCTAACTGGAATACTGCAGCATTAAATAATGACCCTATTTTGCAAAATCTGACTATGAATTTAACTTAAAAAAAATCTAAACTCAATGTTCCCATCATAAACGGTTTGGTTCGTTCAATCAAAGCGAACATTTTTTCGAGGTTTCATCAAATTTGACCCTTTCCGTACTTACAGAGCAAGTAAAGAATAATTTAAAATAAAATAAAAAACAACATAGATCAGAACTAAATACAAAGGAAATACTTCGGTACATTAATTCTGCAAAAAATGTTCCATAAAACATTGTTCCTTTTAATTACTTGATTTTGGATCTGAGATTAAGTAAGATCCTTTTTGCAGTAAATGCACTGAATGCATCGAAATTGTGGGAAAACTGCGCAATGTCTTGTGAATGCACAATCACTTCAGACTTTCAAAAATAAAAGTTTCAACTAAATTCAATTGTTTTATTACTTTTCATTGTAATTACGATTTTAATTCGGATCAAATCTTCAAAAAGGTTTCACTTAAGCTGTTCTCGTATGAAACAATGAGCTGGTTTGTAGTCTGGAAAACTAATTTAAATCAAAGAAAAAACCAGGGATTCTTTGTAATGTTAGGTACCCTTTGATTACCTACATTGAGAGTATCTTTTTTCAGCCCATTTTTCTACTTTTAAATAGTTCTCTACCACAATTCACACTAATTTAAATCCAAGAAGAAACCTGGGATTCTTTGTAATGTTAGGTATCTTCTGATTACCTACATTGAGAGTATCTTTTTTTAAACCATTTTTCTACTTTTTCCTTAATTCACTATCAAGATTGTTTGATTCCCATCCAGGAAAAATCTTTGTGTGATGAGCTCGATCATTTTGTTCTGTGTCTGGGTGTAATTTATCTATAATATGTATGAATTTAGAAAAAAATATAAGGATGTTTATCAGTTGTATGGTAACCATAACACAAGCTCTGCTTAGCTTGGGATCAGATAACCGTAAGTGAGATGTCCCGGCATATTATTATTATTATATTATTATTTTCATGGATTTTTTATATTCAAAAGATTTTATATTGACTGGTTGATCCCTAAAACATAGGAAGTGTGTCGCGTGCTATGTTAATGAATGACATGGTGTTGTGTGTAACATCGTTAACTAGCGTTAAACGTTAGGTCTTAACGTTAAATCACTGTAAAGTAATGCTTGAAGTCACGATATACACCGACAGGAAGTGCACGCGATTATAACCCTTATCGCGATGGGTTAAGGGTGATGTTGTGATTCGATTGTAAAGGTTAGTGATCTCATTTGGGAGTTGAAGGTACAAGGATGTTTTACACTTGAGTGGAAATTTATATTTTTGTATGTATTTTTATATTATTTTAAGGATAGCAACAGGATATAACGATTAAAATCCAATTTAATGTAATAGCTTCAAAAGTTTCATACACAGACAATGCTATATCCTTTACTCATAAAGTCCGGTGAAGCAGTCAAAGCCTGCGCTCAGGCTAACTGCGAAGATCTCTACCAAAAAAATCCTTTACTCAATCAAGGTAGGTATCATTTACAGTATTCATTATTACTTAATCCACGGAAAAAATATTAGGACTCAAACGTCAGAATAATATTGAGTATAATTTATTAAAATACAAACATTGTCATCTCATCTCATTTCACAATAACACCGCATATCTAAGATAATGAAAAACCAATACAATCAAACATATTTCTTTCTCCTCAAATATGTGTTTAAAAATAATAGACATATTTAAACACACATCAATAACAGCTTTGATTAACATTTAATTATATCGATGTATTTAAGATGACAACTGTTATTTAATTTTCATAAGTGTCAAGCGTGGCGCATATTTTATTATAATTGAAAGTATAACTAAACTCAAACATCCAAACTTTAAGTAGAAGTTTAAGACGCTCGTAAATCTATATCCGTCGCAACTTTCTACCTAAAAGTGACAGAGATAGAAAGAGACTTAACGGCTGCTTAAATTTGATTTGAGTTTGAGTTGAGTATTAATATCATATTAGGGACACGACATAGATATTTGGTACATATCAAAGTTCTGAGGAATGCGCCTATCTTATTAAGAATCTCGCTATTATTATGATTAGCTTATAAATGACTAATTTTGTGTAAATGTAAAGTTCATGGTCTTAGATATTGCTATCGATTAGAAAGATATAATCTGTATCTTGGAATCAAGATTTACCTAAATCGGTCGTTTTTTTTTAAGATTATGAGTAACAGCTTTATTTTTGTTTGAATGTGAATTAATTTGTGACATTATTGAGGATTATGAAGACATACAAGTTTAGTTCTCGTATTTTCTTATATCCGTGTATTTGTTATGTATTTAGATATTCAATAATATTTAAATTAATGTTAAATATATTTTGTTCTTTTTAAGGATTGTAACTGATGTACACATTGTAAATGAATTTTATGACTTGCTTCTTTCGCAGGTCCGCTGGTTTTTTTTTAAGAATTCAGTACCTTAGTACATTATTATTATCTGTACAACGTGTTTCATACGTTTTTTGTGTGCTAAATTGTAAAATAAATAAGTGAATTAAATGATTGAGTAATTTTCGTATTTGTTCATCATATCAGCGTAGAGATTTATTGAGGTAAAGTTTACTTCAAAAGAACGTCATAATTTAAGTAATGTTTACATAGATACCGTCATTAATCTTGCCAATTTATCGAAAAAAATATCAATTACCGCAACCCAACAGAAGCACGGATAAGATTCTATAAATTAAACATAAGTATATCTAAAAAAAAAGACATAAAAGGCAAGATTTACAAAGAAACAGCTGGTACCTCGCAATATATCAAAAACCCAGGGAAGAACGAATCTTATAGAATTTGAATGCAATCTTTTGTGTAACTATCATTGCAAACAATGGGACAAAGCAAGGACGATTTTAGTTCACTCTATTAAAACGCTATTACTTCAATAACAAACATAACTTTATGCCTAGTTTCATAAACTATCACTCTTATTTAGACCACGTAAAGGTAGGTTTTCGCTTGGATTTTTGTTAGTGAGTTTAGAGTTATATTGGTTTTAGAATGTATTGTATGAATAACTCAATAGTGCCAGGTTTGTGGTATGAAACCTTATTTGCGTGTAACGGTATTATTTTATAGTTCTTTGTATGACAATACTTAAACAATACTGAGTATTATTTTTTTGTACATTTTATTATTTATTCATTTGGACGAATTATTGTGATAACAATAAGGTGATGTCTGTTCGATGTTTATAAAGTATATTACAAGAGGCAGTTTTTATCTGATTACACGAGAAAATATAAAAAGAAATGTAATTGTTTTTAATGATGAACAGTCTACTTACATCATTCAATGGGGCCTGTTGGTCTAGTGGTTAGAGACCCTGACTGCTGTACCGGAGGTCGTGGGTTCGATTCCCACCCCGCACAAATGTTTGTGTGATGAGCACGATCATTTTTTCGGTGTCTGGGTGTAATTTATCTGTAATATGTATGTATTTAGAAATATATAAGTATGTTTATCAGTTGTCTGGTTACCATAACACAAGCTCTCTGCTTAGCAGACAACCGTGTGTGAGATGTCCTGGAATATTATTATTATTAATGGTACGCATATAGGCTGCAAAAAACACAAATTATTAAGGATACCAATACTAAATATATTTCATGGAACACTTACACTTTACTTGGAACAAATTGCAAATGTATTATCACTACATAGTATAAAACAAAGTCACTTTCCGCTGTCTGTCCCTATGTATGCTTAAATCTTTAAAACTACGCAACGGATTTTGATGCGGTTTTTTTTAATAGATAGAGTGATTCAAGAGGAAGGTTTATATGTATAATACATGCATAACATAGTAGAGAAACACGGACAATCTTAGAGATTTTTGACGTCAGGTCGTAAATCAACAAATTTTTTGCGCTTTCATTGCAAACGCTGGCTGAACCCTACGAGATAGATCAAAATAATGTACTACGGTATTGTGCACCTTAAAAAGATCTACAAAAAAGTCCGCGATGGTATATGTCTATCTCTTGAGGGTAACCCACAATAACCATTTTTTATCCTTTATTTATTACTTATTCACGAAAAGACCATTTTAAGCAATACAGCATTAATCCTTATCCAATTAAGTACCTTTAAAAAATTGTGCATGTAATATAGATCAATATTGTCCTTTACAGCATGTAATTTAAATGAATATTTTCGAAGATATTACAGATTTAAAATGCAGGGACATAGCGGTTGCGGCGGTACAGGCCGGGGGGCCGCCCGGGGGCCGGGGGGCGCATGCCTATACCGAAAATGCTTCTAAGGCTGTGCTTCGCGATACAGAACTTTATGATTGCGTAGTTATATTTGGTATCAGCGTTGCACCCGAGCAAAGCCGGGGCGGGCCGCTAGTCTATACATAATTATCATAGTGTTAATTCTTAAAAACACTTTTCTCAACGCCAATAAACATACTTTATCTAACAGCTTAAGCCAAAGAACATAAATACAAAATAGATATGGCATTGTTAACATAACATATTAATTTAATTTTAATGCATTTACGATGTTAATTATTAATTTAGATATTCATAGGTTTAACATAAATTAATTATGTAGTAATAAGTGATATCTTAAAAACTCTTAAATTTTTAGTAAAATTTGGTCTGAACGCAAATCTGAATAACAATAAATGAAACAAAACTCAAGACTATACCTTAAAAGAGACAGAGTGCCTTTTAATTCTTTAATTACCTATATCTAAAAATAAAGAAATTTATTCAATGACACATGTGTCCTACCTACCTAGCAATTTTGCTACTAGTGTGTCTGGAAAAACTGTTTGGTAAAATCGAAAAGCGAAGAAAATAGTTAAAAAAACCAAGAATATTTGTTGATCTTAGGTCAAGTTGTACTTTTGCACTAAGTCTTTTATGGAAAGACAAATGAAATTTCTTTGTAATATTGAATAAAGCTCAGACCACAACAGATACATATTGTCGATTGATATAAATGTAAAACCACGTCAATCTACAAGAGACCTCATCTGTCAAGTTTCTAGCTTCAGAGCCAACAATCCCACCATTATACTCCGAACAAGGGAAAAACTAATCTAACATGGCAATACAATCGAGTATATTCATTGAGCTCGATCAATGTCTCTGGGCCTCGATTCCGCTATTTTAAATGCACGTCAGTGATCAGTCAGTGTACTTGTCACTGTGCCTAATTTTCGTATTCAGATAAGCCTACAATAAAATCTCATAGCACTCTCGAAGACAATGATCGTAATAACAGTTAGCAGATTGCCAACTATCTTAAAAATGACCAAATGAAGCAGGTCATTCAGTCAATTCAAGCAACTCTTAAATAGCTGAATCGAGGCCCTGAATCGATTTATTTTTTTACTCGATATAACATCGATCGATATCTCGGGACAATAGCGACCACAACAAACTATTGTAGATAATATCGTTTTCACGTGATCTTTATTAACCATTGTACAGGATGCGTCTTCAAATTTCTATGAATGCGTAACGGGTAACTTCTTATACAGGGTGCTTGTTATTGCATGATAATTTATAAAAGCTTCAAAAAAATTAAATTATCTTATCAGTTTTATTAATTTCGATCAGCTGATGAACATTTATTGTAAGCCTTATATTTTTTTGAGAATTGACGATTTTTTTCTTGAACAAAGTTCTTCATTTGTATAGGCAGTAGCCGTATTTTAAAGATGTATAGGGCACCCTGTATAGGTCATTGTAATGGTGTTCGAACATTTCTAATGGTAATATACCTACGTATTTCAAGTGGCCACACTGTGATTGACAGATTGCTGATAATAAACGATTGTGTGCAAGAAACGGTAAATTTCATTATGTTATAACAAGTATTTGATGGCGACTAATATGGGCATTCCATCTTGATTTTATGAATCATAAACGAACAATATATTGTGGAGTTTTGTTAAATATGGTATGTGAGAAAATTTGATAGATCTCTTATGAAGGCTTTTCTCTCACGGGTCACTCACAATAGTTAGTGAAGACTAAAAGTAACATTACTTTATAGACATTAATTGCAGGAAGTTCTGTGGCATTAGTCCTCTATCACATAATTATATTTGTAGCAACTATAAAATATATAAACTATATTTGTAATTAAACTTGTAAATCTAAAACTACTTTTTACGGATTTACTCGCGGTTTATATTTAGATTTAAGGTCCCGACCATGATACCTGCAAAGGTGTCGAAACGTCGGGACCTTATGATAGTCTTAGAGATAATCTTTATACAATGTACCATCTTTGTAATAGGTCGAGAACAATTATTTTAGTATGGCTACCAAAATTATTCATCCATGAATTATGCATCCATAATTGACAAATTAATAGTCAAGATTTTTCATGAGAAACTTGGTGACATATAAGCTTGCAAACAAAGTTAGTTACTTTACATATCATCACGCCTGTATCCCCGCAGGGGTAGGCAGAGGTGTACCAATGTTCACCCACAGTTCACCGGTATCTTTAGCTGCCATGTAATAGGGGGCGAGCCTATTGCCACTAACCGGGCACAAATCCAAACTCCGACCTGCTACTGAGAATTTCATAGAAAACCCCAATAACACCTTGGTCGACTTGGGAATCGAACCCAAGACCTCTAGCGTAGCATTCGCGCTTAGTTACTTTAATCTGAAATAATTGCATATGTAGATGTGCTGGTTATAAAATATGTTGAACACTAACAGCTGTTGCAGACTAAGTTATATCTAGAAACTAAAAATAACAAATATCTATTTCTAGTTTTAATTCTCTTAATTGGGTTTACTGCGGAACCCGTTTGTTGGGTTATAAATATATTTGTGTTTATTATTTTTTATTTAGGTATTTATAGGAATGGTAAGCTGCAATTACTTATAATTTGAATATAGCTAAGTGTAGAAATAAGTTATTCTTGCTAAGTTAGCTTTTAATATTTTCAGAAATACGCATCGTACAAATTTTCAACGTTGCAGACATATCTGCAACGTTGAAATTTTGTACAATTGTACATACATAGTACATACATACATATAATCACGTCTCTTTCCCTTGTAGGGGTAGGCAGAGTCCACTTCTCTCCACTTGCTACGATCCCTACACACTTGTTTCGATTTGTCCAAATGTTTTGTTCATAAATAACTAATTCTACAATTAAATATTTGTAGTACCAAAAAAACTAAACATAACATGTAACTTTGTAAGTTTAAGTCATATCTAAGTTTCTGTATAATAAAAACTTAAATGCATTACGTAACAAGCTACAGCTTAACTTACAATTATAAACAACTTGCAGCAGATTACAATATAATTGTAATTAGCTTGGCTCCGACCCAAATTTCCCGGATGCAAGACGAGGACCAAGGAAACGGCAGTTGGCGGAAACGTGCCAAAACTCTAAGACAGGCAAATTTCTCCACCGGCTGCAAAACACCGGAACATTAGCGATCTATTTTTGATGCACCAAAAACCACCAGATGCATAGCAGGTACAAGAAACAGCATCATGTTGCAAATTACGAAACCCACCCAAATTAAAAAGGAGCACTTCAAGCAAAAATTGCTTCTCCAGTTTGGTGTTTCATATTTTGTCGGGTTGCACCCAAAACCACAGCTTGCCACGACAGATGTAAGGCACCGGCATGAAAGCCGACAAAAAACAAGCACGTGCTGCTTTGGAAAAAAATCGCAAGCGCGCACAAGTAGACATGCGACACCTTTTTCGAAAAAAAGTCGTAGTCGCACGTGATTTCTGAGAAATACCGCGTAAATTAATATTTTTGATGATAGCGCGGTTTGAGCAGCTGCCGTTTGTAGGCCTAGGTTATTAATTTAAATAACAACTGGGTTGTAAGGCGTTTTGTGTCGTAAAAATGCTCGAAGGAAGAAATTTGCAAGACTTTTATTCAGCTTTTTTGCATACAAGTTTGATCGGCCCTCCTTTCATCGATCAAATATTGAAGTTATGATGAACATACGTTTATTTCATGTACTTGTGAAAGGTTAAGGACATAATAATATGACAGTTTTCGTTTATCTGAATATCTCCTTATATGCGATTAACAATTTATTTTTGTATTAAACAATGCATTTTTAAAGGGAGATCATGAGCAAAGATAACATACTTAATATAGAAATTATGGGTAAACAAAAAGATTTCGAAGCAATAAATAAATAATAATCAATGATTTTTTGATTCTTCAATTTATTTAATAAGGGTTTCTAGTTATATTATTTTTTAAGTCTTCTTAGACAGTCGTTGACTTATTATCATTCTGATGACCTGTCTTACTATGGGGTACTCAATTACCCAGTAAATGGGTTGTGGATGTCAAATAGTCGCTCCATGTAAAATACCGTATTCAGTGGAATGCAGTAGGACTGTAACCCCGCATTGCTTGTGAAAAAGCTAGACATAAGAAAAACTATGATATTGTTATTACACATTATATTTAGTAAAAAGTGCGTGACGTTTTAAGCAAATGATGTTATGATATTTAAAACACAATTCATCCACTATCTTAATCAAATCTCCTTTCCTTCCCATCAATCTTAACCCTACTGATAACAAAATAATTGATTAAGTACCCTTCAAGTTACCCGGAAGCCAAGGGTAGGTAATGCACGTGCTCAGACCACCCACAAACATTGTCGCCATATTTGTACAATATTGGTAAACAAAGGCCAATGTTGGCGCAATACGGGTGCATCAATAAGTTCCAATCCTGTTTACGTTCGGGACAACTTTTTGTGAAGATTCTTAGTCGAGATTTGTTTTATTAATTGGCTGCCGACCCCTATTAAATTGGAACTTAATACTTAAGATAACATATTGTGATTATAATTTTGTTTTTAATCGATGGGAATTCCGATCATTGCTCTATAGCAGGTACCTTCTTACGGCGCAGTGTTTAAGCGTATGTCTTTGATACGTCGAATATATTTTCTCAAGTATTTTACCCGTACCTACAAAAACGTAGACCATTAGCTTAATTAATAATGTTTCGTTATTATTAATATTACTTAAGAAATACTGCATAATTAATGTGCTGCTCGGGTTCCACTAACTATCAATTGACATACACAAAGATTCTAAAGAAATATTTGTAACATATTTACATACAACGCTATAAAACGTTTATGAAAATAAACTTCCTATAAAAGTGTTATTTTTACACAAATTAATTAATAAAACAATATCAATAACTACCTAAATGACCAACACCACCTGTGTAGTGCACCAAGGATAGATGCGCTATTGTCTTTTGTTGCACCAATAAACCATACAAGGTGCATGCGTCGCTCGCAGCCAGATATCAATAACGCATTGTTTAGCCTTCACAGCCTTCACAAGACATAAGTGACAGGTTGATCCTCCGCTTAGCAACTCACTGACCTATTTCCTTGCCTTTTAAGGGTTAAATAGAAGGGAGTATTGGTAGAGAGAGGGTTAGAGTAACAGTAAATGTGGAATTGAATTAAGAGACGAAATGTCCTCAAACTAGCTAAACTACAGAATGAAGAGTTTAGGTTTACAGAACTTATAATTTACGTCCTGATTTCTGTTCGCAATTTAATTTGCTATCAAGTGTATGCCTGGGTAAATAGGAGACAACACCATTTGCTAGGGCTGTGCACGCTTTAAACAATAAAGGAATTTATAAGGACTAAGTAACTAATAAATTATAAGAAAACTGTGTTCATGTAAATATGCATGCAACACAACGAAAGGTAGGAATCTCTTTCCAAAGACTATCAACTAATCACAACACACTTAAGGTATCAGCTAACAAATCATTATGTCGATCGGTCTTTCAGGAATCGGACGCAACATTTTTATGGGGCTTTGAATTCTGCTCACTCCACAACCATTAATGAAGTCACAAAGGTCCATAAAGAGGTCCTTATCTCCACGTTATCAGCAGAAGAACTCAGCTTTTTATCTCGAATTCTCTTAAAGCCGTATCACTTAGTACCTGATTAATTAAACAGGAATGTTTTCAACATATTTTTTTTGCACATTTAATTACTGGACGTACCGTCGCGTCCCGTTACATTCCGTACAGGTGCGGTGCGCACGCGCACGAAATATGGCGCATGCGGTATTAATGCACGATTATTATGTGTTTTGACACCGCATTCCTGTTGTAGGAGATTAAGCTTTTGACGTGATAGCTTCAATTGAAAGATTCAGGGTTTAATTTTGATTTACACAATATTCAACTTTTCTAAAAAAAAATGCAATACTATGACGTCATAAGTTCGTTGTAAGTAAAACGTTGGGATGAATACGCGCTATGCGCTTGCGTCGATCATGTTGTCAAGCATAACTAGGTATAATTAAATATTTCTCGATAACATTTTCCACAACAAAGTCAAAATAATTTAATTATATTTTTATACATCATTCAATGGCGTAATTTTTTCATCGCTGTATAAGGAGGCGTATTTAACTGTGACACATGTTTCGTTCGATTATTATAAGACAGTACTTCACACTACTGCCGCATGCCAAACATATCGATTGTAATTATATATAATCTTATTTATAATATAAATAGGAAGAGTTGTATGTTTGTCTGAATGCAGAGTTAACACAAGCAAATTTTTACTCGTAAACATTAGACAACTCGTTTAGTATAGGGTCTGGAAAGTCAATAAGAATGATACTGACATTTACTGTTTTGATGCACTTCAGAAATAATTATTTATATAATTTATGTACCATCTTCAGTTTCATTTGAATCGCTACAAAAAAAAAACAGTATTAAAATATTCGTTCTAAGCGAACGCAGTCGAGGACAAATGTTTATATTCTGTATGTCAACTAACATTTCTACGCAATAATTAATTATAATGTATTTTATTCAATCACTGTGTAATTGTATATTATTTCCATAATAATATGGGAATGATCTCCTAGTTTATTTTTCTCACAATTATGAAGACAAAAATAAAAATCTCAATAAAATGGGTTGTAGTTTTTTCTTTAATTTATTTTGACCTTCATTGACCCACTGTTGACCATATACATTTTATGCCATAACTAGTCAATTTAAGTGCCATAATTTTGGAGTATTTAGCACTTATTTGGAGCTTTAAAACTTCTTTCAGGCCTAAAATGTTTAGGAAGCTACCGACAGCTGTATCAAAATACAAAAGTTCTAAGTACATTCTTAAGTGAAATCAAGTGAACGTCAGATTACAACAGATTTACGTATCCTGACAAAACATTACGTGCTCACTTTAAAAATAAGGAGCATTAACGTTTATAAAAGAAACCGGTTTTCTTATGTTTTGTAAGTAAATCATTAATCGCGAAACATCTGCTAACCCTTTCTGTAACATGTAACATTTTCCAACCGTCTTAAAAAAGGATTTGTGATTCAAGTGGTTTTTAGGGTTCAGTAATCAAAGGATAAACAGAACCCTTTAAAAAGGTCCCTCCAAAAAGCCGGAGCTTTTTAATAGTAAGATTTTACTACTGTATATTAACTATACTATCTATGCATTATGCATTAAACTTACATTTAACAAAGTGAACTACTGTGAAATCTAACTACATTATGTAATATAAGTGTGTCAACTGTCATTACAGGCTATGGAATAAGAAATATTAAAACCTAAACAACGTGTTTCAGATTGATTGAAATGAGTATGTTCGATCCAGATCGTATCTAGCTCTAGAGCTAGATATGGACGTCAATTTGGAAATAAAATCCCGCTAAAAATACTCTATCTAAATTTAGCAAATTTGTTTTTAAATATTTCATGGTACGGAACCCTCAATGCGTGCTTCTGTCTCGTACCTGGCTAATCTTTTTTAACATTAGTATTAACTGAAGCTTGTCTTCCAAGCTTTACGAACTGTGAAATTTGTCTGTTTGTTTGGTAAACGTAAGACCTTTGGGTTTTACCGTCTCGTTACCAGTAGCGGTGTAATCAAATGACTGGCCATTCAGGTGTAAAGAACTTTTTTCTATAATGTCACGTATTATTTTTATTATAGACATTGGGGACTGTTATTTCAGCCGCAAGTTTAGTGGGAAAGGGTTAGGTGAAATTTTTGTTCCAAAATTTTTGTCATGGCTCCGTTTATACAAAAAAAAGTAATATGTCCATTTTTTAAGCTCATAAACAAATGAAAGATGAAACATACTAATTAATTATGATTGAGTAGTCGTCCCATTTTAAGGTTTAAATAAACTTAACAAACCGAATCATATCGACTCTACGATGATAAACGTTTAGCTTAAAATTAATGATAATTCCACCATATTTATTCCCGAGATCCCACTAGTGTTGTCCCTTCTAATTGCATCGATAACCCACCTGCCGAGGTTAAAGATCACAACACTAAACTCAGTGACAGTTACATTATAACCTATAATTAGTCTTGCAACATAGTTTCTCTATAATATTATCAAATTATAATCTTATTACTAAACAAGGTGTTCGATTTACCAATTAAGTGGTTGCAAGCATTCGCGATGTTATAAAAAATAATATAAAATTTCACAATAATCATTAATCACGATTCTTAACGAGAATATCGATTAATCACTCGATTATAAACGTGCTGTAAATAAAACGGAAATACCGATACTAAACTCATTCTTAGATTCTTCATCTTTGGTTTCCTGGAAAATGTTTGATAAAATTATCTTTTATTTATTATTGAGGAAGGAGTTAGACTAATATGCTACTATTTGGAATATTTTGAGAAATCGTATTACTGATCGTTATGTAACGATATCAAACGAGGCAAGTGTAAATGGTGGTAGCTAAGTGACAATTACAGCATTTTATCGTAATAGTAGAAGTAGGAAAGGTTTGATTTACAATGAGAATTATAGCTAAATAAGTGTAGGTACCTTATGTATTTACTAATTTTGGTTTACCGACAATATGTAAGAAATGTCAACAAATGAAAAACGTCGAAACCGTACAATAAAATTGAGTAGATAATCACGTTTAGGACAATTTTAAATGAACAGGTGCGAACATTTAATAACATGGAAATCCTAATTACATTTATAAACTGTTACTCAGCAGTAGTTTATAAAAAGTATTATAATATCTAAAATACCCAGCCCACTCGTTATTTTGCTAACATCCACAGTTTCGCGTGACACACAAATATTCTAACTGAAAATATTCAGAAAACGATCACATGTATAATAAGAATTTCCGGCGGTATAAACCGAATGAAAAATTACCTCTTTTCATGAACCTATCCATAGAAATCCAAGCATTTTATTGGTATAATCGTAAAAAAGTTGTAAAATTAGGCCTGGTTTAGACGATGCGAGGAATATCGTGCGAGTTGCTGTACACTGCGGCACTTGCACTGTATGTTGTTGTAAGTGATCGATTATAGACGGCAATGTACTGCAACTTGTACGATTTTTCTCGCATAATCTAAACCAATCATTATAATATGACAGGGTTTCGAATACATAAGATTCTTTGATTGAAATCGGGCCAGACATAAGTTTACTGTTTAGCATTATTTTCGGAACTATTTTTAATGAGATCATTCGATGAAAAATATATTTTTGGATCTTTGATCTTTCGCGTGTTACTGTGATGGTATCAATCAACCTAAAATGATACTGAGTAAATAGTTATTGATTGGAAATAAATGGTTTGTTCAAGAATGCTTGGCATTCTGCAAAAAATTATAATTAACGTGAAATCAAATTTGGAGAGTTATGTATCTCGACAAGCGCCATAAACACCTTAAAGAACACAGTGCTACTCGTAGGTTAATATTAAATTCAATTATTTCAATTCTTCATGTAATTATCACTCCGTTTGTATACCTATTTGAGTACGACTAAGCATGTAGAAGTTATGCAATTAACCTTTTATTACTAATTCGTAAAAGTACTTAAGCGCTTGCGAAAAAAACGCGAATATTTTAAAAGATTATCGCGAATAAATATTATGCAATCAAATTACTTTCAATCTGTAAACGAGTATTCCTTAATCTTAAACTTAATTCGACTGTCTGTCGTAAGTTCGTTTCGTATCGTAAGTAAGTTTATTAACTGCCAGCACCTGTCTTTTGCATTAGCCATGTTTTTTGTCGCTGGCAAGGTGTTTCTTGCATTCAATTTGAATTTGGAACATTAGATTTTTGACATTGCCACCCAGCGCTCTGGAAACCATTTATTTTTATAAAATGTGTTTTGTGCTTGGCGACAAAAGTACGAAGAATAATTTGAATATGTTTTTGTTTTAACAGCAGTGTTTTATAATTGGTTAATAAATTCGAAATTAAACAGGTGTGATTACCCGTTGATATCATAACGGTAGTTTTATAAAGTATGTTTAAAATAATAGTAAGCAATCGTTGCAGTTCTTAATAAATTGTTATTTGTTCAATTAAGTTGTTTGTAGGAAATATAAGTAATGGGGTGCAGTAATCTATAGTTATTCCTATTAGTCTTAGGCTTTTATTTTAGTACTGTATTGGCTGAAAACATTACAAGGGTTTATTAAGCTACCAGATTCATTGCCTCAGTCATAATGCCACAAGTCTTATAAAATAGAGGTACTTAAAAACCTTTGCATGCCATATTATCAAAGTCCGGTGATGCAGTCAAAACGTGAGTTCCGGCTAATATTAAAATAGTTCATGGTTTCATGTATTGGCAGATAGATTCTGGAAATAGGTGAGAAAGTGTTGAGATAACTTATAAAGAACGTTTCTTGTCATCGTCTCATACGAATAAGTACTAAAATAAACTCATTGCATCGCAGCAACAATCTAAAAATAAAGATGCACCCAGACCCCAAAGTACCGATCAATAAATGTCATAAAATGAACTTTAAAATGAAATCGTCGAAATTTTTATGAACACAAAAATATGTGGATCTTTCGCGTTGTACTTGTTTGCTTGGAAGCCAATATGGCGACTGGAGGCAGGTGATCACTGAGCAGCTGCGCATGCGCATCAAGGTTACCCCTCTCCGCTTGTTTACCCTATCCCCCGGCGTATCGATAACTGATAGTGACGTACGTATTTATGTTATGTTTTTTATTAATTAGGTAGATATTATAATTTTAGTGTGTAATTAACATTTATTATATTTTTTAGGTTGACTTGTTTCTTGTTCGTAATGTTTGTTGTACAGGTGTAAGGCAAATGTATCCATCAGATCTATTTATCATAACATTCTATATTGAAAGCCATAGAAAACTAGTGTAAGTTAATCGGTCGCAGTTATCGATATTAATGAATCTGTCCTTTATAAAATCTGGATGCTAAACTTTATTTGGCCAAATTAGCTTGAAAAAATATAATATCGAAAGCATATTTATCGAATATAGTTCCAAAACGTTGTTAGTTAATTATTTTAATAGAGCTTTCTACTATGGATCTACAATATGTATGAAAGAAAACAGTAGTAACTATTATTTAACTGGTCACTAAGCTAACAATCGATACACAGCTCTACTTTATCCCCTCACTACTCATAGGTCGCATGTCCACGTGGTGTGCGCACGCGCCGGTCGCGAGATAACAGCGCCCTACGCACGAGCCATGCCGAGTGTACACGAACGCACCCGAGGTCAACACCGAATATTAGCAATAAATTATATTATGAAACATGGTGTTGTGTGGGGAACATAATATAATTGTGTTTTTATTTAAATTGCAAGCTTTTTTGAAAGCATTACACGGTAGTAATGTTTTTTGCATTATTTGGCATGTTCGAATTTTATACGGTATTATGCTGTGAGCAATGACAAATTTATTGTAGTCCACCAATATTAGTTTGTAAGTTTTACACATAATTTTGTTTACAAAATATTGCTTGCGTTTAAGGGTTGAATGTAATAAGCAAAATCATCGGCATTAAGCTACATTCCTAAAATAATTAATTACGCAAGTTAGTAATGATGGGTATAATATTATTTGCAATCCATCCATTCATTGCTGGAGACAATGTACAAAACAATAAAAAAATACAGTTGAATTCATGTCATACTCCATGAAAAGTCAAGGCTTGGATTTCAATTCAATTCAATTCAATTCAATTTTATTGCATTCCATAATGTACATTTACAGGTGGTAGGCTTAAAAATAGGTAACAATTATGGACCCTGTCGGGCACAGCACTATTAGGAGAGATTTGGGCCAGGGTTTGGCAGTGAAGGCCTATAAATAAACGTAAGGGAAAATGATGATCAACATTGATTTAAACATGACCTTAGTACCTATTTAATAGTAATAAACAGAAATTCTAGATATACATTTATATAGTTTGTATCAATGATGATGGCATGGCCTTACATTACTTATGGTGTAGTTAATCCCTATAGAACTGTTTGTTGGTGATTGCGTCAGCTAGAGTTATACCTAAACACTATAACACCGGTATTGTGTGTTATTTATTGATTGGCGTAATGGAATTTCCACTTAGTTAAGTCTTCGTTTCGATTATCTTTGAGTATTATTGTATGTTAAAATTCTAAGATATAACCAATTCTTCATTATTTAGGACTAAAAGCACTAAACTGAACTCCACATGCAATAGACTACCCTATTTTTATAAGAAGCTATTTCAATTCTGATCGTGTTTTTTTTAAGTTTCATTGATTGAAGACCTAGACATGTTTTTGTATAAAACATTTAAGCTCTATATTCCGTTAACAACTATTCATAAGGATTATGACGTTTCTTACATAGTACTTATAATATAAATATCTGAAATAGTCTAGAGGAGATTTGACTCGAGACAGAGATAAAACAATCATACATGACGGAGTTACTAGATTTTAAAAGTTTGTATTTTTACTACAGTTTTCATTAAGCTTAACAATCTGTAGTAGTGGTATACTACTCTCTGCTATACTACCGTATAGCAGAGACAGTGGACAGTAACCGTCGGATGGCAACATCGAGTTTCTTCGAGCGTGTATCAAGAGAGGCGCCGCCCGTGACCACTGTGCTGGCGAGCTAAGCGGACATGCCAATATTACTTTTTTATTTTAAACAACCAGTTCAGTGTTGAGAAGATTGGGTTTGAAGTGTTACTGTTAGAAAAAAATCAAGAGCTATAGTCAATTCTGACAACCAGTCTCACTATAGGATACTGTGTTTCCCAGTAAAATGGGTTGTGGAGGTCAGATAGGCAGTCGCGCCATGTAAAATGCGGTATTCAGCTGAATCCGGTAAGAGTGGTAGCCGACCCTAACATAGTTGTTAAAAGGCTCGGGAGATCATGATGATCTCAGTACATTACGTGGAGTTAACTACTGAAATAGGTTATTATTACATATGTATGGTATTAATTGAGTAAAAAGCGTAATGTTTTTGACTTCTAGTGGAGTAGCTCAAATTTAAAACTTATTGTGTTGCTACTGGTGGCGCTGCGCTGACTGCTGATAGGTACAGAACTTGGAACAATTGTTGAAAGCATGTATGTCAGTTATCAGAAAGTTTCCGTTTGGCTTAAATCACGCAAGAGTCCTGCTACCATGAATACCTCATTCATATGAGCAGCTGACAAGTCGTTTGCTGCAACCAAGACGTCCGCTTTACTGGCCAGTATCCACCCGCGACTAAGCGGTGACTTCCTACATCGCGTTCTGGCGGGTGGTCGCGCTAACGACGTGCTTTATGGGAACCCCCCCCCCTCTCACGCCCCCCTCACTGGCCCCACTGGAAGAAAGAATCACAATGTAATCTATGTTATGTAAAGTTTCACACCTCTTGTGTGAATGGAGCAACTAACAATAGGAGAGCTAGGTGTAGTCGTTTGCGAAAAGTTTATATAGAGCATGTTTGAGGGAAATAAAGCGTACTACGTATGGCTTGACCAAAGGGGTTAGGGTTATGAGGGTAAGATGATATCATAACCTGCTACCTACCTATTAATTAAACGACTTCAAGAGAGGATATTCGGTTAAACATAGAACCTTCTTCTTAGTTTTCATAAATTGATGGTTTGTGAGGATGGAAGGATGTATTTTTGTTCTGTGTTCACGCCAAAATAACTAGTTGAAGTAGGAAGATTGGCAAGCGTATATTTCTTTACCAGGAATATAGTATTTTACCCTGTTACTACCCCAAAAACACACTAGGATACTTAAAAGTAAGAAGCTTAATAGAAACTATGTCACGAAACGCAAAACAATATACCCATAATCTGTACAATCGATATATTACTGAATTTCATTCGTCCGTCTAATTTTAGACATGTAAAGCATGATCTTAGATCTTAGAAAAGTCTATTTCTTTTCTAGATTTCACGATATTTTAAGATCCGTGGAAATTCACATTCCGTTGGATTTTAATTTACTGTCTCAAATCGTGATGTATTAAGATCATAAATCTTTTCTGTGAAAGCATTCCGTACAAATCAACTTTATTTAATAAAAAGTCGTTTATTTTTCTATCTAGACTCCGTTAATCTTGGTTTTAAATGTTTATGTCAAACGTTTTAATATCTGATTCGTATGTTCCTGTATATCTGAACGATCAAGCTTGCAAATGAATAGATTTTTCTACAGAGGTAGCTATATCGTTAGGTACCTATCAAATTGCCTCGTTGGCATAGTGGTTTTCAGTGCTACTGCTACGCTAGAGGTCTTGGGTTCGATTCCCAAGTAGACCAAGGTGTAATTGGGTTTTTCTATGAAATTCTCAGTAGCAGGTCGAAGTTTGGATTTGTGCCCGGTTAGTGGTAATAGGCTCGCCCCCTATTACATGGCACCTGAACATATCGGCAAACTGTGGGAGTACATTGGTACACCTCTGCCAAACCCTTTGGGGATACAGGCGTGATGGTATGTTATGTTATGTTCTATCAAATTAGAGAAAATCTGTCATTTAAATATGCTATCCCTTCTTCTCAGCATGTTTGATTCCACAGCAGAACATAAATATGCTTCAAGAGGCAATAAAAATGCAAGCATTACAGCGCCTAATTTGCCTTATTGAAGGAAAGTTAAAATCCCTTCAAAAGGTGACTCCAGTTAAACCTCATTTAAAATAGTACATTTAACTATTATTTTAGTAGGTATATCCTTCTAACTTTAACAGTTAAATTACATAAAACAACGAACGGAAATTAAAAATCTTATTAGAACACCTTTTATAGGCAACACACTCACAGAAAAATAAGAGACATAATTTCAAATTAATAACACACCTATTTTAAAATGCAGCGTAAAATAAAGTTATTTTATTTCATACTAACTAATCTTATTAAGATCAAAGCGTTATTTTTAATACACATTTTGTAACAATAAATTAACTTATTAATTGATTGTAGTTTTTAATACAAAAAATTTAACGACTTTATTAATGAAAGCCGTTTATGAAGCCGTTAATCTGAAAGGTGTATTGCAAATCATGCGCATGAGTTGAAAACTTGGAGTCTATATTAGAAACGTCACCTTGTACACTCGCGTGGAAAGATGCTATTAAAGTTTTAAAGATAATTTATTGTATTATAGTTAATAAGCTATAAAGTTTATTATTTAAAATTTGTTGTCATGTTATTTTTTTAGGTAAAGAGCAAGTTGTTCGTCTCGTACTGTTAAAAAATAATGTAATTTTCCAATTAAATAAATTGGTTAAGTAGCCTACTTAATTAATTTATTAATTCTGAATCACTTTTTTGATATCGTGTAACAAGTAAAGTAAAAATAAACCGTTTTGCATCTAAAAAATAAAATTGTGTTTTGGTTGAATCTCCATTAAATTATTTAGTTACTCACGAGAATAATAATAATTGTTTGTTGATGAAGGCTACATGTATGTGTGCTTCGGTATATTGATTATTTGACACTTACTTTATGTAAAGCCTCAACAACTAAAAATAAACGAACACCATTTCACCCGACGGTCCAACCCACAATAGGCAATGAATAAAATTCGTTAACAAATGGATAAAAAGATGGAACAATTAGATAGCGTCAAGCCACAAACTTTTGTCTGTAAACACCTTTATCGGGAACAAAAGTTGTTATGACAGCCAGCTGCCGAATTGGTGATAGCATTATTTTATAGATTAGATCTTGTGATGATTCAAAGGGGAACTGGGCGCGATTGTACCCGCAGATTTGTAGATAAATCTGTAGAAAAAAATGTTGGTGTTAACGTTAAATGCTGATGGAGACTGTTTAGATCTAGTCTTGTCAGCTTCATGTTAGAGTAGCTGTTAGAACAGTTAAGTCATATAATATTTAGGTGATAATAGACATTGCTAAACAATCTAATACTTTTAACTAGAGAAGTGTTATGATAACTTAGATTGCAACAAGTAAACTTGTGTACAAATCGATCTTGTTTAAAACACTAGCCTGCTAGATATGTAACATACTCCTATATGCTGAAAATGATTTACCTGTTTAGTTTAGAAATATGTAGTTTGATTAGTTAAGGTATAGATCCGTAAATAGTCGCTATAACAACACCGACATCATTTAAACAAACCGAAATAAACATTACTCATATCACTGTCAGACGCCACTTAAAAATGCCCAACAAAAATAAATCTTTGAGGAAAAAAACTAAAAATATTACTAAAAAATGCTCAATACGTTTCTATTAAATACAGCCGACATAACATTAGTCACAGTTTCTGATAATGAATCAATTTACAGACACATTTTTTCGTATCTAAATATACCAAAACATTTATCTTTCAGCTGCGCACGCGACGCTTTCAAAGCGTACGGAGAATGTGACGTCACGAGGTTACGTCACAGCGTCGCGATCGCCATTTTGGAACGCCATGTTTTGTAAACATTTAGGAGAAACAATAGGCATTCGAATGTAGACAAACAAACATTGGAAATATGTGTTGTACGTCATTACATACTGACACGATGTCTGGATTACTATAAAGAAGCATTCTTAGAAGTACTGGAGATGTCACTGCGCACGCGCCGTTAAGACAACATTATTGTGTTTACCAAACAATATGCTCTTGTGTTTTTCCTTGAAGAAAATATACGGCTAGCTGATGAAAGCAGTGCAGCATTTTAGCTAGAAACGCAATCAATAGCAAAGAGTCACTTTTGTTCCTCTTATACAGAACAAATTTGAATGTCCTTTTTAACAAGAAAACCCTATTTCTTGTTGATACATTTCATATATCAGATAGTTAAACTTTTGAAGAATAAGTTTCTTAAAATAGTATAATAGTGGCAAAAGGCTCGCCCTTATTACATGGGACCGAAACATACCGGCGAACTGTAGGTGTACGTTGGTACACCTCTACGTAACCCTTCGGAGATACAGGCGTGATGGTATGTTATGGTAAAATAGTAAAATTATATAAAATATTTTTATATCTCATAGCAATCAGAACGAAGTCTTCTACCTGCCACAGAAAACATAAGAAAGGAGGTAAAGAACTTTGAAAATTTCACAGCACATGATACTATCAAGCAGAATTTTCTAAAGAAACTGTTCTTTCAATTTCACAGCACGATTGAATAGCAATAAATTCCTAAGGTCCCATCGTTTACCAGTATTCGCAACTAGTGTATGTACAGAAGTCTTACCATGAACTCTTAAAGCAGGTCGGTTACAAACGTGTAAACGAGATGCCGCTATATGCAGTGTAGAGCGCCGTCTCGCTTGCACAACGGCTAGAGATCTTCTTTCAGAGTACATAGTACAGGTACGGGTCAGGAAATCACGATCTTCCTTATTTATTGAATCGTGGATCAGATAACTAGATACACTAAGTGCCGATGATTGCATATAAAAACAAACTCTTTGTATAACGTCCTTGAGTTTGTGATATAAAAAAGTGTTGGGTATTCAACAATATGTCTATCAAAGTAGTGATGTGCTATGTTATGTTTTGATAATTTTCAAGTATAAAATATATTTTTAAAGTTATTATCCCAAAGAGATTTAGTTCCTATTAGATGTAGCTGGAAGGTTTTCTTCAGGTTACTCTTATAGTGGTAAACATGTAGAATAGCCAAACAGATTAAATAACTAAAATAAATACATTAGGTATTGAACTTATCTCAATCATTTTTCTAATATCTTCTTAATATACGGGTATTAACTATTTCCCTGTCCCGTGAGTCACACATGAACATTTAAATTTTCAACTACTGTGTCTACAGGCGGAACAGTTAAGTTGTTAAGGCAATAATTATGTATTTGATATCTCAAAAATAGCCGAAACTAAATAACTTGGTATTTTCAAAACTCCTCTGTTTTATGGGCAAGCAAGTAAATCAGGATGTAAACAAATCCTGGTCGTGATTTATAACTAGTAGACCATCTTCTAACTACTATAAAACATGTCAAGGATATAATAATGTTTATTGCAATAATATTACATACATCACATACTTTATTTACATACATTATTGACTACATTAATTATATTGAGGAAAATGAAGAAGTCATTATGTAGGCGAGTCCTTATTAGATTGTTATCTAAAGATTGTAGATTAATTTCATATACCTATTTTAAAGGAAAATTACAGCAATATTATTACATTTATTTTCACAAATATTTTTTTTAGATACCATCGCACCTACCTTTATAAAAACGTGTTCACACAGTCATCAATTGGTAAATAAATACTTTAATTCGTTTTTTTATTAGTATACTCTACTACACTACGTTACCAGTCATACATATACTTTATTTCTCCAATTAAAAAAAAAAATCTCCACTAAACTAATTTACAATAAAAAATAATGTAGTTATAATTTACTAAATTATATGATTTATAAAATTAAAGTTTTAATACAGAAAATGCATAAATGGTTACGCATTACAATTTAATTTCTCTTTACACAATGCCTTTAGCATGACGTACTCAATGACGTCACTTAGTTGTAAAGTAGGAGGCACCCCAGAATGTCACCTTAATACTTTACCATTCTAATATCAGAGTAACTCAGATATAATTATATGATTTGGAATCCAATCCATATATTATGTCAGAATGGTATCCGATAAAGGAGTTACTCTAAAACATCGGGTAAAGCCTTCAGAACATCAAATATTTTTGTTTATTTTGGGATTGTTTGGTAAACGTTTGAGTTGTACTGCGGCTTATTTATTTGATTTTATGGACACTCGGACATTTTAGGCACTGTATTTTATTATTTCTGTTAAGATTATTTTTAAGTTGTATGATAAAGTATATTCTGTCTATTCTAAACAATTCTATAATTTTCCCTACTTATTATGTTTTGTTTAATAAATTAGTCCCGTGTTTTTTTCTTCAATGTCATATTGATGATCTTTTGTCAAATGTCAAGATTTATAGTATTCCTGTCATCTGTTTCAAGCTGACAGTGGTTCCAGTGACACTTTAGTCGGTGAATAGAACTGATCAATAACGACAACATTATTTCGTAATTTTTAGTCAAAAAATTTAATGAAATCACCTATACAAAAGATAGTTGCCAACTCCGTTTAAAAATGTATACCTGTTTTTTTAAGAAACATGAAATCTGATAGTTTTTGATTATTATTTAAAGATTTCTTTAAATCCTGCAGTACACCTCGACCGTCCTTCCATTTAGTTAGATCAAAATCATTTAATAAGTTAATGTTTTTTGCCATATTAATCTGTCACTGTTGTCTTTAATTATACGTTGCGCCGTCTAGCCGTATGGTGCGCTGTACCAATGACTCGCGTAGGTCATGAGCAGGGCTGGCCTAATGTATATCTATAGACTAGATCTTAGGTAATATAATTCACGGGTAAAAGCGCGTACATGCATAATTACCTTAAAAAAAAAGTATTTATATCTAAGAGCTTATTCCCTTTAATTATGTTCCTATAAACATGCAGTGCGAAAGTTCAAACGTTAATAGATCTTAGGTATTGTGATATAGTCACGTACGTAAATTAGATATCTTACAGTGACGCGAGTTACCCTATAACCATTGAGTGTACTGTGAAAGGGTGTAGACAATCACTCTATGCAAAATACTAGAATACAGTCAAGTCAAAGTGGCTGAGGAAAAGGTTTGACCGATGGCTAATTATGCCCAATATTACTAATTGTAGATAAAGGTCTGAAATACAATTCACCCATACTAATAATTGCAATAGTAACCTTTTGCTTCGGAAAATTTAGTGCTAGGAACTTGCATACATCATACTTTTACAAACATAGTTCGTAACAATATTTCCGGAAAAGGCGTAGTTATTTAGTGATATACATAGTAGAGTGACAGCCCTAATTTTTGATACTTCATACAGACCCATCGTATCATAAGTTTTTTATGTTTATACAAAATTTAGATCCAGGCTAAAGTTATTGTTATTTTGTCGGATAAATCCTAAATGTCACAACATTGGGTGCATACAAGATAAACATTTGATATTTAAACCTTATTTATTACTGCATTACTAAAACATGTGTTATAATTATTTATTACTGGCGTACGCCGCGGATTCTTCAGCCTTTTGGCTCGTGGTATTCAATATAAATAGTATATAACCTTTTTCAAGAATTGGGCAAATAAATGCAGAGATTACTTTATTCAAAAAAAGTGGTCAGTTTTACCGATTTTTGCTATGCACATTTTTTTTTAGAGCAAAAGCCATATTATATTAAGTTTTAGAATTTTAAAATTATCTTTTATTATTTATTTATCTACACAATTATGTAACACGTTTCGTACCACTAGGCAACAGGCTCTCTTACTTGAGTTCTACCAAGATAATTTAAAGCTAGCCAGAAAAATCCTTTCACCTAATATTGTGACCATTTAAAACCTTTACAAGTTAACCACAATATAACATACAGCATACTACAGTTATTGAACAAACAAGGAGTAACTCGCCCGCATCTGTCCGGCGTCGAACCCGCTACCCCTAGCTCCCCAACCACCTGTCGCTTGTTCTGATTGTATGTGATTCGCGAACTGATATGTTAGCTTTTATTGTGGTTGGTTTTGGTTTTGCTTTTTTTTTCTTTGTTAAAATTAAAATGATAATTACGATTCACTAACAAAGGCTCGTAGACTGTAAGATCTGTCAGATTTTTACAAAATGTCACGAATAGATTTTTTACATTTGAGAAACTATCTGGATATATAAATAGAGATAATAAAATTATCTGAATGTGTTTGCAGATTGCTATTTGTTCATTTAAGACATTATCTAAGTCAGATTAAGCGATTAAAAGAGATGTTTCGAACATAAAACCAAAATGTTTCCGTATTTACTTAGGTGTACATATAATCATTTCAGTTCAACATTAAATCAGTATTAAGACGAAGACAGCTGTCTCCCCCATCATTTTCCACTAATCCTCTTTAATACTTAAATAACATTGTATTATCATTCGTTCACACGACATGATATCCTTCTCATCTAACACAAGACATCCCTTAACCATCTTCTTTTAAATAAATAACCATAAAGAACAGACTTAATACAAACACAATGCTACCGTGCAAAATACGACTTCAACCGACTTTGTATTATCTATGCTCATTGCCAAGACTGCAACCCCAACAAACTTAAAAAGTCATAAAGCATTCGACAAAACACAAAATAGTCTTTAATACAACGGAATAAGGTCCAAGATGAGTCAGTATAGATGTAAATAGGGGTAATATCGTATAGAATTTCCATTGTCAAATACACAATTGATAGAGATTAAGTTAAAACGAGTCGGATGACAAATGAATAAAAATATTCCCTTGCGGGAGGGTTGGTTCTGATTCCTTCGATTTTACGCACTAGGGTAGCGAATAGTATGAAAATAAATTATTGAAATGAATTAGAGGGTTCAGTGTTTTTGTATTGTTATTTTGATTTGTTTCAGCAGTTTACGTTTGGACCAGTAAAATACTATTGATCTATAAAATGTTTCAATGTTTTTTATGAAGATGTTGTGCCTTAAGAAGACAATTTTTTCGTGTCCATATTCGATCTAAATTGCACTTTTTTATTGATCCCACTGCTAGGCAGAAGTCTTGTCCTTATCCGTCTAAAACTTTTGTCACAATATCAGGCTCAAATGTCACTAAAATAAATATGTTTTGACACTATTTGAATTATACAGTTTGTGTTTTATCGCTCAAAGCGCCCCTCGCAGACAACCTTGGGGCTCGTCAGGGTTACGACGATGTTACGATATCAATGGTAACACCTGCACGTATGAATACAGAACAACACTGAAGAGCTTTGTACAATGTTACTATGTTTTTAACTTGACAAATGGACAGAAAACAGCATTGTTCGCGACTGCTTTCAGATTTTATGGCTTTGTCCAGCAGTGGACTACTATAGACTTATGATGATCATGATGTGTGTCTCTATATTTTCCAGAACTTTTAAATTTCTAAACAGATTGGTAATTATTCGTGTGTTTAATGACATCAAAAGTATTGAATGGTCTAGTATTACATATTTTTTTCATTAGTCGTGCCTTACTTTGGAATCTATCCCGCGTAAAGATTTCATATTCATACTGAAGTATTACATAAACAGTTATAATTTCATCCTACCGTTCCTCTCCTAATTTGGCATAAAATTTCCAGCTACTACTCTCATAAGTTTTCATTTAGCAATGGATATGCATCGATAAATCGTCGATGGCGTGATGAGAGTGCACGTCCGTACGATACGTCGATATGTCGATATATCGATACGCTAGAGTCGTGCTGCCGACAATAGGAGTAGCCGGGATTTATTGCGAATGCTTCGGCTCGTGGCGGGATGATAGCGTAAGGAATAGAGAGGATGAGACGGGCATTTTTTGGGTACTGTAAGAGGGGTTGTGCTGTACATTACTCTTACTGTCCTTGCATCTCAATTATCAGGTCGAGTGATCCATTAAACGTTTCTAACCAGTGGGTTAAAAACATCGTTTATTAACCTTATCTATGAGCAGTATCTACTAAAGACAATTACAAAATATTCACGGCATAACCACATGCGATGAGGTAACTTGAAATTACCTAATTTTCTACGAGTCATAAAAGTCATTGATAGAAAAAAAACTCCTAAAATATTTATGTTTGTTAGAAAAGATTTAATCTTTATAAAACTTATGTGCATAAAAAAAAATAGTGACACATAAAGCTTATCCATACAAATGTGTCTTTCCTGAAAAATGAATGCGGCGTCACCGCGGAAGGCACAATAGCTGTCGGTGCTAGGGGTCAACGTACCAAGTTTGTTTATTTCTGCCATAACTTAGGAGGTTCTTTACCATACATCATATCAGTCACAGTATGGAAATACCAAGAAATATATGTTTTGGTAAATAATTGTCATAGTTATGGCAAAATATCCTGAGTCGAATAACCTATATTATATGTTTTTATGGTGGCAAATGCTTGCTAGGTCAATGATTACTAGTTTAAACCCTGTTTACTTTGATGAAACTTAACGTCAAGATGCTCTCAAAGTGAATTTCATATATATGGTTTAAAGGGTGGTATCTAAATAATAACCATTTGTATATGTTAGGATAAGGTTGTATAAACAGACTTGGGGGAAGCCTTTGCCCAGCTATTGGTCACTATAGGCTACTAACAAACAAAGTCCGGTAAAGCAGTCAAAGCCTGCGCTCAGGCTAACTGCAAAGATCTCTACCAAAAAAAAAACTAGCCAAAACATTTTATTTATTTTACCTAATCGTTCTGTTTACAATAAATATATAAAGACACAGCAATACGTTTAGAAAGTTTATGTTGGTATGGCTGTTATAATAATAATCTGTGGGTGTAACCTAACTAGTGTACACAAAATAAAAAGTAATCTATCTATATAACCTACATTCACTTTCAGCTTCATAAAAACTAATATCTCTCACAGTTACTGTTAAACTATACCAAATCACATTTACTTCGGTTTCCAAAAATATAACAATTCATTTTAATGTCGTATTGTTTATTTAGAGAGTTTCCATTAGTACGCATATTCCAATAGTTTCGCTTTCTCTATTGTTCTTAATGACGTAAATAAATATTGATGGCCGTGACAAAATTTTAGCGGATCTAACTTAACACTATCTTAAATTAATCTTTTTCTATTGTTATCTTTGCATAATACTTATTTTCTCTTGTGTAGGTGTTGACAAACAAATCTCTGACGCTAAAAGTGAGATGAAAATAAAATTATTTACAAACAGCTAAGAAGCATTTTTCGATGATTAAGAAAATAGTGACAACCTTTATTCGCCCACCCATCATTTACTCTTCGAAAGTAAATATTATATATTGCTTTCTAAGATTTACGTGAATGTTGGATAATAGTAGAATGTTGATAATAGTAGAATGTTAGTAAATAGTAAAATTACTTGAAAGCCTGCCCATGTCCAGCATGTGTTAAAACGTCGGCAACTATCTAAAATAAACCTCGATATAATCCGCAATAAGTAAAATATCATCATTTTTCATATTCATATTTTCTTTTTTTATCGCACTAAATAGTTGCGTTACTTTAAAATGTTACATGAGTTTTTAAAGTATGAAATATGATATTTTACGCTAAGCGCTACTGTACTACCCTATTTAAAAAGGTGTCGGCGTAGAAACTTCCTGATTGCCAATCACTAATTAATTTCAATAGGGTCTTACATGAAGGGTGTTAAGTATTAGGTTTCAATTAATAAATACTTAAAAAATGGCACCTTGCTATGTCCTTCGAAAAGGGCTAAACTGCCATTGGCATTTACAAGGACTCCTGGTCTTAATTACTTAACTTACACATAAGATTTCAATATCTTAAAAATACCTGATACTTAGTGAAAATACTGTTTTGCTTCTTTCAGAAAATTAATATTCCCATCAAAAAGCCCGTCAGAGAAGTCCCGGATTGGCGGTAACATGGACCATTTACCATTAGGTAAGCCAATTAACTAAATATTTTACACATTACTACATTACTGTCCCACAAATAAGTTTGTTACATTACAGAAATTATGGCCCAACAATTCCTTTAAAACAAGACAGAAATTGTATATTTTTATATTATTTTATATTACTTAAAGGTTGTACACAAATGCTTATCTGTAATTCTGTAGTTGCTCGATTATGTATGTATTATTATAAAATGAACTCAAATTCATACCTACACGAGTGGAATAATCGTGAGAAACAATCCTACTAATAAAAATGTCACACGTTGATCCGTACAGCATTGCTATAGGAATGCATCCATTGTAATGTGGTAATGCAGAGTCTTTATTGTAAGGTGATAAGGGTGAAATTGCAATGGCAATAAGGTTTTATTGTGAGTGGGAGTATGGGCACCATGTTGATTTAATTTTGTAGGATATTTTATTTGCAAGTCATGCTCCTATGACTTTTCTCATTTAGCTCCTTACTACATATTCTATATTAAGACCATTACCTAATATTAATGTTTTAACAACAAGATTTTCTCTTTTACGTACGTATCACAATGAAATAATAGCAACATTGTCAAGAAAACCTAGTAGTCATTACCTTCTTCTTCTCGAGCCAATGATTTCTATACTCTGTTTGACCAGAAAGTCGCAACTTTAATGGCTTTGTGCGTCAAATCATTACCTGTGATCCTATATTTAATGAGTGCAATATTTTTCCTAAACACAGAACCTTTGAAGCTAAATATTTCTAACTAACAAAGTGATGTCATTCCAAACGGTTACTCTACATATCGGTTTCTTAGGTTTACGCGAATGTTAGACATTGAGAGAGAGTCTCCCCGTGACCATGATACCTGCAAAGGTGTCGGAACGTCGGGACCTAAAATCTAAATATAAACCGCGAAAAAATCCGTAAAAAGTAGTTTTATTTCAACGGTTACTCTACATTTTAGCTGAAGTTTCAGAATAGCCCTATTGCATGTATTTGGGTCAAGAAATATAAGTATAATATACTTATACTGTAGAAGTATGTCATCCAGGACATATCCTTCAAAAATTATATCCACCCTCATCAAGACTAGTGAGGGATTGCAGATTTAATATGGTCCGTCATTATCGATAAGTTACGCGCTAATTTACTTGTCGTTGCCTTGTCGGCACGTCGACATTCCTAGGGATGGGATTAGTCGATAAATTGCTTTGACCTTTTCGTAAATCCAATTTTGGATTGTAAACAAGGATGATCGATCAATATATTGTAAGTGACGTGATTAGTCGATGATATTGTGATTTAGGATTACCTTAGATTATTATATTATGGTTAGGTTAACTATTATGGATACGGGTCAACACGCTTTTTGTACTAATCTAGTTGTAGCCGTGGAAATTGAGGAGGTCTTGTTATGATGCTAATAGATATATAAAGGTATTTTCAAAAGGTTTAAAGTAAGTAATAAATAAATGGAAGGTTTTCGCCAGCTTTGTGTTACATTTTTATAATATAATACATTTTTTTCTATTATTTATGGTGTATTAGTTAGGCGAGCAAATGGTAAGATTAACAATAAATTGAGTTTTTATTTACAAGGAGACTCTCCTCATAATATTTCACATTTTTGCCTCAGAGTTATTACAATAACTAAGCTTAGATAGTCGTATCGTATTTAAAAAGTTGACACTGCTGTACTATGCTCTTCATACGACAGAACCTTAAACTGCCAGCTCTACACCTTCCTAGCTCTCCGCACCAAAAACCATCATTTTTTTAGTTCACTTAACGAAATGTCTCATTATAAGCAACACTTGTCACTTCATTTACCTCCTGCCACTTGATTGTTTTATAATGTACGTTATTGCGCACATTATATTGTAATCACGCTTAATATAGGCCCTCCGGGTACGCGTGAAAACTTTGGTGGAAGGCTGCGTTCGATTAATGCTGTTAGGCTTTTGTTTTCGATGGCAGTTGTCTAATGATGTAATTTATATTTGTATCATCCTATCATGTAATTGCCGTTAGAAGTTTTGAGTTTTGTTAACTCGAATTGTTTTTTGCTTGTCACTTCTTTTTTCTTCGCTACTATACCTAAATCGGTTCCATGTTTAGACAAAAATAAGGTTATTTTTAGTCGTTGAATTCTCTGTTTTAATTTGTAAAGTTAGAAATAAACTACTGTAATTAAATCTGAATAAAAAAAAATCTATTTTAAAATGTAATACGCCAAAAAAATGTTATTGAGACAAATTCAATGGAAGAAAAAACTATACCTAAAAAACAACAAGTCATTTATATTAGTCTAATAGATGCCTATTCTATTGTTTTTCGGCCTCATCAATTTCCTGTTAAAACTATATTTTCGACATCTATCCTAATAATATCTTGATTTACAACCCGCATTGTCCTCCAATGTTGTCAAATTGACCAATTTTCTTCGCAAATTGACCAATTTAGCCAAACTGCCAACTAGGAACGTATAATTTTATTTAAATAGTTGTGAAATGAGTATTTTTGTCTTTCAACTATTATGGTGTGGTAATTTTATACTTTATCGCACCGAATCTTGACATTTAGTATAATTGTGTTAAATTACTTATGCTTAGCGTACAAGGTCAAAAGGTTAAGATTCCGTGTCGTGTTACCAAAAATATAGCATGAGAAAATTGTATGAAGATGTCAACACAGCTTAACACTGTAAATTATTTTTAGATCTGTTGATTGCTTTGAAGATTTTGTTTCTTCAGCTGTTATCAATGCAGCTATTAATTGTATTTTTTTTTTCTTATTTTTTTAATTACGGTTGAGTGCAAAATCATATAATGTCCATTATAATTTGCGCTAATAATTAAGGTCTGTCGCATTTTCAAATCCGATCTGTATAAAACATTTTTTAATGAATGATGAATGCCTTAAGCTATGGCAGATGCGACATGATTTATAGAGCCACTTTTTAATGGTTTTTCGAAAAATATTCCACAAATATTTCATAAAAAATCAAAACATGTGGGATTCTGTCGTACTGTCACTGGCAGGGTGTGTAGTTGAAACAAATAGTCTTGATACTTTATATAATCTTATTAAAAGTATGATAACATTAATGATAATTCTTTAGCACTTTATCTTAGTCACTTTAATAAAGTTAAAAGTATTGCGAGCAGTATTTTACACACTTTGATATCGTTAAAAAATTTGCGAGTAGGTATAAGGTAATAATTTAATGAAATTTATTTTGTTTTTAAAATGTAGTGAAAGTCTTTTACTTTGAAGTGCGTGATAACAGGTAAAAGGTAATATTTGTTTAAACCAAAAGCTCAACTTAAGTATTAGCCAAAAACTTTTCTATTTATAAAATATCTTACTACACTATTTTCATTACTTGTTACATAGTCAGTGCTTATGTTTTCATGTAATTTTATTTTTTTTACTTAGATGAATAAATAACAGAAATAAACTCTGATTACCTCTATATAAATTAAAAACTCAAGTTTGATCGCGAATTTTTAATCATAAGATTTTACCTCAACATTATTAATAAATAACAACAACAACAGTTTAAAAAAGTCTTAATCATACCCATAAGTGAACAACGATACAAGCTTAAACCAAAATCCAAGTATCAACTACGTCCAATCCGCCTATACTCACCTATAAAACACTGGAAAGGTATCCGAGGCCCATATGTTCAGTTTTTTGGTGACGCAAAAGGTTTTCATACGTTTTTTAGTAAAACCATCGCGTGTTATATCAATGCGCAAAATGGAATCCGATGCAGAACCCGCATAAATGTGTATGTGTATTAAATTTAAGATATTTCGTAAAACATATGTTTTTGTGGGAATTTATAAAGCTGTTAAAAAATGGTTATAAAAGAAATGTCAGCAGATGAAATATGCTTAAAGAAGCTAGAAAAACTTTATTTAACATAATTGCTTAAATTAATAATATATTAATACACAATTAAATCTAAAAAAGCTAGAAAAATATATCATTATACGGAGTACCATAACTTTTTAATACTCGAGGTAAATTAATTAATTAAGCATCTGGTTTGTGTTATCACGCTCTTAAAACTTGGTGTAAAACAGGCACAAATTCAGTTAAGGAACTTACAAACGTAAATAATAACTAACTGACAGCAACAAGAACCGTTACAGTTCGCGTGTCAGCCTTATAGATTCTAGTTACGATAATCCGATTATTTTTTACACTAAATCATTATCCCCAATTCAACCCACCCCAATACGGAAACAGCGCAATGATAGCACGAAACGGAATCCAAACTTAATATCCGCACCATATTTTATTAATATCCAAACCATAAATAACCTTATTTCTCGGTAGTCGACACTTTAACTTCATTATGACATATTTGAAATTAATTATTAAATCGACACGGATAGCTGTCGACATCTCTGATGGTGTAACTATCATAAACTAGATGTTTTGCTACTTATATCTACAAGAAAACTTACTTGTAATGTATATTGCAAGTTACTTAGTTATTTTATGGTCTTGTTAACTAAATATTTATTAATTGAGAAACAAATTTGATAAGTATTTTTCATGTTTGCGGGAACACTACTGTGAAAAATAAAAATATTTTTAAGTACCTAAACGAAAGAAAAGAAAATAAATACAAGATATTTATTTTGTTTAAAATTGCTTCTTTAAGCGGACAATATGTTAGACTTTTCGTCTATTATTGTATCATTATTGTATATAGTTATTAAATGTTTAATTAATTAATTTTACACAATAATAAATACTTAATTCTACATAATTCCATAGTTTAGTTTCCCATGTAATAGGCTCGCCCCCTATTACATGGGACCTAAACATATCGGCGAACTGTGGGTGTACATTGGTACACCTCTGCCAACCCTTCGGGGATACAGGCGTGATGATATGTTATGTAATTCCATAGTTTCAGGTTTAAGTAAGAAAAGTAATTTAATACAGTTACTTGGTTAAGAGTTTCATGACGGTCTATCTACTATTAAAATTTCGCAATAAATCTCGTAACCATGATTTTTTAAAGGGCTAAAAATGAAGAAATAACGACCAACTAGAGCAATTAAATATGTTTTAATTACTTAGCCTTGGTAAGGTTCCCATGGCACACTTCACAGTTTTCACCATCTTTTTAAGATCGCAATAAACTTTTATGGCGAAGTTCAGAACAAATACAGCTTATGGCAACGATCGCAACAAACATTTGATGTAGTTTCTAAACACTTGGACTACTTATTTGTAAATGGTGAAGAGTATTTTATTGTTATTTTTGTCTCCGTTATGGTACTGTACTCAATAATGTTGAATTTTGCAGTTAATTGTATAAAGTCTTAGTTAGTAGAAGACACTTAGTTCACACGGGTAATTTTGAATCCCCGAAAATCGAGAAAGACACAATAAAATACTTTAAATTTAAAAATAACATTTATTATTATTCGACATAACATTCATCATATTTCGACGACCTCCGTGGTCGAGTGGCGTACGCACCGGTTTTGAAGGTGTCGCTAGCTCTGAGGTCCCGGGTTCGATCCCCGGACGGGTCAATGTAGAAAGTCACTTTTCTACATTGTCCCGGGTCTGGGTGTTTGTGGTACCTTCGTTGTATCTGAATTCCATAACACAAGTGCTTAATAGCTACTTACTTTGGGTTCAGAGCAATGATGTTGTCAGAGTATGTGATGTTGTCCGCATTTATTATTTATTTATTTATTATTTCTGAAACCGTTTAGAAGCTGGTAGAGTAGTTAACATTTATTCATTAATTTATCTATACCTACCTAAATCCTATCGCATTTTCTTAACACTATGCTATACCTATTGCATGTCCCACTTATGAAATCTTACTTCATCTGTCCACCATTTAAATGTTAAATAAGAAATATTGATGATATCAACCATTAAATTCTGTTAATACATAGTAAATAATACAGCATTAGGTCTAAGGTAGTACAAGTCTGCATACATAACTTAAATTATGTCGACTAATAAGGCCACTAATATGTAAATTATTAAATTTAAATTATTAAACAAGTAGTGTTGAGTTTGTGTCTTTTGCATTATTAATTGTTATATGTAAATCCTATTAGTGTGCGAGAATGAAACTGCATTTAAGAAATTAGAAAATATACGATCAAAGGTTTGGTCAACCATTGGTAGGTTTCTCATTTAAATATTTATTAGTATCCGTATATCATATAAAATATTTCTGTTAAAAGTACACCTGAAAGGACTGACAAATAATTGAGAGCTAAAAAATATTTTTTCCTTAGCGCCCCACAAAAAGTCATTATACCAACTCTATTTATAAGACTATCTGTGATACGTTATAAGACGCACTAGTAGCCTCAATATATGTCACAAATATCGTGACCTTCAGTCGCCCCCTACACCCTGAGGATAAAACACCCGCTTCCAAATAAAACAGACACTATTATCAATACGAAGCAACTGTCTAGCCTTATCAGTAAACACATAAGACTCAGAGTATGTATTAGATTAAGTTCGGTGGTGCCATTTGCCACCTGCCTACCGCTTACGTAAACAAAAGACTAACCGTTTGTTTTTGTTTAGTTACATGATATTAATATTTCTTTATTTCGAAATTATTCAATTGACACATACATTTGAAATCGCCAATCAAAGATTGCTTGTGCCTTTTCCTCATGGGAAGAGGCCTTTTACCAGCAGTGGGACGTTTAAAGTACGTTGCATTTATAAGGTAATGTCAGTTGAAAAGGTTCTACTTGCACTTTTATTTATGCCTTTAGCAAAATCACATTCTCCTAATATGTGAGTTACGCAGTGTTTCGAATTTAGTTGGCAAAATGTATCAAAAGTTATTCGATTCTGCGCTAAGACAACCGTTCTACATCCAGTCAGACCCAAACATATTTTTTACGTAATTTTTGATAACTATTATTACCAAAAAATACACCATCCTATTTGATACCTTGTCACTTTAATACTCAGTGGCATATTGTCAGTAAGGTCTTGTGTGGTCTATGCCCGTATTCCGTAGCACGTGCTTCCCCAGCTGCCTCCACAAAAACAAGGAAGTGCACGCATTTTGTATTTCGTTCACTTTTTTCTAACCAAGTGCACAGACTTGCGAGTCGAACAAGTTGGTCCTTTTAGGTTCGGTTAATGAGGACGTACCTTCACTGCCTTTATTAGCTTTACTTCGTTAGGTAAGCCTTTAACTTTAGGTCTGCTTGTGTGAGTCAAGTTTCTTATATAATCCCGATAAAGCTATTTCAATTCCCTTATTTGTAGGTAATTCGTGGTGCTAAAACTTGGCAAGAAAACTTTTCGGTAAGTAACAGGTTTTTCTACCGCTATAAATTTAGTCAAAACTCTATAATAAATAAATAAATCATAAAATAATAAAGCCATGTCTCCTCTATTCCAAACGTAAATAACAACCATAATCAAATCAGAAGTTAGAAAAAAGCACAATCAAAAGTTGAGCACGTGTTTCATAGCACATTCGGATCAAAGGACCATTTTTTAAATGAAAAGGAAGAATCGGAAGTTCCTACATCCTAATAGTTCTAAAAAACCACGCCTCCACTAAAGTCTTTAAACCAATTTAACTCGACCCACAGTTCTATTAAAAAGAGGGTAGACAGAGATCTTATTTCATTTGTCATTTAGTTCATGATTTGTGAATGAAATGATGAATGGAAAAGGAGTTTCCGGTTTGATATCAAGTTATTAGATCTGTGTATTGTTGGTCCTTTCTACCTTAAAATGTCGGAATCCTTGCTAATCAATAAAGGCGGAACTGGTATCAGGTATGATGTACAAAGATTTTATGAAGAGACTGCATAATATCCGTTTCAGTGATAGAAATGACAGCTCAAGTTTCGAAGTCCTGATTTGAAAGTTAGAATTAGTTACCTGCTATTGTTTTTAGCCAGGCAATTCATGCAAAGTGAACGTATGCATATGGTATTTCTAGAATAAGCTAGATTATTTTCACACTCACACACGTCACATAACATTTGAAACCTTTTATTTTATCATGAATCATCAAACAGCAAGGGGATTCCACAGATACTGGGAAACCACATACAAACTCCAAGCATACCAATCATTCGTTGCCATGGCAACGGTCAAATAAAAAAACTAATATAAAGAATGCATCCATTAATCATCGGTAGTTAAATAAATGCGCGTTTAATAATATTGACAGATGGAGTATCTTCACGCCGAGGGGGCACCGGGTCAAGCAGAGAGCGAGCATTAATCTGCAATAACTGTACTTCGTTTAACGTCTGCGCTTGCGCATGCCAGGAATTTTAAACACATCTAGATTATTTTTTTCATTTTTGTTAATTTGAATGTAAATATTTTATACTGTGGGTTTAAAATTCTCAAAAATAAGAGATAAAGATTTATTCACACTACGGAACTTAAAACGAATGAGGACCAAGACCAACACTTGTTTTATCGTTGCCAATGAAAACACATAGCGAAAGTTCACGTACAGAACATTTATTTAACAGTAAAGGTTAATGTCATCAAATATAAAACTAGTAACAGTTTAAATTCAACACACACTTGACCCGACACTAAAATTTACCTCACTAATCAATTTCCATTCTCCATTTCACATCTACGTTCACACAGCAATTGATAACCATATTTTAGATAAACGGGTCATTCTTTATGTTATTTGCCACAACTAATAAAACATAAAAAAGTGGGTATGTATGTTTATTGTTAACACATCGTAAACAAGATTGAAATAATTGAATTTGTTTTTGGTTATTGATATTAAGTGTAGAATGTACCATTCGACACTTATTGCCGTCTTAACGAATTTGATTTAGTTGTAAATAGGCAGTTATCTTTTATATTATTATGAATGTAGCAATTATTAATAAAAGTGAAAATGTTTGTGATGGAGATTGTTCCGTAAAGGGTCAAGCGCCAAAGGTTATTATGTGTCTATAATTTTGTTAGTACAATCAATATATTTAAGAAAAAAAACGATTAAGTTAAACGAAACTGTCCTATGGTACAACTGTAGGCTGTAGGAAGAAACTTCTGTTCTAAAAATTAAAATTTCTGAACAACCTCCTTTTTTGAAGTTGGTTAAAAATGTAGGGAAGGACCAGAAACCTGAAATGAATATTATATTTGACCAATTACCTTACCAAATGTTCAACGCTATAAGTAAGACCGACTGATTAATTTAGAGAACTCAAAAACTATTCCTAAGTTGATTGATTTCATATAGTATGTCTTATAATGGTTGATATAACTGCACTTCGTATCCGCAAGAAATCGAGTGTCTAATTCACGTTGCACACTTATTCTGTTTGTTTAAGATTCTGAATTTAGTTAACATTTAGTTTTATTATTTTGCTCTGACTTTCGTACTTTCACAGTCATATTATATGAAAAGAAACTGTAAATAGTCTGTTTTTAAACTTTTAATTAGTAGTTAATATTAAAGAAATTTTAATGGTCTACTAACTTTAACTCTCATTGCAGTCATTTTGCAACCAAATATAATTATATTGGATATTATATGGGAATGATATTTATAAGGAGTATATATTTCTTTACTTCTCAGGCTCTGACTCACACTTACAGTGGACATGTTTTACAAAATGACCATGTAAAAAAAAACTGTTTAGACGATCTAGAAGAAGACAATGTAAAAAATCACTTTTCTACATTGTCTCGGGTCTAGGTGTTTGTGGTACCTTCGTTGTATCTGAATTCGATAACACAAGTGTTTAGCTACTTACTTTGGATTCAGAACAATGTATGTGATTGTCCGCATTTATTCTTTAATTTATAAACTTTAGAGAAGTGTACGCTAATAGTATCAAAAGTCTATCAGAATAGTCCGTCGCTCTAGGTCAGGTCGGAGTGCAAAACAGCATCACTTTCACCCAAGATCCATTAGTCAGACATTCACATCTGTCTCAGTCAAATTACATACAAACACGATTTTTTACCTTTTAAGAAAACATTCAAATGCGATATCTTTTGTTCATTATGAAGTGTAAAAGATAGGTAATTTGTTTAAACAAAAGATCATTTAATGGATTGGAAAGCAAGTCATTACTTATAATTGATTTAGTTTATTATGTTTAGTTATTTTTTATGCAGTTTATTTGCGGACATGTTTTTAGGCCATACATCTTCCTCGTAAGATTTATTTTAAGGTTTTTAATGCATATTGTATTTTAAGTACCTGTCATAACATGCATGTTTATTAGGTATAATAATTCACTAAGCTGTTGATGGAGTATCGTTTTCAGTATTTATGTTTAAGGAATCGAACTTTAACACGAACTTGCTAAGCTAACAATTAGACCACTGTGCAATAAGGACTGATTACTATTAGATCATATTTCCAAAAAAATATATAAATAATTTACACAAAAATATAATTAAGCACTGCGTTTCCAAACAGATTTATAGCATCAAAGAACACCGACAGCTGTCTTGAAAATTGCAGAACACAATTACGAGTCCAATGACTAAGTATTTTATGAATCCTTAATCATGCACACATTGCATTAGCAAAAACATAACCCTTTACTAAAAATAACCAAAAATAACCGTGTGACATCACCGTCTGCCGCGAATGCCACTGGCACATGCTAACCCGAAAATAACTGAACATTCTTAACAATCTGCCATATGCAATCGAAAAAACTTAAAAAAGTAAAGAAAAACACGCAATAGGTAGATACGCATCGAGGTGTTAAACGCGCGATCTTTGGAAATAGAACAACTGGTTGAAACGGAACGCAACCGAGCGGATAATTAAAAGGGATGTGCGACTAGTGTGTACCGCGGGTTTGGTTTCTGTAACTTTAGAATTTATTTCTATGAACATACGGTATCAGATATTGATAACAGAATTTTCAATTATTATTTCTTAGATAGACAATTTAATAAGAAAAACGGATAGAGTGAAAGATGAAGCAAATATGAGTGAAAACAGTTTTGGTCGATAAATTTTGAAATTTCAATATTTTAATTCACGGTAAATTAAATTAGAAGTGCCGAGTTAGAAATTTGTTTAAATTAAACGAATTATGGACACATTTCTATATGAGTAAACATAGAGACAGTTTTATAAAGTTCTATATATACCGAACAGATAATAAAGAAAGGGTAAAGATTCTTCCCTTGAATTCTGAAGGGGTTTTTAATGTGGCACAAAAACTTGGGGTCCTTTCGACCAGGTGCCTATGCCTTTACCGGAAATCTGTGAGGCAACCCGTTCGTGGCGGAAACAGCGGCGCATCCCTCACCTTGAACGTTCTTATTTTAAAAAACCAACCCTTCGGTTATTTTATTATCATTTTCTTGAAGGTTCTTAAAATAATTTTACGTGGTAGGGTTAAACTGAAAGATTTTGTTTTAACCGAATCTGGTTTGAGAAATGTAACAGTTTAATGTAAAAAGAATAAAGAAGAAGAAAGTAAAACTGTGTCGCATGTAATTTAAAATGAGACTAAAACATTTGTAATTATTTTATTCTGGTATAAGCTAAGTATTCTGAAGTAAAGGCTGGCTTTGACCCACGGTTTCACTCACCTTTATTTTCTCCAAGCAAATAACGTTAATAATTTCTTCGAGAATCGAGAATTGAGGCTAACAAATGCAAAAACCTTTTTCCACAGTTTCAGATACGCGTATAAGCGCGTTCAAACAAACGCTGCTATATTACAGATACAGATAAGATTTTCAAACTTTGCCTTTATACAATAACGAATCCATTAACAAACTGAAGCACTACAAAAAAGTGATTACAATTTCATACATTAATACAAGCACAATAAATCTGTGTAAAGTCCCCCATACACCTGCCAATCTCAGACATCGTGAGATTGATCTCCGGGATATCTGACAGCACCAATTGCATACAATTAGTCCAGCCAACCAGCAATTTATCAGACTGTTTAGAAATCTCCTAGTTACCTTATAGTTATTTGAATGATTGTGATGTAATGATGCTGAATTGATTCATTTTGAGCAGAACATGGTTTGGACGTATTAATATTGTTATGGTTTAGGTTAGGAATTCTTGCTGACATTCTATGCTTAACATAATTTGTGCGACAAAACACATTTTACTTTAAACTTTTAAAAACTGCGCTGTGGGTATAAAGTACCATCATTTGGGGTCTTATTTTCGATTCATTATGTATGTTTATTTTAGTCTTATAATGTGTGAGCTTAAATGAATCATTTTCTTTCTTTATTCTCATAGAAATCGCTTACCTATTAATATTAATCACTTATCAACAATTTCAAGTTTAAGACACAAAAACATATGTACAGAACCACAACTACTTTAAACTTGCTATCACATTATTCTGCATATAATTGCAACATGCAAAATATATTGTCGATAAAGTCCGAGGTCCGAGCCGCATGGCTCACAAAATCAGATCGACCAACAGGTGGACGGCAACAAGGGGGAACGTGTTATTTACATGTAGAACAAACAAAATGACCCTTCGCCTGTCTGTTATATTATTGAAAGGGCTTGTGTTTCGCGATTGAATCGCTAAACTGTTATCATGTTTGTACTTAAATCATATAAGTTGTCGGACAACATCATATAAGTTGTTCTGAACCCAAAATAGCTAAAGCACTTGTGTTATGGAATTTAGAAACGAAGGTATCGCAAATACCCAGACCCAAGGCAAGGTAGAAAAGTTGGTTTCTCCAGGATCGAAACCCAGGACTCAAAGCTAGCGACACCCTGAAAACCGGTGCGTATGCCACTCGACCACGGAGGTCGTCAGAATACCATTTATAGTAATATAAATTAATGTAATATTTTATCCTTGGAGTCTACAACTAACAAAAATAAATAGATAACTCATTAGGAGCTAAGCCTTAGGTATATAATTATCTTACTTTAAGACATATATCAGTAGTAATAAAGTAGTTATTTTTGGCGATTACTGATAGGAAATGGATTTATATGTTATTCGTCTGCGACACACTGACCTAGACTGTCCTTCGAGAAAGGTCAGAGGGGTTCGCAAACTATTTATTATGAGTTTTTGTGTGCTGACGAAGTATCGCGTAACAATAGGTAGAGAATAACATAACATATATTCTATTAATTTTATAATAGCTTTCTTAGGTTTACGCGAATGGTAAACAAGAGTTTTATAATATCACTAGCTGTGTCCCGCGGTTTCTCCCGCGTGAATGACAATTCACACACTATCTTTATAAATTATAGCCTATGTTTCATTCCGATGTAAAAGCTACAATATTGTAAAGTTTCATTAAAATCCATTCAGTAGTTTTTGCGTGAAATAGTAACAATCAGACATCCAAACAAACTTTCGCATAAGTATAAATATTTTCATTTTAGTAAATTGATAAATAGCAGAATATTGTAAAGTCAATATTTTGACTAGACTCTGTTACAGAAAATGCAGTATTGTGCTTTTTTGTATGTTGTATTATGCAAAATCTTTGACATATTTAATTTATAATCATATATTATGATAACATAAGATATTGTGTGCCGTTGAAATACAAATAAAAGTATTCTAGATATCAAACAGCTGCTAACAAGTACTATTCTTAGTCCTTTATCCCTGATTTGTTTTAAAAATGATAAATCATATTGTAATGACGTGCTCACCCCTTTTTATTTTATGATTTACATATGCGAGGGTAGTTGTCAGATGTATTTTAAGCACGTTCCAGCGATATCATATGGTATTAATAATTTTAATTAATGTTTTGTTTTTATTCAGTTCTTTGTATCATTATTTTACTGTCTGCAGTGGTTTGTATTAATGTGTTCATTTCAGTTTGGATTTTTATGTGTTTGTAATTATTAACGGTCAAATGAATCTTCTGATTTATTAGACATACACAATAACATATAATCTTCAAGCATATTTCGATGTACCCAAAATAACCATTATGTACTCATGAAGATGATTTGCAAATGAATGAAATAAATAATAAAAATAAATTAGCCTATAAACGTCCCACTGCTGGGCCCAGGCCACATCCCATATAGAGAAGGCACGAGCATTGATCACCACGCTTGCTCTCTGCGGATTGGCGATTTCAGATCCCAAATTTTTGGAACTCAGGTTTCCTCAAGATGTTTTCCTTAACCGTTTTTCAGAAGAATGAAAATGTACTCATTCGCTTTGAAGTAATCATGCAAACGAAAAACGTTCCTTATTAAATACACCGCCAAATCGCCAAAAACAGAGAGGTTTGGAAGAAGAAAGGGGAGGCCCTTGCCCAGCAGTGGGATCAACAGTAGGCTAATAAAAAAAAATTAAATACACGATTACTGCTTATGTAAAGATATAACTAGACATAATATTATTTCTCAACTGCATTTTTTTTTCTTAAAATAATGTAGACTGTATGAACTGCGAGAGTCGATCTTACCGTTCGCGTACGAAAGGATCAAAATATGAAAAGTCTCAATTCCTTCGGCTTGTTGAAAGCGATCAATCCGGAGGTCGTTGACCCGGGTGATCTATCACCGTGATATGCTGAGACAACAACATGATCACTGTTTACTCTATCCGCTCCCACGAGATTGTGCCGAAGAGAAAAGCTTTGAATTCCAACTCACCTTACACAAAGAAAAAGTTAAGGATACGCTGAAAACTAATTCAACTATACTAATCTTGTGATATTATGTCATTATTTTTTTGACATTGTTTTTTTTTTTTTGTAAACAGCTGGTATGCGCAAAAAAAAACAATTGAGTGCCAAGTAATCTTATAATTATGTCCTTTAGACTTCCCAATGATGCGTAAATTACATTCTATTTTATTTAATAAATGGAAAGTTAGCGATTGTGATATAAAAAGTTTAATAAACGAAAGTTTAGTGACTCACAGCTTGCTGTCACTTAATTTTACTTAAACGTAGGCGCTAACAACAACAAATTACTTAAACAAACACTTAAGCACTACCATATACGTAGGCAGACAAATATTTGTCCGACATGGGTATTAAACGTGTGAATTAGGTAGATTTCAGTTATTTAGGTCATAAGGTGTACTTACACCGATTTCTATAATGTCTATTACATTTCAGTGAGTTGTTAATCAATGAACTTGGCCTATCGCGGTCCACTGCTGGACTTAGGCATCCAATTGCGACAAAATACTAGGTCCTCTGCCTTCCGCAAACTCTGGCTGGAGACGTTAAGGTCCTCGTCAAAAGTCTGGTGAAGCATTCAAAGCCTGCACTCAGGCTAACTGCAAAGATCTCTAATAAAAAAGCCTTCCGCAAACAGTACCTCGTATTATTACATACTATTTATCTTTATTATATATGTATTACATAGTTTGACACACGCTTATTACTTCAGCATCATTATAGAATGTCATGGACTAGTTTTAGACTAAAACGGAGTCTCTAATCACGAGGCTTAAGTCGCAACGTCAATCTAATTTTACTGAATTACACCGTGTACCTAATATGCAATTAATTGTGAATTAATCTGTCAAAAAATTAACACAAAAACTCCATACTTTATTAATCTTTTCAGGAGACTAAAACACGAAGGGAATTTATACATGTACACAATTGAACCTGTAAACCACATTGAGTAAGGCCAGGTTGTGCCATTGTATACAAGGCGAGTTACAATAAATTTCCATGGGTACACAAACATCCTTCGCAGATTGACGAGCAGCTGATCCAAGGAGTTTTTCTATCATTTCCTGATGAGCGTGGGAAGTAAGATGCTTTAAATAAACAAACTCGAAACCTTTTATTTCACATAAACAAAAGTTTTAAACCTGTTTATGAAATGGCACTTATTCAAGTAGGCTTTTGTTAGTTGGAAATACCAATTTCGAAATGATTTGACTAGATAAATTGGGAAAAAACAAGCTTATTTAAAGAAAAGTATCGGGAAATCTTATAAATGTTTAACTTTAAAAACTAATGGCTCAAAATCATGTTTTCGTACTGACAGACCAACATTTGCTGTTTGGTTCGCACCATATGAGAGTCAGTTGTTTTTTAAAGAAGGCAGGTGGCAAACGGCGCACAATCTGTGCACGAAAAACCTAAACGATATAATGTACTACCCCAAAAAAATATAGGAAGACGTAGAAGGAGATAGATAGATGTTAGAGGGAGAAGGAAACTTCTTGTCTTTCCGTTTCCGTTTTATTGTAAAAAATATGGAACATCTGCGCTGACAGATTTGTTGTGTGGGAAGATTCGTGAGTAGGCGAAATTTTTGATCTTATGCTGTTAGTGTAGTATGTGAACTTATTTAGTTAAAGTTTTTTTTTATTTAACGTTCGGCTGGTTTTATATCGAAATAAAAACTTATTTTAGTTTTTAAAGGAAAACATGAACCATGTTTTATTCTTTTACTTAAATAATGGTATCTTGAGAATTATATAGACATGTATCTCTTTGGCAAGCTTGTTCTAGCCTCTATTATGTGAAGGCTTATACTCTAACTTAGCAACAAAACTATATTTTCTGTTCCTACAAGGCTGTTCCTTTAATTCTTAATTCTTTATTGTACACACATAATTTACATTTCATAGACATATTTATTAAAGTTGATGTACATAGACGAGCTTAACTCAAAATTGAGTTTTCTTCCAGCAAACCTTTGAGTGAAAGAGAGATAATTATTAAGTGGTTTAATCCATCATCCAGGAAAAACCTAAAACACAAAACAGAATTAAAAATGACTATACTAAACTATTAACTAAAGACGACATTAAAAGTAACTGTCAAGACAATACCCCTTTAACTTCCGGCTCCAACAGTTAACATAAATAAAGCATAACAATTACATTTAAAGAACACTTACTGTATAGTTACCGAAATAACTGGAGACGACAGACATTCATCATCTTAACATACCTTGGATTTTGGAGTTAAAAAGTTAGTGGGCTATTCTTGAAGTCGATAGAGATAGAGTCGAATGAGTTGAAAAACTAAGCGTACATGCAGTTAGAACCAAATACTTGGGTAAGTTAGATAAATAGAGTCATTCAATGTATAAAAATAATAAGAACGATGTTTAACATGAATCAAATTTAATTGATAGAAAATAATAAAGATATGAAAAGTCACAACGTTTTAAAGCCTAAGTAAAAGCCAATTACCTACATTGGCCAATTTATTAGGCTCTATTAAGAACATCAGCTAATTCAATGGAAACATTTTGTATGGGTTGTACTTAATAAAACTGTATTGTCATTCGCAAAAAGAAGGAATTAAGTCAATAACTTTTTATCGAATAAGTAGAAAAATAATTAAAAATAGTATGAATAAAAAATATTGGAATAAAGAACATATTGTAGAACTTTATATTTCATTTCTTTCACCAGAATACGCCCCCGTTCAATTTATTTTAAGTAACCCTTTTATTCGGGAATTATGTTCATTAAACTTTTTATACGTTTCTATTTTCATTTAGACATGTGGCACCCTCATTGTTAGTTAGTTAACCCCTTCAGGAAATAGAAAAACTAAGTCAAACGTAAGTACTTCCTACTGAAAGTCGGGTTAAATAAGTATCTCATTATGTTACAAAGGTGTCTATTTATAGACAAAGCTTTTTTACTTCGGTCTTGGATTTCATTGCTCAAGGAGAGTCTTATGTTGAAAAAGTTATATAAGTACCAACTTTTAAGTTTTTTTTTTTTTAATTACCTTTTATTTGTCCCACTGCTGGGCAAAGGTCTCCCCCAATTTGCTCCAAGCTTTTCTATCTGGAGCCATCTCCCACCAACCCGGCAGATAGCGATCGATGTCATCGCGCCAGCGTCTTTTCGGCCTACCCCGTTTTCGAGTGCCGGCTCTAGGTACCCACTCAGTCGCAAGTTTCGCCCGTCTATCCGGACCCATGCGACTCAAATGACTGAAAACTTTTAAGTACACTTTCTATTGCCAATTTGTTGTTTGTTAAAATGCGCTTAAATAAGCTATCCTAAAAAAAAAAAAACTTAAAATTAATAACATGCTTTCACAAAGTGTAGAAATTCCTTGTAACGACATTTTTCAATAATCATAATTGCATCTAGAAAATAATCTTAACAGACATCAGATATTATCAATTGTAATATTCTCACACATAGTTTGTAATTGGAAACCATTTGAAAAGTAAACTGATCCACTTCAGTTCCGGTCGTCACATCCGCGCATATCCGCAGGTATCCGACTATATCCGACAATTGTACAAATATTCGCACCAACGGATATCCTTTTAATATTTTATTACACTTTCTTCTAAACCCAAAATGTTACAATAATGTTCCTAAACCATTGCTGGCTTGTAACTACTCACATAAATTCACAGCTTAACTTTCGCAGCAATGTACGCTAAATAAATATTGTCATCGCCCCAATTTCGAAAGTTCAGCTGTGTTCACAAGTGTAGCGGAAAGTGGACCATTTTTTTTTTTTTGATACAGAATAGCAAACATAAGGGTAGCTTAGGAAGTAGGTGGGACCTGTTGAACACCCTTATTTTATAGGTAGAGTTACATTCTATTTTATTGGTGTTGTCGATTTTATTAGGCTGTATATTTGACGAAGCGATTGAATACTGTTACATACTACAGAAGTTTTCAAAGCCTTGATCGATAACATTTACGTTTTAGTTATGTATTTGTTATATTTGACGACCTCCGTGGTCGAGTGGCGTACGCACCGGTTTCAAGGTGTCGCTAGCTCTGAGGTCCCGGGTTCGATCCCCGGACGGGTCAATGTATAAAATCACATTTTCTACATTGTCTCGGGTCTGGGTGTTTGTGGTACTTTCGTTGTATCTGAATTCCATAACACAAGTGCTTTAGCAACTTACTTTGGGTTCAGAACAATGTATGTGATGTTGTCCGCATTTATTTATTTTATTATTTATTTATATTCTATATAGAGTTTAAAATTAAACTTGAAAACAATTATTTTATTGTATAAAGTTGTAGCACTTATAGTGAATTGGCGCATAAATCCCTTTCTTAGGAGTTTTGGGATCTATAGGTATTCATAGGCATTATTATCTTGATACCAGAATGTTGTGTCATCACAAGTGTACTCTAATTTCTAACCCAAAACTCATCCTAAAATGTTAATTTCGCTAACACTTGCCCGTCAAAGTAACAGTTTTACAAGTGCAGGTGCATTACCCTTGCAACTACAGTCCCATAGACCCTAGTTAAGGTCAATGCACAAATAATTAGTTATAATTAGTCTACAACAAGCATTCGAAATGTAACAACTAGCGGGCAAACTGTAAGTTATTGTATCAACACGCTTCAAAGGTATTTATTGCCTAAGTTATCAAGAGTATGTGGGAAGAGACTGGTTGCTTTGTAGAAAGGTTTTCTGCCTAACAGCATTCTGAGAAGATAACACAAAAAAATTAAATGTAAAATAACAATTCTTACAAAAAACCGACTTCAACAACAATCTTAACTCGGTCGGTTAAAAAAGTCGAACAATCTATTAATGAATGTTTTGTGTATGAAAATAATCAACAATTTGTTTCAAGCATATTTTGTAAACCTAGCATTTACTTAGGAGATTTCAATTAGAAAATCAGTTAGTTTATTTCCCCTTAGTAGTTATAGAAAATATATATGAAAGAAATTGCTAAAAGACCGGCGAAATCAACATTTTCTTATTTCAATTTATTGTACGCCTATAAAATGGTCTTATTACAAAATAAATCTTTTAAAGCATCAAGAAAAACAATAGTGAAATTGTTTACATATTTGTAAGGGAAATATAAGGTGTTTAAGTAAGTACATTAAGAATTGAACACCATTGGCGTTAAGTATTCAATAGTTTATTTCAATTCACAATGGATAAGGTGAGAATCGGAATTCTTAACTATATAATAAAGTTTACACACAATTATTGGCACCATTATCTATTTAAAAAAACAAAAATACGAACTAGCTATTGTCAATGTAAATAAACCTTTATTTACATACTAATAAAGGTCATTATGTACAACTAGAAACATCAAAGTATGTCCTATTTAAAATTCTCCACAATTCTACATCTTATTTCCCATGTTCAGGGTTAAAGATCAAAATTTTCTTCGAAACACGACACAATCCTAATACCGAACATAACTATGATAATTTCTGTCACTAAAACAAATAAGGTCTTTACATTCGACCTCAAAACCGGTGGCCATTAAATAAATCTTTCATTTAACAAATGACAGCCCAATATTACGCACCGAACAAACTATGAGAAAGATATCGGAATAAATAACGAATGAAAAGGAAAGAATCCCGTATCGAATAGCATTTTGTATAATGACAATCCCATTCACAATAATTCTGTTTTGCAATATCAATTTACATATAATGTATTACCGGTTTATGTAAAGTTGTTTAATCTTTGCCTTTTCGACGAATTTCAAGATAATAACATACTTAGTATACGCCACGCCAAGTGTGACAATAATTTCAGAGAGCTGTCAAATTGACTATAATTTTCGACAGATTCGACTAAATTATGTATACTAACCAACCAATTATTTAGTCATCCGATAGTGTTAAAAGAACCCTAAAATTTACAAAACATTTTTATTGCTTTACCAATTACTGAGAACATGGGTTTGTGCATTGTAGCGCATTATTATGCATTAAAAACTGTTCTGGTGCATACCTTGGTCCATATTAAATTACTGAAGATGTCCATTTAATTTTATAAAAACATTCGCGGCAATATTGCCACTAGGTGTCATCTGTTTTGCTTTGACACTTAGTTATCGAAACAGTGGTACTTTTATTTATGCTTTGACAAGAATAATAGCCAATACATTAATAAATTGTGTTTTGTAAATTAGCATTCATATTTAAAAACGAGAATTATAATCTCTCAGTTTTTTCTTTTATTTAACAACACCATTATTTAACCCACATTACTCAGCTATTAAATTCAATGGTCACAATGAATCCTAAGAAATTAGCCAAACTATACACTTCGTATAACTTATGCAATCAATAAAGAAAAAATAAATAAAAATAATATACAATTTTTTCTTTTTTTATTGTTGCATCGAAGATTTCTTCCCGTAACGTAAGCTAAAGTTGTTCCTAAGTTATGGTGCTAAGTGATTGCTTATTGATGCAGCCAGATTCCTGAGCGATGCGGAAGCCAGAAATTTCCTCCGTTTATTACATTAATAAAATTATTGCCACGTTAACGTTCACTTTAATCTGTTTACCTTTTATACGGATTTACGGATTTCGATGTGTGTGAAGTAATTGATTGTAATTGCACTAAGTTTATACTCGTATTTTTCTTTGATAATTTCTGTTGTTTTTTTAACGTTAGTTTGATGTCATTTAGGTTACCAAACCTAAATACGGTAGACCTAAAAATAAGTAGTTAATAGTACTTTTTAAATCATCTTACTGCATTATTCGAACCTACAAAGATCAAATGTGAATTTTACCAGATATTTAATTTACATAATTATACGCCCTATTACCTTCCAATTCCTTACAAAAATAATAACCTTATCTAGCCCACCTAGAAAACACAAATTAATACCTACCTACTTAAATAAAAACGAAAAATAAAGTTAATTTTCAATTAGCGAGTAAAACCGCATAGCTTACATAAATAGGTACTAGGCGCACAGATGAGGCAAGGCACCTGCCATCTAGTGTAACCCCGAGAGAAAGTCGATATGATAATTGGATGGGTACCGATGGACCGGACCGAGTGAGCGACCAATAGACTTAATGTGGACTCAGATTTATTGTAATCGAGCCTAAAATTTTGTGAACAAAATATGTTTACACCTTTTTATTTGTAGAACATATTATTATTCGTAATCGTTAGGTAAATTGACTAGGATTATATTAAAGTTTAAAAGCATTTTTTCACACTTAATCTCCTTTTTTGAGATCAGAGACGAAAATGTTTTAAGATTTTCATCTGTCGTTTAGTGCGGTTCGAATATGGCATACCTTTTCACCTTCTGAAGGAGCAAAATTAAAAAAAAAAATGATAAATTATGTGTAAATAATGATACGAATTCTTGCCCGAATATGAACTCACGTTACATTTTGGCGGCCACACTACGTCAAAAGAAATAATACAGTAGCAGAAACTATAACAAATTCAACAAAGCCGCGGGCATCTAAAATAATTACCAGCTGTAAACTTTATTTACAATAATTAAATTAATCAACATAGACTGCACCCGTATTTCAACAATAAATAGTTTTTATGGGCATAATTATGATATTTATGAAATTCATAGCCATGTTTACATGGTCTACGTAATTAAGTCAATTCGTTAAGTAAAGTTCAGCGCGCTTACTTCAAGCTATTAAAGCAGTTCTGTGAAATGTGTGAGCGAGACGCCACTACGCGCAGTGTATAGCGCCATCTCTCTCCCACAATGGCTACAGCCCCGCTTTAAGAGCTCTTAGTACCGACACACGTTTATTTGTTTGTTTAGTCAGTGTTTAACATGATATTTAGGTTATACGAATTAAATTTAATTAATTTTAATGCTGATAAATGGTTAAAGAGCATGATACCGTAAATTGGAATAATATTTTTATGTTTTAATTATTTTATTGTGGAATTTATTTTATTTATTTATTCTTTATTGTACAAAGAAAAGGTCAATTAAAACAATACACAATGGTTCCACTTTGTGATCAAGCCGCAGACGAAAAGCCATTAATTATCCTTTTAAAAAGTTAGTGTCTACGTTTTGAGTACAAAGTGCCCCCGAAAGATGGTTTTCCACAGGAGAATTGAGTAATCGAGTAAAAACTTGTATAAAATAAACAATTACCAATCATTTCTCTAATTCTGCAATATGTTGTTTCCAAAACTGTCGGCGTCAAAAACTTGATCACTTATATAACTTCTACGTTGCATCTACCAGAACTATTTAAAGACATTTTTTTTTAAATAGGCTGTCTTCTGCCCAGCCTTGTCAAAAGATTTCTTGTGTTGAGAGACCTCCACAACCTATTAACTTTGTAACACAGCTTCATATACTAAGACACTATCTTTTATTTAAGGTAATTAAGAAGAAAAAAAATTACATTAAATGCAGTATTATCCTCTTTATTCTTTCTCTACCATCCTCAGCGCACGCGACGTTCCCTCTACCGCGTTATCAATCATGTATACTATCCGACGCTTGCGGCCAATTTTATGCAACGCTCGCAATTATTTCTTAATATATTTATAACAATACTACACGTAATCGCGGAAACAGAGGCATTGGGATTAGAAAATTAACAAATATTGAGAATGAAAGTTATTCAGTTATTTACCTATAATTAGGTATAATAAGAAAAGGTCAGTAATTTTCAAACTGTCACTTTGCCTGTGTCTTTTAAGGTGTAAAGGAAAGACAGATGAACTAAGTTGAATTGTTCAGTTATCAGGGGTTTGACCGGAAAATTCCGCAATAGGACATTGAAGGAACGCCATAAATGGGTTGTGTTTTACAGATAAAAATCTGATCCATGTACAATTCAACCATCCATGAACAAATCTGCTAGTCTGCTGCAATCAGTTCTCTTTTCTAGTTCTCGGGGTACTGCGAAAAAAGACTAAATCATTGGCCTAAATTTCCATAAGATTTTGAGAAAAATTACAATCAAAGTCAGGTTAATATAGGATACCGATGTATTAAATACAATAGCAGCATTTATAATAAAAAACCTTGTGTGCATAGACAAACAAATACATCTTACATATATCATAATATACAGTTTAGTATTCAACCTCCATTGAGAAACTAGTTCTTATCTTTAGAATGTTTGTATACCGTGTGAATCTGCAACTGAAAAGTTTTGCGGATTATAAAACTGACGATAAATAATAATATAATGCAATGATGTAACCTGTTTAGATAACACTGAAGCATTGAGAAAGCAATATAAATAACTTAAAAATATTCTTTCATTTTTTGAAACAAAATTTAACTGAAAAGTAACTGAAAATTATCGGGTCGAGTCTGGATGAGGCTGGCACTGGACCGTAGAATATGGCACGAAAAAGGGGAGGCCTATGCCCAGCAGTGGGAGGATGTGTTGATGATGATGATGAACTGATAATTTACTTTAAATTTTAGTGATAACAATAATGGTTGTTTGGTTATAACTGCTTCAGCGTACCTCCAAAACATGCATCATCATTAATCCATTATACTTAAGCGAAACTTAAAAATAAGACGTTCTTAAAAAACTATCTATTGTGACACACTTAAAATGACAAATACGGCAGACGAACCGGCGACTATAATTTTATGGCATTTTAATATTTGACCATAAATCAGTCATCAAAATAAATCATGTTTCTATGTTTATTGTTATATGTTGGTTTATTTAAATCAATGTGCTTGCAAACAATTTGACAAGTTTTAAAAATAGTCTTGATATTTTGAGATAAAACTTATGGTTTTTTTTTAAAACATTACTTCCTTAGCGATCGAAATGAGCCGGTTCTCGCCTCCGGTCAAGATTTTATAACCAGATTATATTTACTTGTTAGGATCCTTCCGTAGTAATTAGTTATCAGTTTTAGTGTAATTACTCTGTAAAGATCATTGACCTCTTAGATAGATCACCTGTCTAGTTAGAAATAATTTTGGAATATGTCTTTCATATGTCCGGATAAGTGAGAAATAAAAAAAAGAGAACTAATATGGAAAATAAACCAAAATATCAAACTAAATGGAGTTTTCGAAAGCGATGTTTTGTGGTCAATTTTAATAAATATTTAAATGCATAAGTGGTACCTACCCTAAAGACCTTAAAGACATTTCTAGTTAGAAATAATTTTGGAATAAGATGTGTGGATGAGTGCAAAATAGCAAAAAGTGAACAAATTTGAAAAAAAAAAAACTAAAATATAAAATTAAACGGAGTTTTCGAAAGCATAAAAACGATGTTTTGTGGGTAATTTTAATAAACATTTATGTCATCACTGGAGATGACATAAAGACAGACAAATAAAAAACACATTCTCATTTTATAATACGTCAAAATGATTATAAGATTTATATCTGCATATTTAACACATGTTAGTTAGTTGCATCCTCAGTTTTGCAAGATTATCTAATATGCCAGTTTTATACATGTTTCTAGCGTGGGAAATACATCAATATTATGTAAAAATGCAACCAATGATCTTGATATATTCATCAATTATTAATTCGCAACGTCTAAACAAATATTTATATGTATAGTGTGAAACCGGTCTCTGTATAATATGATCAGTTATTATAAACTTAAAGATTTTTGTATTTTAACATAACATAACATATCATCACGCCTGTATCCCCGAAGGGGTAGGCAGAGGCGTACCAATGTACACCCACAGTTCGCCGATATGTTTAGGTCCCATGTAATAGGGGGCGAGCCTATTGCCACTAACCGGGCACAAATCCAAACTCCGACCTGCTACTGAGAATTTCATAGAAAAACCCAATAACACCTTGGTCGACCCGGGAATCGAACCCAAGACCTCTAGCGTAGCAGGCGCGCTTAGCACCACTAGGCCAACGAGGCAGTATTTTGAAAAGGACAATAATTGACAAGATGCTTTTTTTTACGACGCATTTTGTTCTAAACATCTTGACTGTCATTCATATCAAAAATTTTAAAATGATGAATTTAAAAATCATCAGTATATGAAGAAAACTGTGTAAAAAGCAAGAACATAATTAATTATGATAATGCAACTAAAACGTTCATGTGAAGTAAACATTCACGTGTTTGGTCAACATCATATAAATATTAATTAATAGCATACAATTATTAATTTAATATAGAACAAGTATTCTGACTTATGCGAAAGTTGGACAACATCATAACATAGTATCTATGTACAGGTCAATAACCCCGCATAATGACACATCTATAAAAACAAAATTAACCTTTGTACGAAGCACCGTAATCCTTAAAATCGCACACCACTAAAATACTGCATTAAAACTATTAACACAAGAATCTCACATGAAAAAATAAGGTTATATTGAAGTCTAATAATTAAAGCAAAGCATGTAGACGTCGAAACTCAATTAATATATCTACTTTAGCAATTTAATTTTATTACATAATTTATGTACATAACTGTACTTCGAGTTTTCATTAGTCGACTTAGGGTATGCACACACTTATCGACAAGACCGACAAACGTTATTTATGGGAGCATTTTATTCGGATTTTGAATATCATCTAGGTATAGTTTATGGTGCGGTCTGGTTATAGCAAACTATTTTAATGCTGATTACAAATTAATTCTAGAAACTTGGATTAGTAATTTGGTTAAATTGATTGATTCATACTTTGTTTCTTAGAAAAAGTATGGTAACGTTATCTTTTTTGGTATTTTATAATTAAGCTAGTGAAATATACGCGATTAACTGTGCTATAATCAATGTTTATTTGACAATCTCTAGATACCTACTTTGAGTTATTAATATGTTCTTAAGACGTTCTAGTTGATACCAACATGAACTGCTCTTAGACACCCATAATAGAACACACACCCAAAAAATCCTCTAAAATACATTTAAGCAACTTAGCAGACAGACAATTACATAATCCATTGCATAAATTAAAGATCCATCAAATGATGAGCACGTATAGTGCAATAATTAATCAGACACTTTCAAAACAGTTGAGAAATGGTGCCGTTAAGTGTAGAACTACCTTTATTTCTTAAACGTATCACCGACAAATTTGTACTAATTATAGTTTTTTCAACGCATCACGTCCGATATCGACTTAAAAAACTAACGGTTGCGACCGGAAATAGAGTTTTTTAAAGGCTTTTTAGTGAAGACTCCTTAAATATAAAGTTAAGGATGATCTCATTATTTACGCAACATTGATCGTATAAAAACTGGTCGTATGCTCTTAATGAGGTAAAGCTTGTAAAGTGTTTCTAAGGAGGTTTTATTTTGTTTCGTCTATTAGGTTGTTTTTTGTCTCGTTTAATTATAATTGGTGGATAGTTTTCGTTTGCCATTGTGTTGTTAAATCAGCTTGCGGTTAAAGATTGATTTAGAAAAGGTTGCGATATTTTTATGCCGAAATAGTATTAAAACAATTTGAATGGTACCTCGATTTAACCCTCTTTTTATTAAGTATATTTAAACATATCGGCGAACAGTGGGTGTACATTGGTACACCTCTGCCTACCCTTTCGGGGATACAGGTGTGATGATATGTAAATTCACAATACTCAGATATTAAATATACGTAATAGGAATACTTTACGTTACCATGTGTAAAGTCTTTACACACAGTTTTAAGTGATTGGATATATTTTTAACAACAAGTTCCCTGGCTGCTTTTCATAACACTAGTCTTTTTAGTCAAAATAATTATAAATAGTTGTTCAGTAACATTAATAAGTTAATGAACATCATTCGCTAGTAACTTAGACCAGATCCCTTAACAAAAGAGGGCATGGCGTAAATTTGAATATTTCACGCATTTAGCCGACGAGCGACGCGTGGCGGACACCGGATACGCAAATGCTTTATTCAAAGCCCAAGAATGCATCGGCCAAGGTCCTAACTTTAAGGGATTTATGGAGAACAAACTTAATGTATTATTGTCCTTAAGAACATTCATGGTTTTACTTGAATTCAATTTGGACAGCATGGGTTTTTAACACCCTGTAGGTAGGGCTATCCTTGTAGTAAAAGACCGCTGATTTTTATCGTTAAATAAAATATGCTTTTGTGCTTGCCAATCCTAATTCTTTAGCCTGCACAATTAATGTAATAAATTTTGAATGTTTAATAATACGTAAAAAAATCGACTTTAACTTAAGAAACATAATACTATTCTAAATTCCCAAACGCACAAGTCATGGTGACCAACTAACCCAAAAAAGCCGAGCTAACCCAACCAAACGTCGAACCCGTAAAATTACTAATGGGGGTATAAATTACCCCTTGATCGCGAGACACAACTAGCACCTGCCACCGAATAATATAATAATTAGAACTCGCTTCGCTTGATGTTTCCATTATTTTGAGCAATAAATTTTTTTTTTTTTTTATTTTATTTTGTGCCCGGAACTGGGGCTGCATTTGTTTATTGCAGTTAGTTGTTGGTGGTAATTATTTACCTCATTTTGTTGTAATGTGTAGCATTCGGGGGGTTATGCCACTGTTACGTTTCGTTAGTCCAGCAGATGTTTAGCGTAATACTAATATTATAAATTTAAAAGATAGTGAGGATGTACGAACAGAAATTACGACGTTTACTACTAAACATATTTTTATTACACTTTACTTATACATAAAAAACGCTCGAATTACACATGTACGAGTACATAGGTGCTAGTTATTTATAATTATATAGCTATGCAATTAGTGTTGTTGAACTCATTTATCAGTTTAAAATCATCAACATGACACATAAGATGCACATAAGTAAATGTAACAACCAAATTATCTATCCCAAACACGGAACATAAACGAATGTAGCTTGTGTATACAATTACGTGCACAATTTAAATCTATTACCATCTTAAACATAGGAAAACGTGAATGAACCTAGTTGCCACGAAATGAAAGCCTACAGAAAAGCCATTAGTAAGAAAAATCCAAAGTCACCTGATTTTCTTTCTAAATCATCATCATCATCAGCCGGAAGACGTCCACTGCTGAACAAAGGCATCCCCCCTAGAACGCCACAATGAACGAAAACTCGCCAATTGCATCCACCGGGTGCCCGCAACTTTGACGATAACCTTTTAATTTCTTTCGCGAAGAAGGTCAAAATGATCGTGAAATGCTGTTACACCCGAGTTATCAGCAGTGTACTAAACTGTGCATTACATTTGTCCAATCCTTTCTTTTAAACTTATGATCCAATTATTTTACGTGTCAAACTTATCGCTCTAGGATCAGCAAATGCTATGCAGAATTATAGATTATAAAACAGACTGTGATGTAAACATTTACTAATGATAGAGTTATGCATATGGATCCTTACTTCAAGTTACTCTTAATAAACAAATGACCATCTTTCCGCGTACAGTAACTACACAGTACAATTACATAGAAATAATGTACCACTATCTAAGCGTGGGACAAATCTATCTAATCGTGCGAAGTTAGCCTTCTTAACTCTAATTTAGTGTTAAAATATTCTATTCGTGTATTAAGACAGACATGGCGACATGAGGCGCCACCTATCAATGTATCTACCATGAGCTCTCAAAACAGAACTGTAGACGACGTGTAAGAGAGATGCCGCTATACGCGTTGTAGAGCGCTGTCTCTTTTCCTCATTGGCATCGCTCCAGTTTTATGGTGTCATGGTGCAGGGTCAGGTCTACTGTGAAGTTTCGCAGCGCATTTGTATCGAATGCCAAGTAATACATTATGCGGATGTATTCTAATTGTTGGCGGTCTATAGTTTTGATTAGATTAGCCTTGTTAAGTGGTTCTGGTTTCTTCTGGGTGGGATTATTCTACTTTTCTGTGAATATCCTTTGTCGGTTACGAAGAAAGTGAATATATTTAAGGGGGAATTTTCGTGTTTCGAGTCTTGACCAGGATGTCGAGTACTGGTATTTATGTAATTGATTGAAGAGGCTGTAAGGTACTACTAAAATTTAAGCGATGGTAGAAATCACCTATAATTTTTTTAGACAATCATTATAGTTACAAGTTAGAAAAAGTGATTTCTGGTCAATGGACCCTAACATAAGTAAACTATAAAACAATACTATAAATACTCTAAAAAAATAGCGGTTCAATACCCTACTTTTGATAAACCTATCACAATCAACCGCTCAACTAACTTCAAACATAATATTCATCTCATACAGTACCAAAAAGGACTCATAACTCCAACAACTGATGAAAAATAAACAAACCTATTTCGTCTAACATTCCCAGATGTGGAAGAAATTCTTTAACAATAACCTCACTAATTCACACTTGGTAAATTAAATTAACTTAGAATCGACTCCAAGCTGATCGGCCGGTCAAGGTAGGGCTGCCGCGTTTATATATTTAAACTTATAACTCGAAAAATGCATCTCGTCTTTAGAAAATAATTTGAAAGTGAAAAAAATCTAATTCTTAATTCTTTATTGTACACATACACGGATAAACATTACATTTATTAGAATAAGTTGATGTACACAGGCGAGCTTAACTCAAAATTGAGTTTTCTTCCAGCAAACCTCTTTGAGCGATAGTGAGATTAATAATTGTAAGTGGTTAGGTAGATAGAAGTGTACAACTATTATAATATTTATATATATATTTTAATATACATACATTCAAATACTACATACAGTACTTATATACTATGATATATATAAGATATAGACATACATAGACTACATAACTCAAATTGAAAGGAAATGCTCTTTTATCTTTTTCTTAAATACGTTAAGAGAAGTGCTATTACGCAAGGAATGTGGAAGTGAGTTCCAGAGGCGCACAGCACGAATAGTAAAAGATTCGTCGTAACGACTAGAGGAGTGAAGAGGAGTGCGAAGGAGAAGAGAGGAAGAAGTACGACAAGGCTTACCCCTGGGGACCAGGTATTCAAATCGTTCCCGCAGGTAGGTTGGATATTTAGGATTGTGCAAGACTGAGTAAAGGAGAGAGAGAATATGAGAATCTCGACGTTGCCGAATAGGCAACCACTTCAACCTAGCCCGGAATTCCGACACGTGGTCGTACTTCCGCAAACCAATCTCAATCAACCATCTAGTTTACTTATTGGTATAAATTCAGTTCATTCTGGTACAAAACTATCTAAAATTTTGTGAACTTACTCTATAACAGGACTACTCTTCACCCCTTTGGATTGATATACGCTTTCGGTAACACGCATATGCGTATGCATGTACAGCTAAATAAATAAATAGTTTTAACTCTAAGATAGACTATCTAAGATACTTGGGATATGTTAAGTAATATACCATCATAAATGGTAAAATTGCCGGGCAAAATCAAGTAATAATATATTTAATCACCGAAATATGTGCCTGTTCTCAACCAGCCAGTGTAATCAACATCCTTATTTTGACACTTACATCTCTTTTCAAACGTAAACCGCAACGTAAAGGATGTTGTACGCATGCGCAGTAGCTAAAGGTTGTCAAGTATAACAGAGCTGACCTTTTCGGAAAAGCCTCCTTTGCACATCCTGGTTTGAGAACGGTAAGGCCTTGGCAATTCGCGGACCTAAATCGTATCGATCCATTTTATAGACAAGTTTATAGTGCCCTTTCGTTTTCTAATTACTTGAAAATTGATTCTGTAAATTGATTTAAATTCTACTGTTATATGATTTAGCACCCTCCTTTCTTCATCTAGGCTCGTGTTAAATTTTATCTCAAAAAAAATTTTTTTGCATATTGTTAGTACTATTATTATATTTCAAATAATTTGTACATAATTTGTCGTGTTATTCATGACAATATTCCCCTATAGCTCCACCAATCTATAATGCATTTGTGACAACCCTAAATTCAACTGTTTGCTTGCTCATTACTGCTTGCGCTCGCGCACCGTAACGGTAGGGTTGGTCTAGCCCCCTTATTATACCAACCATTGACACTTTTGATCGATTTTAAACTCTATAAATACTTGATAAGGTTGATTTTTGTATTTTACTTGTGGTCAAGCTTTTTATTCCATGTAACAATTGGTTTAAGGATTTCTTAAGTGGAGATATTGTAGAAAATGTTTGTTTCTTTGTCTGTCTGCTCGTTTGAGGTACAGACCGCAGGTAATTGAATGCAATCATAGACTAATCTGGTTTATCAAGATGTCTCAATTGTTTATGGTTTGTGATCTATTTAGAATCTGTAGACGACAGAATTAGAAAATTACTCTTTATGTTAGATTTATTAATCTTGAAAAAGGATTCTTGATCTTAGCTCGTCGTTATTTATATTTATTAGTTTTATTGATCACTTTAAATTCTTTAATTTAAATAGTTTATAACATACTATATATTTCTTTAATTATAGCCCCTTCTCACCAATTCTTCTCTTCAATTAATCGGAATCTCTGCAGAACATAGGCGTCTCTTAAATTACTGGCCATTTCGTCAAACCTACCCAAAAATAATAATAATATCAACACTTAAAATACGAGCACAATAAACCAACTTAAATATCGCATAATTCAAACTCAAAACGAAAACCGACTATCTTAACATTCTTTTGCGGACCCTACTTCATCCCTGCTATACAAAAACCACCCCTATGGTTAGTACTTAAGATTGTTTTTCGAATAATGCGGTCATAGGTCAAGTTATGCTTGAGTTATCTCAAGTAAGGGCTGACCACAAGTTTATTGTCTTAGTTTTTATTTAAGGGGTATATTGGACGGAAGTGACGTATCGTTGGGTTTTATTATACTTTATTGTCTGTCCGTCTGTCCTTCTGTCCGTCATATGGATATTTGATATGAATATGTGTAAGACAATGAAAGTAGGAAGTTGAAGATAAGGTAACATTAGATTGTTATTGTCTTGTACTTTGATTGACAGAGCGGCCCTTTAATACAAGGTTATATTTTTATAGCTGAAAAAAATATTTATTAGTTCTGTAGTGAGTTGAGTTGTTTATTTGTAAAGGTTACTGGGCGTTTCCTAAAAACAAATCATATTATAAAAGGAAAATAAAAATAAATTATGAAAAAACGAGATCAAATAGCTACACTACTTGCTCATTGCATAATTACTAAGAATAATTATTTATTCAAACTAATCACATACATATTTATTTGTGTTTGAAGTGAGAACTCATATAATACATATGGTTCCAAAGACTCTGGAGGCCTCACTTTATACTCCTTGAATCCGAATCAACTATTACCAACCATTACATCCATTGAATAAAGTTTTTGCAAACACTTTTCAAGTATTTTTTACCTAATAATTATACCGCCAAGCCTAATTGGCTACCTTACAAGTCACAGTTCAAGGTTTAACTTATTAAATAAAGTTGTTGACTTACAGCCAGTAGCTGTGAATAGCAAAAAGTTAAGCCTTAGGGTTAGTTAAACCTTCTTTGGTTTAGACATTTAAGTCCATTGCGCATTTGGACTTTGGATTTCATATACGTCCAAAGTCCATGCTCTCAAATTCAGAGCATGAAGAATTAACGAAATATATATGATTTTGTATATTTTTTACTGTCTCATAGCTATGTGGTTATAAAGTGCGACAGAAATGCATATCTATAAACAATAGTATACGACTAACTCCGTGGTCGAGTGGCGTACGCGCCTTCAAGGTATCGCTAGCTCTGAGATCCCGGGTTTGATCCCCGGACTGGTCGATGTAGAAACCATATCTTCTACATTGCCTCGTATCTGGGTGTTTGTGGTACCTTTATTGTTTCTGAATTCCATAACACAGGTGCCATAGATACTTTTTGTTCAGAGCAATGTATGTTATGTTGTCTGCATTTATTTATATAAATGGGAAGAACATAGGGGTAAAGTTTGGCAACGAAAAACTATTAAAAGTGCAATAACCTCAAAGGTCTATGAACGTTAAATTCGGCGCTTATAACAAAAATTACACATTTACTTCGCTCCAGTTACTATTTAGTTAATTGTTTTATATGTCTAAGACATGCGTTTTGCGTAAAAAACACGCAACTATATCATAATTTCTATAGTTTACTGCGTAATAAAGATCTGTATAGATGTTGCATATGCATATGGTCCAATGTATTTTTAATTATAGTGCAATATGGATTTCGATATAAAAATGTGGGGCGGAAATATTTGTCCATACTTTAAAGGTATTAAGTAACAATTATTTGTTACTTAAATATATTTTTTATGTAGGATCAGGTCAGTAAATTGAATGAGAGACCTGCAGATTGAGGTCAATAGGTCCAGTATTGGACTATTACGGGCTGACGGTAACGATAATAATAACAATCACATGTAACTGCACTATATCACAATACAAACACTTTTTCTTATACAGAGTAGAATTTTTAAAAACATTAATTTTGCATACAGATATATTTTTCTACTATCACCTATTGCGATCAAAATGATCAGCAAAAGAGTAGCAATATTAACTCTTAACCTTTTATTTAAGTCAAGTACACATCTATACTAATATTATAAAGAGGAAAGATTTGATTGTTTGTTTGAATTGAATAGGCTCCGAAACTACTTGACCGATTTGACAAATTAGTTCACTGTTGGGAAGCTACACTATCTGCGGTTAACATAAGCTATATTAATTTTCAAAAAAGTTAGGGATCCATGGGATATAGTTGTAACGCGGGTGAAACCGCAGGGCACAGCTAGTATTCTATATAGATATAGCCATCAACATCAAGTAACCCAGAAGATTGACTTTCTAAATAACAAACAAACGCCGATCGTTTTGCATATTAATAAGGCAATAAATTAAGTATAGGTTGGCAACACTTTCAAGTAAAACGCGCTCACTTAGTGTTGTGTAATGCGTTGCATCATTATTTGGGTGCTTCTTCTTTTAATAGTTGTTATTAAATACGAATATGTTTGTTAATAGATCGTGTATGTAGTATTAAAAAGAATGGAATAGAGAATTTCACGATAATATCGTATAAACCGCTTATGGCATATAAAGTTGTTTTGGTTGAAAAGCTTTGGGTTAAACGCGAATACTACACTTCTACTACTACACGAAAACTAACACATATTTTTCTTATCCCTATGAGTATCTTTAAAAAAAGAAAAAGAACCACGTGAAAAAGTTTTGCAGAACAAAAAGGATCATTACATCTTCATTTCTATGTAAACAAGTGGAGCCGTGCACCCTAAACTTAAAAGCGACTAGAATCAAGACCTTAAAATATATTTGACCAATCAATCATTAACGTACAATCAATAAAAAATAATAATGTAAGTAATCTAAATCGAGCAATTACTCACTTTTTTTAACACAAACTCCTTGACAACAACCTCACCTTTTCAGTAGCTAAATAACGAGTGGGAACCGTTACTTATCTACACCCATCGGCAATCGTGAACATCAATTAAACTAATGAATATTCATCCACCATCCCCTCAGAACTCATTATATCATAAATTCGTTTATAAAGAACCATCCATCATTAACTGATAAGGATTAACTTAGTTTCCAAGGTTTGAGAATTAATTGACGTCAGAATTTCCAAAGGGGTAGACGGATTCAGTGAATTGGAACCGTCAAATTACTTATTCCACAGGACAATTACAAAACCTCGATTGACAGAAACGCTTAAAATAGCAATACACAGCCCAAAGCCTAAGCTACATAAATCTAGTACTTTGAAAAAAAAAATAGCAATAAGATAAATAAGGAAATCGTTAAAGTTTACTACTATATAATACAAAAAAAATACGCGGTAATAAAATGAAATCCTCATAGCTTTATTGCATCTAACAAACAGACAAACTTTAAGAGCTTTGATTATATACCTATCCATAAAATCAAATAAGAAGAAGCTAGTAGCAGAGGTTCCAAAATTACATACTTATATGAAGATCATTTTTATGTTGCAATGATACCTTATGTTGTGACATAAAAGTAATTCAAATAGAAATAAGTATTGTAAATTTCCATCCGGTAAGACGGTAATTCGACCCTAATATAATTTATATAGTGGCAATAGGCTCGCCCCCTGTTACATGGGCTCTAAACATATCGGCGAACTATGGGTGTAGATTGGTACACCTCTGCCTACCCCTTCGGGGATACAGGCGTGATGATATGTTGTTATGTTGTATAATTAAGAAAAAGTCCAGGAAGAAGAAGATTTCATTAATTGCATATATGACTAATCCACAACACAAAAATAACACTCAAGTCTTCTATTCATTGTTAAAACAGCGAACTTAAATTTTCTAACAAGTGTACTTGACCAAGGGGTCAAGACTGCGAACAATTTGGAAACATTATAATACATTATAGTTCAGTTATAAAGCCATTTTTTGCTACCTATTGTATGTTTAATTTGCGCATGATTATAACGGCCGACATTGAAAAAGGTTGTATCTAACACTTCCTGGTAGAATGTTCTGTAATACCTCCTTGGTAAAAGGAGGCTCATTTATTCAAAACAATTTGGATAATACCGGAACCTCCTTGGTCAAAACATATTGTTAATGCAATGTTTCTTCTATACTTCTTTAACTTTAGTATAGATGGAGTATTTCCCAGTTTAATTGATTGCAGACCTAAAGGAATTATTTTGTCGACGGGTCGACTGTGAAACGCAGAAGACCAATGTAGGTAGGTAGGTAGGACCAATATGTAATGATGGAGACTTACACCTATAGGTTAGGTATTGATGAAGAGAAAACAACCTTCGCTCTTAATCAACCCAATTGTAATTTGAACAAACTAAAACCTTGTTGGTCTGAGTTTCAACACTGATCCACCTTCATCTCTTATGTGCTTTAACCTTCTTGATTATTCGGGAGTGATGCCTAATTGAAGAAAATTACAGACAATTGTCTTTAAAATCATTGTTCCAATGAAACTTCTAGCTTCCCAATCCCATTGCCCATTACACCCAAAACCAAGTTAATACAAAAACCTATTATCATTCGTATAATGAATGGTTTTGACAGTCGCCGTGTAAGGCACCGGGCATTTCTCCGGAGGTTGGCGCATGCGCGCACGCTCCGGAACGGCGCGCGTCACGCTAGCACACCACGCCCGTCGCGTGCGCACACACACACACATTAACATACCCTTCTACTGTGGTATGAGGTAATATACTCCTGGACAAAACGAATACCTAATACGTTTTTTTTCTGGAACATTCTCGTCATATTATTTTCACGTTCTAAATTTTAACGAAGGAACTTTAGCATACACAGCTTTAAAAACCTTATTTTTTTACACAAGGCAATTAAAATACGCGGTGGTATGTTTTTTAATAAGACTTGTTTTGAAGTTAATAGTTTGAATCTTAACAGTTACTCCCAGAAGAAAATACACCATGTCGCATATATTTAAAACATTTTATTCACGACACTGTAAATATACTACAATTGTTACGCCATCTTTACTTAAACGGTTATTCACACACACATACACACATATACGTAATATATTGTAACTGTGTATAATTGCTTTTGGGGACTCCTACCTGACTATTATTAGTAATTTCTGATGTTAAGCATCTAATCAGCTTTATTTATTCCGCTCTTAAAGGTTAGCTTAATACTTTTAATTATAAAGATGTGGGGTAGATAGCAAATAAAAAAGGAAGATCTAAGTAAATTGATTGTGAAAAGATAGATAACTTTCTGGTTATCTGTGAAGACGCATTGCCTCGTAAAGACAAAATATATGCTTTAAATAGTAGCTACTGTAGACTGTAGATCCTACAACATTTATTGGTCATACATCAACGTCTTTGTCTTAAAAAACTTTTTATTCTACTATTTTTAGAGTCAATTACATGAAAGCTCTTTAAAGCTTAAGTTAATGAAATTAAGGATCCTTTAGACCTTTTATTTAATTCAGTTACGAAATAAATTAAACACGAGTCTCAAAATGGCAGGTACTTTGTTGAAGTCACAATTAGTGATCAAGAGTGGATTTTTTTAATGCGCTCTCGAGGGAAAGTACTCTATATATTTTAATTCAAAAACAAACAAAATACATTCCATATTCTTGAAAATACTAAAATTGTTTTTGTAAGCTTTTTAGTTTGCATTGCGATTTTTGCGAACCAGACGGCTTTCAGAGTTAGTACTTCCCTACTATTCCACCCTGTATACTGCATGGCTGTTTCTATATGTCAATTTTAAATATTTTGAATATTTACCCAAGATGTAAAAGAATTTCTAGTAAAATATGTAGAGACCGCGAAATTATTTTTTTGCGCTGGCAATTAAGTAAATTGATAGTGACCTTTATTTTGATGTCTGTAAACACTTGTTCAGTCGTACGCCTATTATTGACAGTCGTTCTTTTAGAAAAAGTCTTTAATGAACTTGAAGACTTTCTGAATCAAATATCACTTTATAGTTTATGTTTAAATATATTTTTTTCATGTCACAAAGCTACATTCATCACTGAATGTCAAGCATAAATAATAATGGCAAATAACTTTAATTATACATTTTATTATTTTATGATCAATTTCTACGGTTTAATGTAACGCAGTCAGTTACTCTTTTACATTTTTCTTTCTCCTAGTAAATTTACCGTAAAATGACTTAACTGTAACTTATTGTAGGAATGTTTTTGCTTATGCCACTTGCATAATAATAATATGATCCATTATGCGTCTAAAATAGCTTGAAAAGTCTGTTATTTTTTGGATTCCCTCAGGGCACCATACTGGGCACTGCTTTATCTTAAGCCTTTGACACGGATAATATACCACTGTTTTCACTGAAATTGTATATTTAGCATCGTTATTCCATCATTAGCTAAAAATAAACCTTCACATCAATCAAAACTGTATACTACCAAATTCACACAAGAAAACATAATTATATACGAAAGTTGATCTCCTTTAGATGAGTTTTTTCAAAGTACTGGGTGGTCATCAGGCAAAGGAACTGAATTAAATAAGCTTGCTTACAACTCGCCTCGCCAGATAAGTGATAAATCATTTTGAACTTTCGATTGTTTATTTATAGAACGTAATCTTAATTTGTTCTCATTTGAATGATGAGCTTTTGAAATAAAGAACATAATGATGCGAATATTACTTTTATTTTCTGTGCGAATCGATTCTTTTTATAAACAATAAAGGGCTTTGAAATTTAAAAAATGTTATGAGCCTCTACTGCCCATTTAAACATTTTATTTCAAATTACTTTTATCACACCTGAATTAAATAAAATCGTGTTTTTACAATTGATTGCGTGTTCAATAAACGTACTTACATGTAATTTGAAATAAACAAACATATTTATAAAAACATTTCGTTGCAAGAAAAGTAATGAACCCGTTTAAACTATATCAGACCGGCAGTTACAAAATTTTATTAGTTTTGCTAATTACAACACACGTTGTCTGACATTTAAGCGAAATTCAACTTAATTATCTGGATCATAAAACTGATTATTAAAGAACAAATTGATGGTAATTATGAGAGCATACACCCTTTATTAAAATACCTGATTGTTGCAGTCTTTGATGTGAATGCTTGAATGAATGAACTTGTTTTAAATTAATAAGAGTTTATTCTATATCATTATTTGTATTATCATGTGTAGTAATGATTCGATGTGATTTTATCTTCCCAGGTTTTGTAATTGTAGGTGAATTAATTACTGTGTATACTTTGGTTATTATATTGTAGCTAGCAACGTTGGAATCAACATAATTGTGTAATCTTCGTTGTGTTTTAAATGTCGACAAATTATTGTTTAATTCTTATTCTATGTTGTCAACATTATAATCTTTTTGTCTTTCTGTGAATGTTGGTTTATTAAGACATAGTGTATCATTGTATTATTATCATTGTAGGCTTTGTTGATTCTGATGTTTAATTTTTACGCTTTGTTCTACTGCTTTTATTGATTATGATCTTTTCAAGCCTTGACCCAAACTTTATTTGGGTCGGCTTCCAGTTACACTAGATCATTACTACAAGAATTATATCCAGCAAAATCTTTACTTATAATATTCCATTATATCTCACTCAAATCCAAACATTAAACAAGAACTTTACTTTTTTCATTATCAAAACACCCATACATCCACAAACAATCTTTTATTCTAACTTATTCGTAGGTCAAGCTACGGAGTCTCGTATATCAAAGTACCCCACCGGAACGGGCAAACCGCGGTCACCACACATAGCTTACATTACCATACGTGACCAGTGCAGTTAGACCTCTCCATGACTTTAGCTGTGGACGCGTTCTGACTGTTGTTTGTAGTCGTCACTTGTAGATTGCCAATAAGCCTACAGGTTGCCAATTTACCAATTATGATACATGAAGTACCTATTACCTATGAACATTCTGACAAAAAATTGGAAAGACACACAAGTTAGTATGACAGATTGGCCGGTTTTCTACGCGAGGATGAGGATTTTTTTACTATAGAAGTCTATATAGCAATGCAAAGTTTTGAGTGGACGTTTGAAGACGCTATATTTCCCCAGTTAGGTAAGTTAATTTCGCATATTATAATATTAAAAGTTTGTTAGAAACAGCGATGGCTTTCTAGACAAGTTATATTATCGGAACTTTGAGTGAAGAGAAAAACACAAAGTTTATTTCACCATTGTTTGAGTCAGGGGTCTTTTAATACTGGGTGTTATATGCACGTGTTATCTATTAAGATAGAAAAGGATGTTGTTGGTCATTTGTCGGTGGCAGCTCCAGGCTTTTATTACACTTATTTAATAAAATGTAGATTGTTTGTTTTGTGTATAAAGGCTTAGATTGAATCTTGTTGAGATGAGGTTTTCAACTGAGATTAGAAGAACTGCTGTTTCTTCATGAACAAATTATTTTAGTTAAATAATATTTTACATAAAATGATCAAAGTTGTAAGGACGATAATTTAAATGCATGTTCAGCTTTTCCCTATAAAATAAAAGTTTACTACCTTAAAATAAAGTTAATTTGAATTCTGAAATACTTAAGCACTACGTAATATAATAGATACGAAAGATATGAAAAACCTATTTTAGCGTATAGAAGTAGGGTTCTCAAAAGACGGTCATTTCTGCAATAAGTGATTTTATTAGGTTGTTTGTGACCAAAAACGTACAAAACGGACGTCTCTACCAACCTCGTAAAGAAACCAGCGTAATGCTACACTAATTGAGCGGTAACCTCAGTAAATAAGTCCATCAAATAAAGGAAGTCGTAAACAATCTTAATTAAATATTATATTTGCCTTTTAGGCGGGATTTCCTATTGTATTTATTCTAGAAATCTTCGAAACTTCTCACAAGGCACGCGGAAACTATTTCGTAATTAATTCTGTTTTATTTTTTAGTTGAATAATTCGTATTACTTAGTTGATATTTCGATGTACGTAGGCAGTTGCTAAGAGAAATACTTTACCTAATATTTGTAGATTTTAGCAGAACAAAACGACCATCAATATCTTACAACTTCGATTATTTTTTCATAGATTGCCAAAATTGCAAAGTTCGCCTTACACTATGTGTACCAAACAAAGTGTATTATTAAAGCGATATACTTATAACGTTTCACGGACTTTACGTTGTCAAAATGTTTCCTTATCTCCGGCTTTCTTGCTTAAATGTTATCCATCGCTATCAACAGCAAGAGATAAAGTCATACCTTGATACCCTATGATCAAAAGGCCATTAGACCTACCATAGCCAATACATCTATACTAAGTTCCGTAAGTAATAATGTAATGCCAGGAATAAGCACAATTTGTCATAGATATGCACTTGTATAGACACATTATAGTATTCTATTTAGGACGAGAATAATTTAAGTGAGGTTAGGCTGTTTGCAAACGTGGCGATTGAGAGTTGCTTTCAAAAAATCAAATCAGCTATTGATATATTTCTAGCCCTAAAATTATCTGACCGGCTTAATTAATTTATTATTAAGCAATTTTAATTTCAACGTACTTTTTCAATTATTTTAAGATATAACTACAGTGGTTGGTGACTTTTATAAGTTTCGGGTATACCAATCAAGAGAGTGATTTTTAACACAAAGTTACTCAAAGTATAAGATATTTCGTATTTTTTTTAGGTATAGCATCTGAGTACTAAAGTACTCATTTCTCCAATTTACAAAACAATACTCATTAGGAGACTAATTTCTATCCCTTTGGAAATACATTTAATTTTAAACTATTTGAGAACAATAACGTATAGTGTGTACCTATTTGCCGAGCTCGCGGCCGCCCTAACACAGAACAAACATAGGATCCTTGATATTTATTGGCATTGCCTCACATCCGCCGCTAAAATTCTTATGATATAGCCATCGAGTCTGAATCATCGATTGAGCAAGTACTACGGTGTTTACTTAAGGGCAAGATAGATGAGTGAAATTAATTACTTTAATTATTTATGTCAACTGATTGGAAATGATTTTCCTGTGTGCTTAAAGGTAGATGATGTTTAGTTTTCTTTTCTTTTTTAGTTTTGTTAACTTTTTTTGCCGTAGGAGCAGAGTCCTAGAATGGAGACCGCGGCTCGGCAACCGTAACGTAGGACGCCCGCCCGCCAGGTGGACCGATGACCTGAGAAAGGTCGCTGGAGGGGACTGGATGCGGAAGGCGGAGGACCGGCTGTTGTGGCGTAAATTGGGAGAGGCCTATGTCCAGTAGTGGACTATGATTGGCTGATTGATAACTTTTTTTTAAACAGTTGCTGAAAAATCAGTTGTAATAAAATCAGTCTTCAGCAAGAATATCATCCCTAACCGCAGAAGTTGTCTATTTGATAAATAACCTGTTTTTAGAGATAAAACAGGCACAATGTACATTATGCGAATGTTAAGCAGTCATCACTGCATCTGAAAGCAATAGGTTAAGAATCTCATCAACTGTTGCATTTTCTTCACCTATCTTTTCACTCCTGTAAGCCAACAGGCTTGTACCATTGTGGCCACATTGGCCTTAAGTCAACAGAGCCTACATGCGGATTCCCGTCATAATCCATTACATAGAACATTACTATTGCTGGGTTCTGAACCTTCTCTTTACACCACCTGTGTCTAGTGCACCTGATATATCTTAAAGCATGTCAGTAATCCTCTTAGATATATATGAAGAAGAATACGAGTAACAAACATATATGATATACGAATTTATAGTCTTTCTGAAGTAAAAGCTAAATTGTCTTTCAGAAAAGAAGATAGAGAAAACTTGAACAATCTCTTATATTTCGTGGTTAAAAAATGGTATGTTTAGTACTGTCATCGTGAATATTATGAAGCGTTGTTTTATTGTGTTATGTTTGTTCTGCTATCTACTTTCATAATGGTATGTAAACAAGTCGTAGTATGAAACACATATTTGGTGATGTTATAGTTGCCTGAAAAATATTTTTTTTATTTTATTTTACAATAGTCTACTCGACGACCAATCTCCGTATTCACAGATGTTAATGGCTACTTAAGGGATTCCTTATGATCGATTAAAGAAATCGATTCTGGTAGAGATTCCTTTGTATCGATAATCGATATTAAAGTTAGTTTGACTATACCACAGACTAGAAACATCGATTAACCTGCACCCACTGACACTACATTTATCACCACCAACAATTCACAATCGAATCAATCTTGTAAGTGTACAGTACTGAATTCTCGTCATATTTCAGTGCCCAGTAATGCAGTGGACAAGCTAATAGCCCCCACATGGCACGTTACAATTTTCCCCACAATTTCACCCGCCGTACTGATTGCGAGCAACGGTTGACAATTGTGTTCTAACTGTGTTCAGAGTTCCGCATTCGAATGATAAAACGGAACGGAAGATATGTTATTTTCTTTTAGAGTCTATCATTAAGGAATGGAGGGAATGATTCTTGTTAAGTTGAGTGAGGGCAATGATTTGTTTCAAGGATGTGGTGATAGGTCCTTTTTATACCCAGTTTGTATTTACATGAATGGAAGAAAGTCGGTAAAATTGGCTGCATACTGTGATTTTTTTAATGGCGTAAAGATATTGTGATTTACATGACAATAACTTCTGTAAACTGTAATATTTTGCTTTTTTAGTATATTTTTTTAGCCAAGATTTTCCTCCAGCTAGCTTTAATTTCCTTACATTACATGCATTGATAAAAGATGCTGTAAAAATTTACCAGTATAAAAAAAAAAAACACCAAGCTAGTTTTTTTTTTACAAACAACGGATTTAACAAACTTCTCTCAAACCAAATCATGTTTAAATATACAAAAACACTATCTCCACATTTATTACGTAACACACTTTCTCTGGTCCTGCACCCTGTAGCGTCGCGGTCTGCTTGCGCACGCGCACTTTCGTAAGCCGATCCTGAAGATAACGCTGCATCACTTAGACTGCGTTTTTCAATGCGTTTCGTATGCACTGCTAGGTTGCTGTAACAATGCATTTTATGTTGTAGGTGAATGCTGTTCGAAATGTAGGAAATATGTTATACTGGTATAGAAAAGGGAAGTTTTTGATGAATTAACACTTAAAATAATAAGCTTTTTGTGTGTTATGTAATGATTAGAACTGATTCGTTAAGTAAAGAGATAAATATAGTTAAATATATTAAACGTAACTGTTCTAGTCTTATATACCTATAAATCGGTAAATTCGACATCTGGATTATCAAACTCAATCGTCACCTGCATGAACAATATAAAATTTGCTGATGTCAACGATTATATAAATGACAAAAAAAAACTTATCTCACTTGAATTTACTCGTCAAGCGCTGTTTTCATAATAAAATGGCAGACATTAGCTCATAGAAACAAAAAAATACTGTTTACTATAATCCATATAAGGCTAGATCTAATAACAAACAGTCATATAAAAGTTACACGATTTTTATTATTTATAATGCCCATATAAGTCCTGAATAACTCAAACATGATGACACAGACTGTAGGCGCCATTTTTCTAGATAATAGTTATTAAAATATGTATATAATACAACATTAATCAATAATAAGTTATCCGCGACCACATATTTCAGTATAATATAAAAATCTAAGTAAATAATTATATAAAAATCCTTGATAAAGAATGTTTAAGTCATTTTCCTTGTTGCAATAACTGAGAAATCATACTTACATCAGTTCGCACGCATGCGTGAACACCACCCACACATGCACACACATACACAGTACAATACACCACACAAATATACTTACAACGAATCATGAAATTGAACCTTATGCCCTTGACATCAAGATGATTTTATTTTCAGATTTTTAAGGCCCATGTTTGGTTGATTGTACATGTCACACACAAGCGCCCGCGCAACGTTTTAATTAATCAAGAATGTGATTTACAATACGCAAACAATTAGTGAATACCATTTCGTAAATACTAATGAACATTTTTTGATGGAATTACTATGATAAGGAAGATTTAACAATAGAATAACATTCAAGGTTGAAATAGGCAATCTTCTTTTAAAAACAAGTGGAGGTTTGAAAAATACAATTCTAACCTATTATAATATTATAACATCTTGGGATCAGTCTCACGGTTATCTGATCCGAAACTAAGCAGATTTTGCGTTAACTGATAAACATAGACATATATATTTCTAAATAGTTGAAACCCAGACACAGAATCAGATCATGCTCATCACGCGGAGGAGGTGGGAATCAAACCCACGACCTCCTCTATAGAGAAGAAGGTTAGTTATAAGTTTCACGTCCATGACTGTGTATCCGTTTGTGGCATCGTAGCTCCTAAAATAATGCAACTCGTGGAGATGGTTCTTAGCCTTAATACATTCTATCACGCCTGTATCCCCGAAGGGTAAGGCGTTAATAGGAAATAAATAAAATAAATAATAAAAAATAACGAAGGGTCTACCAATATACACCCACAGTTCGCCGGTATGTTTAGGTCTCATGTAATAGGGGGCGAGCCTATTGCCACTAACCGGGTACCAATCCAAACTCCGACCTGCTACTGAGAATTTCATAGAAAATCCCAATAACACCTTGGACGACTTGGGAATCGAACTAAAGACCTCTAGTACTGTGTGTATACGAGTATACTGTATACATGTACTATATAAATGCAATAAATGACGTAGTAACTATATAATTATATATACTATAGTTTATCAGTAACGTTTATCTTCACGCTTCTCCCACAACGGGGTGAGCAGAACTTACGGTATTGTCATGACGTCACTGGCGCAGTTACGCGGTAATACCTTAATGGATAAGGATCTCTTGTTTTTTGAGAAAGTAGTTTTAGCACGAATCAAGCAAAAAACAGAAGCAAATATCATAGGTAGGAAAATATTATTTTTGCCTTTTTTTTTTGTCAAATTAAATAAAATAAAAAATATGTACCACATATATTTTGCTCTTTAATAATAAAACGATTTCAATAAAATAAAAAGTAGTATTTTTGACGTAAAATTTAATCTTTATATTTTATCAAAATACATACAGTATGGCGCTGCATGCACTCATATAAAATACGTAATTAATTTTATGTTCAATTAATGTTTACCATCACATTAACAAGGCTTTTACATCTCAACTTACCATTTAAGGTATAATAATTGTTTCTCAGAAACACGAAAGACGAAAAAATTAAAGTGAGTTTTATGACTTTTGTTCCACGACTCTATTAAATAATACTTATTTAATCGTCAGATAAAATAAATAGCAGATCACTTACTTTGATAATTTTTCATCGAGTTTTTATAGCTTATTAAGTATCTGGCTTTAATTAACACAGTATTCCTATTTTGAATTAAATAATGTTAATTTAATTGTAATAAAATATTCATTCGCATAAAAACGATAAAGAATAAAAATTCACAGAGTTTTCGATATGCTTGAAAGCACAACAACAACGAAATACATTAACTATGATATTTTAGTATTAAAAACTTTTTAACCACACTATAAAAATACATTTAGAAATAAACACTGCTTAACTACGCACGTAAAGTTATATAAAAGTATTTTTGGTATTTACAGACAGATCGAAAAAACAATAAAAATAAAACTACCTACATCTACAATTACTCAAAAAATATGAAGTATTACAATCATGTTTAACATATAGTTGAAATGAATGACAGACAGACATTAATAAACTTTATTTGATCTTCAACTCAATGCAATTAATTGTAAAGCAGCTGTTTCCATTAAATTGAAACAAAAAGTCCAATTAAATGAACAAAAGTGAATGTGTGAGTGAATGATGCTCGAGCAAAATCATGCATCTGCTTTTAACCCTTTCTCTGGCGCGGGAGGCACGGGAGGGTTAACGGGTCGATAATGACCCAATTAAAGATGAACTGTTGCCACATGACGGAACAATGGCACCAAATTAACTTTTTTCTAACTTAACTTAGGTATCTTTGGGTTTAAACTAGAAGCGACAGTTACTAAAAAAACTGGAAAATAGCAGACGAATTTTCAGGCAATTTTTTTATTTTATTTGAAAAACCTATTTTGATAACCAAAATACGTTACGATATCACAATTCCAAAGATAGCCAATCTGCAATTACAAACCCTGAATAATCAAAAACCTACCATTCACTTTCCATCTAATCTAGCTCTCTAGACTATAGTAAATTATCTAAATTGTTCTCCAATACAATACCTTTATAAGACCTAATAATAAAACATACAATGATCATTCAAGAAAATAATCTTAATGAGTTGTCAAAAGCAATAGATATTTCTTATTGACGTTCTATATACAGACTGCTACTATCGATAGTTTCCCCCTGTGCCAAGCGAGAGCAGTTTTTAGTCTGAACCTAGTTCATTTCGATTTTCATTTAAGTTAATTTTCGCGCAACGAGAAACTTATATCTGAAAATATCGATGGTTTTGAGATTTAGATAGATGTTTTAAAATGGCAAGCTCCATCTTCATACATAATTCACGACAAAACCATTTCACACTAGTGCTTACGTTCAAACTCTGATAGGCTCACTCTAGTTCCTTATGTATACTCTAAGGTATTTCTTCATCATGAATTTAAAGGCTTTATAAAACTATAACAGAATATAGCCTAGATCTAAGATGAGCATTTACGCAATATCTTACATCACGAATGCTCACATTCATAAAAAGTCTAGTTATTGCTAAACAGCCTTCAAGTCTCATCGTTTCAAAATTTAAGAGGTTTCTACTATTGAGAATATGAACTGGCTTGGGTCAGCGCTGAAAACCAGCGCTGCTGTCTTGTGCCTGCGAGCACGAGACGCAGCTTCTATGCTGAGCGCTGACCTTATCTCACATAAGTGACGCAACTGCAGCGTTCTTCTTTCTTCTCTTGTTTTGTTTTCTAAGTTTTTTTTGTTTGTTGCGTCCTTTTTACTTATGTGTTAATAAATGGTTTTTCTTTCTTCTTTCTTCTAACTGTGGAGAAGTTATGATTCTGTGATGATTTTAACGCCCTTGAACACATGAAACTCTAAAACATTGCAGAATAGTTATATGACTCATAAAAATACAGGGAAAACTAAATGTAAAAAGATATACAATAGTCTGTATTTTTTACATTGACTGTCTAGCGTCTTCTCAAAGTATGTTTGGATCAGCGTCTATTCTCAATAGGTTCACATAAATACTGTGACTGGCTATTTAAAATCTGCAACCCATGACCTAGTTACCTAGCTAGGTTATAGCTTAATCAATGGGGTATCATCACCCTGCCCTGTTCCCATTTTTTTGGGGTCGACACAATGTGTATTCAGCTTCCATTCATCTCCGCTACTCATAACATAATCTACTCCTCTTTCTCATATCTTTCAGCTTATTCAATGGACAGACTATTATATTTTGTCAAATTACATTATTTATTATTAAATGGCTCATCCAGCATAACTATACTATATCAAATCGATTGACACGAAGGGGTGATCGGAAGTGTACGTCGGAAATCGGAACAAGGGGTGCGCATGCGGTAACAAGCACACGTGCGCATGCGCAAGTCCCGCACCAATCTGTGAGGGTGTGTACAAAGGGTTTATAATGTATAGTGTGTTATGGTCATTGACGACACGTGTTTGGTATTGTAATATTTGGTGCATGTGTTGTTTGTATGTATTTTATGCTCGATTGATTGGTTGTTAATAAAGGTTCTGAAATATCTATACATTATTTCAAGTAGCTAGAAGGAAAGGGAGTCACAATATTGTTAAAATATATCGCACATAAATTACAACATAGCTACTTCGTGACGCAAACATTATAAATTTCTAAATAAAAACCAACTTCTATTCCATCCAGTCCTAGTATTATTATATGTGTCATACATTTGCAGCTACCGTAAAATACCAAAAGAAAAACATAAATAAAAACCCAAACGTTCAAAAACCATCCAATTAGCAAATCGTTATCCCAAAACACTTAAAAAGCGTAACTTCAAAGATATTATCTTCAACAATAACTTCAAGTAACTTTCTTTAGTTCCAAACACATTTTTGCTCATAAAACCCGCGCTATCTATGATCTACTCGATTTCAGATAGTATCGGAACCGTCAAAATGTTTTGTACAAACTACAGTTTATCTACAATCTCATGCATACCTACTTACTTAATAGAGGAAATCGCCAATTGCATGAAACAATGACTTGTGGTCTACCCTATCCATATTTGATCCAACATTGGCTTCATCACCCATCCCTCTCACACTTATACCAATCTTCTCAAGAGAAACAAAGACGGGGGATTTGTAGCCAATGTTGGTAGCATGTTGGTGATTCGTGAAGATTGTTGTCTTTAATGTACGTCTACTATTTTGTCGTTATTTAATGAATGTAAAAACAATGTTGGTACAAAGAAATTGTTTCGCTGGTGGAATACGTTGAAATGATACTAAACGCTTGATAAATTGACGGAATTTTCTCAAGTAGTTACATGTTTGGTTAATTATGTAGGTGGATATAATTGTAAATAGGAAACATCAGCAACATTTTTATTTGTTATCAATAGTAAAAGACTTTTACTTTTTTTATAGCATGTTAAATTATAACCCATTTTTTGAAGATAAGCGCGTTATCCTATAAGTGCTGTTATTGTAGTCAAATCCAAAGAATTACAAATGCTAACCTGTCCTAACACAATTCGACTCCTACCAACAAATATACTCCATACAATACCATACATATAACAATCCGAGTTAATTAACGAAAGCCTTGAAAGTTACAATCACTGAAAGATAGGCATCTATATGTGGGTTTCAGATCTTTCCTAACTTGGCTCACTTAGGATAGACTAAGATGACGTGTCTTGATTATGTTCCCAACGTCTAAGGTTTTGACCTATTAATAAACCAGTTAATAATATTATATTATTATATTTAGCGTGAATTAGATCAACTAAGCAAAGGCTCCATTCTTTTCTGCTAATTCCCAAGGAAGTTGTGAATAGGAAAATTAATAGAAAGTAACTTGCAGAGGATAAAATATGAGTATTTTTATGGACGTAGAGAATTTATCCAACATTAACTTATATTAATCCAAATGGGAAAAAGATAGGGAGATAATAAACTACAAAAAAAAAATTAAGTGTAGACAACAAAAAATAAAATATCCATTAAAATTAAGAACCTTCTCCTTTATATGTCGGTAAAAAGGGCTTCCAACAAAATAATACATACATTTTGTCCTTCAGTTAAAAGTTATTTATTTGTTCGATACTCATTTGTTTTTAATGGAGAAACAAAACATGTGACAAAGATACAATGTAGAAGAAATTCTTGGTATGGGGTAGCGTTCTTAAAAAGAAAAAAACATTTGAAAAAGGAACACCGACTTGTTTTATCAATGTTTTTTTTACATCATGTAGCATTTGACACAAATTCCAATATGGCGGTATAATACACGTGCAACGAATGCAATACTATAATTGCACATTATTAAGTCGATGAGACGATTAGGTCGATATATGTTTACTGCATTTATGGTTAAGCATAGTTTTGTTGGATTCAGATATTACTTTATTAGAGCCAAGGATCCACGCATTTAACATAAATGGTTCCGATACAAGTTTGATCTGTGATTACACAAATTACTTATGCAAACCTAATTACTTGTACAAAAAAAGACTATGCCAATTAAATATGATTATACTATGCACAATGTGTGTAATTAACAATACTTTGATTTTTTTTAAACCATGTATATCCAATAATAATCCTCCCAAAACTAGATCCTACATAGAAGATCTTATTATTATAATAATAATCATTTATTTGCAAGAACATGAGTGCATTCACAAGTTGGTCGGTTGAAAAAAAATTAAGAACTGTCACATTCTGCCACATATTGGCGTGCAAAATAAAAAAAAGTAAACATAAATTATTCATTTTAAAAACGAGTTTTTGAAATAAAAATATTATCTCGTCAATTCCTACCAAACAAATTGTTGGAAGAAAAAACAATACCTATAATTTTAAAATTTCTTCGTGTACAAACCACAACACAGCGACACTTTACCATTGATATCGAACTTATAGCAAAAGACATAAGGGTCATTTTAGTAATAAGTTTGTTACTATTGAGTGATTGACTGTATAAAGTTTTGAAACAGTTTTTCAATATCTATAACATAAAATTAGCTGAACGTATCGTTGATCTCTCTTTGTGCCTGTAAATGAAGAATCTTTTGTGAGTTTTTAAAAGGCATATACTGTTAATAAAATCACTGTATTTGATTATATTGTTTTGAACAGAAAGCAGTGAAGGATTTCAGGGAACGAAAAAACAAAAATAGAAATTTATGTAATGTTTATTGCTCGAAGTACTTTTTAATGACTCAATTTACACCCGACAAAATCGGATTTACTTTTATGATACGAATTGTTAATTTACGTTTTCAGAGAAAAAAATGTAGGTTACATCACAGAAATCTTAACCAATAACAATAATAATAAACACAATGAAAATTTTAATCTCATTATCACATAGCAAAATAAATACACATAGCTCCTTGACTACTGTAACAAAAACAAACAATTCTTAACAATCTATAGACCGATTGTAAATCTAAACAAGAGCAATAATAAAATAATACTAAACAAACAAATAGTGAGACAACAGTCAATTGTTTTCGTGACGTCACCAATACAATCGTGTAAACATTCGTTGTTTATGTCAACAGAATCTCGGAGATTACAATAAGATGATGTATCAATGATGGGTATGTAAATATTGTTTTGAGATGTACTCGTATATAGGCCGTGGATTGCTTGTAGACAATTCCTTATTATCTTATTATAATGCCATGGTGATCAGAATGAAAACACTGATAAAATGACAATGATACAGATTTAACCATACTCCCATTGATTTAGAAAAAAGTTGTTATATATCAATGCATACTTCGCTTAATTGATGCTTTGACTAGATGAGGCTGCTAACTTGATTATTTCGACAGGGAAAATAGCAGGAAAAAGACCGGTACATAGGTAGCTGTCAAATAGGAAACCTTAACCAATCTAATTCATCAAATTTGTGTAATTTAGCTGCTTGAACTTGAACCTCGCCAACGACGCTGCAGTTGGTGTGGCCAACTAATGGGCGCAGCGTATTTAGATTTAAATAAATTAGTTTACCATCGACTCGAAAAGAAAGAAGAAGCTGCTTACAGTAGATAGAAAATTGATAACCAGACATGATAAAAATCTAGTAAATGATAATGAAAGTTATTTGTCGTTATTATTTGGTAGCCAGTCAGTTAACAACACTTCTTGAAATTCCACGTTCCTATAATTTTCTGAAAGCACTTGATATATAAATTTCAGCAGTGGCCTGCTAATGGCTGTTTTTAAATTACCTTTTAATCCCCCTACCTTTTAATTTAACACTCCATATTTCTGTCCACGTCCCAACAAAAACCGCGAAACATTTCCTTCTGACCTGTATATTTGAATGTGCTAGGTATATGCGCGGGCGCATGCGTCACCATCGTGGGACCGTACGAGACGTGACTACCTTGCAGACGTAACCTTGTCTATAGTATAGCTAGTTTTTATACTTAGAATTTGTGATATGAAGAAGGTTTGATAGACTGTCTGTTTGCTTGTATGATGCTAATCTCAGAGTTCTGTAATATTTAAAAATGTTGAGGGAATTTGAAAAGTGATAATACCAATGAATTAATGATGAGTTATCTTTAAGGTGAAAGGTTACATAAGTAACAAGGTCAAGTATAACTGAAAACACCAAAGATCTTTGTGCGATCCCATTTTGTATTTATAAGAAGACTAATATAACACGCATACAGCCATATTACAAATGTCAATCTCTAAAGCTGCTTACTACTTTGAAAATTCGTCAAAATTAGCCCTTCATAAGATGTGTAACCCCAAAACAATGTGTCAATAAAAGGCAAAAAACAGCAGCAGGCAAAAAGGAAACTGAAGTGAACCTACTCCAGTCCATTATCACCTATATCTATCTAATATTGCTAAAACAATTAAACTTATCAGCAATCGGAAGTTCTCCACCGCACGTGCCAAATTGCAGTTTTCGAGGTATCCCCCACAAAACGAACATATAGATAGTCAAGTGGCACTTTTACTATCTCCTCTCCATCACGTTTTAGGGATGTTTTATTTTCAAAAAGTGCTCAGCCAATCTGTAGTGAGATTGGTTTAAAAAGTATAGCGTGTTCGAATTCGTTTTCAGGCACTATAAGTACCGTCGGGTGTCGAGTGCCACTTTACTTGAATTGGTACTTTTAGATCATGTCTGTTCAGAAGTAGGTACTTGGGTTATTAATTTCTGAAGTATTGTTGAAGAGTTGCAATTTTTATGCAATTTTAAATTAAAAAAAATAATTTTATTCAGAAAATTATGTTGGTTTTTAATATCTACATGATTTTAAATCTTATTTAAAATGATAAATTTTGTAAGTTTTTTTCTAAATAAGTATACTTATAAGGTGTTAAAAAAGTAAGAGTCCATGGAGTTAAGATTGTTTCCTGACCAAAATGGAAAATTTTAAAGTTAAGATTACATTAAAGTTAACTAAAAAACTTAGGCATAAAATTGATGGCCAGTTTTCCGATAACATATTTTATTAGAGCCAAGTTCCAGGTTAGTTTTAAAAAACTAACCACGACAACTAAGATATAATTGACAGTCGTTGACATCATTATTCAACGAGCTCAAACATTTATTTTTTTAAGCAAATTAAGTTAATCGTCTAGACGGTATAAACACTTAACGAGACAAAAGTAACACTTACAAATAACGGAGCTTCGTGATTCACGGTAAGATCTACTTATGAAGACTGTTTAATGTTTAGTAACTATTTTGTGGAGATTATAAATTAATAACAGTATTTTTTGGCCAAAAAGGAAATTAAAATAAAATTGTAACTGTTAATTTTTTTGTGGTTCAACTGAAAGTTAAAGACCGTTAACTGTAGAATTAAAGTGTTTGTTTAGTTTATACATAATTAGAGTTTTCTATGTGTCATATTAGCATTTCCTTTTTTCAACATTAACTGGACTTTGTTTATTAAATAAACATAGGCTTTTTAAACTTGTATAAAGTTTTATAATAATGCCGATACTATATTAAAATTGAACTTCGAATAAATGCCTATAACAAGTTATTATAGTCATTTATTCGAAGTTCAATACAATCAAGTTATTATTAATAACACATTTTGTTACACCAAAATTAAAAAAAAAAATCTTATTCAAAGACATTACACACACACGCAAATACGACTGAAAACCTCAAGAAACCACCTTAATTTTTCATTCAAGTACAGCCAAAGTTGACATCCTCATTATTAAGGTCGCTACTATTATTTTCTTTTAATAAAATCGGTTTTCGCTACATTTATATATGAGCCAGCCTTCAATCCCACAACAACAGCATCCCGTGGCATCACATCGCATTGTTTCCCTCTCATCGGAGTACAGTAATGATGATTGCAATATAAATCACTCGCATTAAAACCAAGGTTATCCGGATTGCAGGGCTGCCACATATAAGTTTATGGTCAAGAACACCATAATATAAAAAAAAAATAGACAACATAGAGACACATAATGGAAAAAGTATGAATTACTCTTTTTCCTAGTGTAAATACGTACTTCTGAAAAGCTACCTGTAACAATCATCATCAAAAAAGCAAAAGATATCGAAAAAAAAAATCAATACTTATATGGAACAAAAATGAATGTGCAACTTTTATTAGAACAATATTTTGAATAATCGTTTTACAGATCATATAGGTGTATCGCTAAAGTGATTGAGCAATTCAAAACAATGAAAAAATAGTACCTCTGTCAATATTGGTTAAGAATTTATTAACAAATTATTATGATTATATTTTATCGGTAATGACGTCACCAGATACGCAAAGAAGGGGTATAGTGGCGTTCTTGGGAGAGGCCTATATTCCTATACGGACCGCAAAAGGATGAGTTGATTGAATGACGCAACAAACATTTAAGTTACATTTCAATGTCAGTCCGGTGGTGTAGTCAAAGCCTGCGCTCAGGCTAACTGCAAATATCTCTACAAAAAAAAAACATTTCAAAGTATACTAGAGCCATCCCTAAACAAAACACAGTGAAGTCTTTATCATGCGTAAATGCATAATTTGCATATTTAATCCAGCATGAGATGAGACCTGCAACAGCTGACACAATCAACTAATTATTGCGTCATTCCGGTCTACTACAGATAAGTGATCAACTGATGCTGTGAATAGTAGAGGCCAAGGGTAGATGAGATCTCTTTTGTTTTTGTTTAGAAAACGATTGTGTATTGGATTTTGAACGTGCAAATAATATACATAAATGGATAACAATAAATTTATTTTTTTGGCAACCTACCAGACGTTTTTGCATATTGATTTAGCTGTAAATACTTATCAGGTTTTCATAATTTTATAGCAAAAATCATCTCGATCATGTCAGCTTTCAAACAAAAAACAACATCACAATCGGTGTATTCGTTTACGAGCTACGAAGGCACAGACAGATACACAGACTCATAGATAAAAAAAACTCCTCGTTTTTTGTCAGGGAATTAAAATAATCTGCGCTAAAACCATTTTTCGATATATGGAGGATAGGATAGAAATAACGCATCTTTTTAAACCACCACCCATCCCAAACATGACATCACTAAGCGCACCTTAACCCAGCAAAATTGATGTCACACCAATAAAGCAATAGATAAGCAACAACTTTGCTTCCATGACCCTAAGACATTAACCTCCCCTATTACGTATGCTAGCAACGCCACAGCAATTACCATACGTAACAATCATAGAACGCGAAAAACAAGTATACCTATTTTAGGCTAAATACATGAGAACTGTTTTTCACTTCTTGTCACGTATCCTAAAGGTTTAAGAACGCGGAATAAGACCGAAATATTCTGAGAAACGGACGATGGAATAATTTCCTAAATTATGTATGCACATTACTTCTGTGGTTACCGTTGGTTTGGGTTATTGCTTGGATTAGTAGTGTCTGGATTTAATTTCCATCAGACTATTAGATCTGAAGATGTTGCTCCTAATTAAGAGGTAAATTCAACATTAAAACATTAAAAGTTTTCATATAAAGAGTCACTAGTATCTGAAAAGCAAATTAAAGGAAATTTTGTAAAGGCAACAAACACAATATTGCTGAAAGCAAACGAACAATGAAACTGATTACACTTCAAAATACAACACTAAGATACTTAAAGGAACAATAAATACAAAACATTAACGTTACATCCACATTAAAATCGAAATCTACGTCTTACCCGGAATCCTTGATCACAAAACAGATAACAATTGATTACATCAGTTATTAAAATGTCATTGTAACCCTGAACCTGGTACTACACCCATACGACAAAAAGGTTAATTATTTTCATTCATAACATGATAATCTTTTCGATTGACAAACGATTACTCAAGACAGACATCACACCTTATTCCACGCTCAAATCATTAAAAAACATTGAACCGTCACTCTCAGCTTATTACTAAAATGTTCCAATAACATCCATTGCATAAACTTGATATCAATTTACACTAATCTTAGATCAAGGTTCGGTGACGTCATCACACTATGTATAGATCGAATCAAACCGTGGAACACGTGAAAATATATATAGCAATATAAAAACAAAGTTTAATTGTTTACGTTTGCATCCAACATCTCCAAGAGTGCTGAGTCACCCGCCTTAACAATGTCAACGTCTCGATTATTGACAATAAGCACTCACATAAAAGGCGAAGAGATCTTCAAAAAGAAACAAACACTAAACAAAACGATCCCAACATAATAAACGAAATAATTGATACGAAAAATGAGGATCCCCGAAACATTTCTACTGAGGATCCACGGCGTACATTTATTTTAAACACAGTTATCATCTAGTATACTTCATTCAACACGAACCTACCTACACAAATACACGTAGCTGGCACAATTAATATGTTCGCTGCTTATATCTCCACTATAAAACAAAATTTTACCGCTACTTAACTTAAACAACTCTTAAACAACAGAGAGAGGACTTAAAATCCTTCACCGACGACTCCAAATACGAATTTCAAATTGTTCTCTTGTGGCCAGCTTCTTCGGGCACACACCCACGCTACTTTAGACTTTAAAACCTAGGTGATTGAGTGGATTTTCTTTCAAGAGGTAGCCAATGTAGATCTTGGAGAGGTTATTGGAAAATCGACTGTACCTGAAGTTGAAAAGGTAGAAAATGCAATGGATGGTCGAGTAAGTTTTAATAATAACCCGTTTGTAGCCGCCGTGGGAACGAAGTCGGATATGCGATGTATAATCGTCTGTCGGAACAGAGTGGATGCAATAGTCCAATTTTGCAGCCTTTTACTTAGATTACGTTTGCGGCGGGTTTGAAAATAAAAACTTGTTTTCGCATCGGATGTCTCAAGTATTTGGTTTGTTTTTAGGAAATATTAGATTTTTAACTTTGTCGTTTTAAGAGGAAATGCGTGCTGCGAGTGAAACGGCCTAATCAGAAAGTGTATTCAAATGAGATACTATTTACTGATATATGCGATATGTAGCTCGAATACACGATCTGATATTTTAACGGGGACTGATTTATCTGTTTTCGAGAATAGATTCAAATATTTTGAGTTGTATCAAAGCCAGAATAGACAAAACCGTGACGTGATCTATAATCAAGTTTACAGCCTCAGGAAAAGTAAAAAGATTGTAACATTTTTGTGTTATTGGTTACCATCAATTTGATCTTTAGCTACACGAATTAAAATTCCATCGAGCCTTTGTTGCTCACAGCGATCTGTCATGAGCAATTTAAAATCAACATTGCCTTCATCCTTGGAAACAATCGGATGGACATTATTAATCATAGTCTTGTTTTGTCTAACTTGTGAGGTATTGTGTTAAGTAGTTTTTGTCAAAAATAATGTTTGATGGATTAGTGTACTTAATATTTGTAATCGATTGCGGAAATCCTTTTTGTAAAGGTCTCGGATGACTACTAAATCAATTATATGGTTGACCACACCTGTTGTGATCATTTTTTGTACAGCTTCGATAGAATCATCCGCACTGCTAATTATTTTATATTGTAATTTATATCTGCTACTATTTTTATCTATTAATAGCCTGCTTTATTATCTCCTCTTTTATTTATTTACATATTTAACCATAAATCCCTTACTAGAATCTTCCCTTTCAATATATTTAAACCCGTACAGAAATATAATAACTCGTCCATATAACGTGTTAACGTTTTTCTCCTCAATAACAATAATTTTGTGTTAGTAACAGCAGTGGTATCAATTAAATCTGTTCCTCTCTAGCCTTTGGTTTCTCTTTACGGCATTGCTTCAAGGTTCCAAGCATTTACTTTGTCAGAAATGAAATCCGAGAATGCGTTTCTATCTTTGTCGTCTGATATTATCTAAGGACCCTAGATTTGGTTACAGAATGTTGGTTAATAAACCCACCTACATAGCTACCGAGATTTACAATTCATCTAAGATTAATATCATTTGATATGTAATAATTGATTTGATTTATTGGACAAACATACATTAAATTGCCTTTAAGTATTATACAATGAGAATCGCTTCAATACACGATTAGCATGAGTAACGTGCTTTAAAATTTATGGCTTGTTTGAGTAATCTTTTATTGATATTCTTAGCAAGATTATTGCCGGCTGAATACGTAATATTAATGTATTTTGAGCCTACATCATAATATTTTTTTACCTGACTAAAGTTCATATTTATTAAGAGCAGCCGAAGCTCATGTCGAACAGTTAAATTCAAGGTTACCAAACCAACCTTGACAGAAAACATATTGCGATGTATTCCGAATTGGAATCCATACTTTTTTACCATTCAAAGATGAATAGTACATCATAAAGCTTACAAAGCTCACATAAACATTGAAACAAAAAATGTCCAACAAAGTATCACATTCTTATGCACAAAGTGTGTTTGTCTTTGGCCGACAAAAAAGGCTAACGTTGAGACGTCTCTATTAAATCTCACACATAACAGCCGAGTAACACCACATTCGTATGTAAACAGGTGCTTAACTGCTCTAAGTTTACTGACATCCGTAATAATACCAATAAATATATATACTATATCTCTAACCTGATTTTAACATCCATCGCCTCCTTTCCTACCAACCTTCAAACTAACTTCTCAACAAAAGCAGCAATGGACGTCGTCTCATTCGAAACGGTCGATGCATTCTAAATCTAAGTTAGTGTGAATACCGTAGGCTGCAGTGCGCGTGTGTGAGTGTAACTTGCGCAAGCGCATGAGACGAGACGAAGCTGACTCACCGAAGCGTCTATTAGGGTCGGCGTACACTTACTTACTAAGTACATAATGATATAGTTTGGAGTTTTTGCTTGCATTATCTATCTCAAAACGACGAAACTGCAACTTTACCAAGTGCAATTAGTATTGAAATGCAATATTTTGTTGTTTTATTCTCTATTCTTTTTTATTAGCTTGGCAATCCGTTTCATGTCATAGTAATCTTTTAATTATGGTTAATATCTTCGTATGAGCAAAAAGCATAGTAAAATCATTAATCATTTTCCCATTAGTAAAGCCGTGAAAACCATGGACGTCCATGTTTGTTTTTCCACTTGATGATCTAAACATTGATATAACACTAATGGGTTTAGCAGTTTACGTAAACGGACTAGGCTTATTAGCATAAGAGTATGAATAAGACTAGCTTTAAAACAGTTATTTACGAAAATGTAAGAAATGTTTTGGTTATATTATCAGTTAGGGTAAATATTGGCTACAATTTTGTAGAAAAATGTTTGAGTAATGGAAACCAATTAATATTTAGTATTTATAATTAATTTTGGACTATTTCCCAAACTATTTAATCTTGAATAGCTGTAATATCAGCATGTAATGGTCCCATGTCAAGACATATAATATGTTACTTAGACAACTAACTCTTGTAACGGATTTCAGGACTTTTATTCTATCCTTTACTTATTAAACAAGGTCACTGCGAAAACCATCTTTTTCATCCCTAATCACCTTTATATCTTTAAGTGGAATTAACACACATAATACTCATTTACGAACATTTTTAAATACTTTCTATATCCAATACATACTCTAACACAACTTGTCATAACATTTGAAATACGATGACAGGTCTCTTGTAGTCTCCGCATATCCTTTTATGTATCCTAACATGCATTAAGACTTATAGAGATCTATACATTCCCAATATGTAAGAAGACATAATATAAACATAATTCTTCATAATGTTTATGTTTTAGGTATAAATTGAATGAAACTTTGTTTAAGAACGGGATTAATAGTATTTTAATAGCTAATCTGATATCTATATGGTTTAAGTATTAAAATGGATTAGATTATTGTTTTGATTATATAACAGAATATTTATAAGTCTTATTAGGCACACAATGTTCTAACTAAACTTTTAGAATAATGAACTTATTTCCGTTCTCTGAAAGGTAGATAAAGAACTTAAAAATACATCTTATGATTAATCAAAATTTGACCCATATAGAAATTGAACCCAGGGCTACTAATTTGTTAACCCATCATCGACTAACCATCGAGTCACCGGGACATAAGTAGGTCTTCAAAGCGTAAGCTTACTTGATCTAGGAAACAACCTAAGCTTCGCCAACTAGGCTTAATATCATTTATATTATTTAATCAGCACACACACAGTTAATACGAGCAATACTTCTGTTTAATTCAACTGACTTCTGCTTCGTTCCACGAAGGAGGTTTTACTTAGAACTATTAATGTACTACTTAGGTAACCGCAAAAGTACTATCTAGTATCTTCTTGGTCTTTTAGCGATACAACCTCTTACTCTTGTCATTTTTTATTATTATTTCCTTTATTTTTCAATAAACATATAAAATACATTTTTAAATATATACAAAAAAAAACAACATACAGGTATACATTTAAAAATATAAAATATAGTGTCCAACCGGCCTCGGGACAGGGTCCAAGCTGCCGGTGGTTAGGACTCCAGAGAGAGGAACCTCCTCACAATACGCGCCGTGTCGAGAAGTACCGCTTTCTGAATCAAACCCTTCACCCAGGTGCCTAGCGAGAGCCTCTTAAGGTGCTGGTCGAGGCTCTTAGCTATTATGCCGTTGGCTGTAACGACTATCGGGACAATCATTGCTGAGTCCACCTCCCACATGTCGACATTATTATTATTATTATTATTTTTATAGATGTCAAGATAAGTTATTTCAGAAATTAAACTTAAAATATTTACAATAATATAAAAACTAAGCCTACACAATAAATAAGAAAATATATTTTTTATCTGTAAATATTCAAAGGTCGTGGTAGTCTAGCGGTACAATGAACGGATTTTTCTACAAAGGGTGCAGGTCCGAACCCAATTTAAGGAAAATTTTACTTTTTCGAATGTTATTTTCTTAATTATTCTAAGACAACATTGGCAAACGGTGAATAAAAATATTGTGAGGAAACTGGATTACACAAATTTTAATTAAAATACCGTCAAAATAATCTATTAATTAATATGTTAAAGCTGACTGAAGTTTTTTTTTTACTTATAGGTGTAAAGAAAAATCTCAGTGAGAATCACAGAACATCGACCCATCTAAAGTGAATGACCTAACTAAGAGACTTAAATTCATTACAAAACAACATTCTCAGTTCATTGAATAAATAAGTAATGCAAAAACATTTTTTATTCATCGATGATTAGTATTCTAGCGATTCAAGTTCTAGCAAAGATTCTAACGATAAATAAAATAAAAACAAGTTTCCAAGAAGATTTAGAGCATAAAATAATCGCATTAGGTATAATTATTCCTAGTGTGACATAACCTTAAAAAGCAGTGCATGAACGCGCGACCTCGAGAATTAACTAAAAAACAAACACTGGCACTTTGAACTTTACACATTTTTTTGCTTAGAACCAGTTCTAACACTAAATTAAATTACCAAGCCTTTGTTCATTTGTATTATGATGTATGTACCTACTTGTATTGCACTGAGGGATTTATTTACTTTAAAAAATACTTCAAAATTTAGTCATAAATTGCTTACCTTTGCCTCCAAATTTCGTCCTAACAGGACTTTTCTTACCAAGAATTTTTGCAAATTATGTTATGGACTTGCCAACTCCTAAAATTTGAGTAACACTTAAGGGATGAATTAAAAAACTTTTTTGTCTTACAGATGAATTTCGACATCACGACCTATTGACTATATTATAAACCTCCTTTTTAAAATGATTATGCCCATCACACAAAGATCCGGTCGGAACAAACCTCCGGTTTACCAGTCAGGGTCACTAACCACTAGACCAACAGCCCAACAGGCCAGTCATAGCAAATATACCTTAATGATCATTATGCTACATTTCTATGTATTATATTAACAAACACTTTTATTACCTTGTTAACTAGCCAAAAGTAAGTGTTAAAACACTTAGGAATGATAAACAAATCGTGCAAGCCCCGCAAATGACACGCGACGGAAAATTTTAATGTCGCGATGTACGTAACTTAATACCACGAAACTCATAAAACAGTGTAAATAAATTAACTAAGTATGTTAAGAATTAAGCTGAAAATATTCCAGTCTTATTAAATTGTTTTCGTGAGAATGAACTGGTGTTAGGCTTGTAGTTAAGTAATTTTCCTCCTCCATTATAAGTTGTTTTAATGAGAAACTTTTGTACAAACTTTTTGGTTAGACAAATATTAGTCTTATGAAAATGCTAGTACTTTACATTTATTTAAGTATTATTTGTCATTAAATACTTTATAGTAGGCAACAAGAAAATACTTAACACATTAACTGTTTTCCACCTGTACCTACAACGATTAGAATTGGTCTTTATCATTTCATAAATTAGACCTCAACTAACATTTATAAATACCCAATGATATCATATCTTAAAAAAAAACCTATAAATATTGCAATAAGCATCTAGACATTAAACCTACTTTTTATGAAAATATATCGGCTGTCAATTGCACGTATACCGACCAAATATAGAATTACATTGAAATATAAAACTCTGAACTAATACAAGGCTTTTGTTTTTACTGATATTCTATATATCGTATAGTTTGGGACAGTTAGAATGAGACGGAGATTGAACAAATACCTGTGTAGGCGAAATCGATCCTTAATTAGTTTATAACTGTTTGCTTACTAGACTTATTGGCTGGCTAATAAGAATAATTTTATAGGTTATTATCTTATAGGTAAACGTAGTACATGCTAATTTCAAAGAGAAAAATATAATAAAGTTGTCAGGACAAGCTTATTTTTTTCATTATATAAATGGACAGGATATCTTATATTTCTGAGTTTGTTCGAGATAAAATTACATGTAAGATAAACGTAAAAGTGAAAACCGAAAAAGCCTATTTTGGTGAGACTCTCTAAAATATGTAAGAAAGATCTATTTTCAGGTCAAAAAACGGAATGCAAAATCTTGAAATCTCTGGCATTCTTCCTTAACATATTATAATTTACTCCCTTTATTGTCTTGTTCTTCCGGATTCTAATATAATCTCAATCAATAAAATTAAACTTCCTCATATAACCCAACTTAACAAATTCTAAAAGGAAGTACATTCGCTTACCTAACGGTGCAAATGTCCCCGCCATACTAATTTCTGGAATCTTAGTCAAGTAGTGTCGACTTACTAATGCTTAGTATTCTGCTAAGAACAGCGGGCGCTGTGGGAAATACGATCACTTAGATATGTGCTAAATGTTACATATATTGAGAAACTGTATGTTTGTTCGTATAGGAAAAAAAACTTCAAAATTAAGTGACGTTGGAATATGTATAGGACCAAGATGTCAGAAAGAGCGAATACTGTGATAACGAGTAGTAGATGTGAATGGAAGCTAAAGCTGACCCCAAATAATTGGGAACAGGGCTTGGAGATGATGATGATGGTACTAGACCAAGTTAAAATGGGTAGACGATATAAGTTTCAGGTCGAGTCTGGGTGAGATTGGTAAAGGACCGTAGAGAATGGAACGAGAAAGGTCTCTATACCCAGCAGTGGGAGGACAAGGGCTGTGGATGATGATGACGCAAAACCAACATGAATTAATCGCAAGATTATCTGAAGTAGTATTTTGTTTAATTGGATATTGGTTAATTTTAATAGACATAATTCTCTTAAAAATGTGATGAAGGAATTCAAAGTTATCAAAAATTCTTATTATTTTTGTTAGATGGAAAAATTTAGTCGGAATACGATTGTACACTTATAGTTAGTAGGTATATAACATTTTAATTCAAATTAAATTGTTTCAAAGATAAGGTACATAACAATAAACGTGTTAGTAAGAGTTATGTGTAAATAATTCGATTTTAAAGTAATAGGCATATTTTTTTAAATAGCTAAAGGTCTAACCTTGTAAGGTGAAATTAGTTTTATTTATGTATTTCACTGTATTTACATAGACATTGATATCAAGAATCATATATAATAAGTTAATAACACTTAAAACAAACATTTGGAAATGTTACACCGCTTTTAAACGTAAACAAAATCAGGATAAAACCTTAGCTAGCAATAAAAGTAATTAAAAGATCATGATTTAGATATCCTCACGACCAAGCGCCGGGGTACCGACATACCTCTAGCTTTATTATATAGTTTTATGTACATATGTAGCCAGAGGTCGACAACATTTTTTGGAAATAACCGAAAAAATATGTCATTTAAAATTTCGTATCTTATTGTGAGTAAATTATTAGTCATATCTTAAGATTGACACGTGCTTCATGTGTCTTAAATGATGACACAAAAAAAAACTAAGTAATCTTTTTTTGTGCCTAATATGTCCAAACATCCAAATGAATGCCTAATCTAGTTACAAGCAAGGCAACTTACAGTCAAAAAGGCTAGTTATATCAAATAAAATGTTTAGAACCCCTGCATTCGTCCATACCGGTTACATTTGGCGTTAGACATTCCATACTTTATGATTGGATGTTAGAAACGTCCGCCGTTTAGCGAACCAAACGCAATATCTATGGGATTTCTAAGGGAATCTGCACCAGCAATAAAATGTCATAGTTTAAAATATAATTAACGGTAATTATAGTATCGTTACCGTTAAATCCTACTGGGATAATTTTAGTTACGTATATGTTTAGGTACAGTCAGATCCGACAACTTTAGAAAACTAACTAGGGTACCAAAATATTTAATCATAATTAGAGCAGAAGAACAGATCCAAACGTCCTTTTTCGTCTTGCAGAGTATTAAATTATTATTTTTTATATTTAAATTCATTCAAAAGACAAACCGACCAAAATAAAACAACAATTCGCGATAAAAAATTACCTTATTATTTTCGTTACAATAAATTCATAAATAAAAAACGATATATCTATCCATATTTCTGCGCTCGACTGTACTCAATAGAATATGTTGTAAAACTTTTAATTCGCGCAATTGAAAGATCATGAGAACATTGGCAATCCAGCAATTATCATATCATCTAATAAGCCAGCGCTAAAACTAGGCTTCCTAATAAAACGATAATTATCTTAATTATCAGTTTACTAGGAATAATGGCATAATCACCAATAAATTAGTGTTTTGTATCTGTTATTAATACATCACTTATAGGTTATAGAATTATGATCCTAAAGTGAGACATTTGTTGGAGCAACAAACAAACATACAAGAAAGACACATTTTTTTTCTGTCTTATTGATTATAATTATTGATGCAGATGAAACTCTTAATTACTTCAAGTACTTATTTAGGGTACATAAATTATTCTAAAAGATATTTCTGTAGTTTAAATATCAGTCAGTCAAGAAATATGACCTGCATAGAATGCTCCTCTTTTCTCTTACAATACAGCGATTTACGAAATTAAAAACACACGATTTAGATTAAAGTGTACTTTTTATGTTAAATTACAAATTTTGATAATTTATTGCACCCATAACTATTCTGAACTATAGGTAATTTTTTTTAAGAAAATGCAAAAAAAATATGTAAGAATTACACATTGTTACGTCGCTTATCATATTTTGCGAAACAAAATCGCAAAGCATAGACTTGCCAAAGACTAAGTGTAAGAGGCTATTACCATCAATCGCATTACAAGTTAATAATTTTATGTCCAGAAAAGTGTAACGACAAACACACAGCGATTTAAAGTTTCCTGTTTTATTTAATTAGCATACAAATTGGTCACATAAAGAGTATCTAAACCAACAAAATAAAAGTCTGCTATTAACCGTGTGTAAACAGCTAGTTCTTATCGCCGTTTGTAATTAAGTAGCTCGATTGATATAAATGACTTTTTTAATAATCGAAATTATATTTAATTTGGCATCGATATATATTTCCTGTTGGTAAAGATTCTCAATTTTTTGCGTATATGGTGGTTAGTAGAAATTGGCGATATGGCCTATCTTGCGCAACGAGAACAGTAATAAAAAATATGTCTTTACAGTTCATTGACAGTTAGAACAGTTAAATGATTTATATATTTCTGTATTACTAATAAAAAAATAACTTGTAGATAAAAGCAAGCCAACCATTTAGTAGCCAAGTCTAACGCATGTATTTCTAATTTAAAAACACCTTGTACGTTTATCATACTTTTAATCCTCAAAATCCATTGATGCATGAAATTGCCACAAAACAGTATAGTACTGCATTCTGGACATACAAAAATTGTCTTTTCACCGCCGAACAAAAACACTGCACCTTTGTGTACTTGCATTTTAAGCACAAGTCAGGTGCCAAGCGTTTCTCGCTGTATACAATAACCATACTAACTTTACCAATGACAAAACAATAAACCACACAATTTTGGACTTTACCACTTTAAGATACGATACATTTTCGTGTTGGGTTTTTTTGCAAGTATTAATGGAACAATTAAAGTAAAAGGATCTTACTGTTACACAAAAAGTGTGTACTTAAGACGTTTTGGATATACATATGTTAAATTTTAGTTTCAAGCGGCATCTGTCTCCCAAGAAACGAAAATTCGCGAAATGATCTTTGCGCACGCGCAGCTGCCTATAAGAACATTTGGTACGTGCCATGGGGAAAAAAATACCAGAGACTTGGCGTCGGTAATTAAAAAAAGTTGGGATGCTAAATGACATGGCTGTAGAAAAAATAAAAACAAAATCTTAAAAAGTGGCTATGGTTTGTGGGAGGCAGATGGTAAAGATTTGTTATACCTTGGTTCTTTGTTTAGAATGCTACCTCATTTTATGTCAATTAACACATAAAATGATTCTTAAGTATTTCATGATTTCCAAATAAAATATTTAAGAACTATTTATATAAAATGCAGTCCACTTAATTCAAGCTATATCGCTGTCTACACAGCTAAAACATCTCAATAAAAATCCGCAATAAACTTCATTTAATTGACCTGACTTTGACGGTTTTTAATATCTAATAAATAGTACGTAGACACAGAATATTTCCTAAAATAAACCACTTCAGACTTTATCTGAAATCTAGATCTTTAATTTACCTTATCTTTGTCGTAATTATCCAAACGATTACAGAATTTTTAAATTAATTTAATTTTAATCTGCTTTAACATACACACTGAGGTTCGTATCAATTAATTTCAATAATTAAAATTTGTCGTCAAGAAATATGCATTATAATCGTCAGAATTTACCGGGTTTTTGCACTCATAGAATACCGGATAAAGCATATAATTATAAGTTTCTCAAGTGTCTCCGGAAGGCTAGAAGTGACCCAACGTGTCTTAAGGAAGCATCTGCGAGACGTTTACCTGACCATCTTTCTTCAAACTGCATATGCCTCAAAAAAAATCACATAATGATACAAAAGTTACTCCGAAACTGTGAGAAACACATCTGCTCTATACCCTTAGGCTTCACTGCAACACAAGCCTATTTAAATAACACCCAACAAAAGAATATCAACCCTAAAAGTATACCTTAAAGGTTGAATTTACCTTTCCTGTCATTTGTTTTGGCAAGATGCTCGTGTATTTTCGGTAGTCTTCGTGTTTCTTCGGGCGCGTGGCAATAACAAGATCGCCCGAGGGAAATGTCGACTGGAAAGTTAATTCCGACCCGTTATTTATTTAAAACCGTGTGTTTAGTACAAAATCATTGTCATTGAGGCTTACGAACGCAAATCGGAGGCGATAAAGTCAATTTAATGGCAGTTTCCGGCGAAACAACTAACTGTATCGTAAATTAATTTGTTTTACGATTTCGATCTACGTTCATTTTGTGGGAATACTTTTGTGTTCCTGTACTACGTCCTACATGGTACTTGTATATTCTGCTTATTGAAAATTTTCTTTCATCTAATTTTATGGTTATGCTTAGTAGAAAGGCTCTGTCGGTGCTACCAACAAAGGCTTAATGAATACTTTAAGTTTAACGATACTTCATATGTGAGGCTTATGTTTTATGTTTGTGCCTTAAGAGGACCGATATTAACTAGCCTTAACATAGCCAGTAAACTGGAGACTTTATGACTGCCGATTGTGGCTAAAAAATAATTTACTTTAAGTTGCCTGACCGTGGTTTAAAAGGTAGAGTTCAACTAGGAACTGATTTAACCAGGCTGTATACTTTAATAGTTTTTGAAGATTACAAGTCCTTTAACAATATATCGGTAAAAAATAATGCTCGGGCTGTTAAATAACAATTTAAATAGTTTAATTCAACAACAAATTAATAAAAGCAAAATGACTGCCTCAAAATATACAGTACAACATGTTTTTTTTTATAACACTTATCCTGCACTAGAAATTTTTCATCATCTTTTTAGGATTTTAAGATTTGCTGCCTTACATAAAACCAAGAGGAAGACAATATTATTAAATTCTTTCTTTCTTTCACTCAACTTGTATCTACCTTAAACTTATACATTGTTATCTAAGCTCTTACAACCATCTTGAAACATCTTAACAATCTTTGAGCGCATCGAAGGTTTAAAAAAAAACGCCTGATGGACTCCTTAGTAAAAGGTGTTTTGTTTTTTTTCTCCCAAACATCTTCAAGCCTACATCTGCCATATCTCGGAACATATTATTTTTAAGAAGCATCTGCATAATGAATTGATAGCAAAAACTTGACCCACAAAACTTGGGACTGTTTTACTTAAAACATTAGATTTTAGAGATGATTTTTTGATTGCACACAAGGAAAAATGAACCTTATAAGGGTTGGTTTAGATGTGAGAGTTAGTTTGATGTTGTTTTTCTTGGTAAAAAGGTGCCAATTTCCGTTCGACTCTTACATCCGTTCTTAAAATCGTCAGCCAGTGATTAGTGTCGCATGTGTATTGTTTTTTGCAATTTTTTAACTGTTTTCTACGTGTATTGTGAACAATTTATCAAATTACAGCGTCAAGCAGCTGGTTTCACAACATGTTTGTGATATAGTTGGCATATTTTTGGAAATTCCACATTTTTTGGCATACTTACCTTTTTTAGTACACAAAAAGTGGAGTCTCAAAATAAACTTTTGCGACGTCGCCCGTATCTTATGTTAATAAAGTTAATAACATTAATAGGTCCTTTTAACTTCTTGTCAGCGAGCTTCTGATAAGGTAATGTGTATTAATGAGATAGGAGACCTAGCTTCGACGCGAAATATAATTATCTGTGAGCTTTTGAATTTGCTATTTAATATTACCGTAAGTGCAAGCACGTATAAGATCAACAGATAAAAAAAACTAATAAATAAAAAACAAAATCATGTAGTAATTCTATATTTGAAATCGAATATCGAGTTCTGTTTTTAAATTCAATAACGCAATGTACAACGTCAATCTGGGTTCCGAATTTGAATGTATTCGCCATATTTTTTTCTTAAATCACCTAACGGTTTGTAATCGCGGAAGTAAAACCTGCACGGAGCGTCCGCCTTCCGAATTCGAATTTCTACCACATGTACTTTACAGTAATATTTTCCCATGGAATCAATACATTGATGGGAACAGTGGAGCACCTTTCTATAAATACAACTTGTCGCGAAACACCTTGCTCCCGTAATTTTGGATGTCCTTTCGGGGTTGGTCCAAGTGCATAAACAGATTTAAAAACAGTACGAATTGACTGTAGAAGGCATGTTTGGTTGTAAATAAGTACTGACGACTAACGTACATGGTTGTCATAACTATTTTTTGTTACTTTTTACTCCGAATTCTTTGAATGCTTCAAAGCAAAACTTTGCACAATTAGCTTATAATAAATTTATTGATTCTCATACACTGATTTATGATGTTTATTAAATAATAATCGGAAAAACATCCATAATCATTAATGTAATGTTGCATCTGTACCCATTTTCGCCTCATCTCCTAACTTGTACCACGAAATATCACAGATCAGCAGATGTCGACAGAACCCGTTAGGTGCCTTTGATAACACCCTGACTGCTCCAAGCATATTAAGAACGATACCGGCGCTTGCGCATCTGTTCGTTACTCCAAGACAACTGACTATCGTGCTCTTACATGCTCTTTATGTTAAATGGCTTCGGTACGGTTTAAAAAACGAACGCGATTGTGTTTTGTTCTTTTTAGATGTTCATGTTACATTCGGCCAGTAATGGCGTCAGTTGGAGGCTGACTCCAAAATATTCAATTGGGTACATTTAAGTCAGCTCTGATATATTTTGTTCTATGAGATAGGTCAGAGCTGTTTTGCCTCTATATAGTAAGTTACTAAGTCAAAGTCAATCAGTGTCAGTTGTCAGAAACTTGTAAAATTTTACGTATTTTACAGTTTATTTTCAGCAATCTTGTCAATATAATATGTGCTAAAAACCTGTCCTCTTGAGTAATTAACTATCGCACATATACTTTTTATGAGATTAGCACATATCATAACATCTCAAAACAAAATTACTTTTTTCTAAGTTATGTAATGGGCTATCAAGTTTGAAGAACTAAATACAAATTAACACTAATTTATATGCTCATCTTCATTTCTTACGTAATATATCTAGACTAAACTCATCTCTTGCAAAATTTGTTACCAAACATGTGAACATGTTTAATTTTTACATAAAGTTTGCAATATACCAATAACAAAAGTAAATTTTATAAAAAAATGTGTATATTTATTTATTTATGAAATGTATGTCTTTAAAACACCTTGAGTCTGGATGACGCTGACACAGGACTGTAAAGATTTTCATGAAGAAGGAGAGGCCTTTGCCCAGCAGTGGGAGGACCAGGGCTGAGGATGATGAAATCACCTTTGAAATTTATTATTTTATTTACTTGTAAAAGTACCAACATCTATTAAATCTCAAAGTGTTACTGCAAACACTGAATAAAAAATATATTTTTCAATAGATATCGTGTTAAGACATACTTAACTTTTAAACTTAGAGAAGTCAATAACATCATTTACGTAATTAAAACCTAATTTGTTAAGTCAAACATCAAAACAAAAAATCTTATACAATTTAGAAAGGATGAGGCAAAATCTAAATTAGGCAGCAATAAAAGCTTTATTTTTATACATCACATAGACTAGCGAATAGTGAATGTGTTACAGTACGGTGCAAACTTAATGGCGGCTCTGAACACGAGGCGAGTCGCTGCGCAGTAACAAACTTATGCGCCAGCGGGGGTGCGGGGCGAGGTACTGCGCAGCGTGTAGCTAACTTCAGAGCCGCCATTAACTTTGAATCAAACTGTACAAAATAACACAGTAATAAAGTTGCGTTTTCGACATCTAATTAGATTTTTTATGCTCCGTGATTGGACATTGTCGGACAGCTGTTTTTAGGTATGGCAACATTGGTCTAATGTGGATTTGCAACTGTTGCTTTACTGTTGGGATTCATTGTAATTTCAAATTAAATATAGACAGACAATAGGGTAGATGAATTTGTATGAAAGCTAAAATCTATTTAGTGCGTCAGTTAGGTAGAAAAAAATAGAAGCAATTGACTCTCAAAATGGTTATATTATTATACTTTATCCATTTGCTCATATCTATACATCCAGCCACTCTGTATAGCTGTTTTTCTTTCTGTCCGTTACACTTACATGGCTAAAACGCTGAACCGATTTGGACGAAACTTGGAATGGAGTAACCTTGAATTCTAATTAAAAACATAGGATTTTTTCTAACACAATTAGTAAAATAAAAGTTATTTTAAACACTTCATCGCATCCACACAACGCTAGCAACATATAGTACGGCCGCTCTGGCCATGTGTAACATAAAACTTTGTTTTTTACTATTTACCCGGATAAATTATTTTCAGTCGTATCCCAGTACATCTGTCGATACGAGTCTTTTATCTTTCGCAAAAAGATAGGCACCAGAAACAAAAGCAACCCCTTTGATTTATAAACGGAGTGTGGAGAACAAGGTGCATTTGTTTGTCTGCTACATTGTATCGCATGAAATTGGATCGATTCTTTGTAACTGAGATTTCTTTCAGTTAAAATATGATTTACAGCAAATATAAAACTGTTTCCTTGAATGGTTTTCCTTTCCTCAATAGGTATAGAAATGTGTTGCATTTAATTGATGTTTAGAAGAGATAAACCAATAATTTTATATATTATTTTTTGCAAATTTATTAAAAAAAAAGAGTAAAATTTTATTCTTCAGCTATAAGAGAGTAATTTATATACTAGAGATGCTCCAAATTTATGACATCCAATAAACAACTAAACTCAAATGAAAAGATACCAATCTTTTAAATGAACTAAATAGAGATACGCATTTATATACCTTAATTAAATCCGCAACAGCTTGCAAATATATGTAAAAAATTAATTTTTAATTGATATCCTCGCAAATTATACTATCGACAGGGACATAAGAAATGACGACTCTTGGTCTATGTAATAACAGCGAAAATCTGTTTGAAAATAAGTTATTAAACTATTAAATATTAAAATGGTTTATCAAACATTTATCAACTCTGATTGAGAAAAAGAGACAAAATCGATGTTTTTAAAATATCAATCCATGTTTAAGAACCCACTAATTTTGTCCGAAATTTTATGTTTTTTAAATAAATAATCCTCAATTAATTTCTTATGGGGTATTTTATAATATGTCTTGTTGTGTGTGTTACAGTTTAATTATCAAGTAATCAAACTAACCGGATCGAAAAATCCAGGTGTGTAGCATCCTATATTTCTTTTTGCGTGAATTTTATTCTGAAACGATACAACAAATTTTCATTATAGCTTCTATATCAATACAATACGGTTTATTATCGTATAGCCCAATCCCTGTATAACTAGCCTATCGTAGCCAATCACTAGGGAATTGTTTACTTTGTTAATTTTTATATGTCACTAATAAATGGGGCAATAACACGATAGGAGCCTACAATGACCTACATTGTAAAAACGCGAACTTGCTCATTCTGTAAGGACTGGTAACTTTAGTGTTTTTCTCAATGTAAATAAGTATAAAAAAAGATATTTTACTTATTGACAAAAAAGGAAAAATGACACTTTGGACGACCAGAAAATCTTTTGCCATAAGAATAATGAAAATAAAAAATAAAGACTTTTCAAATTTTTAAAGAAAAATGAATTATCAGACTGAATGCACTAATGTCGCAAATGCGCATCAAAAATAACATCATCATCAACTCTGCCTACCCCTTTGTATATCAAAAGGGTGATGTTCATCAAAGTTCGTTAAGACTTGCCTTATAATTAAGTACGGGATTGAAACGAACGAATTCGGGTCCCGTCAATCCACACCTTTGGATCGGCAGGTGATAGCAACCTTTTTTGTTTTTAATTAAAATGGAGTCAAATGTCGCCGATGTAAGTTTGACAGTATTATTACTAAAAAAATATATATAAAAACTTTTGTATAAAATATCTATGTAAGTCTGTAAGGTATACGTCTAAGGGAATTAGAAGCCCGAAAAAAAATATATAATTATTACAACAAAAAAAAAACTAACTAATTCTAAACTTCAATTTTAACTATCATCACCATTTCCAAGTTATCCCACTGCTGGGCATAAAAATCGTATACAATGTGTGGTCTAATAATAATTTAGATATGTTATGTAAATGTTACCGAAACGATTTTCTTAATGTTTCTCGTTTTTCAATTAACAAATTAATTTTATGTGTTTATAATTTAATTTGCATGTGATTTGTTTACTGCATTAAATAAGAATTGATTAAAGAAAATTAGGCCATAAAGTTTTTGTGTATCTTGAATAGAGAGTATAATTGTAAATTAATAGGAACGACGGACTTAAAAAAATAGAATCCTATTAAACAACATGAAAAAAAACATGATAAATTATTAATATCTCAACTCTTTTTTCGCAATGCAATTATTATATCGCAGACCTCAATACACAAATTAACATTTTTGTTAATACTTATAGTCATAATAATCAAAAACAGCACATTGTCTGCGCGCGCGCACTACCCTATAAAGATAATCTGGAAACGATGACATAAAAGTGTCACTACACAACAAAAAATTGTATTACAGAAGTTCCATTTATCACAAGCTAAGAAAAGATGTAAAAAATGTCGTAAAATTAAATATGCAAGAAGATGTAAATACATTTAAAGAGGTCCATTGAAAATTGCTTATTTATCTTTATTTTTTATAAGCCTAAATTAGATCCCACTGCTGGGCAAAGGCCTTTTCCTCTTCCAAACCTCTTCTTAGCGATTTCTGTCCACGAGTTTATTTAGTTAAACATAAATTAACATAAGCTTATTAGAAAAATAATATTCTATTTTAGGAGCATCTTTACACAATATACATCTACATCATTTGTAGCGTTTTTTGATCGTAGGCGCAGGCGCAGGTAATGAAACTTCTGCACATATTTCTACATAGTGACAGCCTGAACAGTTTGCCCACAATATGCAAGAAGCACGTGACGTCGGTTTAGCATATTTATATTTTTTTGTGGTTTATTATCTAATTAATTATTAAATAAAATATTAAGTGGCGTCTGGTAAGGTGTTCAGTGGTTACTGGCCAGTGACCATATTGCAAGGTGTATCACCTTGTGTTTGTCCTACTGTTGGCCAATGGCTTCTTATTTATCGAAGAGCTGAAAAAGCTTTAAAATTAAACAACTGTTGAGTAGTTATTAGGAGTATTAGATATCACTTTTACTTTCAGAAAATTGTGATTTTTTGTACGCGACTGTCAAGGGAAGGGTTATGTTTTGCGACTTATTTTTATTAAAAGGCTATGATGAATACTAACTAACAGCTTAATATTTTTTATTCGATCTGTTACTAACGAATGAGTTTCATACCTCGGTCAAACAATCTACCTCATTAAGCATAGCACAAGCCTTTATCTCAAAGACATAAGCTTCAATTTCGCATAACAGTTACATCTATCGTGTACGACCTTACGCGTAATATCTCACCTGGTGTAAATACTAAAAAGGAAACGGCTGTCAGGTCATAGATTAATTACTATCATCTTCTACAAGTAAATATTAGTTACAAAATTGCAAAGCAAAAAGTACTAAGACATACATGCACGTATGCAAACATATTGAGTGTTTTTTTTTGTTTTGCGGGTCAGCAAGTTATGTTCAAAGTAGCTTAGGATGAAGCGTAAAGGGTACTAATTATAGGTTTTATATAAAATAGTAGGTATAGAAACATAGCTATAAAATAAAACCGGGATACAAAAGAAAATCTCGAAATTTTTGAGGATTCGGTCCCTTACATTGGGACAAAAAGTACGTAAATTTCAACTATGTATGCCTACGTAAATTAACATTACTACTAATTAACTGTAGAAATGTTCTAGTAACTACAAAAACAAAAAAATAAGGTTCTTAAATCATACTTAACTACTCATCAAGTTTTATGTAAACAAAACTGCCGTCTGTCAAAGAAAAACGAATAAACTTGTATAAATCGCTTGCCTACTAATCAGCCCAATTCACAAACCATCTGGCCAGCAGTTGCTTACCATGATAAATGTCCACTATTTGTTTATCTAACTGCAAAACTAAAATAACTTATTTATTCTAATTAAAAACTCATTGAATAATGACTGGGCATTTATCTCGCAAATTGTGGATGCTGGCAATAAGCACGTTAATCGTGTTCCCTGACTCCGCCTGCTTAATAGACCAGTATTTTATTTATGTTATAATTAGACTGCGAATGTCCCAATGGAGGGCGAATAACTTTTCTAATAGGTTTTAGAGGAAAAAAATAACTTCAGCGCTCTCCTTCTGTGTTAGATGTAAATGAAATGGAAAGGTCATATGATATATCAATTTATTTAATTTTTGGATGATTAGGACATTTATTACTCTCTTAGATAAAACTAAAACCGCGAAAAAATTCGTAAAAAGTAGTTTTATTTCAATGTCTAACATTCGCGTAAACTAAGAAACCAATATACTCTCATAGTTTTTTTTTTTGCAATAAACATTGATGAACAACTTAACTATTTTCAGGTCATTACTTGAAGTTTGTACCTCTTTCACTCAAAAACACTGGAAGAAAAGGCTGGATTTAAACCAAATTTGATCCTCAGATAGATTATTACCTAGAGTAAGACAGAGGATACTTTTTAACCCAATAAAATTACAAAAACGGTGGATACAGACATAACTACAGGGCTAATACTAAAACTACTAGCAAAACCTGTTTAATATCTAGTGTAAAACAAACACACAACTTTAGCATTTATTATTGCAATGTGTTGATAATTACACGCTTATAATGTAGGATAAAAGTATTGATAGAGGCTCGGCTTCTAATTAAGAACGTAATATATCTAGTTAAAGAATAGATGATTATAATTTACAATTATTAATAAGTATTATTTCTAATTGATGAATAGATCTGTATATAGAAATAACTAATTATTTTTTTCATAATTATTAAATTATATGTCGTACATAGAAAAAAGTTTTTCTAAGCATGTAGTAAGTATTCGTTTTTACTATTTTAAAAGTAGGACCTTAAACTTATTTCATACGATAATTTTGCTGTAAAATCTTACCATTTAATAGAATGGTCAATCGTAGTGAGATGATATTATTATTAAATAGGTAAAGTCTTTAACACATGACTGTGTCCATAAAAGCGAACGATAATCGACTGTACAGAATTGAAATAAATATTAATTTTATCAATTGCAAAGTGAAACTGTATGAAATGCAGACTGTACTATTAAACACCACGTGTTAAACCAGTCCTATAAAATAATTAAAATAAAACCTTCTTCAATAGTTATAATTACTCGACGTCCAGAAAACTAGAAACGAATCTAAAATTAAAACTCATACTCAACAGACTCCTTGCAAATATAATAAAATCTATTAATAGTTAAGATGCAGTAACACGCGAGGCAACAATTGTAAAACAATAATACGACCTTTAATAGGCGAATTTACATAAAAATGCCTGTTGACATTATAAACATACGAACATACAGACCTTAGAGTTTACATAAGAAACTAGAGCCTATCAGAGTTTGAACCGTAAGCACTAGTGTGAACTAGTTTTGTCGTGAATTATGTATGAAGATGGAGCTTGCCGTTTTAAAAAATCTATCTAAACACTAATATTGTCCTAACAATGTTAAAACCATCGATATTTTGGTATATAAGTTTCTCGTTGGGCGAAAATTAACTTAAATCAGTAAACGAATGTACTAGATACAGACTCAAAACTGCTCCCGCTTGGCACTAGGGGAAATTAGCGATAGTAGCAGTCTATGTATATGTTTAGTCTATGATACAGACATATGGGTTTCTAGTTTCTACCATAAGGGTGTAAAGGGCAGCCTTATAATTGAATTATACAGCACTTTAGGCTTAAGGGGATGGTTTTGTCTATGGTATTATAAATCGTAAATCTAGAACGTTGACAGCTGTCATTTGATTGGTTGATTAGCTGTCAAATACGATGATTAACCTAGATTAAGTATATTTTTAAGATCATATGTAACCCATATTTGCAAAAATAAAATTCTATTCTATTCTATTCTATTCTATTCTAACTGGTCTGATTGGTTTATAAAATGTTGTTCAGTTAATTTAATTTGGTCAGTCCATACCATTACTAATTTAATATAACATTTTAAAAATGTATTAATTTAGGTAAACGAATAGTTAACTAAACGTTTTATGTGACGTTAGAACTTTATGTGGTCAAAAGGTACAAAATAGATCAATGCCACGTTGAATGGCTATGCCAATTCTCTGTGCAAGGAACAAACCAGCCCTCTGATCACGATGAATTCTTTGACGCCGTTTAGTTTTTATTTATGTAAGTTTTAATTTTAGTATAGTTAGAGTTTGTTCTTATATTAGATTTAATTGTGTATTAATAAATAAAGAAAATAGATCATATCAAAAGATCAAAAACTGAGTTTTTTTTTTTAATTTTTAGACTAAAAATGTTCCAAAGAAGTAACCTATGCTGAGTCCTTTGCTCACATTACTGTTTTATCAATCCTAAAGCTCTATTCTTCGCCTGTCATTAGCTTAGGTATCCCGTCTTATATAGGCCTTAAGTGATAATATTTTAGATTTTCAATGATCTGGCGGTTAGCATCTGTGAGAGTGTCAGCTGCATACCGCGCTATATTTACACGAAGTACTTACTGAGTATAAGTACTGTAGCTAGTTTTGAAGTTTAGTATGATAATACAGTCTATACTAAAGAGTTTTTGAGCTAAGTTATAAGTTTAATTGGATGGTATTGGTGTATTAAGCTGACTGATTTAGAACATTATTGTAACTGTATTAAGTAACTGCTTTCTTTGTAGTACTATTGTGCTTTTAGCTGGTCTTAAAAGGTTAATTGCGTGATGTTAAGTGAAGGATACCTTTCTTAAAAACATTGAGCTATGAAATGAAGACAGATTTTTTGAAATCGGTCTGATATTTTCCAAATTAAGTTAAAACAAACTCAAGCCTGATAACATAAGTACATTTCAGAGAGTAATTCAATTAAATACTCAGTCTTGATAATTCATGCTGCTGTTATTACCCAAAAAAGCCAATATGACGTTTCAGTCAAATAAATTTCAAATTTTCCCAAAAAACAATATCTTTTAATTACACTTCCAAACTTAATTGAATTATATTTAAAAAACCCTTCGGCGTTTACCCTTCGCGCCTGCGCCCGCGCAGGTAACGAACAGATGTCAGAATATTATAAATCTCTCTGGCTATTGTCTATGGGTGTTTTTTTAGTCGTCGCTGGACACATGGCCAAGACTGTTAGACAGTGTTAATGGGCAGATGGTGGTGAAATATGCTGGTACGGACTTTTTGGACTGACCACCTTTTAGGCGTATGTTTAACAATCATGATTTCTGAATAAAGTTTCTGGCTGGAGAAGTATGGAGGCGCATTAGCAATGTCTCGCCAACTTAGTCCGGTAAGAATCGAAAGCCTCCATGAGGATAATTGCGGCCAACTTCCGCAAAAAAAAATGTATTAAGAAGTTAGGTTAGTTTTTGGTTCGATTGCGCGGTGGTTAGGCTGTCCTAATTGGGTTATTCGTCAACTGAACACACTACGCTGGACACACGTGTGTTCAGTTGGTGAAACTCAAAATTAATATATTTATTATTTCGTCATCTGGACACGTCAAGATATTTTCGTGTGTTCAGATAGTTAAACTTAAATTAAATCACTTTTATGTTGTCTTCAACTGGACACACCGCAAGAAAAGGTACAGTCAGGTATAGAAACATTTGAAATAAAACATTTTAAGATTTATTAATTTGAAGAAAAGCACCTATGCTTAGTAATTTGTTCACCTTGGAATTGTATCACCCAGGTGAACAAACGCGACTTTTGAAATAATTCTAGTCGACTTATATCACCCGCATACAAAGTGGTAAGAATTTTATTAAATTACATTACAATTTTAGTTCTACGTTACTTATTGTTAAATAATAAATATTAGAAAATTCAGAAATGGTGAACAATTTTAAAAGACATATAAAACTGCCCGTTTCCAACATGGAACGTTTAGTGACCGATGATGATTGTGTCACAGAACATTTAACTGTGTGACTGTACTTTCTCATAAATTCAAGTAAAATATGAACGTATGTCCAGTTGGCGAAAACATAAAAGTGATTTAATTTAAGTTTCACTATCTGAACACACGAAAATATCTGGGCGTGTCCAGATGACGAAACAATAAATATATTAATTTTGAGTTTCACCAACTGAACACACGTGTGTCCAGCGTAGTGTGTTCAGTTGACGAATAACCCTCCTAATTGGCAATGTAACTTTAGATGCAAAACATATTTTTCTTCAAAGAATATAAGCTATCTTATAGTTGGTTTTAGTTAACAATTTATCACATTGATATTTATACACTGTCGCAATTTGAAGACCATTAAAAAATACTTCAGCTCAAAATAAATAAGCTTTTTACTCATCTGTGGAAACATAAGGCAGTTTAATTTGCATCAATAAACATTTAAAACGACAGACGGACAGACTGCAATTAATCTTTAAGTATAATATGAAAATTAGTCAGTAGGTACACAGATAAAAAACCACTTCACACGGCAATCAAATCAACACATGTTCAACAAATCAAACCCGACCATAAAGAAACAAGCGAGTTAATAAACGGTATTCGATTAAACAATCTTTTATCGAGAAATCGAATGATTCCAAAATCTGAATCGATTTCTTATAACATGGGTGTAATCACATAAAGTAGAAGCGTTTACACCCACGTGCCAGTCAACTTTAACCATAAATAGTTTTTCATAGAGACTGCCGACATATAAGATAATCTTAGTTAGAATATGTTAATAGCATTCTGGATTAAAAGGCTCGGTACCGGCGCGGCGACGGCATGGCTGGAGAAACAATTGAAAACGAATGCGTATCTCACCAACAATTTACCGATGGAATTCGTTCATGGACAAATTATGAAAAGGAACAACTACACCCTTTTAAAACTTTATTCATGTGTGGTTTTCAAGATGGAACCTGGTCATCCCAATTCTCTCCCTTCAAGAAATGAGGCATGAAGGTCTCTAAAAGGCATGTTTATGTTAATTCAACATTTATTGTTCCTAATCTATTCCTATTACATCGAATAAATTATAATCACATGAACCAATTACAAAGTAAATACTGGTCCTTATAGACGCATGAATACAGAAAGCTTAAAATTATTGTTGTCCTAATACCATAAAGTTAAAGCCCAAGAATCCGCGCTAAATGTTAAGTAAACACTAAACGGTACTATTGGTCCTTCGAGTCGAAACAGAAGGTAACCAAATTAGCATCGTCCTCACAAACAAGAGCTTTCGAAGGCTTCACTGCATTAAATGCTGAACATAAAGCACATTCGAATTTGTTACAGTTCTAGAACCTTGGACACGACAAATCTAACAGGTATCTAAGCCTCATTACCGACCTTCCAATTGAATCTGACACTGTGAATATAGTGACCATAGTTATTACTCTATTAAGGACATAAGATAAATAAAGAAACAAGCGAAAAAAATTACTAAAATCAAACTTTTTTGACTTGAAATCCAGTCACTTTGGTTCCACTGATACCGTTTATGTAAGTACCGAAAAGTATGCCTTCCAAAACAAACCAGATTCCATCAGCAGATTGAAAACTATTTACTTAAAAGTAATTTTTTGTACGCAACCACTTAAATTGTCTGTATCAATCTTCCCCGTCAGGACGGGACGAGAAGGACCAAATTCCTTCGAAAACATTCCATTCAACTGCCAAGCTAAAACAAAAGTCGGACGATCTGCCTAAAGCGAACATTTTGGGTAACCTATCACCGCTCTGTTTACTAAAACAACACATAAATAAACCGAAAGCTAAAGCTAGGTCAGGTGAAGGCAGTTCTTGCGGAATTTGATCCCCCCCTCCCTCCCCTGCATCCATTCACCCCCCCTAGCCCGCTAACTGTACTCGGGTTGAGATGATCCTTATTTGAAAGTATGCGGCTCTAAAGGTTTTGAGAGAAAGGATGGGTATGCTCAAATGTTGTAACTTGTAAGTCTAACCTTTATAGGGTTACGTTACGTATTAATTAATTTTGAATTGTATTCCAAAGCACTTAAAGACTATTTTTATAAACAGTCAATAATTTAATCAAAAATCTCCAAAATAAAACGCGCTCATAATTACAGGTTTCCTCCTCAAGAATTTTAATTAAGTGTCTCGAAATAATTTGCTTCTAGTACGCGAATAACCACCAATTAAACTGGATCTAAACACAAATGACTTTATTAGCTTAATAACATGTTATCAGCATGCATGAATCAGACAATACTTGGCGAAATATCTTTGGTTTTAAAGGTTTTACGGCATAGCTGCGCATGCGCACGGGAGCGCGCTGCGCAGGAGTGCCGTGACCCGATGCGAGGTCCCGATCGGCCTTAAAGGTCGCAGTGAATACTATTGGAATGCTTTTGACTATTTAAGTATAGACAACCGATTCGAGGCGTTTGCTGCATTGTGAATGCTGTATAGCATGAAGGATGGTTCGAGGTATGAAGAAATATGCTAATATGAATCTTCAATACAAGTACAGGCTTGTGTCGTGAGGACCATTGAGAAATACTAGTTTATGTCCTAACAATAATAAGGTATGAGTTTGGTTTTAAGATATTTATGTAACTATTTATGTATCCGTGAGTGTGTCTGTATAGAACTGAATGCAAAAGAGATTATTTAGAAATAAAGAATTAAGCCGTTGACTGTCGCTATGTCATTATAATTCTTACATAAAAACGGTATTCAGCTGAATCCGCAAAGATTAATAGCTGACACCAACAAAAGCTTGGAAAAAAAATGCAGAAGAAAAGTAACATTTGCAACCTACGTAATTATAATTAGATAAAAGAGATAATTCTGTCAATTAATATAATTTAATCACTATCTATAACGTAAATTAATAATGGTTTATAATTTTAAACCATACAGCTCAATTAAAGTAATCACTGATGATTCTAAAATATCTACGGATCAGCGTCAATCTCACAACAACAAGATTTACAATAGTAAATCCAAAATGGCGCTCATACATAAATTACCTTAAATTAAACACAACATTGCGAAGATATTTGTTATTACTTCAAATCGTGACTAATAATATTAATACGAAAGTGTTTGGGCGTTTATTACTTAATGCAATACAAGTAATCGCTTTATTTAAAGCTTAAATGCTGAATATATTTAATACTAGCTGTGCCGGTTTCACCCGCGTTAATATCTATATCCTATGGATCCCTAACTTTTTTGAAAATTTAATATATCCTATGTTAACCAAATTCTTTCACTGTTGGGAAGATACACTATCTGCTAGCGTAGCTTCCCAACAGTGAAATAATTTTCCAAATCGGTCAAGTAGTTTCGGAGCCTTTTCAATTCAAACGAACAATCAAATCTTTCCTCTTTATAATATTAGTTATTATTTAATATAAGTGGGTAGCGATAACAATACAATGTGAGTAGTTAGTGTTCCTAGAAATATGCACCTCTATGTGTCTATGGTATGCGTAAACCTTTTGTATTTTTTTCGTAACAATGAATATATTTAAATAAGACCTAATACTATTAATGTCTCATTACGTAAATATGTATGTATTTAAGGATTAATCGGATAGCTAAAATTGGAAATTATAAGGTATCATGCAAGGTAAAATAGATGAAGAAATACCCTCATTTTTTTGGGTTTTGATCGACATTTGCAATTACTCTAGAAAGCGCAGTGTGTCTAAGTCGTTTAGGTTTAAAACTTTTGTGCCACATATAGTCAAACTTAAACTTTTTAGTGTATTTTAGAGCCAGAGTATTTATAAATAATTTCCTTTGATGAAAACAAACGGGAAGGATAAAAAGGGTCCAGTATCAGATGATGATGTAAAGGTCACGGCGAGCGTGTAGGGAAGCGAACCCGCTACCGTTGCTATCGGGGCATACTAACGAGTCGTGTGTCACGAGGGCGGTAAACTTAGTTTACACTAGACAACAGTAAACAAAGCTAAGTATACTTGTGTGAATACGAGTTCCAGAATTGACAAAATTCATTGCCAATAACGAATACTAACAATACCTAAAAATCCACATAAAAATGTGTCAATTGGCCTATTTTTGTAATTTTACTGTCTTGCATTATTCTCAACAAACACCATAATACCACCATCATTAAACTGTGCAAATTTAATGTGCCCTTATTAATTTATTTGTTGCCTCTAAAAGTGTTGAAGTATTGTAGACAGTCGAATTCGTGTGTCACAATAAACCCAATCGCAAAAAGGCGACGTAGGCCTCCTATAGCCGACGACTTCAATGACCAACGACGCATGTCTATGTACAAACCTCCATGCTTTGTATGGCGATAGTTACTTGGATACTAAAATCGCCTCATATACAACCAAGCTGTGTCGTAGTGTAAAAGCAGCGTTAACCAGTTGTGGTTAACGGAATGGTTAAGATCCTAGGTCAACGTTGTGTCCCGTTTGATCAGACTGTTTGGGGTGTTTACAGCAAGGGACATCTTCACGATTTTCGTGGGTAACTAGATAAATATTTAAATGTTTGTTTTCAGTAAAGGTCGCTACGTTAATGGTGTTTGTTTGTTGGTAATGTTGTGTGTTGGAAACTTGTTGGTATTTTAACAAAATACCTGTTTTTTGGCGGTCTACTGTTTTGCTACTATAATTACGCATTAGATATATTCATATAAAAAAAAAAAAAAAAAAAAAAAAAAATTTTTTGTACTTACAAACCTAATTTATTATAAAGCGCACAACTAAAAGTATGGAAAAAAAAGATGCGTTTATTCTTTTAAATCTGTACAAGTATGTATATTGTTTTAATTACAATCCACCTACACCGCGACACAGCTGCGCTCACCTTTCATTAGAAAACAATCAAAAACCAGCTTACACGGAAAATCTACTTAACTAATCACTTCCATATGTTTCCAACTATTTAAAAACCTGCAAACGACTACAAGTGTCCAATTCAATAAACAAAAAAGCATCTGCGAAATTCCCGAAACCCAATAAAACACGTGTTTTTAAAACAAAAGCATTTTGTGTAATTAGCAGGTAATGCACGTGTAATGGATAAACAATGGGTGGTGGCTTAGTAGTTAGTGCATCTGGTTCGGATGAGCCGCACTGGGTTCGACATCTGGGCCAGTTCATTGTTTAGTCTGCGGCAGGTTAGGACCAGTATTTATGCTGTTACAATAAAAGTAAATTTTACTGTTAATGGAGTTTGAATAAAAATATGTACAACAGGATTTGTAACGAAAAAATTTGGTAGCTGCCTTTCTATAAAAAACATTACCTATATGGATTTGTTATACATATATATATAATATAAAATATGTGTCATTAAACGACTTTTATCATCAAATATTTTAATATAAGAGTCACGATATTTTGACAGCTGTCATTCGCTTAAGATATCAGTGCATTTCAGAGAATTTCATCAGCGTTATATTCATAAATCTATCACAGCACAAATATGCAAATAAAATTGTTCAGTGATGTTTTTATCACAGATTTTGATAGATCAATAGATACGATTTAAGATAAAGATACGAGTATCTGTGGTAAAAACATGAGTAATGAAATAACTTACTCATTACCGTGTCAAACAGTAAATAAGTTGCCGTGAAAATAATAAATCAGTACTAACCATTGACGTACTATATACATAGACTGCTACTATCGCTAGGTTCCCCTTGTGCCAAGCGAGAGCAGTTTTTAGTCTGAACCTAGTACATTTAGTTTTTCATTTAAGTTAATTTTCGCGCAACTAGAAACGTATATACGAAAATATAGCTGGTTTGGACATTGTTAGGATAATATTAGTGTTTTAAATAGACTTTTTAAAACGGCAAGCTCCATCTGCATACATAATTCACGACAACACTTGTTCACACTAGTGCTTACGGTTTAAACTCTGATAAGCTCACTCTATAGTTTCATATGTATACTCTAAGGTACTAACTTTATAGGTCCATGATTCAATCATCATGACATAAGATCATCCATGATTCATTCTAGAAACAATTTAAACTAGAAATAAAATAACAAGCTGTATAATAAACAAATTATAAATAATAATGCCTATCATTGTGCGGATAATATAAATAATTATTATACACCTTTATTGTTCTTTGTTTTATTTTACTGCAACGAGTTTTGATGTAATCGCGTTTATGTGATTATACTAGCAAAATAAGTATTATAAAATAATGTAAATTTGTTTTTTTTTTGTTACATTTTTTACGTAAATTTAAATGTGTTGCTAAGTGATCTCAGATCTAGTTAAATAGGTATTCCCTCCATGAAAACCGAATTTAGGTAAAATTGGTAGCGGACCCCAACATAGCTTGGAAAGGGGCTAAGCAGAAAAAGTGGCTAGGAGACATATCACAAAAATGATTTAATTAGGTGTTATCAAAAATATGAACCTAAATACATATAAATTCAATTCAATTCTAAAATAATTGCAATACCTATTATGTAGTTAACAATATTTTTTTACACTAACAGTTAAGTACATAAATTTTCCTTGGCCTCCAATGATTGCCCAATTTCATACACATCGGAGCGTTAAAATATTTTTTTAATCGGAAACCCTGCCTTCGTAAATTAACAGCATAACTGCAAGTAAAAACGAAACAATATTAATGAAATCTGCATTATAACCCCGAAAAAAGATTTCACCATATTGATGTTGAATGTATGAGAGTTCCGATTCTGATGATTCATTGGTTTCCACCGTGAGATTAATATGATTCACACTGATAAAAATAATGACTGTACAATTGTAAATGTCAGTGGTTTTTTTATTTCCTAATCCGATTAAACGTTAAACCTATAACTAGAAAAAAGGGGGGCAAATTAACAGCAATTATATTATACTCAAGAGTAGTGTTAATCACCAAAAAAATTAACGACTTAGGTATAAAACCCTTGTGAAAAAATTATATTTTTTTTCGATATGTGTAAGTTTGCAAACAGATAGTATATACTTAAACGTAGTTTAGGCTATGCATATATCTAAGGTAGTAAGACATACATACGTAAAATCGCCTGTTTGCTACGATCCTTACATACATGTTTCGCTTCATCCACTGTCATTATTCCCTTCAACATGCAGTGAGACAGATACTCAACAAGTCTAGATTATGAAATTCAAGATTTTAAAGTGTAATTGAAAGAAGGTTCTTTTATATTACAAGATTAAGTTAATATTACACAACAATTGTCCCCGATTACTGTACCAAACATAAGCTTCTTATTACACCAAAACATTTGCGCTGTAACAATACTACCTACTACTTAGAATTACACTGTGATATTAGAATTACAATCAACCCTTACATTATTACTAAACCTTAAATTTGACCTTTAGATCATGGCAGTTAAGGTTCAATTTTACTTATTAAGTACCTATTTCTGTAATACGTAATGTGGCCTTTATTTCGGAAACTTTTAAATCAATAACATAACATATCATCACGCCTGTATCCCCGAAGGGTTAGGCAGGGGTGTACCAATGTGCACCCACAGTTCGCCGATATGTTTAGGTCCCATGTAATAGGGGGCGAGCCTTTTGCTACTAACCGGGCACAAATCCAAACTCTGACTTGCTACTGAGAATTTCATAGAAAAACCCAATAACACCTTGGTCGACTTGGGAATTAAAGCCAAGTCCTCTAGCGTAGCAGTCGCGCTTAGCACCACTAGGCCAACGAGGCATTTAAATCAATTGACAGTCTTAATCCCGTCTATCTGTGTCAGGATTCATCGGTTACCTGTTTTTACGCAACATGTATTTAAATATCAAGAAACGGTTACGATACAAATGTCAAGCTGTTAGGAAGAGGTTAGGTATTTAGAACTTATGGTAATCGTTACGTGAAATACTTAATCTGATAGCACTTACAATAAGTGTGTTGAAGACTGATTCATTCGTTAAACATATAAACTGTTTAATTTTTAAACTAACTTTGTAAAATGTACTTTTTTTCTGAAACACATTTTTACCATATTTCGAATTTTTGCATAATTTCAACATCTTTCTAAATTATAACTCATTTTTTTTATCAGCTTACTGATAGTAAGATCATTGAAAAAATATTCCTAGCCAATACTCGACCGTACCAAACTCACGACAATTACTTTTAACTCTCAAGCCTTATTTTTTATGCAATATTTATCCTATGTATGTGACCTACATATACCTTTTTATTTGTTAAGGTAAAAGCCAGGAGAAAACACAAAAAAAAACATATTTTCCAAAAGCCAGTTACTGAATCAGCAAGTCTTCCCATGACTCTACAATGACTCATCAATGACATAGAATTCTTGTGATCGTGAACACAAGTACGAACATGTTATAACAGTTGTTTAGATGATCACAGCCTTCAGTCGCTGTTCATACCTAGATTGAAACCTGATTGAGTTGCTAAAGAAATCTCTAGATTTATACCGTCGTAAATAATATTTATTCTATTTAAAAGGAATATACTCTTTGTGAAGTTCATAGTTTTCTTTGAATTTAATAAGCATTGAAGTGTAAGGAAGTGAATTATTATTTGTAAATTCAAATTATTATTGACTCTTCATTTGTGTTCTCGAACAAAATTCAATTTAAGAACTGAATGTAGCATAGAATTCTTTGATTCCATATTCAAAATTTCAAACGTACTTGAAAATAATTGGTGTGTGATTTATTCTTTTCTTTAAATGAAGTTCCTAAACATGGCACCAGTATACATACTACAGAAATTAAAAAAAAATGCTATTTTAGGAGTAAATTCTAACCATTACACAACTGTTTAAATGGTAAGCACGACTCCATTTTTGATAGTCAGCATAACAGCTATCAGTTCAAAAGTAAAGCACCAAATATAACCAAACAATAAACTCGAAACAGACACGGTATTGACCCTACATTAAACATCAAAGTAACACTTATATTAAAAGCATTCGTATAGACATACCGTTTCATAATAATAGAGATTGGAATTTTATCATCTAAATCTGGCATTTTATTATGGAGTCCATTATGCTCTTAACTATCATCGCGGTAATCCTAAATACTTGCTATAAAGGCATATTAATTCACATTTTCAACATATAAATTGTATGTGACGTCTACATTTGGCACACAGACACCTGTACCAGCGGCTTTGCATGCGATTATGGAATAGGGCTGTCACTAAGCTAAGAAAAAAATATAAAAATACCTAGTCGTATTTATATGCTTGTCAATGAAACGTCCTGCACGCTCAAGTGACAAGATTAATGTTGAATGTTGATACTTGTTTAATTGCCTAAGAAGCTGCAGCAAGTTATTTTTGTAATAGAATATTCAAAGCAAACTTTTATAGGTCTCAATTACATTGAAGTCTAATATCTATTTATATTTACGTGTATTTCAAATGATTCTCAAAATATCTTAACAATAGGTCAATGGGATTAAAAAAATAAATAAACAGTGAACAAAAAAATTGCATGAGAAAGAAAATTAATAATAATATCGCTTCTTATTAAAACTTACAATACCCTTGGCAATTGGAAACCTAAAGTTTACGAAACGGGATATCTGGTTATAAATGTTGGCAACCCTAATAAATCTCCAGTATATCTTGGCCACACTTTCCAATAGAGATGGGCCACTACTTTCTGTCAGCCGTACATTCCATACGCGGAGTATTCGGTACTGCATCGATATACGAACATGCAAATATGATCGCCTCTAGTATGCGGTAATATTATCGATAAATTATTACTGATTGATCCAATCTGATTGGTTTATTGGTCGCTCTTTCTGGTTCTTCAAGATTAACTAAATAAGGTTATTTTTTAGATTTGTCAATAAGTATCATATGCATAAATTAATGATTATGCATTGCTTTTTGATGCAAGGAATATTAGTTTGGATATATTTTGTAAACTTCGCTAATACACTCTTAGATAAGTAAAAGTTATGAGTCATCTAACTAAAAAATTGAACATGAATATGTAGAAAAAAAACGAAAAAAATATTCTGATGATGTAATGTTTTGTTTATTTTTACTATGTAATGTTTCATTCGTCAATAATCGAATAACCAAAAAATTTAAGGCCAATTTCAACAAAATTAATAAGTTGCTACCCAACAAACTTAAAACAAGAACATTGAGTCAAATTCCTTTCGCCAAAATTATTTACTTTAACCAAAAATACCATATCCAAAGCAACCGACATCGAACCATGTAAGTGAATAGCTATCCCGCAACCCGAGGCCACTGGGTCGCGGCAACCTTAGGTCGTCGACAACCTAATGCCAACAGGATATAGCTAAACATGTACAGGCAACCACACATCACTACTCCAAAAGCCACACGAATATCAACCTTAATGCGTTGACGTAAAGATAATGTCAAATATCAGTGTTGATGCGGTAGACTGATAGTCGAAAAGTGTTTAATTTACTGTGATTGATAGTTAAAAGATTCGTTAAACGAGCTCTTAGGTATTGTCGTTGGGATTGAAATTAAACTTACATAAGATGGAATCAATAGTTTAATGACACATCTTTGACACATATCAAAGAGTTACTAAAGTTAGTATTTCGATAAGTGACAGATCTCTGTCCTCAAACAAAACAAGAGCGTCAAAAAACTCCGTTTTATATTAATATTGTCACTATGTGCAAAATACGTTAAAAAGTTTAAAACATTTGCACTTAATCGGAGTAACCAACATCAAAGTAATGGCAACATTTCGCCAAATGAACGTCATTAATTGGTCACGGACCGATTTAAAAAAGGAATCGTTTTAAAAATCGGACCACACGCCCGACCACTTATTAAATTAGCGTTTATGTTTTTTTAATATCGGTGTCATTCCATTTTTAAATCTTAGACGTGAAAATAATAATCCCGCCATAATAAAAAGATGCGATGGCGATAATTAGATAATCTCTAAGCTCTCATATTAATCTGATGAAACGTTTTTTACTTAATATTTATCACTTAACTTATAAACAATACTTCTACCGCCATTGCTATGATTAGTTTTTTAATGATGATGCGCAATAAATCTAGCCATAGACAACTTTCATTTTTAATCGTTTGTATAAAATTATTCGAAGCGTGGGCGTTTATTAAGGATACTTAGGTATTCGCGTCATTGCTAGCGATGTAACACTTAGATAATTGCCTGAATCAATGCACAATACTACTAACGAATAGTTTAGTAATGTTCAATTCATTTTGACTATTAAGCTCACAAAACCAAGGACATATGAAAATACATTCCCAAATTCCAATCACTGCAGCGTACTCGCATAAATACTCGATTACATACACTTGTAATCTTTTACATAGGTAAATATACCATCTGTCAGTAATTAACATACAAAATTGGTGCTTATTTACGAACCTGAAAGGTCTAAACTGATTTGAACGGTGATTGTTTTACATAGCGCAATATGTCGACCGCCGATTTGGATCCTGTAGCTAATATATTAGCGGTCACAAAATCACCTGTTGCAACTACACACCTGTTCAATACAATCACATCTGACGCTAGTTTTCAAACTAAAACCAACCTTATAATCCGCTACATTAGGTAAAAAATGTATCCGAGCAATCAACAAGTTTTTTCCTCGTCGATATCTGGCCGAAATTACGAAAAAAGTCTCGTTAAAAAACATCTTTGGACAGTTTTGAGATTGATAAAAAAATTGTTTCTGATCGTTTTAAAAAAAAACAAAAATATCCTCGGCGCATTGACATTGGCTGATTGCAAGTGCCTTTGCCATTAAAATTTATCGATATAGTTTTTCGCGGTATAAATATTTTGAGTATTTTCGATATCGACAATCAACACCTTATCAAGTTTTAAATCACCTCATAACTTTATTTTATACATCTTTTAAGTAACATCGTATCATAAAAACAGCATAACCTTAAAACCGATTTACAAACACAACTGTGGCAAAACCTCTGCTATTAAAATGTAAAACAAATATATCCTGCGCGCCATAGCTTACATGTTCATTACCGAAAGGAAACAGTAACTACACATCGCAATTAGTCGTAAATAACAAACCAATATGTCTGCCGTGCCTTCGTATTGACGGTAATTATAAAAGCACTTTTCCCGCGTCCGCAAGCTCATCCTTATATCTGAGCACCATATAGGTACTGCTTTCACTAACCATACTGCGATTTGAATCTCTCTGCAATTTCTATTTTAGAATGTACCTAGTATCTGCGTATAGGTAACCAGTTGTAAACATCTATTAGTCTGTAGAAAATAAAATGTCAAAGGTATAAGGAGGTTCTGAGTTTAAGTATTTATTGACTGTATTCCAAAGTGTTGATTGTTTTTTTAACGATACGTTTGGCCCAAAGTCTCATTAACCATCGTCAACAACTTTTGGAATATAAACGTACGATGTCATAGCTACATCTCTTATAGTAAAAAATATATATTTGTCATAATCAAAGTATCTATTAAGTTACAAATGTTATATGCAATAGGCTATTATTGTAACATTATTGAAATTCAAACGCATAACATAATATATTTCCGGTTTCTCACACTTAATTATGTGATATCTATCTGATCTGTTAACAAAGGTGATCAAATTATGAATTTTAAATCTGCAGACGTCAATGTTTACGTCAAAGCCAGAGGCCAGAGTTATATTTTTTATCCTTTTTTTTAATCTGACCATGACACACACTTTCGATCCTAGAACTTTCAAAATTAAATTCGATTTTCGAAACGTAAAATAGTACTTAAGCGCTTACTAAAAAAAACCGACATCTAAATAATGTCTTAGGTATGTGGGTTTCTTATGGATCCCAAAGTCCACCTTTTAAATAAAAAAAGAATCATCAAAATCACTTGACCCAGTCGAAAGTGCTGAGGTAACAAACATAAAAAATACACTCGAATTGAGTACCTCCTCTTTGAAGTTGGTTAATAATTTCAATTAGTACTTTCGCACTTATTGTTATTCAACAACCCGTTAGAATCATAAGGTTTCATTTATATGTATGTATGTAAATTATTCAGTCTTTTGTTTAAGCGATCGTTTATTGCTTGGCTAGTAAAGGGTGTCTTTTATAGCTTCGTAACTGATTTAGCAAGATGTCACGTCCTTTTCTAATTTAGTACCGATTATTAAATTAATAAGATAATATTAATTTTCAATGTAGTGAAATGGCATATAATTATCATTAATATATTAATATATGTTGCAGATGAGAATGTCTTTTTGTTAATTTGTGATGAGCTTTAAGTTTACATTCACTTTAATTACTGACGAAGTCTTATTAAAAGAACTTATATTTAAAACAGATGTATTTTGTTACATAATAAAATAAAAATATAAGATGGATCCTTGGTTGCTTAATAGAATACTCATAAAACTATTAACTTTAAAACTAGTCCAATAATCGCGGGCCACTAGATTCACTGTTTTACCAAATACATAAAACTAAAACTTTTATTGTATACGAATAGACTCTTTATCGCTAATAACCTCATAAAGACATAATATCTGACCCCACGATATCGATATCAACAGCTATTCTTTAACATCACTATTAAACTATAAACCGATCGATTCCACCTCTATTCTTCGCTATTGACAAATTCTGTATGAAATAGCAGCAGAGCCATCTTAATTACGCTACAGTCAACGAGGTTGCATTTGAAACTATAGAGTGAGCCTATCAGAGTTTAAACCGTAAGCACTAGTGTGAACAAGTGTTGTCGTGAATTATGTATGACGATGGAGCTTGCCGTTTTAAAAAATCTATCTAAAACACTAATATTATCCTAACAATGTCAAAACCATCGATATTTTCTGAAATAAGTTTCACGTTGCGTGAAAATTAACTTAAATGAAAAACGAAATGTACTAGGATCAGACTAACAAACTGCTCTCGCTTGGTACAAGGGGAACCTAGCGATAGTAGCAGTCTATGCATATCATACGTCGATGGCTACAGTCTAAAATGGAGACATTTTATCGTAGCTATAAAACAAAGTGATGCTATAAAGTCAATCCGGTATCGATTTATATTGATCGAAATCTAGTTTTGTTTCGGTCAGACCAAAAGTCGCAATAATTTACGTTTTATTGGTGAAATATAGAACATTTGTGTAGATGATGTTTCTAGAGCTACACGTTACACTATTACAACAAAAAATAGCTTCAGTATTTGAAATTAAAAATTTAGTATTCCTCAGAAAATTAAATAAAAATATTAACACTCACCATGATTCGCAGCTCTGTAAATAGAATATGCCTAATGACAATAAAGTTATAATTCATTGTGAGAACCAAACTTCACAAAACTAAATTAAATTAAGAACGAAACGCTAATAAAAAGATAATCAATATAGATCGTATCAAGCGTAAATATCTGTCAAATAAAAGCGGTTCTACAATCAATTATCAACAATAATTAATTCTATAGATTTAAACACCCACGTAACGATTTCGCTTTTAATGCAATTAGCGATATGTCACAATATTAGACAAAATATTGGTTTCATCTTCACCTTATTATAATAAGCTTGCACAGATTTGGCGTGAGCAAGAATGTTTTGGCAATACAGACAATATGAAAAGCATTGAGGTACATAGACTGCTACTATCGGTAGTTTCCACTTGTGCCAAGCGAGAGCAGTTTTTAGTCTGAACCTAGTACATTTTGTTTTTCCTTTAAGTTATTTTTTGCGCAACAAGAAACTTATATACGAAAATATCGATGGTTTTGACGCTGTAAGGATAATATTAGTGTTTTAGATAGACTTTTTAAAACGGCAAGCTCCATCTTCATACATAATTCACGACAACACTTGTTCACACTAGTGCTTACGGTTTAAACTCTGATAGGCTCACTCTATAGTATCATATGTATACTCTAAGATGAAAAGTGTACATAAAAAGAGGGGTTATGTTTTTTGTGACGTTTACGTTTAAAGTCCGGTGAAGCAGTCAAAGCCTGCGCTCAGGCTAACTGCAAAAATCTCTACCAAAAAAAAAGTTTTTAGTGACGTATAAATGGAGGAAAATTTTATTGAAATTTTTAATTTATTTATATTAATGAAGATTTTGACTGTTAACACTATATCTTTCTATACATCGTGTTTTAGTATTTTGATATATAATTATTTTGATCTGTGATATATAAAGGCAGCAATAAACACCGTGCTACGGAAGCCAGTTAGTTAGTTTTTTAATGATATTAACTTTCTATTACGGCCAGTAGGTTTTATTAGATGTAATGATAGTGAAGTTATTTTAAGTAAGATGCTCTCAAACGCTATGGAACTTAATGCCCGAAAAATACGAGTATACCTTGATGATATCTGCCCATCCTCAAGATGGTCTATGCATGTAATTTAGTTTAATCATATAATCATTTTTAAAATTAAATTAAATTACTTGAATTTATGTTGGATTTTGTTATCTATAGCTACTTATTTATTTATTATTTAGTTAATTTGTTACGATAACACAGTCTTAAAAATTGACTATTATAGTTCACTAATTAAGTTGTATAAAAAGCAACCTATTTTATTAGTAAATAAATGTTTCTAATTTAATAAAAAATAGTTGAATCTATCTTAATCTTCATCAGTGGCCAATATTATTCTTGCGTACTATACTGCGCTTGCGCATAAGTCGGTTAGAACAAAGATGAGTATAATTAGCGATACAGTTTCTAAACATTAATCAATCGACCTCTTATGTCCACCCTACGCAGATATCTATGAATATTTATTTCTATAATATTGCACTACATTGAATCGCAGACATTTTTGACGTTATATCATCCTGACATTTAAAATTATTTAATTTAGAAGATGCGTCTGAATGTCTGTCATTTTGCAACACCCAAGACTAAATTTTATTAAATTTAATTCACCTGTTCTAGAATATAGCATCTTTAATATCATGTCTTCTTTTCAATATTTTTTATTGATTTATTAATTAATTCAATAACAATTTTAATTAGTATTTTATACCACAAACACATGAGTCAATCCTGTGTCTATAATAACGTTAGTTAGCTACAAACTCAACACTTAACGTTTCCTTATCCCCAAACAGTAAAAAAAAAACAATGTAATATAAACCAAATTAACCGGCTCTAAAGTTAAGAATGCGTAGAATTAAATAAATTAAGTTGTGTCAGAGTGTTGGGCGTAATAAACGCAATAACGAGACAATTATAAACAATCTCACGTGATAGTCGGAGCGGGCCCAATAAAAATAACAACAGTTATCAATTACATATCGGTCGACTAATAAATACCTTTTTCAGGGACCTTTCTACTATAACAAAAACCCTTGAGGCAAAGCAAGCTAACTATAACTAGTTGCATGTAATTGTCTTTTATGTATGTTTGGTGTCGGTAAATCTAGTTTTACCAACTGTCTTTATTGTTTTAGAAGCAGGGGAAAACACCAAAGTTTTGTTTAAAGAGTCTTAGACTGAATAAAAGAGCTACCTTTTTTACAGCATTGTCGTTTATAGTTGCGGGGACGATATTCTGGAGACAGCTGAAAAAATCTACTAAGTCTATGAGAATCATTTTCATCATATTTTAGTTTCTTTCATAACAATTTCACTTATAATGAATTGTCAAATGTATCCAAGATACTTGACGAAATTTAGTGTCTGCGGAATCTCGGCCCAGATCCAAATGTTAAGCTTGACGGAGACCGGTTTGAATGGCAACAATAAAGTGGTCGGATACAGTGTCCGATCATCACGTATGTACCAATTAGGCATTTATTATTAATAGTTAAAATGCGTGTCTTTATGACTGTCTGTCTGCGGGTTTGTAGCACGCGAACATATCGGCTCATATACGGAATTACGCCGTGACGGTCGGACGGACGAACACACGGATGGAATCTTTATTTAGAACAGAGATTCTGCTGTTGCGTTTTTGAGACGAATATATTGTTAAAGATTTTAACCATACAGAAAAGAGACTCTTTAAATAGATAGGTAAAGCAAATATTCGGAAAATGTCTGTTAAATAAGTCAGTGAACTGCATATAAGTTGACGGCTATCTATGACAGACAGAGCCATCAGTCATAAATAAAAGGTTAGACAGTATCGACGCAACCCTACTATGTACAAACGTATCCCTTTAACCTAATGACTCAAACTCAACAGTTACAAACTGTATCATGCAATAAGCAAAAACATTGTGCACCTTTAATGAAATAATCGCCACACAAAAAGCGCCGAGTGTGATCCAACGCTAACTGTCACAGTTCTTACGCCATCGAACCGTAGCGATCGCTAACGACCCGCCGATTCGTCACAATGTGTAAAATGTATTCCATATAACAACAAGACACGATCAACTCTATTACATTATATTATTATATTAGTTACATTTAGGTAATAGTCTGAAGATCCCCACTTTATTATACGCCGACGAATTCTTCGATACGCCAGTTCCAATCATAACTATTAAAACTTCGAGAGACAAAGGAAGTCGTTCGAATATCTCGTTTTTAGTGTCTGTATTTAATTTGGTGTTAATTTTATTATTAAGTCTGTAGATCTACAGATTATGGAAACATCGATAAGAAATGCAACAGATTTCTTATCTGTAATCTATCGCGAAATCTACATGTGTAAAGGTTATTTTTTTAAGTCTATTAGCATACATGTTTTTTTATCTATTAAAATAATAAAGTTCAAGGTATATTATTTAAGTTATGTTGATAAAACTGTATACTTTGGGAAATTTTTGAGCATAGTTTTAATATTTTTCTTCTATCGATATTATTGGACAGGCTTGCTAAGTAAGTAACCTTTAGTATACATTACATGTGAACATTATGTCGAGTTATAAATTACGTATTTACAATCGATAGTAACAATGTTTTTTCCGACTCTAGTTACTAAGAAGTCGGTTACCTTATGTGTAAAGTTGTCACAAGTAATAAATGCTTCAATGAATATTAACGGAGTGAGGCTGGAATGCTAGAACTTACAAAACACCATAACCTGTGTTATAACTAACGAGCCCAGCCTTTATTACTAACAATCCTGTTTAAAGAATTTGTCCTGATTTCTACGGATTTATTCCTTTCAAATTATTATACATCTCGATATCGTAATATAAATTTGTCCCATCAATAAAGTCCGGTCACTTTCCCCTGATATTCGCAGCGGAATTAATGTCGAATGGAAATGTTCGAATGGGAACGGCCGCAGTCAACAAGTCTGGCCGCGCCGAAGAATGCTCGCAGCTATTTACAAGCCGAACTATCAAATTATGTAAATAACCCCACACTATACATCAACAATTGCATAACAAAACCATCTAACAAGATAGTCATTAATTAAAACGAACAACTATCAAAAATTAAGTAGAAATCCGAGCCGACCGCTACTTTTAAATTATCAGAAAATTTGACGTCACAGCAAATTGGATTCTAAGACATTTATCAGAAAAATCTGTAATAACATCTCTAGATAAATTAACAAATCGAGTCTCTAAGATACAACATAACTTCAAATTACTTTGTAGTTAAAAATCAACCTTAAACTTTACGCATAAAGTTGGTTTTTATCTGTTGGAATTTTGGAAGATGCAAGTTCGGAATGCCGGTTAGATCGCTTGTTCTGTATGTAGAGATATGTAGAATTATGAAACGTTTAGATGTTTAATGACAATATGATTAAGGGAAATGTGGGAATTTACTATTTCTTCTAAACATGATAAGTATGATAACTGTCAAACATACAAAACGATGGCATAAAAGTTATTAATTTTGTTTAAATTTTCCGTAGGATGAACTCTTCTCAATCGAATGATGTATTTTAATCGCATTCCAATTTAATATGAAAAGTTACTGTTATTAAAAAGTTATTGCAATCAAAACTTAAACGAACAACAAACAACCCTCACAAACCAAGTTTTTTAAACGTTTCCAAAACTCGTCTAAATAACAACCTTAACGATTGAAATCTAACTCCTTACATTTATCTAAAGTAGTTTCAAACGCGACTTTGTCCAATAAAACGAGAGTCTATCTAACAAACATATCTAAACAATTTCAATGCCATACCATCCAGGCGAGGTGACCCAGGGTCGAGCTTTCTACGGGCCTCGACGTCATACGACGCGTCAACTCGTAATTAATGGGCTTCGGAACCCTACGAAAGCTGTACGGCCAGTCCAAAGACCTAAAACCTAAATCCGGTCCTGGCCGTTTAATTATGATAATTTGACAGATGGTAAATTTCAAATTAAGAAACATTGCAGCTTGCCTGTATTGTCGTGTTGTTGTTTTTTTATTAATAGGTCACTAATAATAATAGTTTATATTTAAATTTCGAACGAGTTGTCCTTGTGGTTTTAGCATAGATAAGAATAGTTTATTTGAATAGATTTTATGTGATTTTTATCTATGTTTGATGTCGATTGGCAATGAATGACTCGACGTTCTCCGTACTGTCTGCTTCATAGACAAATGGTAAAGAAGACAATGATTAATTTGTGGTTGTCACCCTTACGCAGAAAATGACGAAAGCGTATAATTCTAGCACGTTTTGATTTTTTATGACCTAGACATGTGTCTAGTCTAGACTAACAGTAAGTGCCTGAGAATATTCGTAAACTCACGATGTGAAGTAATTAGGACTACACCAGTGTGACGGGTGCGATAGTGTGGGCCATAGTTTTTAAAAAGTAATAAATTCTTAACGGCATAACCTGTTTCTTAGGTGTTTGGGATTTGCGGAATCACTTCTCTAGTATTCATTTGCTAGCTTGTTTTAATGCAATAGATATCTGTTTTAACTTAATATTTACCTAGTATTATAAAAATGTAGGCCTTTAATCGAAGGACAATTAAGTATCGCGTAAATGTATCATGATTGGAATGATTAACATCAATAAGTAAGTAATTAAAAGAAGAAATTCTTGCGAACAAGTAAAATATAATTGTAACATTTTGATATTTCCCGCTAATTGTAAATGGCCTTACCATTCAAGTTATCTTGAGAAACTGTTGAAATATTGTTTTTATACTTTAATCGACACCATTAGGCTGAATGCCTAGGCATTAAACTAATAATAAGAGCTTATCTTGTCCGTATGTCCATCTCAGCCCGTCCCTGTTTTAGTGTCAAAATGTTTATTTTTTAAATAAACACACCTGTTACACGGCGGTATGTTTTATCTGTACTGATACTGCTAATGGATATTAAAGAGTCATTTATAATTCTAAATTATTTCTTAAGTTCAAGTTGAGTATTGAACCTTTTTGTATGTCATTATTTATTTTTTGGGACATTATTAGGTGTAACACAAATATTAGTTGGAGAACATGTTTATTGTCAGTATTATGTAACTAGGTAATAAAAAAATGTGTTTTCTTCTATCAGACAGTAATTATGAAGTATTAAATCAGTTTGAATAAAAGGTGCTTTCGCATTGTCCCGTCTCCATTTCTCTCTAGGAAATATTGCAAAAATTAAACATGTAACATTACAAATAAAGCAAGAACAAGTTAATACAAGTTACAGGTAAATAATTATCCATTTTCCAGTTTGTTGTCATAATAATCACGATAAAAAGTCTGTTACGTACATACTTTATTACCGTAGCGGCTGTTCACATGGACAGCGAAATTACAATACTGCCAATATTTATAATGGTACACGAATAAAGGACACAATTTCCTGTATTGTTTTTTGGTAATAATGTAAAGACAACACCAATGTCCGTTTATATCTTCTGTATAAAGGACTTCAATAAAATATGCATTTATTTTTAGTTATCTTTTATTTAGATTTCTTAATTTTGTAAATAAATATCAATGTCGGGTACTCCTGTAGGTACCTAAGTAGTAATTACTGAACTAATTAATGATTCTCAAAATTATTTGTAGATGTTTATTTCTTGGTGATTTTTTCATTTGGCAGGTAACTGTTATGCACCTACCTAGTTAGGTATGCCGTACGGTTGTCGTAAAGAACCAGGAAATTAAGAATACACCCATTAAGTAGCCATCTTTGTTCTCATAGGTTAACGGGTTAACACCATGCTATTTAAAGGTAACTGCATGTGTAAATTCAATTACCATTCTACTAAAAGGTAGAAAAAAATACATTTTTCCACTGGCAACCCTGCAAATGACCAGCGACCTCCGCCCTGTCGCGTCGTAAACGCATCTTTATTGTAATGAAACGCTATCAAGTGTAATGCTGCCATACTTAAGTAGCCACACCTAACGCGTTAGACCGCTTCCACACCTGTGGCGTAATTCAGATTCTGAATCTTACTTACGCCTGTGAATACGCAACTAATTACAATTAATATACTAGATAAATAAACTTAAATTAATGGTAAACCTCGCGCTTAAAACCTCTTTTTAGAAATTGCCTGCATCTCTGATAAGATAATGAAATAAACAATCAAGGACTGTAGTATACTTAGCTGTATGCAATATGTAGGCAATGCCTATCTCAAGTATTTACAATATGTTAAATGTTTATCCAAAAACAAAAACCAAGAAAAAGTAGGAGGACTCCAAACCTTCAGACTCTGGTACAAAGAAAAAAGTAGAACCGCGCATTCTTAACTCTACATGTAAAAAAGAAAGGGTAACTAAAGAATTTTATGATACTTAAGTTATTAGGCATTAGTGCAAATGATTAAAAACGGCACGGCTATATTACATTAATTCAGGTTTATGCATCTATAAAGATCGCCCGATGTTTCTCGTCGTAACATTCATTCTAAAGCCACAATAAATTTCGTATTAACTGAACATCTAGCGAATAAATAGCCGGGAAAACTTGAGCAAATTAAAGATTAAATATAATCTGAAATCTGTGGAGTTCCTTATCGGGTGTATTAATGAAAACGTCTTATAACCGAGATGACATTTTCAAGGAACTATAAAATAGGGTTAGTTCATGGCTGGTTAGTAAAAAACATTCTCACGAATGTACGTCGAATTCTTGCGGTTATTAATTCGCCTTATACGTCACTTGACGGCCGGCAAGGTTCTTAGTTTTGTACGTAAGCATTGTGAAAACAAACAATATCTTTTATTGTCTCTAAACATTATTTGGCTGTCTTTCATTCAAGAAGTTTATGATACATTTTCTAGGATTCCATAAATGGTTTAACGGGATCTGCGAGTTTCAGAAAAGCTAAACTTCATATACCCACGGAAACGACGAAAAAAAACTGCAATGATTTAATAAAATCTTTAGTATGTTACAAAATTTCTGTAATATTATTTACTGCTGGTGCTACGAATAAATAATTACCTAAAGTCTGCAAACTCAAAAGGTCACAGGTATATAAAGTTAGATGAGCCACTTGGCGCCTCGAAACGCAAGTAATTTAAATTTTAAAGTCGCCAGTAAATACGGACATGTTTCGAAGCTATAATTATCCAATATACATTTAAACAGCAACGAGTTAGGAAACGGTGAACGCTTTATACAAATTCGCTAATTACTTAGGCAGACGAGTAGTGAACTACGTAACGAGGTAAAAGGGATACAATTAAAAAAAAAAATAAGAAAAAAAATATTGTAGTACAAGCTGGAGTTCATTGAATATTTTGTAACAAAGAAATAAGTTCTTGAACAATTGCCTACTCCTAGATTCAGCCTGATTGTGTTTTTTTTTGGCAAACCTATACTCCTGGTTTGTTTAATTAAATGTTTTTAGTCGTAAATTATAATATTTAATGAATATTATTATGTAAGTAAAGTTACATTCTGTGATATGAAGATTAAAGTCAAAATAAATAAAAAAGATTTAAGTAATATTTTAAATCTTCAAAGGTTGTTCATATTTTATCACTCTTTCAATTGACAGTTTATCGAAATGATAGTGTTTTACGATCGATTGACATGAAAACACGAGTAATCATCTGGTCTATGGTCCGAGTATGGCGGGAAAACATCTGACGTACCGTACTCGAATGATGATGAGTTCCTAATGATATTTTATGCGATAATCAAATGAGTTTATTAACATAAATAGTAGCACAGTTTATGCAAGTGAATGCTTGTTGTGTAATCCTGCATTCTTGAGCCCGACTATGCGTAAGCGCTGAAACCGAGGTAATCGCGTACTTTCGAGCTAATCGTAATTTTGTATCGATTTCGCGATATTTGTAGCGTCTTTACTGTTTTATAGTTGGTAGTGAAATTTTTAGTATGTTTTTATTGTTTGTGTCGTCACTAACATTTAGGTCATTGTTTTTGTTAAAAACAAGTGAAGGGATTTGCGTAATTGTCTATGGAAATAATACAACGAGTTTAGTTTCATACAGGCGCGAAAATAAAAATATGTGAATTATTAAATAACGTTAAACATGCCCAAAAATCTTAATAAATATAATTATATACCTTTTAAAGTAGTTCCTTTAAAATCGTAGTTAGCTACTAAATGGACTGCTAAATGGACTCGTATGAAACATAATAATATTCACAATAACGTCATACAGTAAAACAATAATTATTAATAAGCACGATATTCGCGAAACGACAAATTGTTTGTCATGGGAACACTTTCAAGGAACATTACCACGCTTACAACTAATATCGATTTTAAAATTACTGTTTTCACTCCAAGCCCATCATAAAATTCGCTCATCAACTTCGACGAATCAATTCCTACGTCATCTGAAACAAACATAATTGTTCTAAAAACATTGCAATATGACCCTTATTTCTAAGGCGAGAAGGTTTATAGGAACTTGCTTGGTAAGTTTGTAAGAATGCAATAGTGAGGTGACGTATTGAAGTGTCAAAGACACAATGAAGCAATGAAATTGTCTACGCACAGACATTCTTCTCGCAGTGTCAATATTGTTGTCTATTGTTCGAATCAATTAGGTAATTGAATTCAAATGTTATTTAATTTACAATGTAAGACTTGTACTTCGAAAAGTTTACTTTTAATTAAAAAACACTTATTAATTTAAATAAATACTAATTCAAAAAGATTTTTATGGTCACTCTATAAAATTATTTCGTGAACATTTAATTCGTTATTTTTAATATGAAGGCTGAGTAATGGAATCTTAATAATTATTCAAGTATTTTTACCATAGAGGTCCAATGCTTACGCGGCACAAACTGGTCGTACGGCGTACCATTAACGTTGTAGATACTGCAAACGCTGTCTCGTCACTTCCGTTTGGGAGACCAGTCCCTAAGATAGAAAACGAAAAGATTCTCACGATACTACAAGATCTTTAACCACTAATGAATTAAAGTTATTACAAAAATAGTGTAAACAAGTTATAATTATTTACTAACAATAATAATTATTCGCAATCAGACGGTGACATAATATATCTCCAAATTACGCTGACTTAGCAAAAAACTTCTAGATAACAACCCTGACAACAGTAATCAATTTGATTAGATAAAAAATTACTTAGAATAAATTAATCTACGCCTAAACAGCGTCTATCAAAATCAAATCCCTATTATCAGATAAAATCAATCATCTAGGAAGTTACAATTAAATCCTTCGAACAATTAACCAAACATACATTTAATCACGAATGATTGTACTATGAAACATATAAATAAGTATTTATAACTGTTTTGCATTGTTATCAGAGATAGACCTTGACCTACAGTTGTCGAAAACTACGATTCGTTATCAATTAAAGAACAATGATTTTAATTTAACATGCAAATAAAAAAATCTTTGTTGTTCCACATAAGCACAGATTAAAAAATACACTTTGTTGCTACAATTAAAATGATAACGATTAATTGTATTAATAGTAGGTTTTAGATCAATTTCATATTTTTTGTAACACAAGGATTTAGATATATTTATATATTATTTATCTACTTAATCTAAAACTGAGAGATTTACTTCGTTGACAAATTCAATTTTGTTTAACACTCTGCTGCAGTGTATAATACAATGATTAACAAGATAACTTTATTTAAATATATTTATAACATAAAACATCATAATTTTACACAAACACCACAAAATACACCATAACTGACTTTGAGTTATATCGATAGATCTACCAAAATATGTGAACTCTCTCGTTTCAATGACAGCTTTGTATTATCAAGTGATTAGTAAATTGTCCAGCACAAAGCCATTTTTTTTATGAATTAAATTTGTAAACTGCAATTATGAGCTTTCGATAAACTGTCATCTATTTCAGAAAATTCCCTCGCATTTACATGTCACTTTTCTTTAATAAACGAAACCGTAACTAGGCAAAGGCAACAAATAGGTCAGCCAGCCTTAAAAAAGTTTGTTAACAATCCTGCATAATTCAAAACTCTTTTCCATGTCAGGGTCTTAGACGAGCGTGTAGGGCGTGGCTATCGTAGGTGTGGTGCGTCGGTGATTCTTTGTTTAAGCACCACTAATGTAATTGTACTAGCACACGCCATATTTATTGACAATACTAACAGTTACAGTTAAACTATAGGTAATAAATCAAAAGGGATCGTTAATTGATTGATTGCAGAGTCCATTCTCGAAGTATAATTCGCTTAGCTTTGAAACCCAGAAATGTGTTTATAATCTATTCATGCAAATTTTATTAGATTTTTACACTGAAGGAAACGGATGATCGCCGGCGGATTAGTATCGTTAATTTTATATCTGTGATCGCGGTGCAGATAACTGTTTAGATCTGTATTTCCGATAGAATTAAAAAGTTAATTGCGTGTGTATAAAACTTATTATCTTTAACAGCATTAGTACAGTTACAGTTTGTGATTAGTAACATTATAAGTTTGCTTTGAACTAGCGAAAGCTTTCGACACTTCCTTTATAGATAGGTGACGCTATAAAGTAAAAAATTAAATCTATGTTTTTTGATGTTACAAGTCGTTAAATTTTTTAAGGTTCGGTTTGTCTCAATGAAGAACATTTCTTACTATAGTAATTGACAACTACTTGTGAAGTAGGACCTACCGCAGGGCAGTGTCCTAGAGCCCAATACCATTTAACCTGTGAACATGATGATATAACTGTACATAAAAATTGTTTTGACGTTCCATCAATAAAATAAAAATATTTTCATAATGATCCTTAAAAAAGCTCCTTGACCCTATGGTTGACAGTAAATCAATTTACATACTATAATCCATAAGAAAAAATATAAACATAATTAACGCCACTCACTTGTTTTATGAAAACAAAACATTAGTTTACAAACACGATTTTTTCAGTAACTTACCCTTACCAATAATAATTAAGAGGTGTTTGACCTATGTAATTACTACAGTACCTTTCACAATATTATGGGACATAAAATTACCATATTTTATTATTTAGGTATTACAGTATGTTCTAGGTAATGGATGGTTCATATTAATTAGGCTTATAGTTAGAAGTCTGTTACTAACATTACTCCTGGGAAATATAGACTTAGCGCCAAATTTTTCGTACTTTTTTGATATTCAATATTTTAAGCCATACTAATTTCAACTAGAGGTTTTATATTATTATACTATAGGTACATAGTAATATATAAGGAGTAGGTAGGTCCATAATATTTGTCGCTGGTTTATAGATTTGACGGGCCTGTTGGTCTAGTGGTCAGTGACCCTGACTGCTATACCAGAGGTCGTGGGTTCGATTCCCACCCAGGACAAATGTTTGTGTGATGAGCACGATCATTTGTTCTTCGTCTGGGTGTAATTTATCTATAATATGTATGTATTTAGAAATATATAAGTATGTTTATCAGTTGTTTGGTTACCATAACACAAGCCCTTAGAGCTTAGCTTGGGATCAGATAACCGTGTGTGAATTGTCCAGGAATATTATTATATTATATTATAGATAAACTCCCAACAACATAGCGGCATTATCCTGTACACAAAAGACTAACTTTCGTATTGATCTAGATACACGAACAAAGTAAGACAATAGTATACTAAAACTTCAGAAACAACAGCACATTTTTACAACACGTGCACAAGATAATCCACTAATTATTCCTTTCTCAGGTCTATTAAGGCTTTTAATTAATATAATTGACTAATGCAGACGATGAGTGCTGTAAAACGCACTAATTGTTAGATTTAATCTACTTTACAAGCATCGTGATCCAGGAAGAAGAATTTCGTATTATTTCAAGATTATAAAATAATATTTTTCAAAGATATATGCAATAATAATTTATATTACCAATTAATTTTTAAAATATTTTTAATCGAATTATTGCTGAGTTAAGTTTCGATCACAAATTATCATGCACCTAACAAAAAAACAGGAATAAAATTCCGATTTCAAAATAAATGGTAAGGTAGCAGATATCTAGGTCATATAAATAGACTACCACGACAATAGATTTAAAAAAATATTGTCTTTGTTAATTTAAACCCTCATAGACGATCACGTTAAAAACTAATTATAATTAGATTAATTGACTACAATAGTATACGGTGTGAACTAAATAAAACACGGCCGCTTAGGCAAAGGCGTGGCCTCAACGGCCAATAGAACTAGGTTATTGGCATTAGGTATTTGTACACTAATCGTTGTAGATTCTTTCAATACATTTGTTTACATTGCAATGCTGCAATGGAACACTGTTTAATAATATTAGCCACTCTGGACTGTAAACAAAAAATGCTATAATCTTAGTAAGATAATAGCTGAGATTTAATTTACTGTTAGTCTAATAGGAGTGCTATATTATATCTTAATACTTGATTGGACTTTACAGATTCATTCGTAATTGCAAAGTAAAAGAAAAAAAACCATTATTCAACTACTTTAATCGTGGTTGAATAATTATGCATGTATGTTATGAAAATTTTACATGGATAAACAAATAATGTTCAAAATTATTTTACACCAGAAAACGGCCCTAATATCAAGGGAATAGACCCAAATTTTATAAAAAGAACTCTAGTCTCAATTCAATTAATAAAAAATGAACTAAAAAAAGCTAACGAGACAAATTAACGTAATTGCTTCACTGGTTCATTGCTACCGGCGTTTATCACTACAGCGAACGAATGTTTTATAATAAGAATAAAAATCATTCATTCGGTCGGCCCTTCGGCCTTTTTTCTTCATGAATATGTTTATCATTCGCTTATCGGTTGAAGCAGCTGCCAATAATTGTGGAGATTTACAAAAATTTGCATCTGTAAAATGAAACGTTATCACGCCATCCGCCACGAACCAGCTTTTCGTTTTATTATTTAATATCGATGTGCAAATACGGTATAACAGTATTCATATAAATAATGTAGTTAACACTTAGATACTTCAATAATTAAATGGACATCCATTTATTAGCAAATGTCGAACCAGTTCCTACATCCGCGGAATTATGGTATGCATAATTATTATATTCAATGTGATAAGTAGAGCTGGTTTGTATCAACTATCAAATGAATGAAACATTTACCTTTTTCTTGTTTTTTACTTACCTACATTGCTATGTGCCATCGCAGCTGGTCACTTACTCTAATAACCAAATTAAAAGAGATTTACCTTGGTCCTGATAGGTAAGTGGATGGAGAATATTTTGATTGTGTAGTTAAGTTAGTTAAGTATGTTTTTTTTTGATATCCGACTTACTATCATATTTCTTTTTATTTAGTAGGTAGGCTAAAACAATTTCAATTCCTGTTATTGTCACCCTCTTCGATCATCAATAATTGTTACAAATTTTAATGATCGAAGACCATCTCGTAATAAGTTTTACATTTGTACGCTACTGCGATATAACTTAATAAGTTATAATTCTTAACTTTTTTGTCTACAAGTCGAACACAAAAGTTTCAAATATTTGTTTTGACTGCTTGCACGTAACTTAAAAATTAAAAACATTAAAAATAAAAAGTGCATAGCAGTCTATTCATCTCTAAAGTTTTTACACGGGGCACGTGTTCGCATAGTACATGGGCTGTTTTCCGTGTATTTTCTGGTCGGGTGGCGCGGCTCGGCGCGCGGGCGGTGTGCGGGGCGCGCGGGGCAGGCCGCCGGCAGATGCGCCGCGCAGCGCCATCTCTCGGGGCTCGCCGCGCCACGCGCCAGGTGCGCGCTGCCCGCACCGCGGCCGCCGCCCGCCCTCAGTCCGCCGTCACGCGCCGCCGCGACTACACGTTATTAGGGCTCTTAAACGCCACTACACGCGACGCGCGCGTTTCGAACGTAGTGAACGATCTCGCGACCGGTTCGCCGTAGCCCATGAGCGACCAGTGACATCTCGATTCTTGTGCTGTGTGACTTGCAGTGAAACGCTCAGTGCATACATGTGCAAGTGATGGATTACTGCGGATCTAACTTCGAGTGCTGACGACCGGGCCACGGTCCCGACGTATGCCCCGGCGCCGCTAGCCCGGACGCGCCAGCATGCGCGCCCCCGCGGTGCTGATCGCCCTGCTAGGGTTTCTACCCCAGGTACTGATATTGACACCCAAAACCGCGAATCCCCGTTTGTTTACGTTTCGCATCGACGTAATCCAATCGAAAACTCGTGGTTCGCATCGATTCCCATAAACAAGGTAACGATGCAAACCGGCGAGTGAGTGCGAGCCGCTGGCCGCTTGCACTCGGCGATAGTTTCCCACGAGCGTGGCCGAGGCGGTCGGTCTAGCAGATCGTCCTGGATAGTCGGGAGCGAGGGTGTAGGTTAGGCGAGCTGCAGTCGTGACCGGCCCGAGTCGCCGGACCGACTCGAACACGCGCCTGTGTGTGTCCGATACGTTTACCGAGCAAACATAGGTACATAGTTATAAAGAAAGTTCAGGTTTTAATACGACCGGCGCGCGGGGTCAGCTAGGTCGCGAGCCTCTTCGTTTTAAAATTAGATGCATTCCGAGGCTTTGCGGTGGATACGAGCATGGACGAGACGTATTCGCGACGATCTGCATGCACCAACGACAAGAATAACTCCTCCAGACGACTCTCAAGGCGCGTGATATTTCGGGCAGGGTTAGTAGTTCGGTCTAGTTTACACGACGGAACCCTTTGCTTGTTTACTGCCCGTCGCTAATCGACGGAAAATAGGCGCCGAAAGATGTAAAACAAGCTATAAATATACAATAGGCATTAGATGAAACTTCTAAGAAAATTGACAAAAGGTGGCAGACTGTAAATATCTAGAGTAATATGAGGTCATCGCCCTATGAACCGGTCAAGGTTACTTGTCCCTACACCAAGGGTTGCGGCCATGGACTGGCCAAGACGCTGACGTGTGAACTTTACACAAGTTTCGTGTTTTTTATCGCATCGCTTTTATACTCGATATTAAGTAGACTAGCTTATCGATAAACGTAGAATTAATTAACTTCTTTATTTGCCTCATTAACGTCTAAAGGAAACGTATCAATCAATCGAGTGTAGCCTTTCAGTCCAATGGGCGGAGATACTCGATGTTTATTTATGTACGGAGAACATCTTCGAGTACTTCTTAAACAAGCTCAAGAAAAGCTCATCGCATGATTCACCTCAACATTAGTATACATCCGATTTTGGAGTCGATACTTTTCTTAATCGATAATGTAGATCTACTTCGAGCTGAAGCTCAACATAGTTGCTCGAGTTCCTGGCTAACGTAACAGCCTATTTACGAGCGCCACCGAAATGTCAACAAGACCTCGATATCATAAAAAAATCGATACTTGGCTCGGGTGACTTTTTGTTCTCCCGCATCGTTTACCGGTCTCCGAGGGCAATTTACAACGAGGGAACTATTCCCCAATGCGTGCGTGTGCGCACTGTGAACGAATAGTTATTAATGTGTTCGCGAAATGTACCGTTAATATCACAAACACATGCACTTTGTTACATGCGAATATTAATAAAACTCGTCCGCGACCAACCGGTGTGTCTGGAACTGATCCCCAGCTCCGGCTGATCCGTGTGATTTTCGTGCACTTTTTATCGTCAATTGCTGTTTTAATTGTTTTTTTCTGCTGTGCCAATCAGGTTTAATTAAATAGTGTGGGTCCGTTTCACACCAATATACTCTCTGTAGGTATCTATTTATTTATAGTCCCGTGCGTGTGTGTGCGTACGAGTGAGTTTTCAAGGCGCTATAATACATTATGAATGAAGTCGCGTTGTTTCATAAAAAAACGGTATTTTGCGCACCACCGCTCAGGACTGGTTTGTCTTGCCCCTGGTCCCGTCTACGTGACGACGATCGTGCATTGATGTAATTGTCCCACCGATCAGTCAACTCGATTCTTTATACTCGATACATCCGTAGGAATCGATGTCCGGATTTTTTCTTTTTTTGCCCCACGTGCAAGACAGTAGCTAATTCAGCTGCATTATTCTTTCTTTGATCGTGTTCAAACGAATCGCGTGATCGTTCCACCGCCTTTTTGATCGGAAGCGGCGTCGGAAACACGTCTGCCCGAAAACCGCAACGTAATAATTTCCAATTTCAAATAAGTAAATAATTCACTGAAGGTTGTTTTGTTCGATTCGTGATCGTGTTTATCCCCGAGAAATTATTCAGAGGATAGGCTGGTTATAAACCTTTAAAGTTGTTTAATTTACTTCCATTTATAGAGATAAATTGAGTGAATATTTTTAATGCAATATGTTGGACATTGTTGCTGGTTACATTCTATAACGTATTCTTGATTACGCTCGGTGTCTACCTGTCGCAAATCTAGGACATAGCATGTCATAGCTCGCATGGAACGTTACTTGTGCATGTATTGATTGCGTTACGATTTGTGATATAATCGATATATATTTCATTTTAGGTGTGTCAGTGTGGACTGTTGCACTTGTCTATTTTTAGTATTAACAAGTTTAAGAAACTAAAGTTTATCTGTATCATGTCACTTGAGTCAAACATTACAAACATAAATGTATGTAATTAAATCTCTTTTAACATATTAAAGGAAGTAAATTTTGGATAGTGATAACCCAAGCTAAATTACAAGAGCAGGTGCAGTTTTTAATGGCATCTCTTAAATACTGACATCTGTTTTTTTTTTAATTCACTCGGCACACGAATTCTAATTGCCATCCTGACATGTTGATTTAAAGTTCAATTCAAAGTTTTGAGTCTGTTATCATACAAAACTGGCCACACAGTTCGTAATAAGTAATTAAGCAGGTATAACGAACCTTGCTAAATAAATTTTAATTACGTGCGTTAGAAGGAAATGTAGAATTTAATTCCATTAGATATTAAATGCCAGACGAGAAAAAAACTAACAGCGAGTTACTTGAACTATTTCTAATAAAAATAGTTAGGTCGTAATTTCAATAAAGCTATACTCTGTAACGGTAGGTTCACTTCGTAAAATTCTGCAACCAGTTTTCATTTTATGTGCATAAAAAACTTGTACCTAACAAGAACAACAGTTTCCCTAGTTTCCATGCAATTTCCTAACAATTTTGTAAATGGCTTTTGATAAATCCACCTGCTGCGTCAGACTCCCATTTACAAAGACTCACACAGCGTTTTAACAAAAGCACAATAATAATTAATCGTCAAATGTCATGTTAGTAGCAATAACTTTAAGTATGTGAAATTCCTTAACGGTAGGTTTCTAACCCTGTTATAATTTCGTCCATTGTCCAAAAATGGTTTTTGTTCTATGAGAACCGACTCAATTATAAGAGACTTTATACGAAATACCTACCTATAATCGTCGGTTTTTAACAGCTTAACTATGTGAAATTTTAAGTTTTCGTCTCATTGTGATGAGTGTGTAATGACCGATTGTATGGCGCGTGCGTCATTCGATATCTACATTCTACAAGAAAATCTGCAGCTCGTAAAGCGTTTGCCACAGGTTTGTCAAAAAATCCGAATTAATTATGCCATAACATAGTTGGACGCTGTCAAACAGTCGCTCATTACCGATATGTACCGCCATTAAAATTTATAACTTTTTGTGTTTCAATCCCGACTGGACATTTAATTGATTCCCAGTGACATTCGTGAAAAAACCAACATGGCCGCCAGGACCATTGATCAGATTACGCAATGTAACCAAACTGGATCCTGGGGGAAGTCAATATTATGTATTATTTATAAACAGACGCATTGCTTAGCTTTCTTGTGCGAAGTTATCAAACGATACTAAATGATGTGCTTTGCGATAAACGATTACCATAAATGTATTTGTAAATAATTCAACCCTATTTCGGAACGAGTGCGCAACGTTCTTGGTAGGGCACTCATTCGTTTTCAAATTTCGTAATTTATCGGATGCCGCGTAATTCAGCCGGTAACCTTCTAATTTAAGGTTCTATTGTTTAGTGTTGTCAGTGCGAATTATTAAATTCCGAATTAGGTAAATGTGTCAGCGATGCTAGCAACACGGTGTAGGTTGCACAATGCTTCAGGCATAGCTAAGAGATGAGTCGGGGTCTATTCAACGTGGGTTGAAAGTTAAGGTTATAAGTTGACAGTTATGAATACTCACTTTATTCTGATGTAGCGAATAAGTTATTACAGCTTGTGGGCGTCAATTAAGAAATAATTAAGTAAACTCGTAATGAGAATAAGATTACATGCTCGTTATTTCGTAACTGCGTCTAAATCTTCTTATGTACTTAAATGGTAAGCAAACGGAACTGTGGTCGACTGTATAATACCGTTTCATAACGTTGCAACGAATTACGATGTGCAATGGATGATCGCAGTTACATTGAAAATAATCTCATGCCGTCCTCTGTGCAACATACTTGCAGCAACATGCTATAAGTAGGTTTCTTTATAAAGCCGATACGCTACATAATTTGAAACAATCACAATTATATCTTTAAACTGTATTACGTGTACCTAAAAGGCGATGTTAAATAATCTTTTCGGCGATTGAACAAAAAGGTTATACTTAAAAGAATTTAAATAAGTTCCGTATTCAATCTTCACAGTGAGAGGTTCACACGTATAATCCCAATAACAATTCAAGCAAGAAGATCTGGTTTACGATATAAGAAAGTACACGACTCCGATCATAGCGCTCAGTACACCAACGCACGAAATCTCAATTCGCTTGTGCAACACGCTTAAATAACCGCAAAATACCTTATTATGCGCTTTCCATATACCTACGTTCCAGGCAATCTACGGGGCCTATTACGTTCCACGCTCATGATTCTCCGTTAATTTCAAATTCCAGACTTAGATCGTATGTTTCTTTTGTGCCGGTACAGCTGCCAGCAAAATCGACACAAAGGAGATCGCAACATTTGTCGCGCGACTAAATATCGGTACGTTTTATAAAAGACGCCGTTTATTTTCTTCTAAAGACGTTCCATGAAACGGAACGCCCTTTGTGTACGAAGCGACCGCGTCCCCCTCGACACAATACCAACATTGAACTAACTTCTGTGAAAAGTCAGGTCAGAAAACCAATTAGTAACAGCGCTCATTCATCAGCTGCTGGAGGACAAATATAATAGTTTTTTCCATGTGCAATTAATTCGATCTCGCGCCCGACGTTCTATTTTTAAACGCAACATCTTTATGGCATGTGTAGAAAACGTACGCTAAAAAACTTAATGAAAAAATAAATCATACTCGATGATTCCAAAATTAAATTGGACATTGCGAATTGATGCACTGGCCACATCGTCGCTCTATTAAAAGACTCTGTTTTGGTGTTTATTTTAACACATTTCGCGTGTGTATAACGGGAGAGATGAAAAACATTCCCCTGTGTTTCATTATTTGTGTTATTTTTAGACTACGTTCAACCTGCCTGAACGAGTGTTTACTCTGTTGCCTTACTTACATACAAGAGCGTTCACATTATTACTTCTTATTATCTCTCAAAATAAGTTACTTTATAAAACACTTGATTCAAAACTAAAAGGTAGGCTAGTCGCATCCGCTTAATAAGTGTTCAATAAATCATTATGACACAGTAATTTTGTTTGAAAATATGTCTGGATCGTGATTCTACCGCAATTAAAATAAAAAAGAATTAATGTAACTCGATATATTAACTGAAATGTTATTGCGAGATCGACGATTAGGTATTCAAATCAATTTGGATGGTTTGGTTGATGCTTCGCTCGCCGCAATTAATGTTACGTGCCAGTACTTTCCTTTCAATATAGAAAAAATATTTGATGTTCACGTCTTCACGACTACCATCGAATGCATTAACTTGTAGTGGTATGTTAAATAAATTAGACACTCGTGTAATTGATTACTGACACACATCCAGTATGGCGAGTTTGTACAATAACTGATGCAACTTGTACGAGTTGGTACCGTTGTTACTTGATGTATATCTATCAATCGAATGAAGTACTGCAATTTAATGTTCAGTTCAAATATAGATTCGATATACTTAATTAGATAAATACGGGTAGCGTCAAAATGCCCATAAAGCTTAGCGCCTTTTAAAATGTTCTCTAAACAACATCAATCAGACAGTCATCGCGTCAAATCCGCCCGAAGACATAATAAAACATAACTTATTCGGTAGTCCGGTAAGTATTATTTAATTGTTGGTATGTTGACAGCCCCGGGCTAGCGCTCACTGACCGCTCGCTTCCCGCCCGTTTCCGAACCAACTTTTTTTATTTACCGTAATATTTGGATCAAAAACGATCCGTAATTTATATTGTATATTTTTTTATATACTAGCCATAAGGTACGTTTAAACAGTAAGCCACAATTCATCAAACTCTGCTACTATAACTCGTTTTATAAACAATAGATCAACAAAAAAGGGGATGTTTAGAGTGGTGCATATCTTTTTTAGTGTATTTTTTTGGTTCCGCTCCTACCTGACAACCACGTGGATGTGTGAAGTGAGGGGTTTTCCGTCCTCTTTCCTTGTTAGTTGATAGAAAGAGAGGGTGGATCGTTTTGCGCGGTTGGATCCACGTAGATATTAACCCCTGTCGCACACGCAGGAAGTTGGTAGAAATCTGGTGTATTTTTTACCGCAGTTTTGTTTAAACGGGGGCTGAATTTTGACATCAACGATAGACACACAGTCTGTATTAGATAAGAGTCAACTTTCAATGGATCATTGTTCTTTGTCTTTTTTAATCTTTTGACAATTTAAACTGAAGGTCATAACTTCGTGGGAAACTAATTAGTGAAGTTAGTGGTTGTAATAAACCATTTAATATTCGCCGTGCTTAAACGTAACTTTGATGAACTTAATTATGTTCAAACATAAAATTATGATAAACTTGAATCAACATAAGTGTATGCTAAAGCTATTAATAATAAGATGAAGGCATATCAACAAAATATATTTATTTAGTTTATTTACTTAAGATATTTAAAAAGTGTCTTAGTTAAGCATTCTCCATCATTAACAAGTCGATTTAATGATTCCAAACACGACACGTTTTAATGGGAGCCATACAAAATTTTATGAATGTTATTTATTATTCTAATATAGTCAACTAAATAAATAATCAATTAGAACGAAAGCACCGGAAATGATTCTACTTTTTATTTCATAAAGTTTATACATGCCCGCGCGCAACATAGTATTAGCTGCCGGTAATGATTTGCCAAGACATGGCCGCCATAACTTAATACGTACCACTTCCTTCCGATGCCATATAAAACAGGATAGCTTTTGACTTAACTCTTGTAACTTTAAATATCATAAACGATTCTTTTTTTTTAAACTGGTACCCAAGTTAATAGGCTTGTCGCGTTTCTTAGAAACCCGTGTAATGTGAGCGACTCACTACCCGCTAATTCTTTTATACCGTGTAAAAATAATAAGCTCTTAAAATGCTAACATGCGCACTCGCTCCCTAAAGTATTAGTCTTAAAAATTTCTGACCCTACATACACGCTGCAACCAACTGCATTCTTTCATTAATGTAAGGGTTGTGCACCCTGGAGGGCGACAAAAACGGGTTATTATTATTCAAACTAAAAAAACTCAGGGGAATTCAAGTCGTTACGATGACGGCTACTTATCTATCATCGCATTTTAAAATATCCAAGTTTTTCAACAAAATCGGTAGTCTAAACTATGATCGTTTAAAACAAAGCAGGGGGCACCAATAATGCCGATTCGATTGACAAAAAAGTGTATTGTTACGTCACTAACGTTCGAAATTCGATTCATAGGGGTGTCACCGTTTTCACCCCACACGCGTTGTTACAACAACCCCATTTTTGAACGACCTACATATACTGTGTCCAGTAAAACCGTTAATGTCTCAACGGGATCGATCGCATGGACAGTTGTGCAAATAGTTTGTTTGAGGATTACATCTTTGGGGCGACGAAAGCTGTATTGCATGTTTGTTTATATTGTCGCATTGTAACTGATATATTGACTCACTAAATCTAAGCCTTTGTTTTCACTTCTGACATAAGTAACTTACATTGTTTGTTTTCTTCTTTCCAGGTGCTGACGTCTGGTTCCTTCGAACTTAGGATAAAAAGTTTTACGAACTCATTGGGTAGGTTAAGTAGTGGGCAGTGCTGTGATGGTTCCTCAAATAGTGACGCGCCGTGTTTGGCGCCGTGCAGGACTAAATTCCGAGTGTGCCTCAAGATTTATCAAGCTAACATCGACACAACGTCACCGTGTACCTTCGGTGATATCACAACGCCTGTGTTGGGCGGCAACTCATTGGATGTGCCCAATCTGCACGTGGAAGGATTTAGCAATCCCATCGTGTTCCCCTTCGACTTCACATGGCCGGTGAGTGTCTTAAAATAAATCTTTTGTACTTTGTAATCGTATTGACGTTTCGTAAACAAAACAACACCTCATTAATTTTGTAGGCAACAGTAAAATCAATACGTCGTAAAAGAAGCATTAAGTAGCAACCCTACATCAATAAATCAACGCCGTGGATGTTACCAACGTTCAAATTCCAATAATCCACGCGGAGACCACTGCCAGCCATCTCATTCGCCGTAAATAATAGTAAAAAAGAAATTAAGGGATTCTATATTCAAATTTGACAGAAGCGATGACGATAAGAATACTTGATGGTTTAACGAGCGGCCGCGTGGGAGGATTATAGCGTTCAATGGTTCATTTTTAATTAATTATGAAGTCGCTCTCTGTACGGGCAGTCGTATGTTATTAGATGTAGTCGGTTAACCTTCGTCGTGGCTGCGTTCTCATCTTCACCGGCGATTAGAGCGCAGAGGCCAGTCGGGATCGTGATTCGATATTGTAATTACATGTTATTTATTTACAGATCTCGCTTAGATCTATCTCGATTCCAAGGATAACGGACGTCTTAATTGGACCTTAGTTACGGTTATTTCGCTGGCGTCAATTGTCTACGGTTTACACAGGCCGCGTGTGGACCTAGAGGTTTCGAGTGCTATTTGTATTTTATTTAGCGGCCCGCTTCAAATGTCGTACCGTCTCGTAATGTTTGAGCAAACAATCGCTCCTAAGCTCGGCCGCTTGCACAAGCTCTGACCATCTGGAGAAAACGTGACATTTGGTAACTAAACGAAACTGCAGGTAGACTGACTAAGCATAGACGAAATTTAAAACTTTTTTCGGATAGTGGATGTGCGTCCGGTAACTGCCACTATCATTCCAAATGAATTGGCGCTAAATTGAAACTTCCTGTTTAAATTCACATAGAGCTCTCTATTGCGAGGCATGCTGACATGCGATCAATTGAGCGAAAGCGGCCCGCAGAATGGTTTAATCTATCAAATTTCATAAGTGACAGGTTAAGCTCGCAGTTGACGCTGTGTCGACTCCACGCCATATGTAGTTTATCTTACTCTAGTCGCACATTTGTGTCATCCATATGTCGCGATTCCATATGCCGCTAAATCTAAAATCCTAAGGATATGCGCCACGCTGGGCATACGCATCGCCGCGTACCGATACTGTTACAGTTGGATGCATCACATTTAAATAATACAATCTGCCCCTAGTATTATTAGTTGAAGCTAACTTAGATTTTTTCTCACAATGAGGTCATCGTCGGCCAGAGAAGCGCCTGTTTTACGAGGCATATCGCGCGCACGAATAAATACGTACCGCGTAATGTGTTAGTATATGGTACGTTCCGCAGGCTGGCTTCGTGACCGGCCCGGCAGGTGAACGGGCTCCGCGCCGTCGCGAACACCCGCTTGATTTTCCAATTTGACATTTAATTTACTTATCGAAGTGTCGATGGCCATCCTCACATTTGAAACTAGCATCCAGCGCGCTGCTAACGGCCTCGCTGTAATACAACCCCGCCAGAGTAATTCTAAACGCAACTGCATCCGAACTTTATCTGATCCCTTGTGAAATAAATCGGTACTAGACTCGTAAGGAGATTTGACCCACACGATAATAGGTCATGAGCATATTAATATTACTGACAACATCGAACAGTGAAATTATAAGTAAAGCGGCGCGCGCGTTAACGACGCATAGAAACGATTTATCATGCAGCGTTTAAATAAAGAGATGGCTTACTCCGAAAAGAAATCTCATTTGTATTCAGCCGCTCCACAGAGCCGCGGCGGCGGGATTTCATTTATTTCACTCTCAAACAATTTGTGTTTGTAAATCACAAGTTTTATATTGTAATGCGCACTTCGGGGCCCGTTAGACTCTCCGGATGTCAAAGAGGTGAGGACCGGATTATGAGCGAGTCTTCGCACGTAGAGAGCGGGCTTAATGCGTCGCGTTTACATCGTGGATAGGAGGAAAGGTCAACGATACTTGCCCTTAATGCCAGGGGTGTTTACACCCCACGGCATGACGGACCCATTCACCAGCGCGCCATACAACCGTTATCCGTTGCCGTTTTAATGCGAAAAAATGTTGCGCTTATGCAATTGAACATTTGACCAGAATCACCTGCTATGCTGTGCGGAGAGAGCGCAAATGTCAGAGTGTACTTCCGCGCATGCGCCGGGGACCAGCGCGCGCGCACCTCATTACGCTGCGCTGACCGTGAACTATACTTTTTATGGATTCATAGATCCGTGTTGCGTGATATTACTCATCGTCGGCATTGTGTTTTATCTTAATAGTTGGTCCATCATCTATTGTTGTGCGTTTACAATAAACTTGTAAAATCTAATGCTGTGTCACACAATTAAAAAGTAAGCTGCAGGAAGTGCAATATGTCGCTGTCATCGGATCATAATGCATAAATATTTCGCAAGTCACTTTCCCACAAGGATTGCGGAGACCCCTACTACAATCCCACAAACTCGAACCAAAAAGGAAAATTAAAAAGTCTAGTTATTTGTTCTCACCTTTATCAACATTCTATCCCAACTTCTTCGCGTTTAGTAGTTGTAAATAGCGACAAATAACTAAAATTAAAATACTTATTTGAAGGTTAAAAATAGGCGTAGTTATGCAAGCGGGGCCTCGGCCCTAGCCCTGCATTATTTAATTAGCTAAGTTATCTATTCCGTTAATAACACCTTGAATAAAAATAACGAGTTTCTTTTCGTTTCGTGATAAGGAATGTTAGTTACTTGTAAGCAGTACGAAGGAAATAATAAATTAGAATTGTTTTTAGGACATTAGTGTTGGATAATTTGCGGTCGTTTCCTTACGATTCGTTTTCTTTTTAATAATTAAAAAATAAATAATAATTTTCGTATTTATTTAATCATTAAAAAAAAAGATCATTTGGATTAACTTAATCAAAGTATACCTAGTAGTAAAAAACTTTTAAATCAAAATACATTCAAATTACTTAAATCACGTGTTTCTGAAAATCCCGACTAGATTTCTATAGAAACACTTGAAAAGGGTCGATTTCAACCGTAATAGCGGCCATTAAAGAAGAGCTCGTTAAATAATTAATAATGTCGTTATTTTGACGGTCACCGCGATAACCAAGCCATGTGTGGTTCTCATATTCCGGAAGAAACTACACATGTGGGACAAAAATGATAGTCTAGTTGTATTCGTTACCGTGAGACTTGTGCCAGTGATTTAACTTAATTAAGGTTAATTAAAACACCAACTCAAATGGTCATATTTACTTTTTACACAACCTTTTCTACAGTCAACAGAGCGAAAAGTTCACTGTGGGGGATCTTTGTATGGCGTAGAAGTCATTAACTCGTATGGAATTAACTAAACGCATCTACGTAACATTGTTCGTTCGTTTTTTGAATGAAGTTGAAGTTTAACATAAAGCTCGGTCCGCACCTGATTAATGTATTTGTGTCGTTAAGTGAAGAAACACGCGTCTTTATTGTGGAACAAGTAGACTAAGCAACGGCGTAACTAATTCTAGAGATTGTTACTTATTTTGCATGTTTCGTAAAATAGTTTCACGCTCCAAATAGCTCCGTTTAAATGAAAGTATGAAAATTCTTTTGTTAAGTATCTTGGCGTGCCTTCGCAACTGATGCGTTTACATATAAGTATTTATTATTTGTACAAACTAAAGTACAGGTGTGCCATTCTCAGAAATTAACGTTTTAGTGACGTCACGTTCGATTCGAATTTCAAAACAATAGTACGGTAACGCACGCGGCGTCGGTCGAATGCCGTTCTTAATCCATTGTCGCGTGTGAACTCAGCCGTTTTTTGCGGCTGATAGCGGCGTACACATTAGAAAGTAATTAACGATCCACGGCGCGTCCCGTAAAAACTCACACCTCGACTAAACTTGTGCCTCAAATCGAATGTAATTACGTTAGAATCGTAATCGGTTACGCGCCCCGCATTATTATTCGCCCGACGATCGCCGCTTATATAAGTTTCCACTTCGAAAAACGTAAAACCTTAGCACGCATCATCGACTTATTACTACATAATATAATGTAACTCTATATGAGCGTCGGACGCTTTATAAAACCATAGTTGGAGTAACTTCCGTCTACCGAGTTTTTTACCGTGGAGAGAGCTCTTAATAATTTCCTTTATTTCAATCCGCTCGCGTCGGGATCCTCTTAAAATACTTACCCCTACATCCGCTTCTTTTAATAAAGTCTACCGAAGCTATGGAATGCCTCATTCGATGCTGTTCCCTCTTCGACATCGTCTTTTATCTCTCTCCTTTCCGACGAGCGGCAATTAAAGTTAAACAAAAAAGCATCGCGAAAGAAATTCCACGTAAGAGTAGTCTGAGCGCGTTACTGCGAGCAATATGCGCGCGCCATTACAATCCAACTTGTAACGCGATTTCATAAGTTTCAAATTTAAACAATCGGAGCGTGGATAATTAGTCAGGTTGCATTGTTCGCAGCCAGTGCACAGGTATTCAGCAACCTATCAATTAACCGGTCTCGGCTTTTCTAGCTGATCCGCCTAAATAAACTAAACGCACAATAGATGTTACACAGTCACAATTATCCCGTACTAAAATAACATACACCTCAACAAAATCAGAAAACTAGCCATCAAAAATAATGATTAGTCATACAAGAGATAAAGGAATAAGCTCATCAGAGTGAATAGACAATAAAACTTAACCGGACTTGTTATTACAGCGTCTCCGAGCGAGCGCAAAGAAAACACTCCTTTTTCAAATGAACGCTCGTTTACGGTCAAATTCTGACATTTTAACTGCGTCTCTATAACGTTTACGGCCGCTAATAAAATTGTTCAAAGCGCCCGATTTATTATGGTAGCCAAAAAGTAATTTGCGCGTCTGTATTTTTTATAAATGACAAATATGTACGCGGATTAAATACCTAATTGAGCGATGTCAATCAAAATTCAAATTCTATTTATATAGCCTAGTCTGAATCGCGTTCCAAAATAAATCCGCGTCCGTTTTAGGCGATCGGCCGCGTTCCATTTTTATTGGTCGACGGCGGACACGGCGCGGGTGTGTTATGTTCTCACGTAGTGGTAGGGCGAGGAGCCCTCAAATCTGCAATGATGGAATTCCTCGCGATCCTGACTTTATTCATCACACGCGCGCAGTTTCTAGGAATTGTGAGTCGCAGTGCGAGCGGCTCACATGCTCCATTCGTATCCGCAACCTCGCGAATAAATCGTCGCCATTATTTAGTATGGGAGGAGCGCCGGTACTTACGTACGTACGTACATACTTCGACGAATTTATGGACGTGTCAAAGGCCGATCATAGGCTGGGAACCACCGCGAGCGAAACTTGCAAATTAGAATGACCGAATGTCTTAAATTCGTCAGAAATCGTACCGTAAGCCCTGATTACATCTGCTCTGCAAAAGATTGTGACTTCTCAGAACGCGCAACAATTTGTCAATGTTCGCACGGTTGCGATCCGATCACTTTTGGCACATGTATACTTTATTTCCATACGATTACCCTGTGTGGAATATAAACTTTCCTATTACAGGTAATATTACAAATATTACTCATCGGTGTCTAGCTTTACTGCTGGCGTATGCAAATGGATTAGTAAAAAAAGAGATAATATCAATATACAGATCATGTCTAAACTTGTGTGAGGAGGCTGTGCGCGTCATTCTCGGATAAAATCCGGATGAACCGATCAGGAGATTGTTTGTTTTAAGTGCGGTTTCGGTTTCATCGGCGTACCCTTCTCAGGACGTTATCAGATCACCGAAGAGAGCGGAGGCCAACGTGGATGTCTCACAAAATTTGTTAACTTGATTCTTTATTTTTTAATTCTTATGCTTCATTCAAATCGTTCCGTTGTTTATGGCCGACATTTTCATTTTTGGAATTCTCCAGCGGCGGGCTAAGGTCCCGTCCGTCGCCGAATACCGCCGATGCCATGTGAAAATTAAGGGTACCCTTTTTCACTTCGGCCCCGATTCAAAGTCCCGAATTCCTTCTGCGAGTGTCTTTTTTCGCGATGATTGTAATTGAGGGCAATAAATTGTTAATGTCTGACTTATTTCGTGTGTCGTATACGGAGCGGACCGGTCGTTAGCGGTAAAAAAAGTAGTTTCCTCTGTCTTAATGTTTCCTAGCTGCGTTTCGTAAAATAATCGTCACAGATATAAAGTATAACATTTCGTCTAAGTTACGACTGGGTTTTCAACTTTTTAATGTTTCCCGGTAAAGCCAGCTTGGGTAATTAATCCTTTCATAATGTACTTTAAACAGTTGGTTAATTTTTCGTGTGGTCGCATTGATGTTTACTTTCTCGGTTTTAGTGGGCAACACTGGAACTTTATTATAGCATCAATTTAATGGTTATTATTTATGATTGGCGTGTGAAAATGTTTAACGCTTTTAATTGGTTGAGCATTTAATGTCGTACCTGGGCATTAAAGATTAGTTAATTGACGCATCGCAACTGCAATGAAAATAATCTCGTGAGCTTTTGCAGTTTGTATTCATATTGGTTTTATGAGTGGAGCCTTTATTAATTTTATTTGAAAAAGTATGGCCGACACCAATTATGTACACTTCTTGAAGATAAAGAACTGCCATTCATGCATTCTTCCCATAATAACACGCCTTGTACGTTCATGATTTAAAAATATGCATTTTGCGAGCTATTTCTGTTCCATTAAAAGATACATTATGTTATACAAACACCGCTATACTATGACAATATAAATACAAATGTCCAGAGACATAATTTTGACAGTTTAACACTAAAATGTTTATGGATTCACACGTTAAGTATAAAATCATAAATCTTGTGTTAGTTTGTTGGAACAGTTCCAAAACTCTTTATAACATTAGAATCATATTGCTTCGTAAAAAACAAACAACATAATATATTTTACATAAGTTGAAACAAACCTATTTTGATGTTTCTCTTAATTTTAAGCATTCCATTTTCGAACGCAAACAAAGGATTTCTCTCGTTAAACAATTTGAATTTGGAACTTGGTAGGTTCACATGAGCCACGAGGTCGCTGTTGCTTTGAGAACGTCTCGCTTTTGTCTATATGCGCTTGCGCAGACGTGCGCGTACCAACAAGGATTAACCGGCTGCGTTTGAAAGTACGTTGAACAGCTAAAATAGAAGCAGAGTTGCGACGACGCGATTCCACAGCGCAATAGAGAGGCTCACTGCCTCGCTCAGTTACTTGACTTTAACACGAAACTGCTTAACATTCTAACAGAATGCATGTGTATGTACTCCATGTCGCCAATAAACTGTCGACCTGAATTTTTTGTTAGAGAATATTTGTACAGGAAGTCTCCCGTTCACACGGTGTAAATTACACAATCTTAAAAACATTTGCAGACTTTTTATTATACAAGAAAGCCTCCTAAATCGGTATAAAAATTATGATTCATCGGGTCAACGCACCTTGCATTCGTCGCTGCCAAAATAGAAGGAGATAAAGTTAATTAAAAGCATTAATAAATAAATGCGCTCGCAACGCTTTTAATAAATAAAACAAGTTACGCGTTCCATATTTATCGGACAGACTTAAATTTGCATATCTTTTTTAATTTGACGTATTGTACAAGGCAACTCTTGGGTCTGTCTACATATCAACAAACGACAACATTCGATTTACAAATCGATTCGGTCATACGTGGAATACCAAACCTTATTGCGGCGCGTTAACAATCGATTTTGAGATGCCGGCCGAACCACAACTTTGTCGGGGTATAAGTGAAAAAAAAACCTGTCCAAAGCGATGTTACCACACTGGCAAAGTGTGAAATATGAAATCACGACTCTTCCACTTGCCCGGGTGTTTGTGTTCCAAATATTTTCTCGTGTCGAAACGATACTCGAAAGCGAACTACGGTAATGTCTTTTTGTGATGTTTTATATAAATACTTCCGATATTGTACCACTATTGACCGAAACCGATGGTAGTATGACCTTGTTCCATTTTATTTGAGACGGTACCTAGAACAGTTTACGCTGAGAACTGCTATGAGAAACTTGTATTTATTTTTAATCGCTTTTGTTTATCTTAAACTTAATAATAAGCTGTAACCAAAACCCACAAACAAGAAAAACATCTGTTGCCATTTTGAATGGCTTAATTTTACTAAACAATAAACAGAACAATAGTGGCCAAAACACGTGGCCCAAAGAGAGGTCCTTTCGACCGGACACCTGATTATACCTTTTGTTCTTAAAATCCCAAACACATGGCGCTAACAAACAAGAATCACAAAAGTTCGGGTCCGTTCCCACGTATCCTTTCGTTAGATTCCTTAATTAATAACGAAATAACGTTAAAACGAGCTCCGATATGGAAGCCTCTTTAGGCACCCCCATAAAACGATTATCAAATAATTCCCTAGCATTCATACCGTGGTATCAGTCTATTCGTCCGTTCATGTCCGTAATACAATTTAACGCATCGCTTTCGAGGGATAAAATTAATGTGTCTCGATACGCTGCGATCTCAGTCCGATATTATGTTTTAAATAATAAAAACTAAAAAGAACACGTTTGAATTTGGAACGGTGAGGGGTAATTAACGCCTCGCTGATGGCCAGTGTTGCTTCAATATTTCAGAATTGGAACGTAAACTGCATCGAATTGTGACGAGCGGCGGTCAAATTAGCATTTTCATAAATAAGGCGGGCTATACACGGACTAATTCGTTTCCTTAATTGCCGCCAGAGTCTAGGCAACGAGTCTCAACGACTTGTTGTATAAGTATACGGTATCGCCAGCTCGACACGTTTATAAAGGCTACCTGCACACGTACGCTTACGTCGGCCGCTTTTTATGGGCTGGCTCGAGAGTCAGTGTCGTGGGAACCGGCATATACTTACGACCGGCCACAGCTGACCGAAATGCGTTCTCCATACTCGATTAACAAATCAATACGCCGTATACTACGACTTGCCGTATTTGATCGGGTGCACGCAACACAAATCATAATAAACTATTTTGACAACTGTCTTTCGCTCCTTATATTGACATAGTATTTACGATAAATCGACTTTTCAAACACTAATAATGGTAATTTTGTATAAATTAAGGCTCAAATTCGTTCAGTCCCGGCCCTGGCCGCTTAGTATTCAAAGAGAGGCGATAACACGTCCGCTTGTATTGTCTAACTATTTAACGTAACTTATTATAAATTCGTCAAAACCGTGGACGTAACGAAAGTTTAATTGAGATCTCATCTTTTAAAAAGTGTTGGAAAAAGCGCTCGCTTTTTGTGAGGCGTTGTCGTGCGTTGTGAAACGTCGGATTTCTCGTATTGATTTCCATCAGTCGACAATAATCATTGTTCGTTAGAGACGCGGGTATCAGTTCCTATGCAAATAGACCTATTGTTCGTACATGCAAATAGTGTTTTCATTCATAGAGCTTAATTGAAGACGGGCGACATCTGTCAGGAAAAACTGAATCACTCGTTAAAGTAGGTGGTGGTGATCAAATGAGGTATTAGTTAAGCGGTGACCCTTCGTATCCGGCGCGGGCGCAGCTGCGCAGGCGACCCGTCACATGCTTATTGTAATTATAATGCTCCACAGATTCCCTGCGTCCGTCTTCGCCTTTAATAGCGTCTTAGACTTCCATCATAGTACTCAAATAAACTTTTTATTTCTCTTCAATCGTTTTCCTAAACCATATTGATTTACGTACTTGTAGAATTGAGACTAAATCAACAGTAAAGTACACGTAAAGTTCACAACAAAGTTTTACAACTGATAAACACACTGAACACCAGTCGAAGACGTTTTGAATTCGTTCCATGTGTGTGTCATAGAACTGGGTCGCGTTTCCACTCGCCTTCGACGTTTCAACGACTTTTATTCTAGTTTGTGTTGCTAGTTTAACAGCGAAATAATCTGCAACAACACTGTATTTTAGTTTCAATATTCAACAGAAAATTGTTCATCGATAACTCACATCCGTAGTGTAATTAAACAGCGATTAGAGAAGTAAAGGTCGGGAACACTGGTCGGTGCGGTCGGCGGGATCGAGTGTTTTATGACCGGCGACCGGTTCCGATCGCGGTGGGAGAAATTTTATAAACCGACACTCATGTACATTTTTGCATGAACGGAACTTGACAAAAACCCATTGATAAGTTCCGTCGCAGGCGCCTTAAAGCTGTTGACACGCACCGTTATCAAGTTTTTAATCGATTTTCGACTGCCGTTTCGCCTCCTTATGTAAACATCGACTAATGTCAATAGCTCGGTATCAGATACGTACTCGTTCCTATTTTTTATGAATGTACATTTAACACGATCCCGTCCGATGTCGGCAGAGCCAGTGCGCTCGTTAAGCGGCTAAGCGAGCCAGCGTCATTGCCTTATTGCGTTTGTATTATTTTTAGCATGATATTGAAACAATTTCGCTGCCATCTGCTCCCGGGTTCACCTGTCTATCATGTTGTTAATTTACACTCGTCGGCTATTAACATTGTCGTGAAGTAAAGGAAATATTTGAAATACTCAACTGCCGCGCCCATATTTAAAGGTCTCGGGTTTAAAGATGATGTACATTGATTATTTTGGTACGTCGCTCGGATGAGGCGTGGGTAATAAGTAAACCGTTTGTTTTACATACAATACTTAAGTACGAATGTTTGAATGAGCGAACGGATTGAATGAAATTGTACGTGAAAGTTAAGTTTACACGACAAGTGGAATAAAATGGATGGTAATGCGTTTCGTAACGCGATGGCTAATAAGTTTGTACAATTGGAGTTTCACTTCCTCCATCGACTTGTAGATATCTTAATGCTTATCTTGTACTTGTGTTTGTATTGCAATAATAACGTGTACATTTTATTTTCCAGGGCACATTCTCGCTTATAGTGGAAGCGTGGCACGACACCAACGAGACGTCGAGATCTGATGGTGAGTTACTTTCCGTTCTCCTTACACTACGATTATGATAAAAAGGGTCATGAAAATCTTCGCCCGCCTTGTAAAATTCAAATCACGTCGGTCACGACTCACTCACATTCAGGTTTCACTGTAATTCTGGGTGTTTATCGTGCATTTAACGGACAGTATGTATATTTGAATGCTCATATTATCATATCGTGGAAGACAAAAATGTTCCCATGGTGTGGACGATTGGTGTTCAAAGCACGCGGCGATGCGCGTGATTCGCTTCGCAATGCGCGCGCTATTCTAATAAACTCAGCCTTCTGTAGGACGAAAATTTAGTAGAAATGTTCTAATGTATTCCGATGGCCGTTGACCGGCACCTAGACGTCGCGCTATGAAAATTACTTACTGGATATAGGCAAATTGGTTACCTACTTAGTTGTTAGCATTGTTTGGATGAAAACATTCGGGTTTGACACGCCACCGTAGCCACAAATTTCATTTAAACCGGTGCCATGTGCTCGAATATAATTTCAGATATTTATCATTTATAATAAGCGATTGGATAAGTTTTGCTCGTTCCGTTTGATATCACGAGAAGCCTAAACGCCCAATAAAGAATCGACAGTTTATGTCTTACATGCGACGTGGCGTGACCGAAAAAACGATTCAGAATGAATTGTAACCGTCCGGGTCGTAAATACATCATCGTGATAATACGCCGCGTGCATCGATACCCAACTCCTGCTACATCGCTACACGAAAAAACAAAACACTCGACTCTACCCGCCGAATCTAAAAAGAACGCACCCACAATTCGATTTTCAAATTTATCAAAATGGCGGACGCGAAAACTGACCGGAGACGCCCATTTCTTAATTAGATTTTCATACCGCTGCACTCTGACCGACATAATTACTACTCCTGACCGACTAACAAAAAAAACCCCGGTGATTTACTTAGGAGATTTAGAGATACCGCGAGGTGTGTCTACGGGCCGGTTTACCGAAAATCATTAGCGTCCGAAGTGGATAGCTTAGAGGACGGGTATATTTTTAATACGGCTCGGGAGCGATGGGCGGCGCCGCTTCACTACCGAGAAATGTTACCAACAGAAATCTAATCAACCATAATAACAGGTTACACGCACGCCGTTTGTGTTCACTCACTATCGACTCACCGGGCTAATGCTTAATTAAATCACATTCGGTTTTTTATCTAATACCCAAATTGAACAGCTGCATTGGCTTAGAAAGCGGCCATTGCACGTAACTAATTCATTGTCGCGAGAGACCCAAGGGCGCATTTAATTTTTATGCACAAGACGTTGAAGAATGGCGACACACGCCTCCGAGAATCCAATATATCATAGATAAACACTCGGCTGCATTGAGTGTCGCTTGCTCACGGCGATGAATAAAGAGATTCTGGTGCTAAACAAATAAGTATACTACAATGGTCTCTGGCAATTCTGATGTTGTCGCTCGCTCCTTCACCGAAATCTTTTGTGTAGCGCCCGAGGCGGCCGAGCCGCACCTGGTCCACACTAACGGGCCGCGGCATTGTTTACTTACTGGATGCTAAAAAATACACCTCCGAGGGAAGTCAGGGAATTTTTTAGTTTACACTTCATCTTTCGTCGTCGTAGGGCTTGAACATGATAAAAAATATCAGGAAGACGCTCCGGAAGGTTCGATTTATGATGTAACAGGCGTTGTGGCTCTCAGGAAGCGCTGTCGACAGATGCGCGGCACATGCTCTCGGATAATAGGTGGGCACACTCCTAAAGTCTCGTCCTGTGCTTTTGTTTACATTACCATTACCGCCGCTCTCGGTTACGCTCTTTACGATTATTGCACTACTTAGTTTTACAAGTCCATATCGGCGAAACTGGGAAAAAAGAGCGTGTGAAAACTATCGATAAGAGATTCGTAGAGGCAATTACTGGCGCGGGCCGGTGCTCACCGCCCCGGGCCCGGCTACCGCTCGCCGGCTGACATTACACGACCGAGATGCGATTATCGATACAGTTATGTTGTGACGGCTGCTTATCTTGCTATCCGGCCGTGCATTATTAGTCAATTTATTACTCTAGCCGGTAGTAGAGGCCCGTGCGATTCCCAGGACTCTCGTCTCGCTTATGATTACTCACGTCGTTAATTGGCTTTCGACGAATGTGAGGCACCGCGTCAGCCGTCTGGAAATGTAACGTCTACATTGCACAATCCTTCGCATTTATCGAATCCTTCGCGCGGAACGTAAATGTCCGTATTATCTCACTGAACAATGGGAATTTCAAACTCGCACCGACCCTCGAGTCTTACGCGAAATCCCTTGAAATAACATTGAGAAATCTTTAATTTGCTCCTCAAGACACTCAAAGCTCGAGTGGATGAGTTATTTATCGAGTGCAAGAGGCGACGTCTCCGAGGTGCACTTCTCGTATCGAAATATTCGTTGAGAGTTAGAAGTGGACAGTTTTATAAACAAAAGTGGCACGTCGTTTGTGTAGACAGCCCATTGATGAGATGTAGTTTCCCACAGCGGCGGTGGGCGCGCGGCCGCTACGACCGGCCCGGGCAGGTGTCCGAATCGAGACGAGTGGAAATCGACACATCGCTTAATGATGTGGGTCTCACCTGCGGAAAACGGTCGACGAACCTTCGCGCATCAACGCCGGCAACGCTTGGCGTCGCGGTTTCGATTTCGTTCAAAACCTCCCACCGTTCACTAATTAGACCGCTCGCGATCCAGTCGCGCTAGGCGCTGTCAGACGTGGCCACATAATAAACAAGAGCGGGCTCAACATCCGGTGGCCTTATTATCGATCGATCGATCATAGCGGCGGAAGCGTCGCGTGATCTCGCATCCCCCGCGCTTCCCCAAAATCGCGTTTTGAAACATCCCAAATCGCTTGCGTCCGCCTCCGATAGCGTAGCCAGCTCAAATTATCGGTTATTTCGCTTTCTTTTGTTTTTGTTTATTGGCGTTTGCCGTTCGGATTTACTTTTGTTTTATTTGTAGTGACCTCTGGGTCCATAATTACACGTTATCTGGCGCACCGGCGGCGGACGGGCACGTACCGATGCTGCCTCGTCCTTCTTTAAATGTGTTATTTATTTGTAAATTGGAATTATATTAATAGATGCGATAGTGGGGTACACCTTCATTTAATATCGTTACGCCGTTGAATTAGGATGATGGCTGTAATTTGTTCGGTTGTTTCTGGAGAATCCAAGTTTTGTTTCGGTCGTGTAGGATAGAGCACAAAAAGGTTGTAAGGGAACGCAATTTTCCTACAAATTGCTTACAGAGTCGAATGTTGTATGGTTGGGAGGGGGACCTAATTACGTCCTTTATAAGTAAGTACCCAATTTATTCGTACTGCGGCGATAGTTTTGTATTTCTTATAGTATTGCACTTGAGCAGCGGGAGGTATTCGCGGTCGGGGCAGCCCTGGTGCACCTGAGGCTCGGTGCACGGTTGCCATAATTCTCGTGCGCACATTGGAACTAAATTGCAGCGGCCGGCGCTCTGTTCCCACACATCATTTTTCTAATTCTCTCCGAACTGCACACTTGGCTTTAATCATTTCTTTGTCCATATAAGCTTAACTTGAATAGCGCAATAAACATTAGAATTAAACTTTTACTCACGCTCTCCACGTATTTAAGTTAGGACGATAAAATTGATGAGTCTTGAGTAGAATAAACTTCATAATATTTAATCGGAATGAAAGGCCGATCGAAATAAATTGATAGTTCTCGTCTGATTGTATTTTCGTTAGGTACACAACCGGCGTACCATACGCGTTTTATCTTCTAGATTTATTGTACAGATACGATCTTTGTAAGCCTACACGAGACCGGTAAATCGTGTGCACTATGCTTTATTCCAGCAATGTCGGTGCAATAATCGTTTAAATTATAAATATTATGTTTCAGAAAATTTAATTTGAATTCTTTACTCTATATTGGCCAAATGTCGTGACTACGGCCAATGGCATTTGGCGAACGACGACACCCGCCTTGACATAAAGTTTTTATTATGCGATTTGTTTACACAATAACTCACAAAATATTTTGAAGACTTAACATAATTTATTGCTTGATATAAGTGACTCTTTGTGATCAAATTATATCGGGATGTGTTCCAATGTCAACACTCCGCTTAGGATATTATATTTAGACCAATTCATTCTTGAACTTGTTTTGCTACATCGAATATTATGTATGGTAATTAGGTCCAACATGTGCTCACAACAAGAAGTGGTCGGTGACCTGTGACCCGTTTCGTTAAGGTGCCTATGCTGAGCTATGCTCCTCCGATCTAAACTTCAACAATCGCTCATCGTAGATCTGAGATAAGTCCATCTCGTTCTCATTACCGTCTCAGCTCTGACACCGAAACAAAGGGAACCATCGTATACCATACACCACGAAATTAGTCGGGATCGAACGTTTTTATATACCTTTTAATTTTGTTTCGCGTCTGGTTTAATTTTATCTGCTGTCGGGATTACCGGCTTAGGAATGTACCCATCGAGGCAACAAGAGTAAAAAGTGGCCATACACGACGAGAAATAAATAAAGGTAGAAACTGGTCGACGCTGAGATTTCTTAGCTAGGGCTGCCGCTTCAACTGTCCAAACTAGGACGGGCCACCGACAAAAAATGTTTTCTCACCACGATGACTCGGGTTTTATTCCTTGCATAGAACTTTAATTTGATAGTCCCAAATTGTTTCGAGGTTTGTGTTTGGAAGTATTGTATTTTTTCTCATTTGTTTTTTTAGAATAAATGAATCAGATTAGGTTTTTTCAGTGTTTACTAGCTAAGCTTTTTGTTGTACTTACGGAATGGGAGCAGACAGACAGCCCTAAGCCGAGTCAGCACTTACGTAGCTTTGATGAATGGAGTGGCAGTTTTTCAAATCAATGCAGTGGGTAGTTTTCACAGACCACTTTTTGCGCGTCACTTATGTAATGGTAGCCCGACATGCGCGACAGCAGTCCAGCTACTTTTTCTAAGCATTTAATGTGTACTTACGTGTGGTTTACAAGTTATATGTTACATAAAGAATGTAGTTAAAACTATTAATCAATCACACAACGGGCGCCGGCGACGAATCAAAACAGTGAATCACGCTTGGGAACAATGAAATCTCACGGTCGAATGCGGGCTTCAAACGCTCGACTTTAACAGGTCAATTTACTTCTGTAACCCTTTCCCACGGTGATAAACAAATATTTGTGTCTTTACCCGTATTTTCACTAATTAAAATGGTCCCGTTAATGTTTTCGAAGCAGATAGCGTCGCGAATACTTTGAGATCACGTTATGCACCTGCACAAGATTTCCGAAAACATGTTCAGTTTTTTGCCTTTAATCGGGAATTTTTAAATGGGTCTCACAATGTTTATAACAAACTGACAAGGAGGTAATTCCGAGCATAGTGAAGCGCGATCGTTTGTTTCAATTATTCATAAAGAGGTCTAATAGGCGGGCCCACCTGATGCTATGGTATTAACGAGCATGTGCAACTGCTGATTTTTTGCTGCAACTATGACGTCATTACACTAGTCGTTAGCCGTGTTAGATCGCGTTAGGTGCATGTAAAAAGCCAACTTAAATGCACTTTAAAGTTTATGTCAAACGGGTGTAGATTTTCATGGCAATTGACATTCTAAATTTGAAACAGCGTTCTATTCTCGAACACGTGTTTTTTTATCATAAATTCTAAATAGTGTTTTGTCTTTTCAGATACTTTAATAGCGCGTATGACGAAGCAGAGTGTGGCCGATGTGGGGGGTCCGTGGATAGATGAGGAGCAGAGATGGGGCGGGCCTGGAGATGCGCACCTGCGGCTGTCCTACCGCGTGACATGTGCCGCGCACTACTACGGCGCTGGCTGCGAGGTGCTGTGCAGGCCACGAGACGACGCCTTCGGACATTACACGTGCTCGCCAGCAGGAGAGATCGTCTGCAAGGCGGGCTGGACCGGAGACTATTGCTCGAAACGTAAGTTTTTATACCTATCATACTTACAAGTTACAGGTCTGATTGAAACACGGATAGTACTGTTTGAAAAATAACGTTTATTTCCACAACTTAGAAGCTAAGGTACAACAGACAATAATAGGCAAGAGATGAATAAAACTACAAGTTATATTCGTGAAACATTTAATATACTTCCTTCATTGCAGACTCATGTAACCCAACTCACATAATACTTAAACCCAAGTTTTACTTCTCATTGTATTTTTAAGAACATTCATAGTTTAGTTAACCAGTACATCTGAAAAGATCTTTTGTGCGCAAATGTTACCTGGCGGATTCTCAATCGCTTAACTTACATAAACATTCTTAGCAACAAAAAACCGTACAATAGACTAAAAATATCTTATAGTAGAACGATATAAATAGTTCAAAAATATAGATTAGTAGGTGCGCCTAATTTTATTTCTAACCTGAAATTCGGATCGCCTGATTCACCTCTTCACTATAAATAGTAAGCCTTGATTTTTATGTTATGTAAGACATTTTGCGTAGCGTCACCCCTGTCCTAAATTTCCAATATCCCAGTTAATATATAGAGCGCCCCACAATTCACTCTTCCTCATTAAATTGTGACAATTTTTAGTCCGACATCCTTTCATAAACATTATAATTGCGACCGCCATAGAAACGTAATGATGTAACAGGAATGTATGACACACCCTATTTTGTCATAAAAATATACAAGACGATATCCAAGTTTGTATAGAAAAACGCAGAATCTGTTGCACGTATAAAATCGCATAAAATCAGTTATGAAAAGGCCATTAAACTCTCAATAGAGTAAAATATGACGATTCCATTTTTAAATACACTTGACAGTTGTAAGAGACCTCTGTAGAGTTTTAAGTAATATTTAAAACGCGAATAGTAATGGCACTAATTATCTCATAGCCCGAAGTCGTAAATCGTATTTTTAATTAGTCCCATATTACTATTAGCCTATTCACATTATTTATAAGGTTATTTCTACTTCCCGTGCCATCGTCCGACCTCCAAGCAAACGACTCATAATTTTAATCACATATTTTTTGTAAGTCTCGACGCTATAAAATAATATAAGCTATAGTTTCATAGTAATTACAACCGAATATTATATTTAATGTAGAGAGAGAGATGTTTTCCTATGACTGACGAGTTTTTATTTAATTTCATTCGTAATGGGACATTAAATTTCATTACTTTGGCGCTAATTAACGTTTTGATATTATTTTGTTGGCATCTGACATTATCACAATAGAATCGTTAAATCAAAACTAAGTGCTCATTCAAATAACGATGTCAAGAACCTCTTCAAATCTTAGGTTTCATTGTTATTTTTTTAAACGATTCTCATTGATATAAAAAACAATTCATAAAACTAATTAGACTGATCTTATATGTAAATCCCAAAGATTCATTACATAGTTGTTTATCCACGAATTTACATCAAAATAATAGCCAGTAAATGTCATCAGAGCTGGCCGCTTAACGACACTATAATTTTCTAATTGATTAAAATGACATCATATTTTATTTGTCAAAATAAAATGAGAGTAGAGTTGTGTGATGGTGGTGAGGCGACAATATTAATATGTGTTGTAGGTTGTGGACTTGTGGCCGTCATAGTTTATTACTAGCGTGTGACCGTCCTCGTGTGGTCTGTGTTTGCGTTCCACCGCGAATGATGCGTTTGTAAACAAAAGCAGCGGACGCTACGCTCGCTGCCGATCACCGATGTCCGCTCGCTTTTACTTGCCGATCTTGTACATTTCTAATAAAATACGTCAGAGCACGTCATTAGGACGTCCTGGCGTATGTTAAGCACATCGCGAGTCGTATTGTGAAACAAAGCTGTGCGTCTCGGCGAGATGCATTGTGGCCGGGCGGATGTCGCGTCGCAATCTCGGCAGCCCCACCTGCCGCCGCGTTCCCACACTCCGGCGCCGCAAAAAACGCGCCAGACAGAGACGCAGCGCCTCGCGCCGTGTAGCGCGCCGTCCCTCTCGCGCGCCAGGGCTGTGCCCGCCGCCGCGCCGCAGCCTCCACGCGACTCCATAACCACGAAATCACAATTTTCTGGAAAAAGTAAACAATCAACAGCTTGACACGATAGATATTCGAAACATCCCGAATCGAAAGGACAGTAATGTAAGAAATATATGTATATTTGTAAGTGGAACGTGTGAAAGGAGCGATATCGGCAATGTAAACGGTCGTATGTTACACAAACGTACGCCAATAAAAGTCTCGGCAACCCTATCGGCGGAGTTTGTATCGGCGATTACGAAAATGTAAAAGCGAGAGAAGCGGCCATAATGTAATGAAAACAACGCAGTAGGTTCGCGCACGCACACAGCTCCGCGCTCGCGGGCCGCTACACAGATGCCACGAACCGGGTCAAAAACACCTTTAAACGAGAACTGAACACCAATCGAAATAAACTCTGTACTTGACCGTGTCACGAAAGCTGGCTAACATCTGCCGAACGGTATCTCGCCTTCTGGGAAAGCTTAACAATCCCGAAAACTTATTTGCATGTCCCGCCGGCATTATCCGTCCAGCTCCTCTTCTTAATGATAGGGTAAACATCGCGAGAGGAACCCTTAACGGCCGCTTAATTTCGCCTAATTGTTAACAAGAGTAAAGTTCTCACGAATATTATCTTCTGTGTTATATCGCGAATCCCACGCGCACCTAATTTCCGTTTGGGATAGAAGCAGATGTGGGGAACAGTTAAATATTTGCCGAGCACGTGTGGGAAGTGCCGGGGACTGAAGGCAGGCTGTCGCGCTACCTGTCCTCGAGGCCTCCAGCGGGACCTTGGTCGCAGTGCGGCGCACGCTAACCTTTCATTACGAATCGATACTGTTCATGTTCATTGATAATAATTAATAGGTCTGCAGGAGCGAACCACCGCCACATCCTCCCTGCGGCTCCTTCGTGCCCACTTACGAACTAAATTGGTTTTGGAGTGTAATTTTTACTACCGTTTTACCTCAGTTCGAGGGTCAAGATAAGTTCGAGTGGTCTGGAGTGCGGCCACGGTACACTGACACCGACACTCGAGCTCTTTGATCTACCAGCGCGGACCGATCATGGCGCCCGCCTCACTTTTTCTTAGTCTCTTGCGTTCCTCATAAAGTTTTATTAATAAATTCATTGTAATGGCCAACCGGAGGTCATGAGAACAATTGTTTTAAATAACAATTTATTTTATTTGCGAAAGTGTGGAACGTACGTGAAAGCGGCTTACGTTCTTTCCAATTTTCTCGTCGGTAAAAAAACATAGCAGCTATGATAATAAGACTTACCGCGCGAGTGAGTTTACCAATTCGGCGGAGTGCGGCTTAAGCCGATTTGCGAGCACTCCGGACAAGTTCGGGGGCTTTATGCTCGCTCGGCTGTATTTAAACCTGTAATAGAGTCTAGGGTGTGCGGCGGGAAGGCTAATCTCTTTTATGCAGCTCCCGAGCGTCTCTTAAGCTTAGAAAATACATCGCCAACTCCCCGGTATAATCGGAGCTTCGCTGAAATTGCTTCCTCGTTCAATTTAGAACCGGAATAAGCCAGTTTACATTTGCATTCGGATAGGGAATGAAAGTTATGATCAAGATGGCGTCTAGTATTTTTCTAGCGAGTTAGGGGAATAGTAACGGTCGAGCGACGGTTAGACTCCCCGCGCTATCTGCCCCCTTTGTATTCGCTCCGATAACTTGCCCATGCGCACCCGACCGATACGACTCCGCGCCGCACTTCTTATTTCAAAACAATTTTTCTTAGCACCGAGCATACATTACATTACCGCTTAACTTTCAATTGTACAACTTTCATACGTTACAAATGCCGCGATGAACTAGCACTCTGCGAAATAGACGCTATTGTTGGAATCCTCTTCGCTACGTTTAAACAGATTAAAGTTCGTGTACAAGTATAACTAATGTTGTTGCTTAGCCCATTATTGGGTTGAATTATAATTAGAAATCTCTGAAGACATTATGAGCCAGACTAAGTGTTCCTCCACGTAGAATCAAAGTGAAAATTTTAATTTAATGCAGGTTGTAAAGTTCAAAGAGGATTTCGTTGTAGTTACGAGTTGGTGCGAGTGAAGATAAATAGTGTGTGCGCGCGACCTCGCCCCCGGCCCCCGGCCCGGCCTGGGACGCTAACGAACCTCTCTCTTTGTTGCACGCGCCGTGTCCTTTACGGCGAAACTGCACACAGATTCCAACGCTAATGCGAGATACCGCGCGCGGGAATCCAATATCATCCCGATGATTAAACGATCCTGCTTCCTGTACAATTAAAGAAATCCATGAGTGTAGTCCCGCGCCATTGTGCGCGCTTTGTCTTTGTGACGTGCTAACGAATGTGTTTTTATTGTTGCAGCGCGATGCCTGCCCGGCTGCGACGCGGAGCACGGCCACTGCCTCAAGCCCGACGAATGCATGTGAGTACCCACTTCACACCTTTGTGCTAAACGCTAGTGTACCTCCCTCCGAGACTAAATCATTCATCCTCCTCATTGTTCCGTACGAGAAGAAAGACAAAGTTTTTGTCGCTTGTTATCACGTCCTATTCATTGCTAACGAATGTTTTTCTTCAATTCTAGTTGTCATTCGGGCTGGGTGGGCGAGCTGTGCGACCAGTGCGAGCGGCACCCGGGCTGCGTGCACGGCACCTGCTCGCGGCCCTGGGACTGCATCTGCGAGGAGGGCTGGGGCGGGCTGTTCTGCAACCAGGACCTCAACTACTGCACCAACCACCGGCCCTGCCGCAACGGCGGCACGTGCCACAACACCGGCCAGGGCAGCTACACCTGCATGTGCCCCAAGGAGTACACGGGCCCCGACTGTGAGAAGTCGCAGCACTCGTGCGCCGTGCGGCCCTGCCTGAACGGTGGCGCGTGTGTGCCTGACGAGGGCGGCGAGCTGGCGTGCGCCTGCCCGGCCGGCTACGAGGGCGCGCGCTGCGAGACGCGCCGGCTGACGTGCGCGGACCGGCCCTGCCGGCACGGCGGCGTGTGCGAGCCGCGTGGCTCCGGCTACGTGTGCGTGTGCCCCGTGGGCTTCCAGGGCCCGGACTGCGCGCTCGAGGCCGACCCCTGCGCCGCCAGCCCCTGCCGAAACGGCGCCACCTGCGCACGCGCCGGCGACGGCTTCAAGTGCACCTGCAAACCTGGCTACCGCGGCAACCGCTGCGAAATCGACATCGACGACTGCGCCGGCATTGTCTGCGAACACGGCGGTTCCTGCGTCGACCTCGTCAACGGCCAACGCTGCCAGTGCGCGCCCGGCTTCCTCGGGCCGCGCTGCGAAACCAGAGTGGACCTGTGCCTGGCCAAACCCTGTGCGAACGGCGGTGAATGCTTGATCCTCGACAACGACTATGAGTGCCGGTGCCGGCCCGGTTTCGCCGGCAAAGACTGCAGTATAGACATCGACGAGTGCTCTTCCGGGCCGTGCCGGAATGGCGGCACGTGCCGGGACCGCGTGGACGGCTACCACTGTTCGTGCGCGCCGGGCTGGGGCGGCAAGTCGTGCACGGTGTCGCTGGCGGAGCTGGCGTCCAAGCCGGCGGGCGTGAACCTACGGCGCGTGGGCGACGAGCTGGGCGGCGAGCGGCTGTCGGGGCAGCAGGTGGCGTGGATCGCCAGCGTGACGGCGGCCGTGCCGCTGGCGGCGCTGGCGGCCGTGCTGGCCATCGTGTGCGTGCGGCGGCGGCGCAAGCGCGCGGCGGCCGCGGCGGACGCGGAGGCGCGCGCGCAGAACGCGGCCAACGCGGGCGGACACGTCATCCGCAACACGTGGGGCAAGTGCGACGCGCCCGCCGCCGAGTGCCAGAACGCGCACAACGCGGCGGCCGAGGAGTGCAAGCGCAAGACGCTCAACACGGAGAGCGCGCGCCTGCTGGCCGCGCTCGACCCGCGCCTCTCGCGGCTCTCCGCGGACTCCGCCTACTGCGCCAATAGGTCAGTATTCCTCGCCATACACCTCACCACTAACAACAATAACGATAAGTTCTGAATAACCACTGATTGATACATGTTTCACATTTAGCTTTGTTCATAGTTAATATTTGTTGACTAATGGAAACATTTTTAATTGTAAGACAATGTAACTAATGAGACTTTTCTATTGTTACAGCGATACGTCGCTAGTGAAGCGAGCGCTAGAAGGCGGAGGGGTGTATGTGTTAGACGACCATTGCTTGCCGCCGACGTACGCGACACAAGTGTAGTGATACAATGCGACAATGGACAAACACTAACTTATTTATTCACAACGGACGCTAGTGCGAAACAGGCTGTGCGCCGCGTGTAAATATAGCGTTAAAGTGTAAAGTGACCCTGTATAAACGGCTAGTTTTAAGCGTTCCGATGTATTTATTTAAGAGAGCGATTCGTACGCCCCTGTAAATAGTATTGGCGGGACGGATCGCGTTTTTTCCGCCCCTGATCGGCAAGCGTCGCGCCGAGCGAGGACCGCGCGGGCCGAGGGGCCAGTGGACGCCGTCCACGTCGCGATCTCTGTACGCTTGCGGCCACGCCATTCTGACGACCATGTAAACACATCGTGTAATTAACTCTAATAAATTCAAAAAATCTTGACACAAATCGAATATATTTTTAAGTATTTTAATGTTTTTGGAGACTTTTAGGCCGTTTACCTGGTTAACAGAATGGCTCGGCCGCAAGTATAGGTAACGTGTGCGACGTCTTGCAGCTCGGTCCGCTGCCAGACGCCGCGTCGCGCCGCGACACGCGACCCGCGCTCGCCGGTCGCGTGTCGCGCCGTGGCCACTACACACCACTCACACTATCCCTCTAGACTCGCACCAGTATAGAAGCCAAACCGTGCGTAAAATAAGATTAGACTAATTTATAAAAAAATAACGCGAATGATGCGTTCATCAGTTTCACATTGATTTATATTTTGTGATTGACTAATTGTTGTCGTTTGTTCCTATGATTATTATAGTGAATTTCTCCACGAAAAATCTTGATCAGGTTTTCTTGAAAATCGACGTAGATTTTTTCCTTTTTTTCCTAACTTCCGTACTCGGGATGTAGAGCAGTTAGCACGATAATTTAACGTTCCTGAGACTGTGACCGCCATTTCTACGGCCTGCATGCGCGTGCGCATACAGGCTGCAGAAGTCGCGGTCGCACCACACAAATATTCACGCACGTAATTAGTCCATAGGTTAAAATTAAATTCAGTACTTATAGAAACAAATTGTCGAAACCTAAGTCATTGTGTATAAAAACGTAAGTTTTAGTGTTGTAAGGATATTCTCCATTACTTATAAGAGTACTGAGACAATATAAAGTGTGTCATTAGGCAACATGAGACACGATAACTCTGCTTGTTTTAACTTATTTATTTTAATAGGTACAGTTCTCGAGATATGTTGTGTTTGTAGATTCGCCACTCGAGCCTGCGCTCACGCTGCGCCGTGTGCGCCGGCTCGACCACGAATCGTCATTATGAAATAATTTATGTTAAATTACATTTTTATAAAGTCCGTGTAGATATTATGCGGTAAGTGATAGGTAATGTCACCTCTCATGTTGCCTTTTGTACTCGAGCGTAGATTAAAAAGGTTAAATCGACAAAATTGTAAAAATATGAATAGACTGATGATCAATAATAATTCTCTTGTATTTAATTTTTTAAGATGACAAATAAGTTTAAATTATGAGGAAATAAAGGAACATCCAAATGTACTAAAAATAGAATCATAATTGTTGTACTTAATTGATCACAGTGAACCTTTCATTTTTCTTTTTGAGAATTTCGGTAATGATATATCAAAATTATGATTTCCATTCCGAATAATAAAATGACAGTATTTTTAATTTATTTATTACAACCGTATGATTATAATTATTGTGAATTTCTTTAATTTTTATTAACAAAAATCATTGTTTAATTATTTTTTGAGCTTAAGTTTACAATTGACTGACGTAAATTGACTTATTGATATTTTGGACTCATTTTATTAAATCATGAATGTATTAGTGCCTGCGTGTGAGTATACTGAAAGATAACATTTCAAATCATTCCATTACTTAGCTAAGTAGCCTTTATCTATAAATCTTATTTTTAATTTCGCTATTTTCTTATTGTTTATTTTGCATGTGAAACCAGTGATTGTCTTAATTGTTCTACGTTTCGTCCCTATGGGCAAAGTACAATTACCTGTTATCTGTCTTAGTATTATATTATTACCTTTTGGTATATTCACATTATTATTATGTTTCAAAAGAAAAATGAAAGTAGTCTTCTGCTGAACCGCAGCTGATAATTCCATAAATAGATTCTAACAGAATAAAAGTCATATTGTATTGCTAATTATGGTGATAAATTGCCAGCGAGTGTTTGTGACGAAGTGTAATTATTGCAGTGGATGCAAACGAGAAATAAAATGTTAATAATAAACAATTGTTTACAAAAAATTAAAAATGACATTTTTTTTAATCAACCCTCTCTTAAACTTTGGTAAAGTATTTATCAAACTTTATAGTTAATAGTCTACCCGAATATTTCATAGTAAGTAAACATATTATATATTTTGGTTTGTAGTCTACAAACTATACCTAATTAACTTCATACTATCAAGACAACACAGAGTACCATACATAAAATTCACTTTACAATTTCGCACTCATAATACATACATAAGTACCAAAATAGCACGTCAAAATAACTGCAACCCAATACTTGAACTATCCTTACATCATAACATGACTACGCAAGCATGTAGAAAATAAGTTAGGTAATAGCGAGCTGCAATGTAACATACCAGCTAATGAAAAATTACTACTGCAGTGTTGAAGTCTGCAATTATTGCTCGAACGGACTATTGCAAATATTTATTTATTACTATGGGTAGTTTCCAAAACCGTGAAGAAAAGAAAACATTTAGATTTGTAATGACGATTCTGCGCTATCACGGCCAATTAATTCTGATTGCTGTGCTGGAGTTCGTAGGTTCGATTCCCACCAAGGACGAATGTTTGTATGATGAACATAAACCTTTGTTCTTTTGTCTGGGTGTAATTTATCTATAATATGCAATGATATTCTAATAAACAGATATGTTATAAGCGTGCAATCGTGAAGACTCGAAAACGTCCTAATTGGGACGTATTGCCATTAACAACAACACTATTTGTCTCTTTTTTTCTTATGGGTTTTATCGCGCTATCTCTTTCGCTAGCTGCCGCGCTGCGCGGAACACTTTTTTCGATTGTTTTGTATGTGTATAACATATCTGTTTATTAAAATATCATTGATAATATGTATTTAGAAATATATTAGTAAGTATGTTTTTCAGTTGTCTGGTTACCATAGTACAACCTCTGCTTAGTTTGGGATCAGATGACCGTGTGTGTGTTGTCCTAGGATGTATGCTTTCTGGCATTACGTCCGACTTTGTGCAACAGTGTGCAAAAAGTATTAATTAAATATATTTTTATTACTACATATAATTATTAAATAGTCAAATTTATCAGTTCATAATATGGGTAGTCTTAGATGAAACAAAGACTATATTAGAAATGCGAAAGTAATTCACGCCAGAACTGCTAAACTGATTTTGATGAAACGTAAGAAAAGACACCCTCCCCACCACACGGCGAAAGCTAGTTACTTATTTATTTTTCTTAAGCATAAATTATTATTTATTGCTATATTTGCTTTTTTTAGATTTGGAAAACTAACCAAATGAACTATCCTAATCCTAACCAAATGAACTATCCTAATTGTAATTTTTAAATACGTGGATAATATGAGGCTAGATGTCTTGGTAACAAGACTGACGTATGTAAGATCGCACCTGTTCCACCAAGGAGGCTCAATGATACCGCTTGACATTTTCACTGGGCCACTTGTTGTCTTGACGGAATACGATATGCAAGGCACGATTACGATTATTTGTCCCGTATGTGACTACATTGTTGCTTAAATGCCTTTAATGCCAATAGTAAGGTGAGTTAAATAAATAAATTAGTCATACATTACGTACTTTATCACATTGTTGTGTAAATTGTAAAAAAGTATGCACTTTAATATTTTTTCGACTGTGCGGAGTCGGACAGCACACATTGGTGTAAATGTCAACACGCTAAGTTTTGGTTGGTATCGCGCTGGGTTCAATCTGAGCTGTGACAATTTCGTGGATCTCACATATGATTTTCCTTATCTAACATAATTGAGTTCTAAAGCATCGTTAATAGTTGGTATATATGTTACTGTAAAAGCCCGAATTACGGTAAATCTTAAGATTTTCCAGCAAAACTTAAGATTTACCAATTGTTAATGGTAAATGTCCGAAAAAGTTTGCGATTGGTACTTTTACCATTATACAATTGGTAAATCTCCAGATTTAGATTAAGGCACGGTAAGTGTTAAAAATCCATAGCTCGATTACCTTCTCTCCTTTGTGACAGAGAACAATAGGTTAGGTTAGATATTGTGACCTTTCAACAGAGCGAGCAAAACGAGCGACGAGATATATAGCTAATTCAAAATTTATCGTTTGAATCGAAAACCTTTTCGGACATTTACCATTAGGCATTAAGAATTGGTAAATCTTAGGATTAACCGTAGTTCTGGCCTTTACAGTAATATACCATTAAATAATAGTTGGTACGTCCTGACCTAAAGTATTAACCCTCTTAATTTGTCGGTTTATCTATAACTATTTACTTATTGTTAAAATTTGTTACACTATTTATAACTCAAGAACAGCTCAACCGATTTGGCTAAAAATTGGTAAGGAGGTGGCATAGAACCAGAAGAAGGCCACAGGGTAGTTTTGATCGCAAGTTTAAAAGAATCTGTTATTTTTCCCCTGTTACTGAATATCATTTGGACAAATGGTCAAAGACAGGAAATACGAAATAGATATGGAACCGATAAAGTATGTTAATAAATACTTAAAACATGTTGGATTAGTAGTTACACCATTTATCAAATCAAGAACGGGTAGATCGATTTTTATGATCTTTGATATTATGTTGGATTCGTCTCCCCTCTGAATAATGTCGGGAACGGGAGCTAGGTATTCACGCGGGTGCAATCACGGGGCACAGCTTGTTATAGATAAATTATACCTATACACAGAACAAATGATGTTGCTCATCACACAAAGATTTGTCCTGGGTGAGAATCGAACCCATCTGTAGAACTGGCAGCGATTTTGTTAAGCACACACAAACTAATTTTATAATACCGGTATCGTTTTTATTTGTACATATATAATTAGAAAAGGACATAGTTACGGACATTGCCTATAAAAGATTTAGCGCCAGTAACTAACCTTTGCGGGTAGATTTTGATGGTCGCCTGAAATATTTGAGTTAGCAACGAACTGGTGTGTAATTATTTGCTATGTTATCCACATTTAGAAGCAGTATAAGAGTGCTTAGTAGACGGATTCCTTAATTTCAAGTACATTTGCATCTGTTATAAATCATTATAATATATAGTTTGACTTACCTCATGCAGGCGTCTCCGGTAGACAAAACGTAGCCAAGGAGGGTATATCCTTATACCTTGCATTCGAGTCAAAAAACCGTCTCCAAAAACTTGCCACTTGTCTTCAGAACACTTAATTGCAGTTCAAAGCATTTAAATGTCATAATCTTCTTGGAGATGTAGTAGGGAATGTGAAAACAGATTAGAAGATTTTTTTTTTCAAGAACAGCTATTAGACTGATTAACTTTTAAACTATCACGCTGCATGTTTACAGTAATATAATTCACGGAAATAAGCGCGTACATGCATAAATAACTTTTTAGACTTAACGTTTCGACCGTGTTACACCGGCCGTGGTCGCAAGCAGACTGGAGATGCGGTGTCATCGCCCCGTGCACGATGTTGATTTTTCATCTACCCTACACACTGCACGGACTATGACAGAAGGGACGAGAAAACGAGAAGAAAAGGACATGATCAGACTGCAGAAAGCGCGGTTGTGTTAAGCGAATCACTGGATACCACAATGCTGATAGTTAAAAGCCGTCTTGCCGATAGAAATTTTGATGTTTTGTATGGCCAAAAATAGTAGGATTCTAGAAAGCTCAACACTACTTATTTCGATTGCTATCAGTAGTGAAGTACACAAAGGACGACCGGCAGATTTCTCTCGCTGGTCCTCCTTGTAGCAACTATAATTATAACAATAAACCGGCCTATATATCTACCTACGTCCCATAGCTGTGCACAGGCCTCTTCCCAGATAGAGAAGGAACGAACATTGACCACTACATACTACCTTTACATTTTCGTGTGCGTTGCACCAGCGGAAAAAGTTCGAATTTCTTAATTTGAGTTTAACAGATGTTTAATGTATGACGTCTTGTAATTATTGTGTATGGTATGTAAAAATTTGTGCATCCAACCATTAGGGAATTATTCATCAAAAATGTTCCGCTGGGACAACGTTGTTCAGCGGAACATTTTTTATATAACGCACGCTACATTTTCCCCCCGTCCCTAGAGCAAACTGGCCAGAGTCGGCCAAACTAGGAAGAACAAAACAGCTATACATGAAAAGATAAACAGATGGACATTGTCTTTCCCTAATTCAGTTTATAATTTGTACAATAAAAGAGGTCAATTATAGTAATATTTTATTAAAATTAGGAAAGAGAGCCAATCCTAAAACTTTTTACTTATGTAATAGTCGAAGGACTTAGCCACGCAGTGGGATATTATGTAGGCTATAAAAAAAAAACAGATTTGTAGGTGTCCTTTAGCACATTCATAGGTCGCTCTCCAACCACATTTCATTTAGGGAAAAGAACAAAACAAAGAAGTGTGGTAGAGACTTATTTATTATTTGGTTATTAGTAACAAATATACTATTTACAAAATACATAATTACCCTACCTAGTAGAAAATAGAATAAAGATGTTTGAATTGAATCTTATTTAGTACATCTTTTACCTAAAAATAGGTAGGTATTCAACAAAAAATCGTCAATGTTGTTACTTTTTCTTAAAATATGGGCAAATAGCCGTTTTTTTTTTATAAACTTAAATGCATCGAGACTGAAGCATTAAGGACTAATAGAAAAATAAAATTATACATCGTTTTGGAAACAATTATTATAAATTAAATTCAAATTGCAGTCACATTTTGGTAGTTTTTTTTTCTACTTACACAATATAAGTATCTATTTGCCCACTAGCCCACAAAGCGATCCTAAATATCCCTACAAACAATGACATCTATCACTCGTGTAAGATAAAAATACCAACACGGTGCTCAATAAATCTTATATTACATTATCGTGACACCAAAGCGTAAACATTTTTAAATACTGTCAAAAAGTAGGTTCAAATTGTACTTTTGTATGTCAACATTATCAATGTCAAGATCAAAGTCAAATGTCAATGAAATTCGTATACATTATTCTACTATAAAAGTGGACATAAAACCTTTGCAAATTGGATTTTTTATTAGGTAAAAAACGATACCTAGGTTGACAATGAATATTGACCGTATGGGTCAATAATGAGAACATTAAGGAAAAGTAAAGAATTGTCGAGGTCACGAACTCGTAAAATCTAAAAACAAATAACCCTATGTAGCTTATAAGTAAATTAATTCTATTCGCCACTCCGAGGCGAGCGGTCTGTGCTGGCGCGGTCTTGCGCGTCGCCGTTCTGGCGCGGGGAGGCGGAGCGCGAGCGGGACGCCGAGCGGTCGCGGGAGGCCGAGCGGTCCCGCGAGCCTGACCGCGACCGCGGGGACCGCGAGCGGGAGCGGGACTTGCTGGGGCGACGCTCCTCCTCACGCTTCGGAGACGCTTCCTTGCTGCGAGACCGAGATCTCTCCCTGTTAATGATAACATTCAGTTACAATATATCACAGCGGTAAGGACTGGCATTTGTCATGCTAACTAAACATATTGTCATAAAAATGTTTGGGTTTTTGCATGTTATTAGCGCAGTTATTTACAGATATTTTATGATTTTAAAGAATTAGTTCCATAGCTTGTATCAACAAGAACCATTAAGATAGTGAGTAGTTATTAATGAATGATATTTAGAAGTGGGAAGTCGTTTAGCATTAGTAAAAATATCTTACAGTGAAGTAATTACTTCAAATTTTATTCTATCAAAATGTATGTTAAGTTAGAGCAAATTAAGTGTTAGCCGACATCATATGCTCACCTTGGGACGGCTTCTCTTCGTGATGCGGGAAAACATGGATCGAGTTAATAATGTTTTTGTAATGTGCAATCAATATTAATAACATTGGATGAATTTTGTTAATATGTGGATGCCAATATATTAAGATTATAGACTTATCTGACAATAATGCTTTACTTCATATGCGAGATTATGTTTCTTAAATTAACTGTCTAATTCAGACGCAATAAATAATACTACAATACATAAAATGTTCGCAATTATGTGTTATATACCAACATGCTCAATACGGTAAATAACGCACTGCCTTTAATATTTAGATTACATGTGTTGATAGCAAACGAAATATGTTTAGAGTTGCTTTTGGAGCACATTGATATAGAAAAATAACCTCACAGCATATTCGCACAACCGTCAGACACAACGATTGAGAGCACACATGTAAACTTACTTGGAGACAGCTTTCGGCGAGCGTGACTTAGATCTGGAGGCGGACTTCTCGCCGTTGCGTTCGGCGGAGGGGCGCGGCGAGCCCGAGCGGCGTTCGGATCTACGGGACGCCGAGCGGCGTTCAGATCTACGGGACGCAGACCGAGACCGCGACTTCGACCGACTGCGATCCCTAATCGACGCCGACATCGAACGCCAGAAATGGTAGTAATAGCTCGGTTTAGTTACGTCTACTATACGCATCGGAAGGTTTAGGTCTGTCAAAATACCGCTCATACGTCCACAACAGCACAAGATCAAATTTTATCTACAGTATACTGAATATTTGAGGTATTTTGGCAGACGATGAAAACACAGTTATAACACAAAGCAAAATTATTTTGCTTGGCGTTTATCATTATTATTAAGTACCACTAACATAACATCTACAAAAGGAAGTGTACTATTGGCTAAGTACTTACAGTTTTAAATTTTGCTCAGCGCAAGTAATTACACACCTAGTCAAATGAATAACTAGGTTAATGTTATATATTATTCATGCATATTTTATTATTTTGCTAGAGCTCTTGCATTTGAGAAAGAAATAATGCATGCAAGCATAATTTCAGATGGTTTTTAGGGAAAATAATTGTGAAAATTAGCAGACTACTTAGAAATACAGTAATAGAACAATTTTGACCTATACAAAAGAAACAGTGCTAAAAAATATATTGTTTTAGCCTCTAAGTTTAAGCTAAATAGTCTGCTCTAAATTTAATGATTATGTTTAAACTATTGAAATGATCTATAGAATTCATTAATTGGGACTATTTAACTAATGGCATTATGTGCCATGTAAAGATAACTGTACACTATATTTTGTTCAAGATCCTGCTATGTAAAACACTTCAGATGCTACCAAGCTTAAACATATAGCATTTATTTTATAATTTAATTATCTGAACAAGTAAAGGACCACATATAATATGTTTCTTGACTTGATTTTGATAGCAAGTTGTATAACCGTATTTTTTAAATATACATTTTACATAGCAAAATCACAGTTGTAATTTAGGTAAATACTCACTTGGATCGTGATCGAGAGCGGGATTTGGGCGCTGGACTCTTGCTCTTTGGCCGGGACTTGGAGCGAGAGCGACTGCGCGAGGAACGACGAGAGCGAGACCTGAAGAATTACAATAAAAACAATTAATATTTGATCTAAAACCTAAATCATTGTTAATTACAGTGTATAAATTGTCAGTAAGAGTTTTATCAACACGAGCTTTCTGCCCCGAAAGATGGTAAAAAATATAGTATCATCATTTAGTAAAAAACTACTTATCAATTCAGGCTAAATACTGTTATGGTCAAATTACAGAAATAACAAACCAAACAAAATATTGCGGTGGTTGGAACCACATCACTAATGGACTATCTAACGGTTGAACTCTGCCATAACTACCATAACCGTAAGAGAAGTGTCTTATTGCGAATCTCATTAGACCTAATCAGTATCTCCTAGTTGTTATAAATTTCAAAGGTTATCCATACCTGGAGCGACTGCGTCTTCGGTCCCTGGAGCGCGAGCGGCTGCGACTGGAGGAGGAGCGCGAGCGGCGACGCGAGCCACGTCTGGCCTCAATCAGACGGATACGACGCCCGTTCAGCTCCGTACCGTCCAACTTCTCGATAGCCGCGCGCATGTCAGAGTGGGTTGCGAATTCCACAACACTGTTAGAAATTGTTTATTTGTGTTAGATACTTTGTTTATTTCAGTAATGTATTAATAATGTTGATATTTCCTCAGATAGAATTTTAGCATCAATAGCTATCAGCCCCGAAAGATGGTAAATTATATAGTATCATCATTTCAACATCTCAAAATAAGTTCTTACAAATATTTGTTTTAATTTTTTTTTTATGATAAAAATAACTTACCCTTCATTTCTGTGCTGCTTGTGAGCGTCAGCGTAAGTAACTTCGCCAGCTTGACGCATGTAATCCTTTAAATCCTGTAAATCAATAGAATATATTAATATCCCATCCTTTCAACACTATTGAGAAACTTTTTCAAAAGTCAATTTCAGAAGATTATTTGGCATCAAGGTTTTCAGCCCCGAAAGATGGTAAAAATACGATATCATCATGACTTTTGCAAAAGTGTGTCGTTAATAATAAGAGCCCCTAAGCGAGTATGCGATCAGAATACGTTATTGAGAGAATATTCCTAACAAAATAAAATGATGAATGACGATAGTTTTGCTTTCACAGAGTTTTCGCATGCTTTTCACAACGGATACCATTGTTTACAAGTGGAAGGTCGCTTCAGCCATCCGGTTTCCAAGCCAGTCGGTTGTGTGAACTCCCTGCCACCAATGGTTCTCGTACAATTTCATCCACATCATTGCATTTTGTCTCAGTCGGGACCTCGGGGTTCTGCTATCACTCGGTGATTAGAGCCCAATACCATCTAAAGACCTTTTTGATAAGTCTAGTCCAAATCCAACTTCTCTCCATTGCAAATTCAGCCATCTTTGGGTTACATTGGGTTTCACTTTTGGATGTATGTGGTCATTCTTTACAATACATTACATGGATATGTATTTGATATTGTGTTCTCTCTGTCCATCCACTATTGGCACCGCACGGCTCAACTGCCACCAGTGACGCTCGACATCTTTTATGGGTGATGATGAACTTTCTGTCCACTTAATTTGCAAAGTTTGGTCAATCATTCAAAAATTGCAGTATGTTATTCAGTTTCTTCACAATGCCTTGTTTGGTCTCTGTTCCCCACAAGCAGTAGCAAGTCTTCTGTGTAAACAATGATACCGAGCGAATTCTGCCATACGAAAATCTGATCAAGCCATACCAGAAAATAAAAACAATGATTTGAATGGAATTTCCCAATAGTGAGGCAAAATATTATTGCAGATCTACTTCACCATTGTGAATCAAAGGATGTTAAGAACTTAAAGTAAACAATGAAATAATGAATTTAAAATGGGAGATTGCACATAACGAGAAACGGCTCCTGTTGTCTGTGCCCCCCTGTCGACTTTACCTTGTCGGGGGCCACCGGGGGCTCGTCCGGCGGGTCGCGGGCAGGTGGGCCGTCATCACTTGGCGGGGCGCCGGGACCGATCCTAACATCGCCTCAGACCACATCGCACACAGCGCTACATCGAGGACTCTGGCCACGATACGCCACCTTCTGTTGTTTTTAAAAATTATCTATAAAGCTCGTAAGTTTGATACAACACTTGTATAAAAAAAGATAACTTTTTTTAGAATAATGGATGTTATGCACAGTGCTAAGTTTGACATTTTAATTATGTAGTGTTATGCTAAGTTAAAGTTATGATGAATACTATTCGACAAATTATTTTGTATTGTTTTGATTAGTAAAGCAAATAGGGTAGTGTAGCTCTCGAGGCCGTGAAGGTGGTCGTCGATAAGTTCGTCTAGTGGTCCGTATCCTATTCACTGGAGTGTCCAATCCTTCCGTCATCAGTCCTAGCATCCATTGTTGGCATTCTTACTTCTTCATTTCTTTCAATGGTATGGTGTGTAGTGTGAGCTCATCTTCAATCAGCAGCTTAGTCCTCACTTCAAGCGTCATTGGCAGCATGGTCCGTGTATCAAGGTTCCGTCCAGTGGGTCCAGTGGTTGGGTGTCGTGTCCTCAGCCCTCACGCTCGCGACTATCGGTACGTCCGGGTGACGCAGTCCGCCCAGCCCTCAAGTAAACGTGAAGATGTCCGGGACCCTGGGTGATAGGTGATGGAATGATGATGGGCCCAATGGTGTCCCAGCTGCGGTTCTTACCTGCCAGCTAATGCGGCTAGACAGATTTTCGACGACTAGTCGATACTCGGTGCGCGTCGGCGGTCCATATCTATAACTGTAGTCACTGCTGAATAGAGAAATTAAAAATTAACTTTTAATTCTGCAAGTATTATTATTGTGTACATAGCCCCCAAATCTAGTAAATTAGTATTTCAGAATCGAATGCTGGAGGATGTTTCGTTTCTACCTACATATAAATCCCATAACATTTTCAAGTTAGTTATTAAATATACTCTCAAAATATAATGAACACTTACACTATGTCACAAACTACAACATACAGATGATATTTTACGCGCATGTTTGGTAAGATAGATAGTATAGGTAGTTTATAAACTAGATTTCAACTATATTAATCCCTTTTAGTCCATTAGATCGAAAAATACAGGAATGAATGCGCGCAGCTAGTGAATAATTTATGTATTCATAAAAATACAAACTGCTATATTTCCTACTGATAATAGATTAACCATTGCTTTGAGAGGTGACTTTGTTATTGTGATTATCAAATATGCAGTTTACTTTATCTACTGATTAGTTACCTACATAGCCCAAAAATACTTAATCAAAATTTATCTATACTCACAAATAGTGCCTGTAATGATAAAAACTAAATTATATTACGCTGTTTAATGCTAATTGCAAAATTATATTGACTTCTGATAGTCAGATAAACTGTTCGCATAAATACTGAGAATACTGTTAATTTAGAACTCATTGGGTCAAATTTATAATACAAAACATTACTGACTAAATTGACTTTATCACTATCTACTAGCTAGTAATATTATAAATTTAAGTCTAGGACTACAATCTACAGTAGGATCTAGGTAAGAGATTTAGCCTCATCTAGATTAAGGCAGAAGCATAGTCAAAACATATACACAACAAATACACTGTATGAAAAGAGATAATTTTACACTGGCTGGCATACACAGGAAGAATCATAACATGATTGTATAATGTAAACTTGAAAACATGAAGAACTTTAGTAAAGTAATTGAAATGTGCCTAAAAAATAAGTCTGATGTGACTAAACATGCATGTTAGCAAGAATATAAATAGATATGTGAGACTATCTAAAACAATAGTACATAATTTTCTAAATACATATACAATTTATAAAAATCTACAGTGTTTTCTGGACAAACATTGAGGGCACGAAATTGTCAAGACCCAAACAGAACAAGTCCATGTCAGGACGGAAGTATGCGAAAGAGGGGTATTGTGGCATGAGCGTAGCTAGGATTAGATATCGGACGAATCTGGTGTTCCTTTCACCAACCCTCTGCAGCCCAGCATGTCGATGGGCATTACCTTAGCGCTGGGTCGTGGCGTACAGAGGAGTATGTTTAGGGTTGCCTGGCTACGCCCATGCGGGCCCTTGCGGCGATACAGACGGTTCCCGTGGCGGCGCGCGGCGCGGCGGCGGCAGGTCCCGGCAGCGCCAGCGGTCCGAGCCCCGCGGCATGCCGCGCGCGCGCTCCACCGACACCCTACAACATAGCGACACTCACTCGTATCGCGACCGGCCGCGGTCGCGCTCGTAGTAGCGGTCGCGCCGGTACCGGTCCGCGCTGCGGTCGATCCCCCTGGCCGGCTCCACCACCACCCTGCGCACACCCGGTCTACTGTTAGCACTGCCCACCCCGACCTCGCACTCCATCCGAGCACTCCCACTTCACACAACAGTACAGTTCCAAGCTTACCACTCGGTAGCCAATGTTACTTATTGGGAATTTAACCCATTTACAAATAATCCACAATTTAAAGATTTTGTAACTTAGAAATTAGTGGTACAGATTAACAAATTATTTAGATTTAATTTTAATTATTGTTTGACCTGAAAACATTAATTAGCTAATTACTTGTTCTAATGTGTTTGGCAAGATTCCCAGTCTTGCCTTGTCATGAGGGACACATTTTACTAAGAGAATTATAACTTTTGGTTCAATTTAAATTGTTAGCATGCCAATTGGTAAGCTTCATCTATTGGGGCTATAATTATTGCCATCTGGTTCACATTAACAATCAAAATGCATTACCCATATTATTGGAAGTAGTTTAGTTACAGAGCAATCTCACAAATAAAAAATAAGAATATGTGTGAATGAAATAACTAACAGCCCGTACAAGTCTCTTGCACACTTTCATTATATTTCAAATATAAGATCTCCATTCATTCATACAGATATGTGGAGCCGGCTGATAAAAAAACTTATTAAATTGTAAATAATATACAAATAAAATTACTTTATTCTACAAGACTGCTTCACTTTTACTCAATATTACAAGGGTAGATACATAAGGGGATTTGGCAGTAAGATAAAATTTATCTAACAAAAAATACATATAAACAAAAGGTTTTGTTTAGCAATATTGGCAGTTATCTTACCTCTCTCCAAGTAATTCTTTCCCATTTAATTCATAAACTGCATCATCGGCATCTCTGTAATCTTCAAATTCCTGTGAAAGATAAATGCTTTTAATTAATTTATTGTCTGACTGTCTTGTCTGTGTGTACTGGTGTTGTATAACACAACTTATTAAACATATAAGTATTTAAATATAATGGGCTTAAAAAAGGTACTATAAACAAACAAATCTATGTATATTTCGATATTAGTTAAATAAGTTCAATTTTTATAGACTATTCTAGAATAATAAGCGGATTAAGAATTACGTCAGTAATTGTATCAAAACAAGTTACTGACACAGTAACCGCGATTCAATCATATAATAAACATGAAGTCACTGAGAAAAGCTTACCACAAATCCGTAGCCATTTTTGATAAGGATGTCCCTGATTCTGCCGAAACCTTTGAAGAACTTCTCCAAGTCTCTGTCTCTAACGCCGAATGGAAGACCACCGACGTAAACACGTGAGCCGACCATGATGTCTGATAACAATATAAATAAACTAGTTAGCGAATTAGTATCAATCGTAAGAAATCTAATACTCTTGGCGCCGACGGAAGAAATTGGCGAACTGACGACTAGAGTAAATGCGTGGCGGCAAATTGTAACACCCTCGATTTAGATGCATAGGTTAGATTAGATAACTTTTTTGATATGGACTATTTAACACAGTTACTAACCTTCTTTCAATGTTATAACACAACGAATAATATATTTTAGCTATATTACAGTGAATTGATCAAACGTGGTAATTTATACCAAATCCACAAGCGACGCATTTTGAAAACATCCGCTGTTATGGATAAACTTAACAGTAAATTAATCCAGTAACCGCCGATAAGGACCACTAATGCGATTTAATAACACAACATTGAATTATTATGCTTCTTGAAATAACCACGAGTTCATAAATTAACGCGCGTCTTGCAACGCCAACAACATGGCCAATATGGCGGATTGGCGGCTTGACCCGGGCAAATTACCAAAGCAATTTATTGATAAACTTACCTTATTTACGGATGAATAAAACACTCGACTACTGACATAAAACAAGGATTGATCTATTTAAACTAAATATCTTCCATTAATAAAGAATACTTCACGAGTAAATCTAATTAAATCTTTAATTGCCAGACACGTGCACCAATTTCGCACAAAGCGGAAATGAATATAATAGTGTTGTAACTGACGTGCGCAGACTGCGCAATACGCTGACGTTTTTTAGTAACCAGACCAGAGACAAGGAAGGTAAGGATTGTTATTAGTCGATTAGTAGTGATCAATTTTTATTTATTTTGGCTAAAAATTGGCGGGGAGGCTTAAAATCAGGAGATGGACTGAGGATACTTTTCATCTCAATTTAGAAAAAAAAAACTACATTGAGATAAAAACCTACAAGACCTTTGTTTTGGTGAATTCGTTAACAGAATAACTATAAAGATATCGGAACCCAACCTTTCACGTGGTGAAACCGCGGGTTTTTATAGACGTACTTACTACTAATTGTGTCTCATTTTCAAATAATATGTTAGTACCTAAACCCTATTAAGTTATGCAAGGCATGTGTCTTGTATATTTTCATGCATCAATATGTATTTTATGAGCTTATTATGTAGCACTTTATCTGGAAGTCTCTGGTAATAAAATTCCATAAAAGATAAAAAAAAGGTTACGTTCAAGCTGACTGAGGATACCTCAGCTGACAGTCACTTAATTTCCGATGATTAGACATTTCACTGGTAGCCGACCCCATCATAGTTCGGAAAAGGCTCGGGAGATGATGATCAGACATGTCATTACTTTGAGGAACAACCGTCGACATCTTACTAAAGACTCATTTCCAATGGTCGTTGGATCCCGCATTTAAAATGGTAGAGACTTTTGTTTCAAGCATGCCGTAGGATAAGGATAGCATGCGGAAACCAATATCACAATGAATACCTTATGTAGTAAGGAAAACAAAATGTGGGTATAATTCTATATAAAAGAAAAAACAACATTTTAAAATTCAATTTTATTTCCATTCCAAAAGCCAACATACCATTATGCAACCGATTAAATATACGCTCACGAGTCCATTCTAAGAAAGAAAAAAATTAAATGCATTTCTATAGCATGTCTAGTTTCTTTCAATCTAGTTAATAACTAAATTATAAAAATTAAAAGAAATATGACACACTAAAGGGCAACGACTGCCTTATTAGGAAGTTATAGAATGTTGGAAGTACTTTCGCTGTGGTTTTTAAATACAAAATGTATCCCTTCACTTTTGTGAGGATAAAAGCATACTAAACTTTTAATACAAACCGCAGCGATAGTGTACTTAATTACTTACTAATTATACATTCGTTATAAAGAATGCGCCACACAAGACAGTCATACTAAGGCATTTTACATTTTGTCCTAAAAGGACGCAGCGTTCGAAATTCGAAAGCAAATTATTTAAACGTCGACGTATAAAATCGATGTCAATTAGAATTCTAAGTTCAAATTATTTTCAACATCATAATTATAATTTGGATATGCGATTTCAGAAAATATTACTTTTACCTAATCTTGGTGTTTACTCAGATCGATCACTTTTTCTAAATTCTTTCAAAATAGTATTGAGCAATGAGAAATTAGTTTATTACGAGAGAGACAAAATTACATTCATTTGTGTCCTATCGACAAAAGATTGTTTGATACAGGGTTGGTGGTTTTTGTTATAAACATTTACACCCTCTAGGGATGTTCACAAAGTTTATTGTTTATGAAACCTAGTTAGACTGAAAACAGTCACCTAAAATTAAAAACAAATATAATATACTTACAGAAATTGAGGCACAAGTAATATATTAAAAATAAATACTTGTATAGAGAGGAGGACATTTTTAAATATAATATGGCTAAATGTTAAAATATGTTATACAAATTATATTATTATAACAAATACTCGTCAAAACAATAAATAGTTACATATTTAATACATTAAATATAATTCATTTCTATATTATATTAAATTCAAATAAATAACAATCAGAAATAAACATCAGGCACATAATATTTTCAAAGTATTCATGTATTTAGGAAGGATAATAAAATGAAATAGAATATTTATTACTGATAAAATTCATATTATTATAATAATTATTAAAATTTATTAAAATCCAATAATATTTTTGAAATCATGCAAAATAAAATTAAGCTTGAAACATATTTACCGTACGACGCGACGTCTATGATCTAATTGGCTTAATTAATATAATTACAATGTTATATTATTTTAGTATACCCATCCCTGACGAAGGTAAGTATTTTTGTAAAATTTAATATTAAATTAGTATTTAATAATGCCTTTATCTACATCGCACACGTAAATCATAATTATTATCATAGTTTCCAAAACGTAAGGTAAATATGTTATAACTTAATATCAGTTATACTTTTCATAAATGACACAAGAGAGAAACTACGAATAATGGATATGTTTTCAATTAAATGATAATTGTATTCAATTAATTGAAGCACTAATAAAGGTATCAGTCTTTACTTTTTTTCCAGGTAAGGCCACAACTGTAACTCATAGAATGAGGATATATTATTCTATTTCAAAATAATAAAAAAAAAGAAATAAATCGTTGCCTATTAACATTATGCGCTGTCTTTTACACGACGTGGCGTAGTGATTTAGCGATGAAACGCTTTATACTCGTTGAAATATAATGTAATTAAGTGGCTTAGAACGTTCTCCTGCGGTTGCTCTGTGACATACTGCTAATAAGTAAGTCATTAATTATAAGATATATTAATATACACCAGGTATATTTAAATATCACGTAGATATAAACCAGAATAACGCAAGGAACATTCCAGCTACAGTTTTATCAAAGCTTAACGGCCGCCATGATTCCATGTTAAAGACAGCGACAACGTTTTTTACAAGGTTTACTGTAGAGTATCTGTCACACAGCGCATTCTCACCTATTTTTAAGTAACTTATCAAATAATTGTACTAAAATAGGCATGCTTCTACTCTACGTACAAATTAAGAAACGTTTGTCAAATTGTTAGTACATTAATACTAAAATATAGACTAACTAATTTGAACTTCATCTGATACAGATGATTTTTTTTTTTGGAACACTTTTGTTTATTTGAACTTTTTTGCTGTGAGCAATCAAAGATGTCTAATTATGCGAACGGATAAAATTATAATAACACATTAATTATCTTCATTCTGCCTTATAAAGGTTAGTCATTCCAATAGCGCGATCTCATTTATGCAATTTAACTATAAAATCTTTATCTTGACATTATATCGTATTCATAAAATGGTTATCTACTCCTACGTGTCAATAACTTCTTAAATTTCTCCATACGTACGTTCCTATGTTAGTAACGTCAATCAAACCGACTTCCTAACTCCTAATCATCTTGTCTAGTCATCAAAATGTTAGTAAAATATTAAAACAAATATTGCTTCACGCAATCCTGGCTACCGTCTTCAGATATACCGCCTGTCAAAAACGTTTCATTTCCTAGCCGTTTGAATACTTCAATTGGCGAGCACAATAGGTGCTAAATACTGAACCGGTTGGTTCTGACTGAGCTAATATAATACTAGCTGGTTTATTCCAAGTGTTGTGAACACTGTTGGTGTTGTGTTCAGACGGGGGGAGGTCCTCGTACGTAGCGTAGCTGTGGGGTGAGGGTCTGGGCGAGGGAGTTGAGGGCATCGCAGCAGCGGGGCCGCTCCACCAGCCAGGCGGCCAGCAGCAGCGCCACCAGGCACAGCTGGATGGGCAGCGAGGAGCGCAGCACGCGCCACACCCAGCCGCCGCGCGGGATGTAGTCCGGGTCGCCGGAGCCGGTCTTGTTGCCGGTGATCACGGTGATGGTATTGTCCCTACTGAAAGAAGAAAGGAATTACTTAAATGTTGGGTGAATATGTAGAAGCTTCTTTTTAGTTAAGTGAAGTTGTTTTGAAAAAAGGTCATTGGACTCAGTTGTAATTAGGCTGACAATTTTTAACTACCTTTTGATTAAGATTCCCAGATATGTTTTCATCACAATGAATAACAATTAGTATTTGCAGATAATCAATGTTATTTTAAAGATAATATAATAGTAAACTTACGTGTCCTCCTCAATCTTCAGATCCGGAATGTTTTGTTCCACTAACGCACGACACGACTCTTGTAGCGTGCGCACTTCATTCTCTGTCTGTTCCATACGCTGTCAAATAATATAACCATTAATACCACATATCACCAAAATAATCTCTTAAACAAATACTGATGAAAGCCCTTATTCGGTTGAACGAATGATAAGACTTTTTCGATCATCTAAAGTCTTCAAATTCTAGTCCAAAAGTGCTTCCATCATTCAAGTTTCCTCATTCAACTTACCTTAGCTATAGCTCTTTGTGCCGGAGAGTTAGGCGCCAACGCAGCCTGCAGCCGTCTGGCTAGCTCCCGGAGCGCGCTCAGTCGGCGAGCCCGACGTCCTGCGCCCTCACTGTCCCCGTCAGATATGCCTGAGTCGGAGAGTGAGTCACATGTTGATCCTCCCTGAAAGATAACGTTATGTTAGTAAAAGGATCTAAGAGAGAAGAAGAAGAATGAACAGATTTATTCCAAACCTTGACATACTGTTCTAAACTTCAAAATGTTTTAAGTATCCAACATCAGCAAGAATTCATTCTAAACTTGTGTTTTTCAAAATCACCATTTGCCAAACATTGCATTTTGTCACGTCTTTTATACTCCACAATATAAGAAATCATGTCGCTATCTAAAGGTAGGTAGACTTCTTGGGTCCCTTCGAACACCTTTTCCATACAGGAAATTCAGAAAAAACAAAAGTTATTATATTCCTACCTTCTTTTTATCCACAAGCGACGCAGCCAGCTGTCTGATCTGGGCGGCCACTTCGTTCTGGTCTCCCACAGCTGTGCCGCGGTCCCTCAGGGCCTCCAGCGTCGCCAGGTCACCTCTCAAGGCTCCCTGCAGTTCTCGCAGAGCACCCTCCCATTCTGCCCATGCGCTCACCGCCTTTTCAAGGGAAAGGAGCTCGTTTGAGGTCCTGGAAAGAAGTATCGTCGTTATTGAATAATTCGGACATAACTTATGTATGTAATGGTAGCTTTAGGTTGGTTCCGTGGTTCCGCTTATATCTTTAGGTTATGAACGCATTTTGGACTATATTAAGGGTCTTGGCACTCCCGAAAGTACTCTTATTGTAAATCTAAGTAAGACACTAAAAGAAAGAACTCTAAAACATACTACGACTAAGGTATTGTTAGTATTCATTCCGGTTGCTAAGACATTAATCAAAGCGCATTAAAGTAATGCAGAATCTTTTAAGCCCAGTCAGTTGTAGCAACGTTTTGGAAAACAATAACTTGGTTAGTGTCATTGGACTCAAGGATGACTAACGCATTGACTCACTAGTACATACAGTTATCTGCAGGCGCAGTCTTGTTGCTCTTGACTCATTGTCAACTTTACAAACTTGTTTTAAGAGTTCCACGATTTTAGGAATGTGAATAAAAGCGTAATAGATGCTTTTACTGTTTAAGATACAACATCAGATCTATTTAAAGAAGGACTTCATCTACTTTTATAAAACAGGGTTTTATTTAAGATTGTTAATGCTAGAAATGCTCCTGAAAATATCTGCGTGTGGAATAAGAGTCCATGGTTTTACTTTTTAATCTGTAGACCTGGTTTTAAACTGCATTAAATAAAGTTCCTTTTACCCACGGGGTCCCAATATGGACTAAGTCATATGGTATCACAACTTAAAAGACATTTTTTTGGTTAATTATGATTTGTTAAATTTTATGCCACCAGCTTTACATTATATAAACCTGTTCGAAAGATCAGTATTTTCTGAAGAATAACTTACCTCTGGTGTGCGTCATCCCAAGCAGAGAGCAAGGTAGCGAGGTCTGCGGCCAGGCCACCTTCATCTGTCTCCATCTCGCCAAGCGCCCGACGAACTGATACCGTCAGCTTTAAGATCGACACTTTGCATTCCAAGAGACGAGATAAACGCTCCTGGAAATAAAGAATTCATAAATTAACATACATTATTATCAAAGAATTTTTTCGCTGTTTTATTCGACTCCAAAAGGAGGTTCTCAATTCATAAAAAAAAACTTTGGAAATAGTAGATCGATTTGAAAAAATATTTTTTCATCGATCGGGTATACAGGTGGTCCATAGGCAAGTATAAATTTTATTGCAGTCGGTTATTATTTGTATCAATTATTTGTATTTAAAGTCCAGATGGTAAGAGTTTTTGCAAGGTAGAACGAATGTTTGAATACCAGACATGTCACTGCTTCTCGAGTGTCTATTTTGGGATGATGGATTTCTTTTGTTTTCTCTTAGCCTTGCTTCTACCTATTGTGTCAACGTTCGTTGCAAAATTTGTAATTTGCAAGTTAATGTAAAACACAAAAGATTCTGAAACCGCAAATATCAACGCGATGGCAAAGAGTTTTATGTAACGTTTCCTAAAATTCTTTCATCATTACGATAACTTAAAAAAATAACCCTCGATTTCAGATGTTGTGATGATGTTGATCAACACAAAAACAAGTTGATCATCTGTCAAATCGGTTATTAGTTATTTAGTCAGGAAATCACAGTCATGATCAGTAATTTTGACAACACATTAAATTGATCAGCATTTCAGAATCCAGGGGATAAATAGGCATCTGGCTTCTGTTCTTCTTACCTTCAACTCCTCAATCCTCCTGTGCAGTTGAGCCCTGGTGTGCGGCTGTGGAGCGCAGTCTCCTGGCTCGCAGACATCATCCAGTGTCTCCCGCAGCGCCGCCATTTCCCTGCGGAGACGACGCGCACCACCACGCCTTGTTGCCGCCGCGCGAAGAGCTGACCATCTTGCTGATACCGCTGTTGAAAGAGGTTACTATTAGTTTTAATAATACTAAGTATACAACGAAAGGGGGCTTTTAAGTTCGACTTATAATTATGTTTTGTTCGTAGAGTCGAAATAGCCGAATACTCGTGTGTCGCTCATTTTCGTCGCCTCTAAGTCTCATGTTGTCTTAGTTATTTGTAGATACAGATAGTTTTTTCACAAACGTCTTAATATTGCGTTTTAAAATCTCTCAACTGATTAACAAAGACGTATTGCTAATATCCATGTAAATTAACGTACTGAAGAGTTTAATATCTTTCAAAAGGAGCTGGTTATTTTCGTTTAGTTTACTCAAAGCGAATGAGAGCTACTTATTTCAATCAATGGCCAAAGAGATGAACTAACCAAACTACATACAAGACGATAAACATATGAGATCAAAAGACTTTTATCCGCTCTTTACGAAAATGAGCTAAAAACACATTTTAAATATTTTCTTTGAGATTAACTTTTTCGCTCTTAGTTATTAGGGTCTATGTAACCCTTTAGATCTAAATAAACGTGTTGTAGTACCGTTAATACGTTGTTTACGTGGATAGGATGCGCACGCGCATGTAGGTCGGACTGCACGTCCGTGTGTATATCAGTTAGTAGGTTAATGTGCTTCGCTTTGAATGCCAGGTGACGTGCTTTTGTCTGCATTGTGTACTTTTTTTTATATAGTATAGTTGGATTTAAAGAGATTTTGGGATGGGTCTAATTTAAATCGATAACCAGTTTAATTTAAATCGATATCTAAGTATGGAAAAAAGAAAAAAAGTGATAGGAGAGTGCATCCAATCGATTTTTATTCCTTGTGAAGTCATAAAGTCCAATTTATTTTATTTAATTTTATAAAATACAAACGGCCATAAACTAACCAAATGAAATGCATAATTTAAACACCAAAATAGTTGTGACTAATGATAGATTATTGTATAGTTTACTACTAAAACCACAAATTAAAAAAAAAAACAAAGTAATAAATATTGCCAGCGTTTGAAACTCGAGTGCTGCCAACGTAAAGTCATAACGAAATATATTAGGCTAAAATTAAAGGAACGACTTCCAAAAATACTTTAAATATCTATTTCAAAAAGAAACAAGCAAAGAACTATGTAAACACGTTTATAAGTCACTCATTGTGTTGTCTTAAATAGTGGGTAAATATATTGGGAGGGAACGAAAATATTATACAAGTTAAAAATATACTAACCGACGGAACTAAGGGACGTTTAAAATAACTGTTTGTTGACAAACTAAATACTTGTATAAATCTAAGTAAACTAAGAATTTACTAATCATAGACAACATACAATTTAAGCAAAGGTATTTCAACATACCGCCTCAGGTTATTAACAATCGGTAATTTATAAAAGTAGTGTCGCTATTAGATATGCGTACTGAGGTATTAGTTATAAAGGAATTCTTAACAAAAGCAACAATAGACAATAAATATATACTTAGGGACGTATTTAATGGTTACGAGAGGTATATTAAAACATTCCTTTCTCTGAGAGAATAAATAGCACAATTCTCTGTAATTATACTGGTATATAATCACAGTATAATGTATTGTACATGTATTCGTATTGTACACGTAAATGCAGACCTTTGAACAATATTGCCTAATGTCTATGGCATAATAGTAAAATTACTAGTAATACTTACAATGTAGGATACATTCAGTTTTATGAAATAATGACGCATAGAAAGATAGAATCTAAAAAGTCCTGGCTGCAAAGCCAAGAACAGAGTTTATGTTCTAAAGGACGATAATTTAAAATTCGAACTCAAGGCGAATACAAGGCGTCGACACAACGTTTGATAAAAAAACAAATTGAATAAAGAGCTCAATAAATTTAAAATAATTTATTTATAGTCTCGAAGCGATTGAAAAATATAAATAAACAAGTGTAACATAACGAACAAGAAATAGTCAAGGAAGTATAAATTAGAATATTACACAACTCAAAGAAGTCCAGTTTGTGAGGAAGGAAAACTCATTCGTAAGCGACGATTGCTATCGAGCGGAAATTAGCGATGGCAGCAGATAGAGGCCTATTTGTGGATATAACTGCAGAACTGCACAACCAGATGCACTTAAAACTGCTTGTTAGAGATAATGAGTGGGGCGAAAATGAATTAGATTAAATGGAGAAGGGATTTTATAGACTAATATTATTTTAATTATAATTTGTATTTAATACCTACAGTAATGTTTTTTTTTTACTTTGAACATAAAATTGCTTAATACATATGTTTAACGTCGAAAGTAATTTACATGGTTACATTAAATGCCACAATAATTACCTACGATTAATCACGCGCTTTTACAAGCAAACAGAAAACCTAAACCTCAAAAGGTCTGTTTTATGACTTCATAGTAAACTATACATAAATCAGACAACAAAACTCTCGAAGCGCGAGCGCAGCCGAAATAGCGCCCTAAATGTCACTGGGTCCCTGAACTTGGCTCACGCACATAATCCAACTAATTTACAAAGTCAACGAACCTAGACATTTCTCGAACGTCTAGACTAACCATCTGTTTTTGCAGTATTTCCTTCCTATTTTATCTGTAAAGAAGAAATTAAGCAAAAAGTGCGATGCGCGAAGCAGAAACGATACGCTCTGAAATAGTTTAGGTATTTGACAGTTTGTTGACATGAATTTCGCGTGTTCTCAATCGTTTAGCGCTTTGATGTGAAAATGCACGTAAGTACCTATTGTATATTTTTATAGTGGAGTTTATTGACTTCCTCTAAATGCATGAGTATTATATTGATAGAAAAGAGACATTTTACAATGCCAGGCAAGGTGGACGCAATACAAACAAATTTAAGTATCGTTTTTACATTGCACATTTTACTACGCGTTTCACAATCGCATTGAAAATCGATACAATACAAGAACATTGTCAATTTTCACACAATAGAACGGATTGGTAACTGATCTATCAACTCGAGTAGGTACTCGAGTACTCGATTATTGGTGACTAATCCCAATCGAATAAAACGATAGGATGTGACGAAATCCCTACGGATACGATTCGAATATGGAGCAAACAATTTTGCGTTCCGCTAAGAACGGAAGACAATTTGCGATGATTCAGTTGTCTGTCAAATTCAATGACCTATTACAACTTCCTATAGGGGGACGGACTATCCATGATATATCCATATACAACTACATACATAAATAATTCCCACTAACTTCATATTTGTGTATCCATTGACTGCAGTTAACTGATTGAAGAAAAGTGTTTGCTTATCCGGTATGCAATGGATAATGTAAAAATGTAAAATCACGCTAAAATAGTGCGTTTGTAAGCTTATATTCTTAAGCCCTTTACGAGAACGTCGCTCTAACATTCTGAACATTCTAGGGTCTTTAGTTATTTTTGAATTTCTCAATATGGCGGCAAACTGCCATAAAGTTTCGCAGACAAATCCTATTATTTGCCTAGTGGTCGTTTTCTGCAGTAAATATGAGACCAGATGTTGCAAACGTTATATTTTATCATTTAACACTTATAACAGGAAATGCTAAAGACCGGAGTTGCATATTTAAATCTCAATATATGTAAATAAGTCTAGCTTTTGATCCAGTTAATCTGCTCATATATTCAAAAGTAGATATTTTGTGCAATATTTAATCTTGTTTTACGATGTCGCTAGTAAAGTATAAGGTGTAAACTACTTTATAGCTGTGCGTTGTAAAAACAATATTGTTAAAAACTAGTAAAAGAAAAATATGTGTGAAACATTTTTATTTCAAAAAAAGTCTTTTTAGCAGAAACAATTTTGTTGTCTTATGTGTCGAAATTAAAAAAGGGAAACGAATGTATGACAACGTTGAAAAATCTTAATTCCTTATAAGTAAGAGAAATTCACAGTATTTTGTTCGAAAACGAATATTTCGCAGCCATATGTGGCACTACCGGTTGCAACAAGACAATCTGCCATCTTCGGCCGGTGAAAGCAAACAAATTGTAAAATAAGCCATTATGATGCGCCTGCGCACCCATAAAACTGCGCGAACGGAATAAGAAATCGGATATTAAGTGCTAAAGACATCATTAGTGTTCGGACGTGAAAATTCATCAATAAATACGTATTTACCAAATATATACTAAGTGTACGTATATTCATCAATAAATGAAACAGCTTACGTTAAGGTTACGTCAAGCAAGCTAACGTTTCCGTACATACTGATTAACGTAATCCTATTATCAGGGCTGATAACGATCCGATTCGATAAATCCAACCAACAATAAAATAACACTTGAAACTCACTCGCATTGATCATGAAGCAAATATTCAGGGATAAAATGGGATGAGAGTATTGTAAGTCACTTCACACGATACCTGGGTATACGTAGCAATCCATTATAGAGCTGTCAACTCAATCATGCGCAGGAGTCGACGCAAGGTCGAAGTTGCACGACTGCGCACTGCGACGATCAGACAAACATTGGCAACTGCCCCTCTAAAACCTTGCCACGTCTCTATTCCAACGAACTAACGACGACTCACTCGTAAATACTAACAATAAACTATTTCACCAATTGCAAATATAACTTTGTTCCTATGTACAACACTATTCAAATTGAACCTATTGTGGAACACAATAAGGTGCCAATTGCAACGTCCGAACGCTACACACTTGCAAATAAGGTGTGATTGACGGAAAACTAACGGTAGACAAAAGCAAAGTTATAGATGTAAATGGGTCACAGGAAAAACAGCCTTGATGCTAGGATATTCGCGTTTGTCCAACTGCATTGATAAAGTTGCACAATGTAAGTACCACATAACGAATGCAAGGTGACCCCGGTATATTAAGTTTCATCATAGATCTTAGAGATGCTGGATTCAATCTGAATGGAAATTATGTCAGGCAAAACTTGTTGCAAGGTGATCCTAGGGAAATAGATTTATGATTCGCTATTTGCGGTTATGATTGGAGCTTCGATTTACTTCTCATATATCGAGATTTCTTTGCCAAGCGACTGTGTCCCAAAATTAGTAAAGAAACAAAGTTAAATTTTGCTAATTATCACACAACACGATATAAAGAGTACAGTCCGAATACTGACCAAACTGTTCATTATATTCGACCCAGTTGGATTAAGAGGCGCAGTGAATCTGATATCATAGGTTATCAAGACAAGGTTGCGACCGCAGTGGAACAATTGAAGTCTCAGTAGAAACTCAGACAGAAACTATACGACCTTGTATAGATAATAAAACAGAGACAACAAGATACTGTACATTAGAATAAATAAAAGTTGTGACCTAGAATGAGTATTATATTCGTCTACGAATTTTATTGAACAACATTATACCACATAAAACTACATTATATTCAAATACGTCTAGAATTGTTTAGTATTTTCTTATCCGCTACGGGACAGTATCGAGTTTAATTAAAAAGAGCCTGTTAACAGTTAAAGATTTATGACCGAAAACATTTGTTGCGTATGCTTACAATCTGTGGATACTGAATGAACGAATATAACAAGATTTTTGATCAGATATGAACATTTGGATGGTTATTTGTTTTGATAACTGTGTTTAAGATAAAATTTATCGCTAAATAAATAATATATAGTTAACTTTTAAAGTTGCCTGAATACCGTTTGGGATTGTTGCGTGATCATAATTGTGTGCAAATTTATAAATCCATCCAAATTGGAACCAATCAATCTACATAAATAAGGAAAATAAAACTTGAATTTTAACGAACGAAATTCAACGGTAAAACCGGAGTTCATTTCTTTAAATTGGCAGATATAATCACTCGCCCACGAAAAGAGAGCGGCGACCTATTTATGCTTATCGGGATTTAATTAAGCGAAGATCCAAGCTTAAAGGTAAAGCTTACACGTGTTCGAAAGTTAATAAGATAATATTATGATGCTCTAATAATAGTTAATGCACAAGAAAGTAAATTATAAAGCCGTAACGCTACGAAGGCGGCAAATCCAATCATTAACACTACTTCCGATAGAAAACAGCTAATTAAATCATCTACATCCATATGTTTGCCATCATTCAATCACGCTAACGCCATTACAAACCAATTTGTGAACGTTGGTAGCATACCTAAAATAAGTAAGCCGAAATTTATTGCGTGAATCAAATCAATGGTAATTGTATAATGATTGAGTCACGTAAGTTTCAGAATGAATTAAAATTTAAAAGGGAACTGTCATTATACTGCAGTCTATTCGGATATTATGTAACATTTAATTAACGTAGCTGTATTGTTTAAAGTGTAACAAAAAGTGAAATTGAAACTCTATTGTTGCTTCACCTCTGATTTCCTCAATCTTTGGCTGTATGCATTATATTCGAATAATGTCAATTGCGCAGAGCTCGCGGCTAATATTAGTTGTCCTTGCTGTATATTGGCATAACAACTGCCAATTTTCGCCAGGAGTTGCGAAATGGATGTAGTTGTAACTGTATGTAGCAATAGGAATAACGGTGACAAAAGCAGAACGTTAAAAATGTGACAGCCGAGTGCTCTAGTCACGAATTGCAAATGCTAATTTAAGACCTAAAACATAATTTTGAACTAAACAAAAGTTGGTTCGTAAATTTCGTCGACGTTTAAAGTTATTTAAGAGCATTGTTTTGTCAGTCTTGTCTAGTAAATTATGTGCAATGCATAATAATATGTATAGTTAGGTACTCATAAAACATCATACGAGGATATTATGTAAAGTCAGACAATGTAGTTTGAGGAGCAAAAAGCAGTTTTGCATTTGTTAATTGGCTTTAACAATGCATTTGTCTGCCAGAAAGGTAATAACGTGAAACCGTGTCTTAAGTTTATTTTTGTCTGGAGTTATATGTGCATAGATTACTCAGAGGGAATTATTATGATATTTTTTGCCTCTAATTAGTGTCTAATTGGATTTAAATGAGTTTATATACAAAGAGACGAATGTTAAATATTATCCTAATAACTAGAGATCTTACCGCTAAAGTTTGTTTCTAACAACTTAATAAAGATATTAATTTCTTCCTGAACATTTAATTGTTTCCTTATTAGGTGTACGTAAATCATAAATTAATAAATGTCGCTTCATAATCGAATTAAAACCGTGAGAAATAAGTTTTAATATTTCCTTACATTTTAATGAACAAAATGATCATGCCTTCTCTATATGGAAAGAGTTTTGTGCCTAGCAGTGGGACGTTTATGGGCTAGTATTATTATTTAATTGCCTCTTGTCAGCATCTGTTACTTTAACCTTTCTCCTTTATTCCTTGTTACTCCTACACCCCTGAATCATAATTTCTAGAACTTTCATCTCTCTCGTATTAAATGGCAAATTAACTAAGTGGGTGTAATAGTCTTGGTGAAGATGCAAGTATTAGCTAGAGAAAATGGCAAAGATCTGGTGCTGACAAGCGTAGGTGGAATGTGGGCGGACTGGCCCTAGCAGGTCAAGTACACGCATCTGTTTGGTTTAAAGCCCTTTACTATGCAGGTACTAAAATAACAAATAGGTAGGTACAAGTAGGCAACATATTGAACGCAAATGAAGTCCTCTTAAATGACAATTCATCTACTGTCATTCTGTTTGACAAGCACATGTGTCAAGTGAGAGTTCTTTAGACGCGAGAACTTTTGAATTTTGGAGATAAAGAAGGAACATAGATATCAATATTGAATATTTAGTACATTAGTATTTAACGAGTTTGTTATTTGATTTGTATTCAAACTGTACTTAAAGTTAGAGTAATTGGAATAGCTCATGCAACATTTAAACGACCCCTTTCATTTTATATTAAAATTATAGGTTTACTGAGCCCTCTAAATGGAAGGCAATTTGTTCTATAAATAATTGCGTTACTTGAGTAAGTTACGACATACTTTATTATTAATGTATTTGGTTTATTTTTTATAAATAACTTCATATTATTGGTACATATCGCAGTAATCCTGCCTTTTAAAGTTCGATATCAGTTTGAACAAATAGTTTGCAACTTCAGCACAGTTCGACACGGGAGAAATGTTACCAAATCTAAAATAAAACCTTTTTGGTCCAAACTCACCGACTTCCTCATTTTCCGCCGTAGCACTTGGTGTCACAGATATATTCATTTTAGTTTTAAATTATCACAGATTATACACAGTTGCGTCAATCCATCACTTTCACACGCGCTCACTGAGTGTATTATAAGTAGTGAATAGCTGTTGAAAAAGTGTTAAGTCATAATTTATTATCTACGTATATTATGCAGTATTATGGTAAATACTTTGATTATATAATGTCTAGATGGACTGTCAAGTGCGCGCAGACGTGTCAAAAAATAACAACCAAAAGTGGTTGTTAAGTACTTTCCCGCCACCAGTACAGATCGTGCCGCTTTCGTGACACTACGTTTTACGCGCTCTAAGGAATAACCACATAACAGCGATAAAATGACAGTATGTGCTTCTAAAGTGTGCTGGAATTAAAAAGGCTTAAAAATACCAACACACATCACCTATCACTAAAACTACTACACACTATTTAAATAAACTTTATAATTAATTTTATTTTTATGATTGTTAAAATCATGCCATATTTTATCAGTGTTGCCAGTTTCTGGTTTTCATTCTCCCATTTTTGTGGGTAATTTTGTTGGTTTATCGTTACGTTTATGAAATAGCGCAGATGTACTTTTTCAAATAAAAAATTAAATAAAAAGTAAAAAAATAAAATAACTCAATGTTAAAGTACCTATACCTCATTATGTTTTAATATTGTACCAAATACTAACTTAGTTGATTTAATACTTGATTCAAACACACAACTCCAAATTTCTTTTTTTGTTGATTTAAAAAGTAAATACTTAATAAAAAAAATATATTATTATTACAATACACTTAAACGAATAATACCACATAAATACCAACATATAACTAAAATTAGTAAATATTTTATTATAATTAATTCGTCTTTATTTAATGTGATTTATGGGAGAATTTGTAATAGCTGGTATCACTATTTACGCACACAAAGACATTGACGTATGGTGTAAAACGACGCCTGCACGCACACATACCCAAATGGCGTCCTAGTTGTCTTTGGTATGAATGTAGGGCGACGCTCCATCTAGACATTATATAATCAAAGGGTAAATATAAGATTGTTGGCGCTTACTACCCGTATTTTCTGCTGCCCTGGTATTCAATAATGGTATTTGTACGTAAATATCCATTGAATGCCGTGAATACTTTACTGGGTATTTATTTATGAATAATAATGAACGGTTGTAATAAATAAGTAATGTTTATTGACTCCGAAGGAAAGTTGTATCAATGAATAAGCTAGCTTTAGACGTGTTTCAAGATAAGAAGACTGTCCAAGCATTTAAAATAATAACTTCAAGAGTTTTTTTTTTCATATTATTAAGATACATAAATGCCAACAACCAGTTATTTTACCATAACACAGAAAATAAATTATAGGTGTTAAACAATGATGCAACGTGTTACATATTATTTTGATGATTATCAATTTGAGAACTCAGATTGAGATAATAATAGTTATTTAACAGCTAAGTCTTTCTGTGAACGGCATGAGTTTCAGGTAAGTACGATTACGTCATAAAGAGTCATGACTTTCGCTTCAAAGTTAAAAAAATGGCTTCATTGTTCCCGGGTTTTGTTAGTCTGAAGAGTTCTTAATTCAAAGTTTGAAATTGGGGCTTCCAAGTTTCCGCGGTAAATGAATCATGCCAGTCTTACTTTGGTTCTTAATTCAAACGGATGTCTTTTTTTTATACTGGATTAGGTTTCACTTATTTGCAGCTATGGTTTTTTGAGTACAGTGATTTGAAAAGGTAATGCATTTAGAAAACTACGTGTAGCTCTATGCTTAGAAGTCATAAATAATGCCACTAGTTTGTCGCGTCAGTCGCGTGTTTAAGAAAACAAACACGACTTAAGACACGTTATAAATAGAGCATGTTCAAACTTCAAGTGAGACAAGAATCAATCACAATTGTAACGCAACGGCAATAGATCAGAGAATCCAAATAGCGGTACACGAGACGAACTAGAATGTCCGCCGGTAACCGTTAGCCTGACAAATGTAATTAACGGATTATCTTTAACAATAGAATGTCGGTTAATCGTTTTTGTAATTAGAACAAGACGTGTCTGTAATCAGTGTTTGTTGTTGTCCAGTTTTAGGGCCCTTTTGAGAAACATTATGGGCATTATCGGTCTTTGCAAAACTATTGGGATTTTTCAAGACAAGGAGAATACGTAAGGAGATGCTACGAAGGATAAACAATTTAAGATTTTAAGTTTGGCAAACTTTAGTCGTAAGTCTTACGACGGCCTTTGAGCTTGTATAATAAATTTTATATGCTTTACATGTTTATTATTTATCTCCTGTATTGTTCAAAGAGAAAATGGTGACATCATTCATCGTCTGTATTTTAAGGTACTATAAAATCTATTCAGTTGTAGCAACTTAAATTGTTATGGGCATAATAAAAGATCTAAACATAAATGCAAATTCAAAATAAGAAAACAGAAGCGCAGTTCTCTATGAAATTACTAAAACCGAGTGAAGTTTAAAATTAGAATCATATTTTGAGCCTGTCAGAGTACATGTTGCAGTGTCACAGTGATTAGCAGTCGTTCACTCGTTCAGTTCACTCGTTCACTTGAAGTGAAACTGTCGTGTGTCGCCATATGTATGATGGAACAGGTCTTAAAGCCACTTTCCATAACACGACACACGGATTCCTGTCATCAATATTCCCAGCAGTATAAGGAGATTAAATAAGAAATTTCTCTTAGCCGAGCTTTTAATTTAATTTGCGCACGTAAATAAATCATTTTAGACACACAGATTAGTTTGATAATTAAAGCATAGATCAAAAAGGATGTTGCTGGAAGGAAGGAAGCTTAATATGAAACCATAAACAAAATAACATGTCGATTTGGTAATAAAAATAACGGCCTTTTTAACGGAGTTTTTTTTTATTTTATTTTAAAATAAGCGACGCGTGTAGCGAAATGAGTGCACAAAACCACATTTTAAGATTAATGGTTCCTTGGCACCTGAATAAAATATGGCGGTATACATTTTGAGAGACATTGAACTCTATATAGCTAAACAGCTCATAAGCTAAAAAGATTAAAAATTTACGACTTATAATTACACAGATTAAAACTTTGAATATATTTAAGTTTTTCTGCGTTTAAATATCGAATCCAGTTTGTAAGTGGCCAGTAATCAACTTCAAAGACTGAACGAAATAAGAATCAATTCGATTATGATAAATGAATATCGATTAGAATATAATTGACAATTGTCCTTATGTCAGTAGTGGCCTATTCGAATACCAGATCAATGTCATAGCAATAAGTAATGATAAAATGTAGGGCCACCATAAAAGGCGACTTGTTAGGATTGGCTGATCTCATAAGATGACTTATAACACCGGCATTGGAGTATTGACCTTCGGTACTTTTGAAAAGGTGTTCAAGGATAACGTGCTTGTAATGTTAAGTATGCTTGTAGAATATCGACGTAAAAGGACCTGCACTGGGTTTTAAAGATGGTACAAGTGTCGTTCTGATTGAATGGAAAAGCTGCTTTCATTTGTATGCAAAGGGGAAAGCATTTACTGTCCACCAAACGAATTAAAATATATATATTTTTTTATGTTATAAAAATTAATTTCGTTTATTTCTAACTGTCAGATTTGACAGCACTAAATGTCAACTTTTCTTGTATTTTTTTTTAAAGAGTGTGGCACTGACGCTTGTATTTACTAGTGTCCGAAATATTTTTGTTTTAATCAATTTAATATTAAAGTGTACGCTATACCTCTACAAAATGCAAAACTTGAACATACAGCTCTTGCAGTAATATCCGTCTTACATATGTGACAGTAACTGGTTTTCTTGCATATAATTTACATTAACCGGTGTAAAATACCTTGAAACGTAAAAGAAAACTGTTTAACCACAGGTTTAAGTGCCATAACTTTCACGAACAGATAAATCTTGGTTGTTTGTAAGATTTATGACGTAAGCGAAAAAATTGCAAAAAGTTTTAGGATTGCTAAGGCCATTGTTACACACTTATTTGTAACTAAATTTAAAAACCAACCATTTTGATCAAGAAAATAACAAAATTACCTAAGATATACTATTTATTTTGTTGAGAGACACTGTGTCATAGCTTGTATGTCAAGACTTTAAACATTTTCACACAAGCTAATAAATATTGCGTGTCATACGATTTTATTCTATAAATAAAAATGAAATAATAGTTCAAAGACCTTTGTAAGTACTAACTCTGCTATTGCATATGAATATTGCACGCGAAGTAATTTTTTGCTTATGCAAATTAATGTTACCTAAATGGGACATTGCGACGTGGGGTTTAAACAATAAATAATGTTTTTACATAGAACGCCTTTACTGGCTGGTAAGAATAAATATTAAGTAGCCTACTCATTTAAAGTCAGATTTTACGAAAAACAAAACACTGTACCATAAAAAAGGTTTAAGTATCATAACCTCCTTGGTTTGTATAAAATTAAAACCAATATCTGCACACTAAACTACAGGCACTAACCAATTAAAAAAAACAAAACGTCAATTTCAAAAATAGAACTATCTATCGACAAAAAAGATGTCGGAACTCTTGTGACGATTTCGTACATGCTTTTAGCATTACTCAACCGCAAACAATGTTATCAATACTGGACCATTAGAAAACAATATGGTTGCATTAGTAATATCAGTTCATGACAGTATCTCATCTATACAGTAGCTATATTACAAAGAGAAACGGGTTACACAACTCTATTGCACAATGACTAAACAAAAAATAGTCGCATTGGGCTACTCTGATAGCTATGTAACTCTGTACAGGCAAACTATGCTTTTTGTAAATCTTACTCACATTTTTAAATGTTACGAAACTACAATAATTGCAATTCTAACTGAATGGAAATTATTGTCTGAATTATAGATAACTAACAAATATATACGCGTAGTCCGTCACCTATAAAAATCTAATCTACACTTCTAAACTGTCAATACATACTATATAACTTTTATTACGAATTAAATGTATGTTCTTAACCCTTTTATAACCATAGAAACAAAACAAAAAGCCAATACCAATCATCATTGCCCATCATAAAACTTTCCACACCAGTTATCGAGTTTCCCTTTTGTCATTAGATACAGTTTCCATCAATGGAACCAACAAAAAGATAATAGTTCTACAGATTACATATTAGTAAAGGAATATAAAAGAATCTCTATTCAAAGTCGTAAAACAACTTCGTAATGTATTGGAAAAACGAGTTTTGTAAACATTCAGTCAAAAAGAGTGAAAGTGATTATCTAATTCTATGAGTTGTGGAAATACCTTAACTTTGAATGTTATCGAACATAAAGATTCTATAACACATTTTTTTGTTTTTTTTTTTTTTTTATAACTTTATTTATGTTATGTTTATTTATGAACAGTTAATTGTTCCTAGCCAGACTTGTCATACAAAGAAGGTTACACCCTTAGAGTATACATCTGAAAATATAGAGTGAGCCTTTCAGAGTTTAAACCGTAAGCACTAGTGTGAACAAGTGTTGTCGTGAATTATGTATAAAGATGGAGCTTGCCGTTTTAAAAAATCTATCTAAAACACTAATATTATCCTAACAATGTCAAAACCATCGATATTTTCTTATGTAAGTTTCTCGTTGCGCGAAAATTAACTTAAATGAAAAACTAAATGTACTAGGATCAGACTAAAAACTGCTCTCGCTTGGCACAAGGGGAACCTAGCGATAGTAGCAGACTATGCATATCATACGTCGATGGTTACACCTAATATTACAAGCACGTTAAAAGGAAACTATTTACTGGCCGAAAACAAAATATATACATAAAATACTAACATCTCCTAGACATTAAAATAAAACCCAGGTGTCTATGTGTATGTGCATTAGAAGATAATTTTAGCTTGAACATGACTTAGGTAAGACTACGTCTTCATAATGCAAGAATATAATAAGCATATTCTTGAACCCTGACCTTAAGCCTAAAGGTGCAACCCATTAAGAAATAAGTATCGTCGAACACATATTAACAGCTTCGTAATAAATAACTAGTGTCGGAGAACAAAAAATTACGCAACGGCAAAATTAGTCCCACATTAAAAATATTTAATGGAATTTTTCAGAGCCATTACGAAACAGTTTTATTATGCACCAATCATAAAACTGTATGCATAAATATCGCCTACACCATGAAGTATGAACATGATCAATAACATTCAATAAGTATTAGAATCCTTCAACGAATTCAGAATAGTATTCACGCTACACAGCTGGCAATTTATAAACATTTCAGACATTATTTGCCAAGGTCGTGTAACTGAAACTACGCATAAAACGCTGAAACAAAACTGTGTTTCAGTTCATTACATTATAATTTACGAATAATTAGGACACCGTTTCAACCATAACACACCAGAAGCGAAAGTCAAAACCACTCATGCGCATCCAGTTTCACTAATAAAGATGTTAAATAAAAGAGAATTATTAATTACAATGAACGGTTACATAAAAATCCAATTGAATTCGTGGTTTATGTAGAAATCGACACTGTTTTGAAACTTGTACGAACGCGGATCGGAAACGTAACTCGCGGGTTAAAGCGGCAAGCGACGTGCGTCGCCTCCACCATCGGTTGATACACTGCACTGTACCTTAGAGCACGAAAATACCTTCCACCCGCTTCAAGCGACCGCCAGCCAACACCATCTATCAGTAACATGAATCACAAGCCGCTTGCAGCGCTATATTGTCAAGTTCTATTTATCGAATGATATCACCTTGATTCTACTTCTACACATAAAATTATCGGATACGAAATTTATGGAGATATAAAGATCAGTTTAACCATTGTTCACAACAAAACCATTTGTCCTGGTCATTTCTTGGTTCGGTTTTCAGGCCAACAATCTGAGTAATGAAAAGTACTGACTAAATTTATTATTTGTTGTACCCGACCAAGTCATAAAGTCAGTGGTGTTCTGTAGTGTTGTGCAACAAAGAGAAAATTAAAAAATAATCAACAGAACTTGTGAACATGGAGCGACGACAATAGCAGTCAATTGTCCCACAGTTTTGCACAAGTATCTTGTTGTTTGATGCTTGGAGACCTACTTAAATTTAACAATAGAAAGTAAATTATCAACGAGGAAAACATGTTCAGCCAAACTCGTTTAACTTATCAATACAAAATTCGTTACAACGCTCAAATTTTGTTGCGTGCATTTTATTTGTCGGGTCAAGAAGCAATATGGAGGCTACTCAATAAATAGCGGTTCCTATATTTATATTTCCATAGGAGGCACGCTTCAAAACAAAAACAATGCATAGCTCTTCGCCCTAATCGAAGTATTTGTATGAATCGCCTGTCGTGCACACATTATGTGCCCGTCATAGCAATTAGATGGCCATTTCTGTGGCCCTATGATTACGGGGACTGCATTCCTAATGATTATCCCTTGTTTAGAAAGGCATTACCGACCAGTTGACTGTTTCCTCGTAATTAGGTACTTTAGTAATTAGATCGATAGCGTTTTTGTCGGTTCTAAGAATGTTTAGACGTGTTTTCTTCTCAGGGTTTTATGGAGTTTTTACCTAGTTATTAACAGCTTCACTTTTCTTAAGAATCTTATCAATCCATCTTTAAATTAATGACTGTTACAGGAAAAAGAACTGCCCAAGGTCTACAGAGAACAATAATTATGGGCCAATTTGGGTTCCAATTGCAAAAATACCTGTTTTTTAACCATTGTAAGAAGGACCGTATATGTAATATCATACTCCCAAAAAATCCAGCCTACCATGAATTCGTGAAGGCTTTGTGACTATATAACGGTACAATCCAGTTTTTCACCGCCCACAGCCGTGTAGACACAATTTAATTTGCATTTATTTTCTGAAAATGTAATTTAATCTTTTGCCGACTCTATCATAATAACTAAGTATATATTTGTAACGATAATGTAACACCAAATTAAGTAGATAGATGTTATCTTTATTGCTAAGATATGCTATTTATTTTAAACGGATGACCTCCATGCGTTTCTTTGGCCTTGTCTTAGTTGCTAATATTAACACTGCAAATATCAGTCTATTTACTAGACAGACAATTGCTGGCTTCATTGCCAAAGAATGCATTATCCGCCATTTTGTGTTACGTAACTAACATGTGTCTGACGATCTAAGATAGTGACGTCAAAATCTTGTATTTGATCATAATTATAGGTAAAAACAGTATTGTATAATATGCGATTATTTATAGATTAGATAGATTTGATATTATGTAATTTATTTTAACGCAGACGGTGTCTTTATTTAGAGCGTTCATACATCTTTTTTTTGGTCTGAACTTGTGTTTGTACTTTCGTTGTTTGAAATATGGATAGGACATTAAACTTTTTGGATTTTTGTCTTTTTTATAACGTCTTTCCATCCTATATGGTGAAGTCAGTATCTCTTGCTTAAGCTTTTTTCTCCTCGTTGCTCTTTCCCTACTAACTAACTTATGTTAGTCAATGAAATTTGACTTGGTAGATAGCTGTTGTTTGGAACAAGTCTAAGCTTCTTATGAAGCTCATTGTTTAGTGTAGCTCATTAATTTTGTCTTCTTCATAAAACTAACCTTTGTTTGATCATACAGTAACCAGTTTCTCTATCTAAGAATAGACGGATTTATATGTATGTATTAGTGTATGTATTAGTTTATAGTTATTGTTATATTATATAAGTATTGTATTTTCTATGGGCCCTAGTTGCCTGAAATAAAGGATTATTATTATTATTATTGTTTCCTTTATTCTTCAATAAACATATAAAATACATTTTTAAATATATACAAAAAAAAAAAACAATATACAGGTATACATTTAAAAATATAAAATATAGTGTCCAACCGGCCTCGGGACAGGGTCCAAGCTGCCGGTGGTTAGGACTCCAGAGAGAGGAACCTCCTCACAATACGCGCCGTGTCGAGAAGTACCGCTTTCTGAATCAAACCCTTCACCCAGGTGCCTAGCGAGAGCCTCTTAAGGTGCTGGTCGAGGCTCTTGGCTATTATGCCGTTGGCTGTAACGACTATCGGGACAATCATTGCTGCGTCCACCTCCCACATGTCGACAACCTCGTGCGCTAAATCCAAATATTTTAATTGTTTTTCTTTTTCAGCTTTCACGAGGTTCCCGTCATGCGGAATAGTGACATCAACAATGATTGCCCGACGCTCCGATCGATCTATCACCACTATATCAGGCTTATTGGCTACAATAGTCCTGTCAGTGATGATAGATCGGTCCCAGTACAGAGTGACACGACCATTTTCGAGAACTGGGTCGGGCACATACCTGTAGTACGGCACCTCCTCTTATTATTATTATTATATAGTGGGTGTCGTGAAGAATTGGGTTTATAATCAACATTGATGACTTGTATGACATCATGTGGCACAAGTCTGACACAAGTCTGGTACTAACACTAAGTGCATACCACGGTAACGATCAAATATTTGTTCTATGTAAGTCTCTTAGTTTATTATTAGACACAGGTAATTCCTTTCTACTTCTGTGCCTTTAAGTAGTGCTTATTAACTTAGAAAGTACATGTAACTTTAAAAGGGTCATATTGGCAAATGTCAGGTTTTCAACCACTATATTTGCGTAAAATACTTAACTAAGTAGGTGTTTATAGTTATGAAATGTCGAACTTTTACTTATAGGTTTGTGGTAAGGATATTGTAAATCTTTTTTGCTTAAAGTTTGCATAAAAGAAAAGGCGTCTTTATTTATTTTGATGACATCATAATGTGATCATCAGACTGTACCTCCTACATTACATTCAACGATTAAAATCACCATTTATTTAAATATTTATTATAAATCACTGATTTTATGTCTTTCATCTACTGACGATAAACGCTAACGACGAAGTTCATGTAGTATACGATTTCTAGGACCATTTTCATCAGGTCATTTTTTAAATCCGTAAAATTTGAAAAAGTGTTATTAATAAACTTTAGCTATTAATAGCCCTTTTCCTCGTTATACACGTGTTCAAGTCAACATCAAAGTTAAATGCTTTGGTCATGGTCTGCCTACCAGGAGATCAGAGTCGTTGGGAGATGGCGAGACGGACGATTTGATGAGCCACTGAACTATTCATGGTTATAATAATATAGGTATTAGCTAAGGCTATGTCATCATTGCAAGATCCTGTTATCACAAATGCGTAAATATGTACCGTTTTATGGTTAGATTGAAAAAGATCGTAGTTTAATAGTATAAAAAGAAGAGAGCGTTTTGTAGGATAAGAACTTCTGTCTTATACAGAGAAAGCAGTTGGAATTTTACTGAATTCTACTTTTTAAAATGTATATTTTTCAAGATTAAAAATACGGTTTCATGCTGTCACGGATTAGAAATCATCGAGGTAATAAGAAAATGTTTTTATTATGAGTTTAATAACTAGCACACAAAATTATGCATAATGTTTTAGTCAAGCTACTGAAATCTTTCCTAGGTATAACATAAGTTAGTTTTTACACTAGGTTTCCTATTTTTACTATTCTAAAAGGAGATGATAGGTACTTACTTTTCCGATTACCTAATTTCCTATAATCTTGAACAATAACTAACACTTTAGTAGAAACCACCATGTTTTATCCACAAGTTAATCCTATAAACTACTGAATGCTACTAACTTAGTAATTCAGATAACAAAAATGGTTATTTATCCTCGTTTTGATATATGATGTCATGTTATGTTTACATAGCCAGTAAAAAATGTATTTAATCTCTGTATACTTTGTTTCACACCTATTTATGCAGCATTATATTCTAATTGTTAAATAAATAATGCAAATGATTGATTTTTATCATTATTACTTTTGCTTTTATGATTTAGGACAAAAAAAATTGACGATTTCAGCGCAATGATCAAACAATTTTGATAGATGATTGATGCACAGTATAATAAATTCAAAACTATTATTTGTTCTTTTATTTATAACTAAAAACATTTATTTCTGTTTTAAGGAAACTTCAGATGCAGGTTGATCATAAAGCCAACGATTGCGGATCACTATTATAACGATGCATCCTATGGTCGATTTAAGCCTTATATTAGTACAAAAGACGAAACTAAGACACAATTCTTATGTACGTAACATATTTAAATGCATTATCTATTGTGCAAAGTTTGCATAAATGTATGGCAATGTAGATTTTAGGGTTAACATGTGATATCAAATGTACAAGTGAGTTTAATTGGTATCACAATGGCATAGGGTTTAATTTTCTCTGGCATACATCGTGGACTAAAATAATATTTATTTTGGTACATATGTTTAAAAAGAAAACAAAGTGGGCTCACAGGGGTAACTCGTTTAAGTTATATTTTTAGATAAAATTGTACACGTTTATAACTGTTTTTTTAATCTATGAATAACTTTTTTAATGGATTTAAATTTAATTTTAAGTGCTAGAGTTATTCAAGTGGTTTTTTTATTTGTTTTTAAAAGCATGCTTCACCCTTTATGAGAATTAAAATAGATGGTTTGTAGTTCCTGTCATATGTGGATATCTATTGCATAACTGACGAGTTTCTTTTGTAAGACAGAGATAACGTATAATGTAGAACGTATAGCATGTTGCAGGTTTACTTAAAATCTAGTTTTGTCTGATCGAAATAATATGACTTCTATCTTTAGTTTTATATTCTTTTCTAGCTTTATATTCTTTAACAAATTCTGTTGCCTAGTTTTGCAAATATCGATAGCTAAGTTCATGAAAATAAATTATCTCGTAAATAATTTAACTGATGTTAATTCTAGATCACTACAGTAATTTCAGTCACATACTTGTTAGGTACACAAAATACCCCAAACACATACATTTTGCAAAAAACTCAAGTGTCCAACGTTAGCGAGACGGTTCCGCTTTCGTAGTTAGAAATAGACGGCTAGGCGAGTGATCGAGCCGTGTCGCCGCTTCCGGGATCCACCCTGCGTGTGCGCAGCTCAGCGTTGACATATCGTGCGCAACTTGAGATTATTGAGGACTTTGAAGGAGGTTATTTAATTGATTCGATGATTTGACGTTCGAATGAAAATTTTTGAGGATTTACTGTTGTTTTTTTTTAATTGTTTAACATTTTTTATTTAATTTTTTAGCTATTGGATGTGTATTAGTTTTCGTGGCCAGGATGTGTGACTTTACTAGAGCGCGACTTTGAATGTTTAATTTAAGCATGAATATGTATAAAGTAAAAGAGTAAGTATTTAGTTTTGTCAGTGAGTGTTTATTGTTTCGTAAAGACTTTTAAACGTTTTGTAAGAATATTTGTTAATGCTCGCTATCACGAATCGTCATTATCTTTCGTTTAATGTAATGTAAGCACGATTTTATCGAGGTCAGTGTTTGATTCCACAATGTGTTAAAAAATTGTTGTTGGTTGATAAATTTTCTAAAACCAAGTTAATTTCAATTTGTGTGTAATGTAAATACTACATAAAAATCTGGCCTTATTTATAGTATATTTTTTGTTATAAGTATGGTAAGCAAACATTAAATGTCCAATTTAATGACAACCCTAAATAATATGTAAGTAAAGCCTACTCCGTGCAACATACCAGCCCTAAAATTACCAAAATAATATGAGATCAAAAGATAAGAAATCCCGATTTAAATACCTACGCGATACAGTATAAATGTAAATAAGACTTTATTTTTAATTAATGGCGCAACAGATTGCGTTTCGTGGAAGTTAATTATGAAGGTGTTAATTAAGAAATAAAGACATGATAGTGAATTTTACTTTGTGACTTGAATGTCGCTTATTTTTCAATTATTAATGCTTTGATCATGTCGTCCAAAAAACATACAGTTCTAGTTGAAACAAGTATTGTTTAATAGGTTATAAAATTGTATCTGCAATAAACATAATCGCAAAATCTATGTACCAATCATGTAAAGAAAGTGTACGACCATTTCCCGTAGAAATATACAAAGAGGCTAACATTAAACAGACCGTTTATGTTGATTAAAGAAATTACCCACCGTTAAACAGCAATGGAAAATAATGACATAATCGAGAATACTCAATACATAAACCTTTACATAACTATCCTTTAGGTAACGACAAACGTTTATAATTTGCGACCAAAAACCAGCTCCTTGTATAACTTAACATCTCTCCACTTACACGAATAAAAAATAAATCAAAATGAGCAAAGGCGAACGTCTGAAAGTCCAAATATGGCGTCAGCCTTGATCGCGACCGAGATTGGAATAATCACAAGTTTCGTTCAGAAACCGGTCGAAACACGAGTAACTGCGGTCCAACGACGACCAACTTTATTTTGCATGTAACAAGATATTCTTGCTCACAAATGCGTTCATAATGCAATTGCATTGTCCTGTCGATGTCGTGTTCTTTTTATGAAATTAACTTTTATTTTTGTAGCTGTCAACGTGACGTTTTGTGGTTGACTTTGACGTTTTTCGTTTAGTGATCACGCGCAGATAATGCGTCGTAGGTGAGCGTCAAATATTAGCTCGTTAAATGTATTTAATTTTAGTTCTTACTTTCCAATGAGTTCGTATAAAGGTTAGCCGTTTTAATATTAGTTTTAGCATAGTAGACTATGGGTATTTTGAGTGTACTAACCTCTAACGTCTCGTTGCAAAGTGGTAGAAAGGGAACCCCCCGCCAAGGCAGCATCTAATAGGTTGATGTTTTCCCGGCATCGAGTGACGATCTCCGTCTGTGCAACGAAAAAAGTAACGTTTGCAAAAAGAAAAATAACTCAAAAATAAATTAATATAAGTATATTCAAGTGGTTAACACATTTTACATGAACTAAACTTAATAATAATTACTGCTAACTCACTTTATTTTCCATAACATCTTCTTACTTGACAACACCAATGAACATATTTTACAATTAAAGTGTGTGAGATTAATTTTTAAACATGCAACACTTCTTAAGTGATTCAGCAGGTTCTATTCCAACCTTATTTAATGCAAAAACAATGCCCAAGCTATCAAGAACTAAATGCCAAACATATATTAGAAAAGCAGAAAAAGGCCCACTGCAATCGTAAGAAAGAGAATTTTGCTATTCGAAAACTGCTGAATTATTTTTCTGTATCTATTTTGTGTAAAAGTGTTGAGAGTAGGGTGTTAATTGACTGAAACTCCATTTAATTTTTAAATTTTGCATTTATTTTCCAACCATTTATACAAATCACTTGGTTCTTTAACATTTTGTAAAAAAATAAGATCAATTAACAACCTATTCCTATTCAACATAATATTGATACATACAACTATGTTGTGAGAAGTTGCGGAGTTCAGTCAAACCACATATTACAAGAAACGATATTAATATTATGCGAAGATACGTTAAACGATACAAAATTACAACCAAATATTAAGTAGATAAATAATTGACAAAGAAATAATACTAATTTTACGTTAAATTATATCACTCAATGACAAGAAATCACGTTATTTTATAACGAGGTACCCAGTCTAATAAATATAGTAAATATTTGAGCGAATGTAAGTGATCCCTCTAGTATCTGAACTACCTCGAAAAGGTCAAATGTGACAGCTGTCAATCTGACATTTCAAGTTTTTCAGTCGTTATGCCAAAGGTAACTAAGCGAATGATTTTAAACCCAAGCGTTCTCTACCTCAGCACCTAACTTAAAGACTAAATAATTATTTAATAAGTAACGCTTTCTCCCTAAAATTTTGACTTGACCTAGCACCATGTTATCACCACCAAAAGATGAGGATGATTTAAAAAAAAAAGAAAAAATAAACAGGCAGTTAGTAAAAAAAACTACACAAATCACAATCACACAACACACGATCAATGTTAGTAAAAGAAAATCAAACATTAAAATGAAAAGAAAATGATCGAATTTAATAGCGATTATATTAATCATGATAGCTTCACAAACGACAACAATAGGTTTTAGATGTAATGTTAGAAGATTAATGTTGGTTAATCTTGTAAATAATATAAACAAAAGTAAAACTAAGGATCGTGAAACTGTCACAATATTTACTGGATGAATAAATTAATAAGTTAGTTATTATTCCATATTTACACTGCGATAGTCAGACTTACGTATTCACTAGCATTTATAGATTATAAACTATAAATGCTTGCATTTGTACATATATAAGTATTACTTTTAATTACAACTATTCACACTATAAGTACTCATGTCATATATTGGAATGTCTTTAAGAGATCGAGGTTACTTCTAGCTACCTATGCATATCTGCTTACATTTTTACATGCATTTGTAAAATGCAGCTAAAACAAGCTGACAATTGACTATCAGAACAAACGTAACATTTCCTATAAATTAACTATAAAAATGAGTTCGTTGTCAATGCGTATATATAGGCACGGATACGTCCTTGACGCGTCTGACGATCGCAGCGAACCTAACGCGGATACTTACACAAATAAGGATAAATATCACACAAGCCCAAGCCATATGTCATTGGAGATGAATGTAAACTATAACTAGCACGGAGAAGGCGGCGACGGCGAGACAGAGCCGCGCGCGCAGGCAGGCGGGCCGGCGCGTGACGCAGGACATGTTGTCGTCGCTGTCGCTGTAGCTAGTGTAATCTGTATCGAATTGTGTCCTTACTAGGTCGGGCGCGCGCAGCAGGTCGGGCTCGGCGTCGTGGCGCGCCAGCACGGCCTCGGCGACGGCCAGCGCCGCGCCCGAGCGCCGCACCAGCGCGCGCACCTCCTCCGCCTCCGAGTCCGAGTCCCCGCCCGCGCCCCACGCGCGCCGCACGTGCTTCGTGGGGCTCGACGACTCGTCCTCCGAGTCCGCGCTCTCCGCCGACCGCCGCCGCAGCTCCGACAGCACGATCTTCTGCAGCTCCGACTCTCCGTCCTTGTCCGTCCTCCGCCGTCTGTTCAGCGAGTCCAGGATGTCCGGCCGGTTGTTCACCTCGGTGTACTCCAGCGAGCTGTTCACCTCGTCGCTGGTGAGGTTCGAGCTGTGCCTTCTGCGGCTCAGAGCCTGCACGTTGAGCAGATCAAACTCGGGTGAGCGCTTGCTGTTTTTGCGTTCGCTCTCCGAGGGTTTGCGGCGACGTACACCATCGCTACTTTCGATGCTAGTATTGTTCCTAGATCTTTCGAGACTGTCGAGGAGCGACTTTTTGCGTTCGGCGCTGGACATGGACTTTTTGGGTTTTCTGGAGGTCGATTCAATCGGGGAGTTTCTGGTGGGTCGCTTGTAGCGGGGGAGACTCCTCTCCCGGGACACGTCGGAGGGCGGGCGGCGGCGGCGCGTGCCGCTCGGGCTCTGCTCATGCTCGGGCTGCGCGGACAGGCTGGAGCAGCAGTCCGACTGCGAGTCCAGGAAGGCTCGGTAGTCGTCGCCGAACTCTAGCAGGCGGCGAGCGGCGTCAGAGTCCGGGGCTTCAGAATATGGCTCCGAGTTGTATTTTTCCTGTGAGCAAGTGCATGAATATGAATTACATGAAACAAGAAAAAACGTAAGTATCATATTGAACACCCTGTATGACAATGGATTGTGTTGTATAAAACAAGTAAACCAACCTGATAGAAATCCCAGGCCTGCTCAGAAAACGAGCTATGTTCTTCGGTCCCAGCGGTTACACTCTTGTCCACATCAGAGTCCTTATCAATAGAGAGGTCCCACAGCCGACTGGGGTCGCCTAAACTTAGAGCTATGAAGTTCCTTTCTCTCTCCAGGCTTCGGGCCAGTCTGGGCCTCACTGAGCCCCCAGCGGGCCCCAGTTTGAAGCTCGGGGCCACTGGTTCTGCCTCGTTTTGTTCTGGAATGGCACTGTCGGGTTCCCTAGTCGATATGTGGGTTTTCTCGATGCTCTTGCGCAGGTGGGCGATGGTAGCTAGCTGTTGCTTTATGAGTTCTTCGTCGCTGTCGTTGCCTGATGTGGATGTGGTGTCGAACCTGATAGAGATAAAGTATGTATTTAGTTTAAGACAAAAGTTACCCTTAAAGTGTTACTGCCTCATTTTTGGATCTATTACTTTTTAATATTATTCCTTTTTGATTTTTTGATTGTCTCTATCTCACTTTCTCGCAAGCTAAAAAGGGGCTGGCTTTCTGTTGCAACATAATTCCATTGAAGACTATTACATAGACTACATTCACAGGCTTACTTCACTTAAGGTATCAAAATCCACCAACCTGCTCTTCCTACTAGTAGCCGGATCGCTAGCCGCACTCCTCTCATGCTTATCCTCTATCTCAGGGCTCAGTCTTCCGCAGAAGGACAGAGACTTGACCAGTCTCTCTCGCCTCACTGCCGTGTTGTTCCGACGTAGCTTGAGCCGCTTGCGACGCAGCCAGCATTGCTTGTCGCTGGCCTCGACGCAAGATGTGCACGCTTCCGTCATGGTGTTCGTACTTGATACGTGGCCCTGGAGGTAAGACATATGTGAGTAACAATTTATAATCAAGAGGTTGGTATTTGTGGCCTGAGCCAAAAAAAATAATGTTTTCGTATTATTTTGTCGAGAGCTACAAAATGGACGTGTGAACCATAAAAGTTGTCAAAAATGCTCATACTGAGTCAGTACTTTTGGTATGTTAATGGAGATTTTGGTAAATAAATAGGTCGACGAGTCTGAAGTTGGTAATGTACATGAGTGTAATTTTCATTAATCACAAAAGCAGTGTTCCCATAAGAAAGAATTCAATTAAAGCAGAAGTCAGCTACAATACCTGAACAGTGGTCGAGCTCCCCCTTAACTTAGAATTCGAGTTAGAAGGGGTCACCCTCTGAGGAGACGCGAGTGTATTCAAAGCAGATTCGGAAATCGACATGTTGTGTGACATAGCGGCAACGTCGCCTGCGGTGGGCGTGGCCGCGAGTGAGGTGCCGGCGCCGCTGAGCTGTGATAGGCAGGAGACGGACCAAGGCCGTGCGCTGTTGCCACCCCGCTTCTTGCGCAGTGTCACCTAAAGCGAGAGTATTCCTCAACCATTTTGTTATGTACAGTGCTTGAAGTTAGATGGATTGTCAAGAACCCCAAGAGTAATAATGGTAAATAAGTAATGTACAATAAAACATTGTTATTTAGTTTGTCAATGAACAATAAGTTTCTAACAGAACGAAATTAAGTGTCAGACCCCGCTGGGTGCAGAACATATAACATGTTTTTTTTTACGTAAAGTTAAAACACATTTCAAGATTCTATGTTAGGTCTTTATTATAATCTGAGTATGTTATCACAGTATATATAATAGTAGTGTTTTCAATGAACGTAAGTCTCCAATTAGTTATGTAGTTATTGACACATAAAGCGAACATGAAATTAGTCTTTACACTAATATTCATACAGTCCATTTTACCTTGGCATGGTGTGTAGGTGTAACTGTACAGGTTGAAGTACTCATATCCATGGAAGAGTGTATGTTCCTCTCCTCAGATGTGAGTGACGTATCAACTTCACTTTCCGTTGTGTACTCCCCTGAAGCATCGTAGCTCTCTGTACCCTGGAAATTGGAGAAACAAATGGCAATTAGTAATATGGAACAATAGTAATTATGATATTAAGAAGACTGTTAATTGACATTTATTTAAAAGGAGATTAAAAAATCGAGGTAAAATTGAACTGAAATTGGATGGGATGGATTTATTTACCAGTCAAGAGGTGATCTAATAACGTAAGGCTATGATATGATTATGATATTAATGAGATAATTAGACAGAAATTAAATCGCATGAACCCACCTGATTATTATCACTCTTGCCTTCCGAACTCTGATTCAGCCACTCCTTGATCCTCGACATTTTATTTCTACTAACATTTTTTCCTTCTTCCTCAAACGATAATGGCTTGAATGATCTTGATCCTTTCTTCTTTGACATCGCTTGCTTTTGAACTAACTCCTCCGCCTGATTGACCAGTCTCTCCAGATCTTTACATCTTGTACTTTCCACTCTAAGTAGGTCAGGAGTTGATGATTCCAGTTTTGGTTTCGGCGATGGTGCTTTATCTTTCTTTTCATCTAGAGGCAACTCACACTGGATTTCGACGGATGACGTCATTATATCCGTGGAGTCCTCATTCCCAATTTTAGCACCATCAACGTATGTCCATTCTTCCTCAGATGATTCCTCTTGTGATTTCTCTGTTTCGATCATCTGTCTGTCTGAATCTGTGTCGTGGTGTTTGAAGTAGAATGTGGCCAAATGTTTTGATTTTCGATCTGTCTGATTGAACTTTGATGTGTCGACTGGCTTTTTCCTTTTAATAACTGTAGGGGGAGTCCTTATTTTTTCTGCGATAGCGTTGTGCACTTCGATGCCTGCAAAACAAACGACTGTTGTACGATCGAATGGAAATGCTGTCATGTTTGTTTGTTTGTAAAACAGTGGAATTTTTAAGACAATACGTACAATCAACATGCTATTGTTTTAAAATTCAAATCTATTGAGAGTTCTTTTATGTGAAAATGGAAAGAAATTTCATTGAGATTTCATTACTATTCATGTGTGAGATTCTTAGAGGCCTGATCAGATGGCACTCTAGAAAAAAAATTACTGCTTTTAACCGACGTGGTCATTCACTGGTACTAATGTGTGTGTTTTAAGAAGTTTATTATTTAATAATTTGCAAATCTTCTATTCAGTGTTGTGAAGTAAATTGTCCTTACCATCAACATGGTCAGTAGCCGGTACGGTCTGGTCGGTGGGCCTGGCGGTGACGTCACGCGCCCCGGGCACGCGCCTCTCGTCCGCCATTGCTATGTTCCGCGCTCGCTCCAGCTCCGACTCGCAGTCTGACCCGAAGCCGCGCCACGTGTATGTTAGCGCATATTCTTGTTCCTCCTGAGGGGTAATTGAAATGGTATGTTAGTTAATTGAACTTTTTAGTTTAATTATTGTTTTTTTTTGGCTAGCTTCTTGAAGTTAAATTGACATAACCATAAATAATAAATCAGGTTAGTTAACAGAAGTGATTGCTAAATAGGTCTCGATTCTGGTTTTGAGGATTGGGATCAAAATGAAGAAGTGGTGTGACTAGTAACGTTTCATTCCTTGAAACATCCATTAAGTCTTCTTTTCGCTAAATAGGTCGGATTTGCCTATCGTTTTGTTTTTTTTTTTTACAAGAAATAACTTTTATTTTATTTATTTTTCTCACCTCAGAAGCAGACTGCCGGCTGTCAAGCGAGCTGTCCCTGCGCCTAGCATTGACAGGTGTCCGCTGTCTCCGCGGCGACCCTCGTCGGCTGAGCCGCGGCTGTTTCAATGCTGGCTCGTCGTCGCTGTCACTTACAGCCTCTACGGAGAGACAACCCTGGAATTTATAAATAAAATGTTAATTATAAATGTAATAATTATTTTACACAATGAAAGGCAGCGGACGGCGCGGCTTAGGTCGATACAGAAAGAGGTGACACGGGATAAGATTGTATTGAAGGATTTGGGAGAGTCCTTTGCCCAGCAGTGGAACATGCTAGAAAAAAAATAGAAAACTTTGGGCAAAAGCGTTTGCTGATGGGATGGTTGGAGACGAAGACATATTGATTTCTGAGGCTTACTCAAATGTCAGACATTGAAAAAAAGACGAAGACATGTTACATTAACTACATGACGTTCAGACTCTTTGGTAAATACCTTAGAAAGGGGCACTTGTAGGACCATCAGGATATTTGTCAGCCGTACAGTACTGTACTTCCAATAACAAAAAGTGTCGAATATCCAATACAAGATATCGATAAAATATTTTACGTAATCTGCAGATATGTTATCTGTCACATTGCATGGCAGGTAGTGTCATATCTAAAAATGCAGTGGGAACCGATAAAACCTATATTCAACAGTTTTTTTGTTCTGAATTTATTGATATCTACTTGTAGCATTTTTTAATGCCCAACGGATTATTAGTTCATAGGTGATTTGATGATATATGACTAAATAGTCATATATCATCAAATCACGTATGATTTACACAGTTATTTATTTATTTTAAGATCTAAATAGATCTTAAAATAAATAAATAACTGTGTTTTACGATCAATAACTCTCAACTCTAATTACCTACCATACGTTATTGGCTTACTGCTAGGGGTAATTATCGGTAACCAAAAATAGTGGAATGGGTGCAACGAATCGGGAGCAATAATATTTCCGCTCTATTTTTGCATTTATTTTATGAAAAACATACTTAAATTAACAGGTTAAAATTTGAACTAGGTCTTTTCTTTAGTCAAGACATTTCTAGAATCAGCTTGTAAGCTTTTTATTATAGGCAGTAAACTTTTGAAAGGCTAAAGTTAAGTCCAAAATAAACATAGTCTTTATCATTTAACTTCAAATACCAAACCTATATTTAATCTTGAAACTAAATAAAAAATAACGATCACACGGTCAATAATCAAATAAAATAAAACCCAATAAAGTTACTTCACGACTACCATTCTTATTACATTTAACAAAATGCATTTAAAAATTAATTTACGACCACTAAAAGTCATTTAAGGATCCCTTAAATATTTATAGGCGTATTAACCCTCAAATGCAGTAATGGACTAAACTATCCCCATGACAATAAATGGGTCAAAAATATCCTAGCAACCAAATCAAAACACGGCGCTGTGAAATAATTCATACGCACGTGTCTAACCCTATCATAGCCACGTGGCCTTAAGAGCCAGTATTTAATATTGTTAGGAATTCGCAACACTATTTTGAATTTATTTAGTACCCGTTATAGTTTCTAAATCGGTAACCGGACATAAAACTGGTCAGTTTAACAATGAGGCGAATAACTTGTTGTGTTTTGTTTAGATAAAAATGTGGTATGAAAACTAGATGTACGGAGAAAGTCTGAAGAAATATAGCTGTTATATAATTTTCGAATAGGTATCAAAAGACGAAGCAATGAAAATACATCAGGTAAAGTACTTTTACTTAGTAATTTGGCCAAAATTATAGTGAAATATTTTCTGATCTCAAGTTTTATCTGTTGCTACACTGTGTTACCCAGTAAATGACTTAAGATATAGGCATTAATTACAAGAAAATATGAATATCAACGGAATACAGTGAGACTGGGCGGAAGATAACCCCATTGTCTCAATTAAGCTTGGGAATAACAAAAGATGGAACAACAGAAGATTTCATAAAAATCACTATTTTAAGCTGTCACTGACACAGCCATAACTTCAAGTGGCATAACCCTATAACAATTTTCGTTTAATAGAAGGGGATAAATCAATTTAGTTCGCCGCTTGGGGTCTGTTTGCAAACAACGCCGGGTGGCTGATTAGTTTATTGTGTTGGTGAGAAAGCAAACCGCGATAAATTTGTCGCGTGCCCTTTTATGGATTGCATTGTGGAATTTCGTAAGGGTTTGTGTTAACAGAAGTACCTACTAGTTATAGTTTATGTTTGATTTTAGCTTCTATTTATCGAAATATCGTGATAACGATGGGAACTGCTATCCATTTTTTTTTTCTATGAGTGAACCTAGGGAATTACTGGGTAATTGCCTAGCTGTTTTCTGAATATTAGTTAATATTAGTTATTTCTGTACAAATCAAGGCACAACATCAGTCCAAATGTCACTGTCTTCGATAAATACAAAACCGATTTCATAAGCTAGTAAAGTGCTAAACAGTGTTTAGAGTTTAACTGTCTATTATAGAAATTGCATAATACCAAAACGTAATCTCACCTGATTATCAATCCTAGCGAGACAGGCTTCCAGATGGCACTGCCACTCGATCGCCCTGAGGTACAGCAGATGCCAGCGTCTCTCAAGCGCGCGCGCAGCGTCCCCGCCGCCGCACAGGCGCACCACCGAGCTCACGATACGACTGTGACATTCCACGTCACGTTGCAATACCTGGGACAAAAAAATAAGGTTATTTTAGGTTATATATTGAAAGAAAAATGTGGATGGTTGTAAAATATAAGTATTTTCGACCCGGTACATGAGACAGTCGGTAGGCAGTCGTTGGACTAAGGTTTAGAATTATTGTTTTTATAATTGAGTATGGGCTAGGCCATAAAGCCAAAAGGGGCAGTAAGCGATGCTTAATGGTTACACAATTTGAGCCGTCATCATTCCTTTTTTTTAAATAAGCGCGATCACGAATTCTGGTACAACAAATAGTTTTAGGTGTAAATGACAAAACACAAAAAGTACCAAAACACAATCAAGTATCGATATCTAACCATCACAACTAGAATGCGGATCTCATAACAAACAAGATCATAGTTCCGATACGAAAACTTCTTGCGTAATGCCAACACCAAAAGGAAGCCGACAAAAACATTAAGTTTACACAATAAAGATGGCGACGGGGACCGAAGACCGACCAATCAAAATTAACAATGGCCGTTGACACAATAAGTCAGCCATTTAACCGAAAAAATAAAATTGAAAATCGAACAAAGGGCGGAACGTGCTTTGGTAGCTGCGCACGCGCATCTGAGTATGACAGGCGATATTACGGTATTTTTGTAACAATAAATCTGTCTCTGAAATATTCAACTTCGATTTTCAAATATCATATTACTGGCCAGTCATTTGGTCATTTGTAAGTTCAAAATTTAGACGAGAAAATGCTGTTGTTTTTTTTAATTTAATTAACCTATTAATAATAACAGCAGAATTCTAGTTAAGATCTAAGAATGTACTATCTTTCACGATAACGTCAAGCGTTATAGAACTACCTAGGAGTAAAGATGACATCTTGAAATGTCGACGGTTAGTAACAGTTTCTTAGTGAGATGAACGGCTTGAGATGGAATCAGTACCGAGGGTTACCATATTTGGATTTATCGCAGGACAACAAACATTTTAGAGGTGTTAGAAATATTAAGTATCTAAACAGTTATAATACCTTCCTTCATGTATAATAATAGTGTCTTTCTAAGACTTTCTCACGATACAGTTGACAGTTTTTCATACTGATGAAAATTTACGTCAAAATAAATAAAAATATGCGGTCATACATAGCTCCGAACTTACTGTAAGCAGCTAAAGTTCTCATGTTATGGAATGCAGAGACAACGAACGTACCACAAACATATCAGAGACAATATTCCCAAATGCCTGACATAATTTATTTATTACCACTACTATTCCTTTTTATTTTTTATATTTTCTCATGTTTAATGGCTGCTTAAGCAATACAGTTAAGAAAATTGTAGTACGGGAGAACCATGTCACAATGCCAGTCCAATTTCATTAAATCGATGCGCCTCTGCTAGTGCATCCATATAAATTACGTAGATAGATGCAGCGATTACATACCAAATTACAAATTTATCGAGATTGTTGGACGTCTCGTTTCGATTCCAATTGCATGGGAAAACGTTACTGACTGGGAATGGGAAAGTTAACTATAAGGTTCTTTGTACACGAGCCAACGCGTCACCGATACCCGACAACTTTTATCCAAGCGACTATCGCCATATAAACCATAGAGGTGCGTTCATAGGCACGCGTAGTTGGGAATCGGAGATTTTTGTCGCCTCGTGTACGAACAGCCTAATATCGGACAGTTGCTTAATTCAAATCAGACATAATTTGTTGATGGTTTCCTAACAGGTTACAAGTTCACGACTATAATATTCTGGATCCAAAAATTATTTAATTTTATTTTTTAAATGGCTTTGTAAGTACCTTTGCCTTGCAGTGTGACAGTTACAGACCGGCATAAAATTCGGTGACATAAGTAAAATGAATAAATAAATGATTCCTATTTTTATTGTTATAGATACAAATAAAATAGTTGTTTAGACATAAGTGTGAATAGATTTTATCACTTTATAGTTATCTAATGAGGAAATGAATACTATTTTGTAACGTTTATTACGTTTTGATAGCTGATTCTTATGCATTTTGTATAAACACATTAACTGCGCCCACATGGGTCTTCGAAAGTGTTTTAGTGAATGTTTTATTAACTATTTATTGTATCTATTTTGTTTTAATGATGTTTTTATTCACACATTTATTCTCAATCAGTTGTTACGTGTGGGAGGCTAATATTTCTTGATTGTTGAATAAGATAAGGCTTAACGGAGTATCATTAATGTATAAGAACCAACTTAACATAACATATCGTCCCCGTAGTTGGAAAACTAAATAACTCCGATTTTGGCGATTTTGACATTTCCCTATTTTCAAAACACCTAAAACATGCCGCATATTTGGGCCTAACAGACATTTTCGTATCTTATTCCGTTTTAAAATGGTAGCCATTTTTGTCGAACAGATGGAATAATAAATATCTTCAAACAAACACTATTTTTTTCAAGGAAAAATAAATAACTCTGTAAATAAATCAATAACTGTGGTCAATGATAAGTTAAAAATAAAATAAATTAAATAATATGAGTTGTTGATTTTTTCCTCAACTTATAAATTCTTTCACACAACTAACTATGGTCTAGGAAAACTAAATAACTCTATTTATTGAATTCTGTTTATTTAGAATTCTACTTTAGCGTACCTAATTTATAAATACTTGATGTTATCTATTTCTTCTACAACTAGATAATGATTCATTATAAGATAAAAATATTAAATAAATTAAGTTGTTTATAATTACGATAAAACGAAATACACCTGAGGAAAGTTATGATTAAATTATTTAGATAATTTGGCGCGAAATATTGTATGACTGACCGAGAACGACGACAGAGTGCGCGTGGGTGAGCGCGAGGTTAAGCCGGAAACCCACCGCTGCGCAGACTGTGCACGGATCCCCGGTCCCGATGGCGTACAGGCGCGGGTTATGGCGATCGCCACTACAGTTTGTAGGAACGGTTTTGGGACCTTTTCAACTGGTGTTTTTCTATCGGGAGGTTCCCGAAACCGTGGAAGGAAGCCTTGTTAGTCCTACTTCGAAAGAATGGGCGCCCTGCCGATTGCCCGTCGGGATATCGGCCAATCGTTCTTATGGATGAGACAGGCAAGACCTTTGAGCGGATAATCGCGGTGCGCCTCAAGGATCATCTTGCCGGGACCAGCCCAGACCTATCTGAGGCCCAATTCGGGTTTCGTGAGGGTCGGTCCACCATAGACGCTATCCAGGACCTAAAAGTCCTGCGCGCAGAGGCAAAAGAGAGGGGACAGGGAGTGGTGGCGCTATCTTTTGATATCGCTAACGCGTTCAACTCCCTGCCTCACGCTGTAATATTGGAGGCCCTGAGGTACCACAGAGTACCACAGTACCTGGCGGCGCTTTTGGCCGACTACCTACGCGACCGCGAGGGACAGAACAGAACAACAAAATGAGACTTTGGGGCTAAAAGTGGCCCTGGAAAAGACGGAGGCCATATATTTTCCGGGACCTCGTCGGCGCAAGCCTCCTGATGCCCACGTTGTGGTAGCTGGCGTCAGGATCGATGTAAAGGCCAGGATGAAATACCTGGGCCTGATCCTGGACGCCAAGTGGGAGTTTGGCTCCCACTTTCAAGGTCTTGCTGCGCGTCTCCTTAAAGCGGCTAACGCCTTTTCCTGGCTCCTTCCTAACATGGGGGGGCCACGGTCTAGTTGCCGCCGCCTCTATGCCGGAGTCCTGCGCTCTATGGCGCTTTATGGAGCGCCAATATGGGCGTACTCCCTTTATCGGAAGGAAAACGTGGCCCTCCTGCGCAGGCTACAACGGGCAATCGCACAACGCATTGGGAGGGCCTACTGCACGGTAGGGAATGCAGTAGCATGCGCCCTTGCCAGTACTCCCACCTGGGAGCTAGAAGCTAGGGTCCTGGCCGCCGTATACCACCAGACGCCGTATTCCCCAGAAGACTGCTTCGCCGTGCGGCGCGAAGCCTACAATGAAATGGTCCTCCGATGGCGGTTGGATCTCGCCAGTGCCCGCTACGGCTTGCTCACTGAAGTTGTGGGTCCACTTTTGGACCCATGGCTGGACCGACGCAACGGTTTCCTCACGTTCCGTTTGGTGCAGGTGCTGTCCGGGCACGGGTGCTTGGGATCGTACCTGCACCGGATAGGGCTGGAGTCCCCTGCGTGTCACCATTGTGACGCAATAGAAGAAACGGCGCAACACACACTCGAGGTCTGCACTGGCTTCGAAGCTGAGCGCCGTGTCCTGCGTGATGTCGCTGGTCCGGACCTTTCGCTCGCGGGTATGGTTAGTGCCATGCTTGTGAACGGTGACGTCTGGCGGGCAGTGTCTCATTTCTGCGAGATTGTCCTTTCACAGAAAGAGACCTCGGAGCGCGAGCGGGAGGCTGACCCTTCCGCTCTATTGCTCCGCCGACGGCGGGTGGGTAGGGCGCGGACGAGAACCGCCGTAGCCAGACCTGTCCAGCCTTTTTCAAGGCTCTGGAAGCCCGGACTCTTGCATCCCCACTCCCCATGGAGATGCAAGGCTCATAAATGAGTTTGACCTGTATAAAAAAAAAGACTGTGCACGGATGCGTGGCTCACCTCTGCTGCGTGGGTTGATTAGTTCGGCGGCGTCGGTCTCCGTTTCCACTGCAGCGCTCGGACACGGATGTGTCACCCACGCAGCTCATAGCTATGCACGGTGTACAGTCACGAGCAAAAATTTGTATACACATGCGACATTGTAAAACGATATTAGTAAGATTTTTTGTCGAATCCCTTTTCCCATCTAGCAATCAATGCATACTGACAGATGACACTTGAAAATTAAATAGTTAAGATATTGTTTTATTAATTAAAAAGTAAATACGTTAATTTTATAATATAGGTAATAGCGCTTCCGAGTAACAATATAATTTAGTTATTGTGTAGTAACATCATAACAAGTTATTACATAAATTATACTTATCACAACTTAAATGTATGTAATACTCGGAACAAATTTTTATATCTTATTTAATACAACTTTATAAATAACATAATAAAGCTTTTATTTTATATGAGACAATAATAGTTACAAAAAATCAAAGTAATAATAACGTATAAACTCACTAAATTTAACATTTAAAAATATTACGACTTAGATAAATTCAATAACTGACTTTATTTCACAAAATTTTACACTACCAAATGTATTTAGCTTGTAGGAAAACTAAATAAGTAGCCGAAATAAGAAGCTAATTGTAGTAACGTTATAAATATCAGTTGTGGCAAAATTAAATAACTTGATTTTTTATTTGTTTTTTTATTATGCTTAAAGATAGAGTTCAGTTTTTTGAAGATTAATATAAAAGGTAATCAGGTCCGTAAAATTTAAAAGTACCGACAATAAAATTGTCTCACGTTTCTTAACAAATGTACATTAACTAAAAAAAAAACACTAAATCGCGTTTATCTCAGAACCGCAAAATTTGAGTTATTTAGTTTTCCAACTACGGGGACGATATCTTCACGCCTGTATCCCCGAAGGGTTAGGCAGAGGTGTACCAATGTACACCCATAGTTCGCTGATATGTTTAGGTCCCATGTAATAGGGGGCGAGCCCACTGAGAATTTCATAGAAAAACCCAATAACACCTTGGTCGACTTGGGAATCGAACCCAAGACCTCTAGCGTAGCAGTCGCGCTCAGCGCCACTAGGCCAACGAGGCAGTTAGAGAACCAAACTTATTTTAATTTAATAATTTATCTTTAATGTTATTACGATGATTATTAATAGTGTTTAACGAGCTGTAAGTTGGCCTGCCAAAGATTTGTATTAAAGGTTGAGAGGCGTGCACAGATATTTCCAGTTAGTTAACTTTCCTGCATTTCCACCCGGTAAACCTGATAGATTAAAGTCATATTTTATACATAATTGAACTGGAAACAAACCGTGATTCCAGCTTCTAATATTGTATACTTGCTCCCTAGATAAGTATAATTTCTACATTCGATTGGCTGATCGAATCGCTAAAATGTGACAAGCCAGTTATGTGAGTTATGGAATAAAATCATTTTTTCTTACATTTGAGCATTCTAGCTAGCACATAATATATTTCTAATCAAATTTATAGACTCACTAGTGAACAAGTAATTCAAAAAATATTTAAACAAAAACCTTCATGTTATTGAATAAGTAAACTTCCTGTACCATTACATAAAATTAACATTTAACAATATCATAATAAGGACATGGTAAGTAATTGCAGTATTTACCCAGCAATTACAAATAAACATAATTTTATTAGAATTATCACATTATGAAATACCAAAGGCTAAAAAAGTCAAGGATCCGATGTCACTTGACATTTTGTAGGATCATACTATACATCGTGATATGCCAATTGTACAGTCAACCGTATGTAATCATGACAACGAACAACAAAAAACAAACCCTATTTGCATGTCATTAAGGAACATATCAAAACACAGTGTGAACATGTGTGATGTGCAGACAAATTTTCAGCAATATAGGAAAAGCAACCTTATTGCTATGAAATAAATTTCAATTTCGTGTGATAATGTAATAAGTACAGGGTGTACAATTTGCATTTAATTTTGTTTAGTATCTATTGATACGTCGTAATGATGAGGCTGTTTGTTCAATACATGTTGATGATGTTACAAAGGTACAACAAATTGTATCTGTACTTTTTTTAAATGACAAAGCTTAGTTGCAAATTTTTCTTTAGTGGTGTAGTGTTTTATTTTTTTCATGTTGTTATTGTAGAGAGGTTCGACATGGTCATGATCTAGATTCTTGAGTAATATCAAGGCTTTTTTTAGAAATTAGATTACTTTTACAATACACTATGTATTTATAGCCTCTGCAAGATTGATTTTAATGTTTTGTTTTTATATGTTGATCTCTCTTCTAGTTTCTATTTCTCATTAAGCTCATCATCATTTATGATCTATAAAGGGAAAGGCGTGATCATAAGCTACACCATCAAATTTTAGTGCACCATTAAAATCTTAGGTCCAATTAGCCTTTCGCTAATAATACAGAATTACCAATATTAGAAACTTAAGAATGTGAAGTGCCAATCAAAACGTGCGATTATTAATTGGTATTAATCATGCAATTTGTAACATACAGGTGTTAGTAGAACAACAACTTAAATGCCGCAATAAAAATAAATAATAAACTTAAATTTCATTAGTTATCTAGTGGTTTAATAAATGACTGAAAAGATGGTTAGAACCAGTGCTTCTTACCAATAATATTACAAGTTACGGTATATCTTGATTGAGCACAAATTTTTTAGTTTTGTTGCTACTGCAGAGTAATCGCTTAGGAGTTACATTTCCCTAACATTAAAAAACATGCTTGGTTACCTACTGTAAGTAAATAAACAACTGAAATCTTAAAAAGAGGACGCACTACTAATTTTTGTGGCGAAATTCTTATATTTGTGGTATGCGTGTTCAATAATGCATGCGAACGACAATTGACATGAACTCGGTTATAAATAAGTTTTTCATTTCTATACCTGTTCCATCGCTACCAACATAAATTGATGTTCATTGACTCATAATGATGAAGCCATGGTAATTCAGTTTGCCATGGCTAAGTCGGTAGCGATAAAACTCTAACGATTACACAACTATACCCGATAGTCACGATTTAAACTTTTTATTGGATTACCGAGTTGCAACACGCCGGTCAAAATGTTAGTAATTTGAAAACAGTGGCAGAAAGGCAGATGAGGAAATCAGTAACTGGAATAATGGAATAAGTGTAGTGAATTTAAAGATGAAATTGTAAGTGTTTCAAATAATTTGAACTAGTCAAGACATGGATGATGAGCGTCACATCAAAATACAGGAGATCCGCTGACATCCGGGTTGGAAAAATAGTACATAAATACGTATAATAAACAGTGTCCTTAATGGAAGTGTTAACATTAGCGATCATCTCATAAAATTACGAAAAAATTACAAGAGTAGAAAAGGCACTTTGAGCCAAATAGCAAATAGATGTCACTACCATCGAAAATTCAATAATTCGTTCTAGATCATTTGAATGAAGGTATTAAATGACTGCAGCATAATTATTGGGAGTGGAATGAATGACATATATTTTGTTTACGAAACAGGAAACAAACACACTTTCTATGTATGTATTTGTTTTAAGACTTTTCAACTAGACGGTGCTCTATTGCTCCATAATTATGACAGGTTCACTTTCGATATTACAATAGTTAAATCCCCGCATTGTACTGACAACAATAATTGTCTTTATGTCATTATTACCAGTGAACGTCTTTTGTTTTGCTATTGTGTTGCAATTCGGATGTTTGACCTAAAATCAGACATGTTTTATGTTCGTAGTTGACAAGTACAAGTTAATTCTTTGTTTTGTGTGACAGTTGGATTGGAAAGATAATTGTATGGGATAGTATTTGAAGTATGGTATAGTGATTTGAATGTTCAGTTTTATTCTAATTAATTTTAATGAGTGGTTAAATATGGTTTCTTTTTTTACCAAGGTAAATGTTCAAATTCAAAATATTCAGTTTATATTTATCTAAATAGTCAAATTGCAAGGTAACATGATACTGATAGTAAAGTTTACATAAATTGTAAATTGTGATAGTTATCTTTCTTAATTAAAAAGCCTATGATTTCCATAGTAAAGATGGTTCTCAAACTACAAATTGCCAGTAATTTTATCCGTTTATGTTCTTTGTTTGTAAATAGTAAATTACCTATTGTTATAGTTATGTATCTTATCTTGTTAAAGATTAAGTTCTCACTTTCTGTTGAAAATGAGAGAAATGAGTTTTATTATGGGGGTAGCACACCATAATATGTATGCTACGACCATTAAACATGGAATAATTTAGAATACAATGATGTAACTACCTCTTATCTTATTGAGATACTTAGTTCCTTCCTCCGGAAAGATTTTAGATACATACTATAGAAACTTAAACAATAATTGCGTACAGAACAACGCACAGTAGCACAACTTTGTAAAGCAGACCTTATTAGGAAGCTGTAAGGTTCAGTTTTGTGTGTCATTGTTTTGTATGTGTGGGACTTTACATATACGAATTATAATTAGTAATTATTAGTTACAATGGAGAACATGTGTGGAACACCAGATAATTGTAGTGTTTCGGCATTGTGTAATAGTCGTAATTATATTAATGTATAGTCCACAGCACGTCCATAGAAATAAATCACCTCAGAAATGAACCTTAATAGCTTTGAAATAAAACCGATTTTGATATCAAATTGTTTCTACTGTCATGGGGTTTGCTGTACAAACAAGGCCATAATTTACAAGTTATTCATTGATGAATGTAAAAATATCCTAAGGCCATATTATTAAGCCTATGTTTTTATTCAAATGAAATCTCATGTAGTTTTTTTACGAGTAATCTACAAGTCATTAATATACAAATTCTTTTGTCCAGGTGTACAATTGTAAGTGTAAAAAAACTACGATTAACCTAAACAAAAAATATGCTATACTAATATATGCTGTAACAAAATATACATTCGATCCTTAAAATATAAACACTTATTTGTATACTAGTTACTGTAAGGGTATACCCAAATGCATAAAAACTTTTTTTTTTTGGTAGAAATCTTTGCAGTTAGCCTAAGCGCAGGCTTCGACTGCGTCACCGGTCTTTGTAAAAAAAAAACTCTGCGACCATATTATCATCATATTTTGGACAAAACAATATCATCCAAAATGTTTAAAAACTGATAAGAAGATAAATTATGAATAATTTATTATTCATTTTTTGTGGCTTTTCTAGTTATTAACTAATACACTAAAGAAGTCACAGCGGTATTAGTCAATCGGTTTACTCATAGGACATGACGTAAATCCAATTAAAGCTAATTACGTGTGTCTAAGGGCAACCGCAATGGATACCCTTTTACAAGGAGAAGTCATGTGCAGTGGTAATAAGTATTTATTTGTTTAATACTTCATAGACAGTTATGACAGAAGACTTGATGGTTTTATCTACCAGTTGGCTTTAGGGAGATGCAGAATGTGGATAATGCACTGAAATTGTGATATCCGACCAATAAATTATTATTGAAAATAAGTATACTATGATAGTCAGAACCAGCATGTCTATTCTGTAAATAATTAAGATATCGAGCTTCACCTGACTGATAATAAAGCTCATTTCAAAAGTGAACCCAATTGCCCTTAATTTAGAATTCAAATTTGAGAATACGTATTTGACATCTCACCGCGGATTCCGCTGTCGAGATATGAAAATAATGTTACAGAGTAGCACTACTGGACTCCTTTCATAAGGAGTGGCTCATCACTGTCTGGAAATGGAAGGAAGGTATAGAGGCATTTGCCCTGCAGTGGGAAAGACCTGGCTGAGAAAAAAAAATAGTCAAAGTATTTCAAATGATTTTGAAGCTATTTATTGACGAATTTCAATTGTTTTACAAGACAATACACGACACGACATACAGCGTTGTATAGTATTTTGTTAGCTGTAAAAGTTGAGTAATACTTGAGTACTATTAATTTTATTACGTACTAGCGGCCCGCCCCGGCTTTGCTCGGGTGCAACGCTGATACCTACACTATATATCTGTCGCAGACAAATAGTATAATATGGCATTTTACATACGGCGTCGTCAGTTTAAAAACGTTTGCGGTTATGTAATATGCCGAAGGCAAAATGTCAAATCATTCAATCGTCATAATGCGACGTTAGTGTTATTTTAGGGTGACTATGCTCATTAAAATCTCGAGAAAAACTTTGAATTACATACGTCGTCGCTCGCTTCGCTCGCTCTGTTGCAAGGTCACAATATCTAACCTAACCTAACCTATTGATCTCTGTCACAAAGTCGAACCTAATCAAGCAATTGATTTCTGAGCCTATGAATATATGAATATTCGATCATGGATTCGTTCATACATGGTTTTTTGACCAAAAATACTCTGCAGGAGTCCTTCACGACCCAGGGTCTATGGATACCTTAGCATTTTTGACGTGCTGGATAACCTCAAAAACTAAATACTTCAATTTGCCTCGGCATTATGTATATGGTGTTTAAATTTTCGATGAAATGTTGTGGTGAGGCATATTATAAAGTGACACGGCAATCTACATTTTGCCTTGGGCATATTACATAACCGCAAACGTTTTTAAACTGACGATGCCTTATGTAAAATGCCAAATTATACTATTTGTCTGCGACGTATCAACACAACCATAAAGTTCTGTAGTGCGAAGCACAGCCGTCGACGCACTACTTGGTATAGGCACGCGCCCTACGGCCCCCCGGCCGTTACCGCCGCAACCGCGATGTCGCTGCATTTTAAATTTTGTAATATCTTCGAAAATATTCATTTAAATTACATGCTGTAAAAGGCAATATTGATCTATATTACATGCACAATTTATTAAAGGTACTTAATTGGATAAGGATTAATACTGTATAGCTTAAAATCGCTTTTTCGTAAATAAGTAATAAATAAACGATAAAAAATGGTTATTGTGGGTTATCCTTAAGAGATAGACATATGCCATCGCGGACTTTTTTGTAGATCTTTTTAAGGTGCACAATACTGTAGTACATTATTTTGATCTATCTCGTAGGGTTCAGCCAGCGTTTGCAATGTAAGCGCAAAAAATTTGTTCGTTTACTTAAATCTCTAAGATTATCCGTGTTCCTCTACTATATTATGCATGTATTATACATATAAACCTTCCTCGTGAATAACTCTATCTATTAAAAAAAACCGCATCAAAATCCGTTGCGTAGTTTTAAAGATCTAAGCATACATAGGGACAGACAGCGGGAAGCGACTTTATTTTATACTATGTAGTGAAGTGATAGTGATTTTGTAATATCTTCGAAAATATTCATTTAAATTACATGCTGTAAAAGGCAATATTGATCTATATTACATGCACAATTTATTAAAGGTACTTAATTGGATAAGGATTAATACTGTATAGCTTAAAATCGCTTTTTCGTAAATAAGTAATAAATAAACGATAAAAAATGGTTATTGTGGGTTATCCTTAAGAGATAGACATATGCCATCGCGGACTTTTTTGTAGATCTTTTTAAGGTGCACAATACTGTAGTACATTATTTTGATCTATCTCGTAGGGTTCAGCCAGCGTTTGCAATGTAAGCGCAAAAAATTTGTTCGTTTACTTAAATCTCTAAGATTATCCGTGTTCCTCTACTATATTATGCATGTATTATACATATAAACCTTCCTCGTGAATAACTCTATCTATTAAAAAAAACCGCATCAAAATCCGTTGCGTAGTTTTAAAGATCTAAGCATACATAGGGACAGACAGCGGGAAGCGACTTTATTTTATACTATGTAGTGAAGCGGCCCGCCCCGGCTTTGCTCGGGTGCAACGCTGATACCTACACTATATATCTGTCGCAGACAAATAGTATAATATGGCATTTTACATACGGCGTCGTCAGTTTAAAAACGTTTGCGGTTATGTAATATGCCGAAGGCAAAATGTCAAATCATTCAATCGTCATAATGCGACGTTAGTGTTATTTTAGGGTGACTATGCTCATTAAAATCTCGAGAAAAACTTTGAATTACATACGTCGTCGCTCGCTTCGCTCGCTCTGTTGCAAGGTCACAATATCTAACCTAACCTAACCTATTGATCTCTGTCACAAAGTCGAACCTAATCAAGCAATTGATTTCTGAGCCTATGAATATATGAATATTCGATCATGGATTCGTTCATACATGGTTTTTTGACCAAAAATACTCTGCAGGAGTCCTTCACGACCCAGGGTCTATGGATACCTTAGCATTTTTGACGTGCTGGATAACCTCAAAAACTAAATACTTCAATTTGCCTCGGCATTATGTATATGGTGTTTAAATTTTCGATGAAATGTTGTGGTGAGGCATATTATAAAGTGACACGGCAATCTACATTTTGCCTTGGGCATATTACATAACCGCAAACGTTTTTAAACTGACGATGCCTTATGTAAAATGCCAAATTATACTATTTGTCTGCGACGTATCAACACAACCATAAAGTTCTGTAGTGCGAAGCACAGCCGTCGACGCACTACTTGGTATAGGCACGCGCCCTACGGCCCCCCGGCCGTTACCGCCGCAACCGCGATGTCGCTGCATTTTAAATTTTGTAATATCTTCGAAAATATTCATTTAAATTACATGCTGTAAAAGGCAATATTGATCTATATTACATGCACAATTTATTAAAGGTACTTAATTGGATAAGGATTAATACTGTATAGCTTAAAATCGCTTTTTCGTAAATAAGTAATAAATAAACGATAAAAAATGGTTATTGTGGGTTATCCTTAAGAGATAGACATATGCCATCGCGGACTTTTTTGTAGATCTTTTTAAGGTGCACAATACTGTAGTACATTATTTTGATCTATCTCGTAGGGTTCAGCCAGCGTTTGCAATGTAAGCGCAAAAAATTTGTTCGTTTACTTAAATCTCTAAGATTATCCGTGTTCCTCTACTATATTATGCATGTATTATACATATAAACCTTCCTCGTGAATAACTCTATCTATTAAAAAAAACCGCATCAAAATCCGTTGCGTAGTTTTAAAGATCTAAGCATACATAGGGACAGACAGCGGGAAGCGACTTTATTTTATACTATGTAGTGAAGTGATAGTGATTTTGTAATATCTTCGAAAATATTCATTTAAATTACATGCTGTAAAAGGCAATATTGATCTATATTACATGCACAATTTATTAAAGGTACTTAATTGGATAAGGATTAATACTGTATAGCTTAAAATCGCTTTTTCGTAAATAAGTAATAAATAAACGATAAAAAATGGTTATTGTGGGTTATCCTTAAGAGATAGACATATGCCATCGCGGACTTTTTTGTAGATCTTTTTAAGGTGCACAATACTGTAGTACATTATTTTGATCTATCTCGTAGGGTTCAGCCAGCGTTTGCAATGTAAGCGCAAAAAATTTGTTCGTTTACTTAAATCTCTAAGATTATCCGTGTTCCTCTACTATATTATGCATGTATTATACATATAAACCTTCCTCGTGAATAACTCTATCTATTAAAAAAAACCGCATCAAAATCCGTTGCGTAGTTTTAAAGATCTAAGCATACATAGGGACAGACAGCGGGAAGCGACTTTATTTTATACTATGTAGTGATAGTGATAGTGATTTTGTAATATCTTCGAAAATATTCATTTAAATTACATGCTGTAAAAGGCAATATTGATCTATATTACATGCACAATTTATTAAAGGTACTTAATTGGATAAGGATTAATACTGTATAGCTTAAAATCGCTTTTTCGTAAATAAGTAATAAATAAACGATTAAAAATGGTTATTGTGGGTTATCCTTAAGAGATAGACATATGCCATCGCGGACTTTTTTGTAGATCTTTTTAAGGTGCACAATACTGTAGTACATTATTTTGATCTATCTCGTAGGGTTCAGCCAGCGTTTGCAATGTAAGCGCAAAAAATTTGTTCGTTTACTTAAATCTCTAAGATTATCCGTGTTCCTCTACTATATTATGCATGTATTATACATATAAACCTTCCTCGTGAATAACTCTATCTATTAAAAAAAACCGCATCAAAATCCGTTGCGTAGTTTTAAAGATCTAAGCATACATAGGGACAGACAGCGGGAAGCGACTTTATTTTATACTATGTAGTGATAGTGATGATGACATTCTCTCTAGACATCTAAGAAGAGGCTTCACTACAGTTATTGTGATAAAGGGTTTACAGTTAACATGACGAGCTAACAGTTAAGCCTTTTCATATATTCCTTTTGTTAGACAAGTGCTAATATCTTGCATGCATTTGACCTAGAAGGTTAGAATGCATATGATATTTCTTTAGTAATTGTAGATGAATATACTATTACTGATAATTAAAGGACAAATGAATTAAAATAAGATTTTATCTATATCAATTATCTAGGAATTTTAGAAGTAACACACGCTAGTACCAAACCAGTCTATACAGGTGTAAATCATTTCCGATTCGCGTATCCCATGCGGAAATGAAACAAAGTAACTTTACAACCCAATTGAACTTTATGTCAAGGTAATAAAATTGCAAATTGATTGTTCTAACTGCACACAAGTTAACGTCAAGGTCTAAACAGCGCATGCCGTCGGAGTCATCGTCCGCGGCTGCCGGATTTAGCCGACGTTGGACGGAAATAGCCGAATGTGAAGAAATATGCGCTTGTCCGCGTTTCTGCAAATGTTTAAGGTGAGACGGGGTGCGCATGCGCGGTCAATGGCGATAGACCAATGTATAATAATACCTACAGTTTGTACAAACAGCTTCTTCCCTTTAAACCAGTTTTGCTAACTAGATCTTACATAACGTCGTTAGCAACGTTGTATTTCGTCTAATGAGTACAGGACTTAATCAAGCTCAAATGCTTTGAATATCTACTATAAATAATATTCTAGATATTTAATGTTTAAAGCTAGCTTTCTACACATTAATTCATAACAAAATACCCAGTTTACTCGAATTATTGCTGACTTGCTCCATGCGTTTGCGCACGTTTTTAAGTGCGAAATGCTAAGAGCAAAGACCTTACCTTCAGGTATTATGGGACTGTACTAAAGCGTCCAAACAATGGGTACGACCCAGCGACCTATCACGTTAGACCATAAAAAAACCATGAAAGGTAAAATACCTCGCGGATGGATGGCTAGTTGGCTACTGAGTACCGCGTAAATGGATTTATTTACAAAGGTAAGCTGAAAATTAATTATGAATTTGTAGTGTGAATAATTAGATTGTATTTTGTCTTGCGTAATGCTGATAAATATTAAAAGTCTGAAGTTTGGTTGGCCGAATTAAATTTGATAGAGGCAAGAATAAGCGAGCAATCGTTTTCTCGACATGAAAATCAATTCATGTCACTATATTTTATCATGATTTTGTAAGATGTCAAGTATTTATTTAACTATTAATTTTTCAGTTACTTATTGTGAGTTAATGCGCCTTTTAAAGGTGATAGGATTGTAGAAGCAAGGACATTTCCATTTCAAACTAATTGCGTTGAAACTTCAGAACTACACGATTTTACGGATTTCAATTACTGCACCTAACATTTATTGCAATTATCTACATCGTAATAAGATTTGTGCATTAAAGCCTAAGAGATAATCATGAGAATATAAAGACATTTGCTAATACATACTAATATCAGAAGACATTTATAACTATGGTCGTTCTAGTGATGTAAAGATGAAGTTAATTGATCACATAGTGCAGCAATACTTATAACCTAATCGAACTATGTTAACAATAAAATGTTGAATTCCTGGAATTATTTTTTATATTTAAAGACTGTCACTTTGATAAAGTTTATCAAGTAATCCAAGAATATTTAAAGACCAGAATTATTTGTGCGTGGTACATTGAACCCCAACTGACAAAACTGAACACACTTTCCCACATTGTCTTAGTATAAACGGAACCTTCTACTGTTAACGTACAAGTGCACCTACAAACCTTGAATCCCCGTGCGATATCGACGAGGACCAATTAAGTTCAATCATTCCGTCGCTATTTATCCAGTCAGCTTTGAGGTGCCGCGGTGTAAGCAGAGAAATCAATCTTAAGCTGCCGTTATAATATGGGTTATACACACAAGGAACGACGGACGTTAGACCGGATGGAAGAATGCTATTTTCCCACTATGCTGAGGATATTCTTGATTTACTGCTAATCAGATACGTATATGAACATGTTATTTAAGCAAAAAATAACCCTTAATAGGAAGGAGCAAACTGGGCAAAAGACGATCTTCAAAGATCGGATTACCAGATTATAAACTAGATTTTTAGGGATTGCATGAGCCAATGCCTTAATTAAACCCATCCCATGTCAAAGTGCAGAGTCCTAAAACAGCTACGCTTCTTCAAGCAATATAAGACCGTCTCATGTATTTTTGATAAATATCAAGACCTTTATAACTAAACATCAGAAAGACTGAATTGACAACCCAACTACAAATCCGTCAGAATATGGACATAAATGATCGAAACCGACAGATATGTTACGCTAATCCTTTTCGGGATAAGCAGTAATGGTCAATGGTAAGAGCAAATTATTTTCTGTCAATCTTTGACGTAAGGAAGACGAATGGCGCCAAGTTTTTCTTGTTCAAACCCGGATTTAACTAGTTCTGTGTAGTAGCCAAGTCCTAAACCTCTAGATCGTAATTTGTGCTTATAAAGCGGACACTATATAAAACTTATGTATTATAAAGGTTATGACCATACTTTATACAATAGATTAGGTTGTGAATTGTATCTATTCTATCCTTCTGACATTCTAGTCAAATATTTATCAAAAGGTGAGTAATAGTTAATGATCAAGATTTACATTATTTACAAAACGATTTATTAAGTGATTTACAACATCAATATAAACTAGGAAAAACAAATATTACAAACTAATGACTAAGTAGTTAACTAGGCAATAATAAACTCCACATCTTATTGACGTTCATACCCACTGCTATTTTCGTAAATACACAGTCTGTTTTAACGATTCTAGTAATTATTACAAGGTCATATAACTAAGGACATAAAAATATGTAACGTTAAGTAGGTATATATTTTACTTCAAAGTTTGCAATTTTACCTAACTGCTGGTAACAATGATTATGTTTTATTGATAAAACTAAAAACTTTGTGGCTGTAATTTGTGTCATGGACGGATATCTGGTCATATAAAAAGAATTTTGTGTGTTAAACCTCCTTAATAATATTTTCTCAATGATGTGACTGCACACATACAATGGACACCTCTGAAATATACAGTATTATATGACAATGCTCAAGTGTTGACAGATGCGAACAAATCCATTTAAATTTTAACGTCTAATTACTATGAAGTGCAAACAAAGAGTTAAAATGAATCGCGAACAAAAACAAGTCTAGAATTCCATAGCATTTAAGACTATTAACAACTAAGAATGGCTCTTAATTCGCTGTAGCAAAAAACTTGCCTTTAATTGCTAGATATATGAACAAAGCCGCATTCAAGGTCACCGATGAAGCTACAGACACAAGTTCCGTTACGCATTGTACAGCATTAACAGTAACTCTAACAAATTTAGTACACCCGCGAACACAAATTGTCGAATAGCAACAAGTAAAGCTTCCATCTTCCCACAGCCCAACAACGTACGTAATTGGCGCGAATTAGCTCAGATTCACATAATGCCGCCATTATAGGCAGAATGTTGCCAATGTAATTAAATAAATGTACTTCGCAAAGGTGCAGGCAAGGAGGATGTGTGCTCTAGGGAATAGATTGAACAACGATTATAAAGCAATGACAGTCTGCCAGTCATTGGCCGCGATGGCATTAACTTCTAATTACTACGATTACATAAATGATAAGAAATATAATTAGATTGAAATATCCTATAATCTAAGATTTTCAATCAAGATCTTAAACAGTTCCATGTATAAATTAATTATTTACGTTTCATACAATTCATTATTGATTAAAACTGAAGCACTGCTTGCGTTACACCTATTACACGACCGTGGATGATATTTTATTAATCAAGGGAATTCTTAGGCCTTTACGGCCATTCAAAAATTGCCATCGCGGACGGTATTTCACGTCCACACGGCGGGGTATTGGTAAAGTTTTCAACTAGCAATAATCGCACCTCGGATTAACCTCATTGGTTACGATATTGCCTCTGCGCAAAGTTAACATGTCCGAGACTCGGAGCCGGACTAGGGTAAATCGGTGTAACGAAACCATTGCGCGATCTAATTCGACGCCACCACCATCTATCGAGCGTGGGGTACAACTTTTGCCGCGCTACGCTAGCGCCCGCATCGTACAGGGGAAAAATTAAGAACTAATCATTTCGAGCATGCGACTTCGATTTCATGAACGGGTTTATCGCAGAAACGTATGAAAACCTAAAGAAAAATAGGTGAATATCTAAAAATAGTTTCCAGCCTTTATTTTTAACGACATGGAAGAACAAATTGCCTAACAAGCCTCTTACAGATTGGGGACAATTTCATGCAAGAGCGATGTCGCAGAAACGAAAATAAAGCACGACTACTTTGAGAAAGGTTTCACAATGGCTAGAGTGATTAAAAGTAAAGGTACCGCAAAAACTTTAGTAAAAGAAATAAAGTTTAATTTAGGGAAAATATTTTAATTACCGTGGAATGTTTGGAGCGTCTTCTCTGGGAAATCAATGTAAAGTAAAGGAAGCGGAATGCAAAATATAAGAGCAGCAAGTACGATGAGAAATAGCTTTAACATAGCAAATAGCAGGTGAATTCGGTACGAACTGATAGAAATGTACATTATGAAACTCCTTATAGTAAGTTACGTAAAAAGTGAGAAAGAAAGTTAAAATCATACGCATAGACCGATAGACAGCCGTTGTGAATTGCAAAACAGTCGTATCGGGGGAGCAGCGTGGCGAATTGAAATGGAACCACCATCAGGGGTCAACTGACGTAATACTGAGTATCGATAACAAGTGCCTGCATTAGGTAAAGTGTAATGAGCCGTGAATGAATGATGCCGTGAAATTAGCTATCTCAGATTGATGTAATGGGGACGCTCTGAAAGGCGATAGCGATGTAACACCTTTATCAAGATGCGATTGTGGTAGGCTTATGATAGATATCAAAGATCACTTCAGATAAATTTGGGAATTTTCAATCATATCATTCTGTAAATAGTCGATATTAAGTACTGGATTGACAAGGGCTATGCGATGACTATGATATCAGAGTAAAAGGAAGAAGCATAAAAACCTTTCTCTTAGGTTAAAATTCTCAATACTTAATAAGTTTCTTGCATTCCATATAGTCCAAGATTCAAGAATTTTAACACTTAAAATTTAAAACGCTTTATGGGATCAACAGAATTGCATAAAGTAAATCATACATTGAGGGTACAACTACTACGCTACCTTGTATATTGATTCCAATTACCATTCCAGTGTTTCCATACCTTGAAATTGCTGGTCAATCATCATCAAAATTGTGTATTTCAATTTTAAGAAATATTCGTACATTTTGCACATTCAGACATTGGTTTGTCGAAATTACTAACTTACCGCAGCTGATGATATCTTACGAAATTATAATGACTCATCAAAATAATGGACTCTTGAAACTCTGCCCTCGAGAAAATATAAAGTAATCTAGATGTTTGCCAAATTGCCACAGTTTGTGATTGTTCTCATTGGCAACCATGATGAACTTTTATAAAAAATTGGGGATAACGTCTAACATTTACAAACCCTTAGAATACCTTTAGCCTAGTCAATATCACAAATACAGATGACTCACACGCATATGCCTACTCACATGGTTGAAAATCCCATTCATAAGTTTTCCTCATTTCCATACATAAACAAAACAACTTGTCCACACCACAAACAAATCGTTGACCTGACACACCTTCATTCAGTGTCAACGTGTTCAATCTATTATAGACAATCATTAACATATTACGCAACATTGTCTTACGAGACTGCTAATATAGAATTAACATATTCAAATTAACTGACTCATGGCTTGAATGAAGACATTTTGCGACTCCTTTTGTGGTAGCATCGCTTTAATGGTAAATTTAGGTTCCTTTGATTACGCTACTCGTCTCTGTTTATAATTCCCATCCGGTGACTAAACGGAATAGGCCTGTTTTATTGTAGATGAATTTGAAATTTACTCCATCTTGAAAGCATCCTTGACAAAATTAGTCTACGGGACTTGAAAGAAAGCAATGTTACTGATGTTGGAAAAAAAATAAAATAATTATAAATCATTGGGTTATTTATTAAAGCAATAGGGTCTTTTAAAGTGGAACTAGACAATAAAGTAATTACGATAAAGGACCAGTTGACTTGAACATGACTTTATCACTTGCATTGCGTTGCTTAACGCACAGCTGCGCGCCGCTGCATCGCACGCGCACATTTCACAATACGCCATTTGAACAGGACCAATACTAATATATCCATGGTATTATGGCTTAACGAGTAGTTTAGGCCTAAGGATACATACTTAAGTGAGGACCAAATTTGTTTATGGTAGCTTTTCGTATGTGGGCGACAGTAAATAGAGTTAAAATAAGTTAGAATTTTAGATAACGTTGCTAAAGATAATATAATCTACGGCTATAATCGATAAAGTGCTCTCTAAAAATTTTGAGACCATAAATTCGGGAAAGGATCACTACGTAAACAACAAAAAGCTTAAGTAAACTGAAGGGGCGCTTTATTTACAAGAAAGATAAACCACACCAGTTCTTTTAAATGAAGCTGAGACGATATTGTTATAAAGACAACTGACATTTTTAATTTAATTTTATAGGGTGTCGAAAATAAAGCCATTATAACATAACTTTACACTAAAATGATTAAACAACCTACATTAATAACACTAAAAGTTACGTGAACATTACAACAGTAGACCAAACTAAATACACGACGATTGAGAAATAATGACAGCTATAAAACAATTGGAAACCTGCATAACACTGCGATATGGTCCATTATGGAATTGCATCGCATATGCTGCGACCACAGAGTATAAAATGAAAACTATAGAGTGAGCGTATAGCTTAAAGCTCACTGAGCTGAGCGTAAGCAAATGTTTTGCCTGTGCGTAGAACATTCGTTTACCAATCTAAGGTATTTAACGACGGATGTTTATGCGATAACATTGATGGTTCCGAAATTATTAGGTAATATTAGGTTTAAAATCAGTTTTAAAAAAATGGAGCTCTGTGTTTTAATACTATTTTAATGACGAAACTAGTTCATACTAGCTCACAGTTCATACTCTGATGTGCACTCTGTAGTTTCTTATCTATCCTCTAAGGCTGCGACAGATCATTACTATGATTTGCGGCAGAGTCGTGGTCATTGTGGTCTGATTGCTGACTTTACAAACTTACAGTTTCGTTTCACATTCCCCTTTGTAATACACTCTCTAATACTTTTAAGACTGCAGAGAAAGGCTCGATAATTTTGTCATCGGTATCGTTATGATTGTTCGTGCTTCTGATATCACTTTCTTGATGAAATTTCTTGATTTCAACTGTTGTGTTAAGTGCTGTTAGTATTTTAAGATCGTTAATGGGAAAAGTTACGTATGTTTCGATATTAATGCGAAACCTTTGGTCAACCTTTGGGTCGGTTCATTTTGAGGGCAAAATGCACTTATAATTTTTATTTAAGATTATTGTATATTTCACACCTGTGCAGTTTCCAAATTACGTATTAAAACTATTTATTTTAATTGACTGTTATTAAGATCTGTATCGAAAATATTGATAATGTATATTGCTCAAACAATATCTGAGTTTTACACCACACCCAGAAAACTGATCCAAGATTAAGAATAATTTCTTAATCTATTATATAAAGGGGACAAGTATATTGTTATTGAAAATGTAATAGCAGCCATATTGTGACACTACCTCCACGACTATTTTAGTGCCACGGAGAAAAATGTAGATAGTTTATTCTGACTAGTCATTTTCCAAATTATGTTGGAGTCAGCTTCAAAACACAGGTAACCCACCAATACTTGTCTTTAGGATGGAAGTATTATGATTTTAATCTTAATATTTCCCCAGGATCGACAATAAGGGAAACATAGCCTTTTTTTATAACCTTTTAAGTCTTTTCTCACTGCTGGGAAAAGGTCTCCCCTGTCTGACTCCAGACATTCCTGTCTCGAGCCATATGACACCAATCACTTAAGAAGCGATCGATGTCTTCCCGCCATAGCCTTAGTTGTGATAAATGTAGTCATTATGGTCCTAGGATATTAAAGGACTGTACAAGAGACAGCGTTACTCATCAGGTGCAACGAACGCACCTAATCTGATAACGTTTACACTTTATAACTTCACCGGCGTCAGTCATCATAAATTACGCAAATACAACATATGTTTTGAGCAATTCTTTGTGCTGTCTTCAATAAAGATATCGAAGTAGGAAGTACTAACGTTTGCAATAAGCACTCTTTGTTTCAATTACTTGTAAACGATATGCAGATGTTCACTTGAATAAAGGTTTTCACTTTCGTATGATTTCCTTTGTCAAACTGCTCAAATAATAAAGTGAATTTAAATACGTCATCGTCTCGGTTAAAGATTATCATATAACACATGAGCTTAATTCAATTAAATGAAAAATCAAATAAGTAAATTAACGTTTCCAAACCTCTCCCCACACACAACTGGCCAACTGCATTTATTTACCTGTAACAAAAAAAGCAGGAAAGATTATTATAATTTCAATACAAATCTGAAGCACATTTTGACCTCGCCCGAGTTCAAGAGCCCGCCACTTCAATACGTTTCAAGTACGTATGTAATTGAATTATAACCAAAGCCGTCGAAGTACTGTTTGACTGGACATTAACAACTCTTTCTCGAAATAAAACAGGCATGTATAGGGAACATTGCGTTTGGGACGTTGGTTGCATAATAGCGGTGGAATTTTTACTTAAACAATAAGGTAAGGCTCTAAAGGCACGTTCAATAGCACTTTTGTGTAGTACAATGTTGTGACTGTTGCTTGATTTATAAGTAAACATTACAGACTGGAATGTTTTCATTGTTTTTCGAGTATTGCTAAAGCAAACCTTTCATTGGAATTTCGAAAAATAATGGATGGGTTTTTAAATTCATTTATTTGCAGTATCAGACCCTAAGTCGCCTTATATTCGGATAGACTTTGATAATTATAGAACTTTGGCGAAGTTGTGTTGAAAGAATATTATTATAGCAGCATAAACGTTTTTGCTTCACAAATGCAATGTCCTTACTTTCAAAAAACATAATTCGAAGTATACACGACCTCAGACAGACTAAAACAAATTATATATCCGTTACTGCTACATATTATTTACGTACTCGCATTATATGAGCAATTTCCGTTCATGAAATCGATACGTAACACAGTAACACAGTAGTAATCGATCATCTGTCAAATAACAAATTATAAACATATAATTTATTTGACGAATTAAATGAAAGTCCATTATTCACACCTGTTGTGTGAGCTGAAATGTGAAGTGATCTAACCGAGTGTTATACAACTGGCAATCATGATGTGGTTGGCAACACTGTTTAATTGCAATATTGGAAGAAAAAAAATCTTTGTTATTAGTAAAGGGGATAAGGTTGACTGACGAGATAGATAAAATGTTGGTCTTTGTTAAAAACAAGGTTATGTCAACTTTGAGTCCTATGCCTTTAAATAACACAGAGTAAAGATTAAGAACGGTGACATTTTCTGTTCATTTTACATTATTAATTTTGATTAAGTAGACAAAATTAGTGCATATAACTTAAACTCATATTGCGCATATGAAAGAAACATCTAGGTATAGAATCCTGACAACTATAACATGCTAAGGATAATGAAATTAAAATACATTTAGGAAATGTACACTTATTACTATAATTACATTTTGATTGACTTCAGGAACATAATAACTAACTTGAAGATGTATTACATAAATAAAGAACAGCCTTCAAACATGAAGGGAAGGAAACACCAATTTGCGTATGACTGATAGACACAGACAAAGCATTTGTAATTGCTATACGTACTTGCTTGAACCAGATTATAATTGAGCATTAGACCTTGGAAGTTAACCAAGAACAAAGAGTTATATTAGTTTGTGTACAGTGCTGTTGCAAAACGGATTTACTTATCGAAATATATTGTACTGTAGAAGTACAAGAAATTTCTGCAGCGGATATAACTTGTTAAGCTGTGCATAAGATGGATAAATCAAGTACTTTAAATCACGATTGAACTAAACAACTAAGAACACGCCATGACAATCATTGTAAATTATACACAAGTCAAGGATATGCAAAACTTGAAGTTAGACAGTCCAGGCCAAATCTTGATGATCATAAGGTTGAAAATGCAGGAAGTGAATTGAAAGATCAAAGCATCAATGGTCTAGTATTACCTCTTTGCAGTTGAGCCAAAACCGACCATAGTAACGAAACGGAGCCAAAAATCTATCACAATGTAGCCACAGGTTGTTCACCCCGTATGAAAATAAAATTACGTTCAATCATCTGACACCCACATCATATTACTAATTCATTTACTATTCGAGTATAGTGCGTCCCACGTGCTTTTTGGAGTATTCTCTCATTATGGCAGACAAACAATATGGATATGACTTGATAATTAATTCTATGTAGGTCAAAGACTGACAGGTAGCATTTATGATGTTGACTATTTGGAATGTGATTGTCTTCACAATATTAACTAATAAGGTAATTCTGATAAGTAAAGTTTGCGTAATAATTATGGCAGGAATCATGACGAATTTTCAACTAGACACATCGAAACCATCAGTCATAACAATTAAACAAATACATACAACCGATCACACAAACATTAACCACATAACACAGAAATGAATTGAGCTGACTTCCTTATTAATTAATCTTAATTACCAAACTGATCAAGTCATTAATATTTCAGGGTGTTACGCCAACAAATTTCGTGTGACAAAAATAAAAGTCTCGCAATGAAAGTGAGAATATGTCACGTTACATTACCATCTTAAACTGGCGTGTAAATGTGGTCTGATTTCATATGTTTAACTTTTAAAGCCACGATAAAAAAGTGTTGGAGAACTCATTCGAATGAACTCATAGAAATCTGATATCTCGTGTCATTTCTTTTATGTTTAGATACTTGTTCTAGTCGTTACATATGCGATTATTTCAGTAATAATGGAAAGTTTGCGGTTAGCTTATTTGCCTGCAATAATAGTTAGCAGATAAAGATCTTATAGTAACTGAATATGCCTATATTCTGGTTCATTAAGAAAGCCACTTTTAAACTCGACGAAGCCAATTTGAAGTAGACGGGTATTCCAACTCTTCCTAATTAAATATTAACGACTTCATAGACAAGTTAGTTTAGAAACATTGTTTGCAGACACTTTCATAAATTAAGAGCCGTTATTAACAGTAAAACGTTTCGAGCGAGAGCTACTCGGCTTGAATCCGCGGCTTCGGGCGATGTGTGATGAGGTCAGCTCTAGATAGTTATTGTTCATTAGATCCTGCTTCATATACTAGATTTTCAACCAACCTAAATAGAACAATGAAAATAAATATGGAAAAGCTATCTTTGTGTACATATGCACCAGATTAACTATATCCAAAATTGGTTAGAATTTCGAATGGATAGTATCTCTAGTAATTGATCAGGTTTCCTGACCTGACAAAAGCTACTATGTCGTAACCGCGTACAGATTTATTCAAATTCTAATTGTTCCGAACGATACAATACGAGTTATATTCAAATTCAGACAAAATTGGCTTATTCTTGTACTTTAGTTAGATGTATAATGCAGTTAGTGGTTAGGCCACGCGGCCAAGCGTAGCAACCGATGGCCGTAACTCGTGGGCAATACGTTGGCCTCAAGTTGACGGCATTCGCTATTCCGGCGTGGCTACCACGGTTGAGAAAATCTAGTTTTTTGTACACTTTGCACCTTTAGGTTTAGTTAGAATGAGCAGACTCAGGTGGTTATTTATGAAAATTCCTACTTGGATGCAAGTTTACAACAAATAAAATAACTCAGGTCAGTAACCAAGTAAATAAAAATTATTTACTGTACAAGACGATAAGCAGGTTAGATTGGAATTTGGACTTTGATAAATATGTGCTGATAAAAGCAAATTGCCTGCATCGGTGTTCGAATGACCAGCGGTATTGTAAGCAGACAATTTGCCAAGTAGAGCCAGTTCGTGCGGAAATATACTGCCCAGCTATTAGGTTAGTCACAGACGTTTATTCTCATGATCTGCTTGTAGCAATTCCAGAGATTTACAAGTTCCCTACTGTAACGCGAGTGGGTGGAGCCCTGATTCTAAATCATGAAGCCACTTACAGCATAAAAGACAAATTGAGCCATTTTGTCTGTTTCAACATCTATATTATCTACCACTGTATCCTGAACTCTCGAATAGAACCGTTGTTCGATATTTTCTTCGCTAACTATCTGTTTCTTGGAAGACACAGATGAAGTTAAATTGGTTATGCAGGCCTCAAAGGGCATTGTCGATTTACGAAGATGACGCAAGGAAATATCGGCAAAAACTTATGATAGCATTATCTATTACCGCTAGAGCCGCGAGGTATTTGTTCAGCGACTCGTGTTAGAATGTTAGGAGATACTTATGTATTGGTGTTGGGTTACGGAAGTCTGTACAACTGAATAGGCACTTGAGCTTGTGATTTCTATTGAATTGCTTTTAAGAGTAGCCGCTGAAGTGATAAAACATGTCGAATGCTTAAGATAATAAATATTTCATTGAAGCTGCATTCTCGCTTAGCGTTTAATTTGAAGTTATTTTTATGTTCGTTATGATGTCAGAGATTCGGAAGAGCATCGAGTGTTAGCGTGTTAAAACGTGATTCGAATCGTACAGGAAGGTAAAAACAATGACCTTGAGAAGTCGACGCTAAAATGCGCTTTGTATTTTGTTCAGTGTTGATATTTCGTGAGATCATCAATATAATCGCTATACGAATTATCAGATACTTGATATTGTATTTGCTCCTTCAGAGGTTGTTTAACTGACAGCTCAGTGTGTTAAATAAACAAAAATAATATCATTTACTTCTGTGTAATATAAACCATGTAGTTCTTTCAGTAATTCATTCCGAATATCTTAGAGTTAGGTTATACGGTACTAACACTACTACTGTTCTTCAAAATAAAGGTGAAACTAAAGTAACAATGATACAAGTTAATTCTAACGATAAGCTAGATAGTTGTGAAGACAACAAACAAAAAACGATAAAAGCTGTAGACGCAAGAACAACCGACGACAATGATGATATTCTCGCAAGAGTCTCGGAACGGTGTTAACAGAATGATATTCTTGTACTAGATAGTATTATAAGGAAGTGTTTTTATTGCTAGTTAGCAACGGAGTACTAAGAATGAGATCACCGGTGTATGATTCATTTAATCAATTAATTTATTACAAGCATAACATGTTTCTAGTTGCTCATGCCATTGACCTATATAGAGATCTATTTTGAAACAACAATTGCTCTTTCGTTATAAAAAGTTTTGAATAAATTTATTTTAAGATGAGTTTCGAACAAATGAGACTACAGAATAATAAAACGAAGGAGTAAAAAAAAAAACATGATGCTGTTGAATTGACCAGCAATCATAGGTACATTAAAGCAGCAATGCAAATCTTATGTAAAGCGTTTTGAAATTATTAAAAAGCTTGAAAGTGAAATAATACGTTGATCGTAATAAATCAAAGATAATTAACCGGAATAAGTAAATCAGCAATTAAGAGACATAATTAGAACCAACAGTGAGTTATACTGGAGAAAGGAAATTTTTGATCCAGAAAATAGATTATCCAATCGCGGAAGTTTAACAAATCGTGCTGAGTTTTATCAATAAACATAACTCAATCTATTTAGCTGCAAATTTATCGGGCGGGTACAACACGAATAATTCTAAAGCTTGGTGTGGTAATTGGGAGCAAATCATTGAACGTGCAGACAAATTAACCTACATGTTTCTTGGTTTAGGTTGACGCTTCTGCGATGATGGCAGTCGAACCGACGGCATAACGGGACAACCACGTGATCCCGATACAGAGCATGGCATCCGCAAACATCATTGTTTATCAACCGGTTTAACCAGCTTTAATTAACATTTCGCAAGCTGTGCAACTTAATCCAGCAGCAGCATTGATTAATGAACAAATAATGATCGGAGAAATTCATGTAACTCTAATTACAAGTAAGACTACTGCAAGAGAAAGACTAGAACCTAACGGCTAACTGGATTTTAGAATTAGTGTTAACTTTAGTCACCCTATTTAGTATTATTATCAGTGTTGATAGCAACAATTTATGATCACAATTGAGCTCTGACCAATGTAAGTACTAGCAAATTTGTAGGCCACATTGTTGCAATAATCAAAACCAATTGCTTGACAACCTTTAAATGACGTGACGCATTGATATCATATTTCTAGTACACATTTTGTTAATTAAGGTTATGTATACACAATTAATCTCTGTTGTTCATTTGAGAAGTTTCACGTTTCAAATAATGCTCATATTTTCTGCATTCAATGCAATTTTGTTTTGCAAGATAACCTTCACGGACTGTCAAACACAGTTGAAGGATTAAATATTGCCAAAAAATCTTGTAACTACAAATAATTCTCACAATGATACCAACTACACAGTTAAAGAAGATGTCGATTGTAAAGGTAATGATGAGTAAGCCAATGCTAATTAAAACGAAAAGGCTTTAACACATGAAGAGAAAGCAGTTACCACAAAGCCTGAACACAGCAAAGGATTCAATGGTACATTCGATTATCCTTTGAAAGCCGACGATAACGCTAGATAATGTTCTGTTACAGATAAAATATTGATCGGCGATTCAATAAAGCTTCGTTATGAAGTGCGACCTACCATGGTGTTATATCTGGAACGGTGTATTAAGGCCAAGAATTGTTACCATGGAAACCAGTTTAACTGAACGTTTTGTGCATTTGTTTGTTGGGCTTTGTGTGATTTGTTGAAGTGTCACATAAATAATGTAGTATTGTTTGGAGTTTTATGTTTTGACTTCAATGATGTATTAGTTTTGGGGATACTTGTGTTGTTGCCGTTGTTGGGCTCTGTCATGTTCCAAAAAGTGCATAAATTTGGATTAAAATTGTTAAATGGTTTATTTTTCTGTGTGAAGTACCTATTAAGAAATATAGTAGCTGTCATTTTTGAGTAAAGTATAAAACACTGTTTATGTAAAGCATAAAAGTTGCTCAATGCTTATTTTGTTTAGGGCATTCGTTGTGAGGACATGCCCTGTTATAGGCGAACAACGTAGATATCACAGAAAAATAATAAATGAAATATAAATTCAATACATAACCTTTCATATATCCGATAACATTATAGAACATTGTTTTCAGCACACAGACTATCTGATAAAACAAATCCTTTAACAAGATATCGTATGACATTGACATGCAGTTATGTTCTGTTAATCAGAGAATGCAGTCGATATTAACATGTCCAATGTTTTTCATTTAAATCAATTTCATCTAGCGCTTTAAATGACGAGCGTTCTATTTAATTAGTAGTAATATAATCTACATTAGCTATTAAGCAATAATCTTATCTATTCTTAAGTCTAAATGATTTTGATTCATGTGTCATTCTAATCCTTGATTATATTCCATTTATGTAACACCAATTCAAATAGAATTTCCATTTACAAGTGCCTTGTCTATTGATTTCATCACGGCGTCAAGAGCTAGATGTTGCCGACACCATGACACAGGCATCTTCGGAATCGATTCCGTCGATTGCATCATCATCGATATACGAATCGATTAAATCTAAATCGACTCCTCATACAAAGGTTTCTACTTAACGTGTAAGCCCGTTAATGGCATGCGTCATTCCGACTGCATTACGGCCCTAGAAGCCGCATTAGCTTCAACACTTTCTCGTTGTCTATCATTGTTCAGTTCCTATACCACATCAAGAGCTTGCAACACCTCTATTACCACGCATAGGGTTGCCATGGAAACTACATTTATAATACAAATTCGAAGTAATTTAGAACAGAGTTGTTTGGATGTTCTCTTAGGTATCGTCGCATTCTGTTAGGGTTACTAACATTACAAATATTTCAAATCATGACATTTGTTTCTATTCAACTTTTTAAGAGAATATAACACTAGTTAAAATAAGATAATGATGTGTTTGCCAACCTTACTTAAGCCTAAAACCATTAGTCACTGTTAAGTCTCAATATAGAGCTATTGATTAGACATCAAATATTAGCATATTAGATTTGTGATAAATCTTAGAAGGTGAAGGTAATTCTAGACTCAGTAATAAATAGTTGAGCCATTGAAATGTAGTGCTAGTTAGACATGATGTTGATATATTTCCTACTAAAGTGCAATAGAGAAACTTAATACACGCTAGCTTTAATACGCGGCTTTGCTTTGGTGTAATTAAAACATTTGGGTCGTTCAGCCAAAGAAGTAGGTTGAATTAGAAACAAACAATGATAAATATAGATTTATAAACAATAACAAATGGATTAAGGTCTATTGTTATCTTATCTTTATTAAAGCAAAATATAAATGAGGAAGTCGGAATCGTCTGATACACTACGCAAATGAAAGTAAATCTTTAAACAAAATTATAGAACGATATGTATGGTCAAGCTATGGGAACCACGAATATTTATAACCTCACTGTTTGTCGATATAATCAAGAGATTAAAATTGATGGTGAAAGTGTCATCAAAGAGACATAAGAGTTTATAACAGTTATGCAATGTTTTAATAATAGAAAAAAAATTGAGAATCAAACAAAAGAAAGTCAACACTTCACATTTGGAATGGAAACGAATTGTAAATAACCAATTAATAACCACGGACCATATATGTACGAAAATCATAATTTCTCGAATTTCTACTCCACCTACGCATTGCAACGGAATAAGTAAATAAATTAGAATTTTATTAAATACAAATATATGTTTATGTGTATTGAACAAAAGCAAATACCGTCTGAAAATAACAACAAAGAACATCAGAATTTAAATTGCGATTAGTTATGGTTTACAGAAGTGTTATTCCTTAAATATGATGCGTTAAATCGATTTGTCTAAAGCATTTTGGTGTCATTAACTTCGCAAAACGAATTACTCTGCATGTTATATAATGGGTTTATGTGAAACAATGTACCAATTTGTGCAAATAGGTAACAATCATGAAATATTCTAACTTGATACCGTAAATGGTCCCCAAAAAGGCTATGGGAAATACAAGCATGTTTACAAAACATTAGGTCGTACCCAATTGAATTCTATTAGAGTCGTATAAAGTCTAGACAAATTCTAGATAATGCTAAACATTTACTTGATTGACAGTACACCTCCAAGTATCAATTACTTTAACGGCCTGGCCATGTACGACTCCGTAAAAGAGAAAGTATGGATTTACGAGAGAAGCAAAATTTTACAGTAACGTCGTTCAAGTAATTGAAAAATATTTCCTGCCAATGCGATGGAAACAGATTTAAATGACGCCATCCCAACAAGTGATATGATACTTCAAGTAAGTGAAAGTAAAAAGGACAAGTTATTAAGAATAAATAACGACATGTAAATAACGAGGGTTTTGAATAAAGGATTTAAATTCTTTGTAAAATGCCAGCACTAAAACCTTTTGTCATATTAGCAGCACCACGCTAGATAAAACCCTTGCCTTACACAGTATTAAAATATGACAATATACAAAATAAACAAAACAAAGCATCATTTGTAACACTTGTAAGACAGCAAACAAAAGCCGACAGACATAACACTAGAACCTAACATTATTTAATGCAACATTGTACCATGATTTATCGCTCGAAAGGACAATGTACAATCGATTTTATTGTTACCGCATCGATAAATCCATTCGAGTTATTAGAATTAAGAATCGAAATGCGCGAGAATCGATTTATGCATCACGTTATACGGAAATAATTATAGAAGGATTCGAGCTCTTCGCAGCGACAGTGAAATTGTCATGAGTATTCGTAAATTGTACGTTTGTCCGTCTAATGGCTCCATCATTTACTTTCCTTCCGTCACTGGTAGGAAGACATTTGAAGGAAATTGATTTTGATGTGATTATGTTAAATACGTCATTGACGAGGTCACGGAGCAAAACGTTCCGTAAGCTTAATTGTTTCCCTACTACCTGCCTGAGTAATGGGCCATTTTCTAAGTACAGTAAATTGCACTGTCCGGGTACGGAAATTAAGAAAACAAGGCATTAAGTTTCTGGACTAGAACATCGTTGATTTCAGCATTCAAATCACCACTTATACTTCTAAGCGGTTGGGTGGTCGACTCAAAATTAATGATACTCCAAAATGAAACATATTTGTCAACACAAGCCGTAACAAAAACAGATATAGGAAGCTACTAAAAGTCGCTTCTTATCTCGCGCAAGACAAACAGTAGTTCGGTATCGGGTCGACAAATGACACGCGTGATTTACGATGCCCTTCCTAGTAACGCGGCAATCATGGCACGACCCACGAACTGATGATGAGAAGACATTCACTACTTTGTAATCACAATGAAAGCTTTATACTCTTTAAGAGGTTATAATAATGCTTTTACAGCTACTTGCAAAGGGCTCCCCATAATTAAAATCTGTATAGACCTTTCAGCGATTGTAACAGTTGATGAACAATATGTACATAGCAACAGTCATAGGCTGGTCGCTATATCTTATTTAATAATCGCATACAATGTGACTGCCCTAGGTCACGTTGCCCATAAAGCTAGCCAATCAGAATTGGAGCCTTAACTGCGATAACTAACTTGAATTGTGGTGTCGTAAACTCCAGGTGGACACAATCGGAGTTCACTAGTTCAGAGTAATATAATAATTTCAATTTGCATACCGTTATCGGTACTATTGTCCTATAAACATTATTTCAACTAACCTATGTTTTAACAGTAACGGAGTTGTTTTACAATATTGCTTCATTTCAAATTACATCACGATCTTCTTCTTCTTCACGTTTAGGAGATTTAGTAGCACAAATGCATTTGGTAACTTAATTACTGTAACTTGCAAAAGTTTTTATGGAGACGATTTCACTCTTTTTATGTTTACAAATAAACCTACATCAGAAATAGGCAATCTCTTTGTTTTTATGGAAGTTTTTACTTGTTTACAAAGTGTGTTTGAGCAATACTTTTTATGTTACTATTAAAGTGCATAATGTTTGTTTGTTTAATGTTTACACTGTTATATCTTAATGTAACTTAATAATTACACGGGCATAAAAGTAGCACCTGCAAAATGTCATCATAACATTCGTCGGAAATTTGTATGTCAAAATTGTATCATAGAGTTACAAGATGAATTAAGACTGTACTTACTAGTACATTCAATAGTAAAATTAATGAACCGCACTGAACGAGGGCGACAGTCAAGAAAAGCAATCAAACATATTATCACAGTAATGTTCAACAAGATTTTCATAGATTCACTTATCACAAATCCTGGACCAGAAGATTATCATTAACATAGTCAGTAATAGAGATACCTACTCCCAAAGGTAATCATATTAGTATACAGGGTGTTAAGAACATTCTGTCCGACCCGAAAAGGTGTTATAGGGGCCACAATCACATGCACAATCAAAATATTAATTATGGAATATTCGTGATAGTGACAATAGTTCTGAATTTTGAAATAACCATTTTTTGCCGCAAAGTACCCTAAATTTTAGATTAAAACAGAAATTACAACACCATTATCGTCGGTATTACAGGCGGCCTTTTTATCATTAAGCCAGGTCCTATGAGAACGCCGACTCCCTAACCCGGCTTTTCAGGAAACAAAAATCAGTTTACATATTTTATTTAGATTTTCCAATTTTTTATTTACATTAATGGTATCAGATATCAATACCTAACAACACCTTAACAGATCGGACAAGGTTTTCTTAACACCCTGTACGAGCTGTTATGAATGTAAGCAATAAGTTTACAAGCTACCACAATTAACCTTTATCGACCCGAGTAATGAAACTGAAGATTTCTTTTGAAGATTTACTGTTATCTCTGATTATGCAACGGATTACTGTAATGTTACTGTTTGTTTTGTCTGATTTAGTAACTGTGTTTGTAATGTATTGTCGTCTATTGGTAATTTATGTAATGCTTGTATGTGAATAGTTTATCTTACGACAATAATTATAAATTTAATAATACTGCTGAGTTTTATTGGATGTTTTGTACACGGTCGGATTAAAATGATTGGTCAAGAACAATTTACTATACAAAGTTAAATGTATGGGAGCATATATCTTGGTATGCTATTGCCCTGGTTGGAGGCTTTGAGATCCTCCCCAAAATTCCGCTGAAGCAGTCAAAGCCTGCGCTCTAGCTAAGTGCAAAGTAACCAAAAAAAGTGTGCTAAAATATAGGGGTGATGCATAGTTTTAATCAATATATTCTTACTTTCATATATCAGATACGGTTTTAGTCACAGCCGGGTCAAAGTGAGGCGATCTTGTAAATTATAGTTCTTGTCATATAATAATTGAGAAAGATGAAATCGATTGTAATTTACGAGATTGGTATTAACTAACAAGATAGAAAAGCATGGACTCAGACCCACATTACTATTCATATTTTAATTGATTCCCTGAACTTTATGATAATTATAAGGTAGAAGTTTGTTATGCTGTTGTATGTAATTCATCTGATAACATGCTCGACGGACATCGGTCAGCCGGTTAGACGGGATTCCGTCATCAAGGTGACATTAACATAAATTCAGTCTCTCTCATTACTTAGAAGAATAGATTTACGATTTGCGATGTTATCTGACCATGTGTGATTTTGACTGAGCTTTTGAGCAATTAAGGCGGATATTTCTGTATATTTTTTAGTTAGTCACATTAAGTTAAGTGCTTAATTATGTTTCATTGACCTTATAGGCTGGTAAACTGCTTTGAATATATTAAGAATTTGTAAGTAGTTGCTTATGTAGATAATTAATACTAATAGCGTCCGTAGTGCTGTAAATTACGTTTATTTTATATCATTGTCCCAAAACTGAAATCTTTTCTAGCAAACTTTAGATACTAATCACGAATAATCCATAAAATGAATTCTACATAACAACTAGCTCATTAACTCTGTACTGTTAGTAAAACCGTCACAGTTATGCAAACGAACCTTACTTATAGGAACTAATCATCATTACTGTACCCACGAACTTAAACAAATCCTTCAAAACAAACTAGTGTTCGTGATCTGGTCCTCGTTGCAATGATTTACAGCGAACGTTGCGCGTGCGCAGCCTCACTCGGCATTCATCGGCTGTGCTCGGCAATCATCGGCGTCGGCCTGTCTCGTCGGTCACGAAGTTCGTTAGGCCATTGTGGAAACCTTGAGGTTACCTTAAATGGTGTAATGTATGAATGTGGATTACATGAACTGATGTAAAGTCGGAAATAATTGGGAAATGCATTGACCTGCCCGCCTTGCTTATATAAAAGGTGAACCCTGTGTACTCAATTTACTGAAATTGCACACAGTGCCACCATTTTATAATCTCTTCATTTCAGTGATCGGTAGGCTATTAATAACGTTAAAAACTATGAACAGTAATAACTCCTGTATCTGAAAGTTGAAGTAAATAGAGGAAAAGGAAAATAACTGTTACAATCCTTTTATTAAATAGTTCTTATCCTTTTTACGAGATACCTATATCAAATAAATCAATTCCTTTTTTTAGGTCTATTAAAAACACTATGTGAAACAGAATGCTAATTTAAATGACAAATGAAATACGTTCGCAAGACAAACGATCACTAGTAGCATTGATTATGCTTACAAGGTTTCATATTATATTACACACTGATATTTAAGGCGTGGGAATGTTAGGCTGTATACACAATGGATATATTTCCAAACGCAAATAACTCAGCAAAAAACATCGCATTATTAAATTAAGGCTATGTACACACAATAGTGTTTCACAGTTCGAATAATAGAACTGACAAAAGCACATCGCATATACAGGGTGTTAAGAAAACCCTGTCCGACCCGAAAGGGTGATATAACGATTATTGGCTGCAAAATTCCCAAAAAAAAATTCCTAAATTATTTGAATTGATAATTATGGCACCATTTTCGTCGGTGTTATTTGGCGTCGTTTTGTTTGATCATTGGGCAGCACCTGTGACGACCCCGACTCACTACCTCGCCTTCTGAGATTTTTTTTTATCATGTTATAATTTTTCATTTTTTTTACTTTAATGGTATCAATTATCGATACTCAACACCTAAACGGATCGGACAGGGTTTTCTAAACACGCTGTATACATTATACGTAAAAAATGTTTTGGATTACGTAATTTTAAATTAGTGTTTAATTGGCTAGAACGGTTTTGATGTCATATTATGCAAAAATTAGTATAATCTGACATGGATTCGTTTTGGTGTTACGATTAGTGTAAATGAATAACTAATGAGTTAAACATGATTAATCTAAGTCAGATCATGTTATGATGTAAGTAATGCTTAATTATTTTGATTTAAATATGGACTTTTTTAATTTTTTTTGTGTAGATTCGAATGTTTTTGTATATAACTCGATGTGTGTTTTACAAATTTTATAATTTTTGTAAACACAAAATCTGATTTTGCATGTACAATTGTACGCTGAACTGAATAATAGACAATTTTAATATTTTTTTAATATTTAGTTTTGATAGAAGGTACAAGGTTTCGATAAAACCTAGTTCCTCATACCCCAGTTCTATTAACTAATAAAATTAATAGTTTACAGTTTGATACGCGTAACTAATATGTTTGAGCGTACCTTTGTTCTAAACTTAATGGTTTCAGTGTAAGCATGTATTGTGAACTAACAAGAATATTGTATTGGTTTGTCTAAATTGGCAGGTAATATGGTACACAGCTAAATATGAACTCTATTGTTAGATCATTAAAGAACATTTCTCATAAATAGATGGAGCTGAATCCAACAGCGGTATAATTAAGGGTTGTAACGTATCACCAATCAATAATCATACCGTAGAAGACTTAAAACAAAAAAAAAAACTAAAGTTATTAACAGATAGAACATAGTTAAAAACCTTTAATAGTCGCAGCTGCAAACAAAACCGATCAAAACATCGGAAACCACGAACCATCAGTAAAAAACTTGGGGTACGGAGTAATATACACAAAAAAGTATAATTATGAAACTAGCTGGTCTCTACCCCTCTTCAAATGTTTACACAACATGCGCTACCCCGCATCTGAACGACGGAAACACGATATTTATTATAGATAGCAGAGAGTAGTGTGGATACAGAGATTTTTAACATCTCACTAAGCTAAATTCAAAATCAGGTGTTACTTAGTCGAGATCTATAACCTTATCATGATGTATTTTTCATGACACTTAATTCTCACTAAGCACTAAGAAAAAACCTGAATATTTTTTATTAATAACATAATATTTATCGCTTGATGTTACAATAGAACTATTTATATTGTAATAATTAATAGGTACAGCTCTCATCGGATGACTGCTGGTTGTAGAGTCTATTTTAGAAGTTTAGAAAACATTCTCATAATACAATAAATTATATTTTATTTTGAGTACAGCATTGTGTTGGAGACGAATAATTTCACAAGCTTGATTTTGTTATGGCTTTCGTAAGATATCTTAAATAATCTTCAAAGTCCAAAGTGCATAGATATTAAAACTCACACGTAAATCTGATAGGCTTAAAATATCGATACGTATTTACTACTGTAAATTGCGTATTACACAATAATAATAATAATAACCCCCCTGTGGGGCCACCTTGACGTGGTGGGGGGGCTTACGGGAAGGCATGAACTATTAAATGGTCAGTAACACCTTGACCACACCCTGCAGTCTTCAGAAGGCAGGAGATACAATAAGCCATTAACACCTTGGCATTACCCTTTCCTACAAACGGTCCCAAAAACCCTAAATCAATGTTCCCTACGGGACCACCTTGACGTGGTAGGGAGCTGACAAGAAGGCATGAACTATTAAATGGTCACTAACACCTAGACCTCACCCTGCACTCTTCGGATGGCAGGAGATACTATAGGCCATTAACACCTCGGCATAATATCAACAAAAGGTCCCAAAAACCTAAAAAAAAAAAAAAAAAAAAAAAAAAAAAAAAAAAAAAAAACCCCAAAATTAAGAAAATATGGTACAGACAAGAAGCTCAACGAAACGGCCCCAAGTCCCCGGCGGGTCTAGCAGCAGCTCTGGCGATGACGGAAGCCAGCCTGCAGCTCGACCTAGGGGTGCGAAGAATCTCCGGGAGGCGATTTCTCCTCGTCAAACGACTACGGCAACGAATATGGAACCCGAAATGCAAAGCGATACGGACAGAAATTCAGCAACACCATCACCATTTAGTGTATTTGAGTCTCCGAGCTCATCACCACAATTCTATCAGGCTTCATCCCGGTCGAGTACCGTATCACCTGTACCTGAGGATGTTGTGCAGGAGGCTAGCGCCACTATATCCGCACCCGCCACAGGTACAAACCGTGCGCGAAAAAGATGGACACAAGAGATGAACAAGTTTATCTGGCGCACGTACCTCATAGCCACGAAATTAAACACTAGCAAATTGTATTTAGATCATCTTTACCACGAATTTTCACAGACATATCCTCAAATGGAAGCATCTAGGCAGAGATTAGGTGATCAGTGTAGAGCGATTGTTAGAAATCAATTACTAGCACAGGACATCCTAGATAGTATCAAAGATGAAGTTGCGGCGCTTTTACAACAGCCACAAACGGTTTCGGTAACACTATCCCTCACACAAAACACTACCCAACGAGGACATAGAAGAAAGTGGACCACAGAATATAACGAAACAATTGTTAGAAACTACTACGAAATAACAAAATTAGGTGAAAACAGATCAGCGTATCGGCAACCACTTCACCAATCAGTAATAGCAGAACATCCTGAGCTTTCGGAAGTTAGCGAGCAGCGTGTTTCTGACCAATTGCGAGTGGTTCTTAATAACAAAATGATTAGCGAACAAAGGCTTAATCAAATACGCGATCAAGTAGCCATTAGACTTAATTTAGCGCGTGATAGTGATGAAAATAGGTCTCTTAATAGCTCCATTCATACGAGAAACACGGATGAAACCAACTCACCTACTGTAACAACACAACTTTTAGAGTCTCAATTACAAAGTCCTATAGAAGTACATGAAAATATAGTACCTAGAATTTTAGATTCAGAAAAAATCAGAGAGCAATTTAGGGCCACGTTACATAAGTTTGAGGATACAAACCCCAATATGCGACCTTATATACCCAAACAAAAAACATCTAGGAAACAAGCCCAAATTGTTCAGTTTATAAATACAGAAATATTACCACAATATATAAAAGCAGACCAAAATTTTGAGACCTTTCATACTATTATTTATTGTGCAGCGTATACTGCAGCTATTTGTAATGGCACTAAAATTCGGGAAGGAGATAACTCTCCTAACCAAAATAAAAGAAGAGTGCCTGCCTGGCAGAAGCGACTGCAGAAGAAGATATTAGAGACTAGAAAAGACATTGCAAGAATGTCAGAATACATTAGAGGAAATAGAAGTAGTAGAATTATAACATTAGTAGAAGCAATAAAGAATAAACATAGAATACATTCACAACACGAAGAACCTAACACAAACAATGAACACTTTTTAGATACCCTGAAACAAAAACTTAATGCAGCCGCGAGTAGGCTAAAAAGATATCTTAATTGCACACTCCGCAAGACGCAAAATGCACAATTTTTAAATAATCAGAAACAGTTCTACAGAAACCTGTCTTTGCACACTCAAAATTTTAGAAATACAGAATATACGGCACCGGCCCCTTCAGCAGATGATTTGTGTGAGTTCTGGTCTAGCATTTGGGCTGTTCCGGTGCAACACAATTCAGAAGCTGATTGGCTGCGGACAGATTGTAACGTTAGGGACAAAATTACAGAAATGCAATTCGAGCACATCCCTTTTGATGTATTTATGTATGTACTAAAAAAAACTCAGAATTGGAAAGCGCCAGGAAGTGATCGCATTCACAATTATTGGTATAAAAAACTAACATCTATTCATCCATTACTATACAATCACATAAATTATTTCATTCAGACACCAGACTTAATCCCAAAGTTTGTAACACAAGGAATTACATACATGATAGCTAAGGACACAGAACACCAAAATCCAGCAAAGTACCGGCCCATTACATGCCTACAAACAGTGTACAAAATACTCACAGCCTGCGTCGCTGAGCTCATACACAAGCATTCCTCTGAAAATGACATCTTATCAGAGGAACAAAAGGGGTGCCGCAAAAGTAGCCAAGGCTGCAAAGAGCAGCTTATTATCGACTCAGTTGCGATGAAGCAAGCCATAGCTCAGAAAAGGGACATTAATACTATGTACATAGACTACCGCAAAGCTTTTGACTCTGTGCCCCACAGCTGGCTTATCCATGTTCTCCGACACTACAAAGTCCACTCCTCACTCATCCACTTTCTTGAAAAGTCTATGCAACGCTGGTCAACAAGACTGAGAACCGTGGGCTGTACGTACACTGAAACTGATGAGATTCCTATAAGACGTGGAATCTTCCAGGGCGATGCTCTGAGTCCTTTGTGGTTCTGCCTAGCACTCAACCCACTATCACACATGTTAAACCGTTCAGCATCCGGCTATGATATTACTACACCACAGAAAAACATAAATCTCACCCATCTTATGTATATGGACGATATAAAATTATTCAGTAATACTCCACAGGCCTTGCACCAGCTTGCTGATATCACACAATTGTTCTCAAATGATGTACGAATGGAGTTTGGCATTGATAAATGCAAAACGTTATCTGTGCAAAGAGGCCAAATAATTCCAAATAATTATGTATTAGACTCAGGCGACGTTATTGAACCGTTAGAAACCAACACTTCTTACAAATATTTAGGATTTCAGCAAGCCAGACAAATACACCAAAAAGAAACCAAACAGGATCTTAAGACAAAATTTAGGCACCGACTTAACGGTATATTTCGGTCGCAGCTTAGTTCACGCAATCTGTGCCAAGCGATTAATAGTTATGCTATTCCTGTTTTAACTTATTCATTTGGCCTAATAACTTGGACACAAAATGAACTTCTTTGCCTCCAGCGTATCATAAATACTTCTTTGACATCTCACCGGAAGCACCACCCAAGATCGTGCGTGCAAAGAATGACCCTCCCAAGAGATGAGGGGGGACGAGGTATTATTGATGTCGGCAATTTGCACAATAAACAAATTTCAACTCTCAGGCACTATTTTTACGAACATGCAGAACGCTCTACATTACATGAAGTAGTTACAATAGCGGACAAGCACCTCACACCACTAAACCTTGCAGATAGGAACCAGCAACGTAACGAACGGATCATTGACATGAAAGAAAAGATCGCTTCATGGCAGCAAAAGTCGCTACACGGGAGACACCGTCACGACCTGCAGCAACCACATGTCGACAAAGTTATGTCGAACGCATGGTTGCGACGTGGCGAGCTCTTCCCGGAGACGGAAGCTTTCATGATGGCGATCCAGGATCAAGTCATTGATACCCGAAACTATCAGAAATATATAATACGCAACCCTAACTTTGCTAATGATTCGTGTAGACATTGTCATTCTGGATCTGAAACGATCCAGCATATAACTTCTGCATGTAGATCCCTAGCCCAAAGTGACTATAAACACCGTCACGACCAGGTAGCTGCCATTATACACCAACATCTTGCTCATAAACATAATTTTATACCGAAAAAAGATCCCTATTATAAATATAAACCAGATGCAATACTAGAAAATCGTAATTATAAAATATATTGGGACAGGACCATTATCACTGATAGAACCATCCATTTCAATAGGCCGGACATAACGTTCCATCATAAAATTAACAAAACCGTGTATCTTATAGACATAGCTGTACCGAATACCCATAACCTACAGTCCACAATTTCAGAAAAACTAAGTAAGTACCAAGATTTAGCAATAGAATTAAAGCGTCAATGGCATGCAGAAACTATTCACGTTATCCCAATTGTAGTTTCGGCGACCGGTATTATTCCCAAAAGTCTTCAGCGGTGTCTTGATGTGCTAGATATTCCAAAGCATACACTGAACACAATACAGAAAGCGGTCATACTAAACACCTGTCGACTGACGCGCAAGTTTCTGACGACATCATCGGTCTCCGTAGGTTTCACAACTAATTAAAATACTAACGTCTTTTTACACTTGACTACGGTCCGTGTGATTAGACTAACTACCCCTTCAGAAGGGAGAAAAAAAACGATTAAACAGAAATAATAATAATAATAATAATAATCTTGATAAACGATAATAACAAAGATATTATAAAAATGCTAATAAATGTAATCAACTTTTCGTGTACAAACAACATGTAAAAAGAGAAACAAAATACTACCACACTATTTAAAATAGTTTATTTCATATTGCCACCTCTGGTTTCGTAGCTACTCTATCCAAAATTTCAATCAGCGTCAGATGATAGGACCGCATCATCCGTCGACCCCATGTCTAATCAACATCCGAGTGTTGAGTGCAAGCCCTTATGTTATTACAACGCATTTTATTCATTAGTAACGTAACGCATATTACATTAATGGATAATCATCTATCTAGCCCACAGTGGCCAGCAGTGGGACTATAGCGGCAGATAATGGCTAAAGAATATATATATTCCGGGACATCTCACTCACGGTTGTCTGATCCCAAGCTAAGTAGAGCTTGTGTTATGGTAACCAGACAACTGATAAACATACTTATACATTTCTAAATATATACATATTATAGATAAATTACACCCAGACACCGAACAAATGATCGTACTCATCACACAAACATTTGTGCCGGGTGGGAATCGAAAACACGACCTCCGGTATAGTAGTCAGGGTCACTAACCACTAGACCAACTGGCCCGTCGGAATAATATAAAAAGACAACAACGGCGGAAAACGGTGGTAACGATAATCTACATAAGATTTGTTAGTGCGGAAGACTAGAAATAGCGTAAATAAATCTCGAAGTAAATTGTCGTTTGAGGTCATTGTGCTAAAAATTACATCGTGGAAAGTTTGGCATGAAAAACGGTAACGTGAATTTATGAATAAACATGACGAAACCATGAATGAATTGAGGAACTAGTTGGCAAATTGACAGAGACACCAATCCGTCTGGTATTTAAGAATACATTACCTCAGTTTATTTCATAATGTAAAACAGTAACGCAAAAGATCAAGATCAAAAGCATAAAAGATACATAATTGTTTTCTACAATCTGTTTAAAAATCAGTAAAAGTAACGCTGTATCTTAAAAGGATCATTATTACTTAATAGCCAATAATAATATTAATAATGAAACATTACCGGATGTAAATTCTTTGAATGACATAACGTTTAAGAAATCCACTCAACGAGATTGAGTAATTCAAACAAAACATCAACATTGCACAACAAATGACAAACAAAAGTGCTTAAATAAGCTTATTTTTTGTTCAACTTGTGAAGAGAGTCATTTGTAAATAACACTTTTTATTTCAAAACTATCAAAGCTTTAAAAAAACTTGATAATTTTCAGTCAAAGTCCTCGCTTTTTCTCTACCTTCAATCTTAGTTTTTTCAAGGGCACAATAAATTCAATGCATCGTATTAGTAATAAGATAAACGACAATTTCAAAAAACTAGATCATTCATCAGCAGTTGACAAAACTAGTACATGGATAAGATAAGATAACATGTGACAAATTGATAGATGTCTCGAGGATGTCTGGTGTAAAGTGAACTGTTGAGGATGTGGTTTTTATTATAGTTGACGAACAGACCGTGGTATAAAAAGAAAAAACTTTCTTAAACAAAGGTGACAATACTATTCTTAAAGCAACACAACAACACAGTAAAAGTGGAGAATCAATTACAGTTCGACTAGCTATAGTTCCCAGAAATGTTAGCTATATTAATAACGATAAAAAATCAATTGAAACGAAGACAAATTTAAAATCTAAATTATCAGTTACATATCAACATGTCATGTAATATCGAATCGCAGAGAACCTTCAATTTGTTACTTGAATTACATATTGGACAAATATCGGTATTGAACGGGCATCTGTCAAATGACGTCGATAAGGCGGGGAACAGATGCATGGAATTGTGTGCTGTGAGCAATGAGGGAGAACAGAATGACCCGTAATAAATGGACGGAAGCACTTTAAACTCTAGAATTATAATAATGAATGTGAATTATTGGTAAACATGATAGTTAACGGTTTTGGTAGTAGATCGTGTACGGGTGTTGTAGGGTTAAATTTTATCGATTGAACCGTGTTCTGTTTTTGTGGAGGTCAGAGTTATTCGCTTTGGTTTTTGATTGACATTCAGCAATTTTGCAGCGATGGAATGGCCTTTACTGAGAATAAAGAAAACGATCACACAACAACACAAGTTGTATGTTTATTATTATATCTAGTTGCCCACGCAACTTGTAGCCAAGATCCTCTTAAGCTTCAAGGAATTGAAATCAAAACCCTTTAACGAATACTAAGTCTTCACAAAAATAAATACATGTATTGCTTCCTTTGTCATTAAAGCAAAACCATACAAATTCTCAGAAGCCATTTGTTGTGACTTGTATAAGAGCGAGCGAATTGAAAGTGTGAATATATTGACAGAAATTCTGACTAACATCAAAGTTGAAAGTTTAGAAGTTAATAAATATTCAACAAATAGCAATAAAACGTGTGAAATATGTGTGGCAATAAAAGCGAGTATTACAAAGGCAGGAAACGATTTAAAGGAAATAGTTAATAATAAGGTCATAGCAACAAATAAATCCTTTTCTAACAATGAGGTGATAGCGAAAGCGGAACATGAAATTGATTCGGAATTAGCAGTAAAAGTTGTTGATAAAGGCACTATGGTAGTAGGCCGCAAACGAATTTTAGCCCGAATTGGAGCGTAACTTGCGAAAATTATAAAATATGAAGACTATAATGGAAAGTTATCTCCATTGTTTATTGTACACTATTTATGAAGAAACAGATGACAAATATTTGAGATACTCTTTCCTGTTCTTGTTTTCTTCTCTCTTCTATCTTTTTGCTATCAATTCATTCAAAGTCTACAGTCTATAATTGTCGTACATCATTAAATTTAGTTCCTGTTACATTTCTTAGTGTTCTCTAGCTATCTAATTGCAAAGATAATTAATCACTATGTTTTCATCTAAATCGCTGCTCCGTTTTTTGTTGCCGTCATTATTTTGGCTTCCGTTTAGTTAATAAGTTAAACCATTAGAGCGTGATCTAAATAAAATTCGAATTGTGCTTTTGAAACAAAATCCATTATCTATGTAGATTAGATTATAAAGTATTTGTACTGAGAAACTTTGCGTATTAATTTCAAATGATGTTGGTATACTCGGTATGCTAAACAATTCATTTAGTGTTGAGTTGTGCATTAGTTGCGCGCGCGCAGCTGAACAAATGCGCTCCAAGGCTGGACAGTTCGTGACAGAGCCCCTGCGAACGAGTAAACAATTCATTTGGTATCAGTTTCTAAAATCGGTTTATTTATGTTGTCCTTTAGGCGCAAGCGCAGTTTATGTTCAGAGTTCTAAATTTAAACGGCTAACGTAACCGATTATCGAGTCTTGTCAATATTTGGCAAAATGAACACGCTCAAGGTTTTATGAATTGTAAACTTGTTTAGCAGTATCTATGAGGAAAACATTTCCTGAATATACATTTTCTTTCTTTCAATTATAACTTCATTCCTTTTCGTTTATTAGCTACTGGAATTAATCATCATAATTCTACAGTAAACGCTGTAACTAATAACTATCTTTCTGTATTAACGTTAAGTACTATATTAAAACATTTTATATGCACATTACTCACAACTAACATAGACTTACACCACACATTTTTTAATCCCTCTACTTCTTCTTCTTCTTCTCGAGTCAAAAATCCAACTTTCAAATTCTCTCTGACTAAAAAGATGCAACCTGGATGGCTCGGTCGCTGGTCTCCATCACGTCCTGGAGAGTGCAGGTGGTAGTGCAGGACGGGCAGGACAAAAGGTGGGCCATGTCCTGCGATGGGGCACCACACTCACATGCGACTAGCTATTACTATTACTCCCTCTACTCATTCACAAGTTTCTTTAAAAAGATGACTTACTAATATATCTTCATGTCTACAACATGTAATACTATGAATAGTGTCTTCCACTTAAGGATTAGAGTAAATGACTGCATCATCTTCAGTTAAATAGGGTAATCCGCTATTGTACTTTAGCATACAAAATAAGGTTAATCTGACGTTATGTAACGAATGCTATCATTATCCCTTTGTGCCCTACTTTCGTAACTGTTACAAGTTTTGTACTATTCCTTACTTTTTTTTTTATTGTTTGTGTAGTGTTCAATTAGTAGTGTCATATTCTGCTTTTACTACATTTCAGTTGGCAGTATTAAATAGTGTTTGATATGAGGCGATCATTTCATGAAATTCGAATGTATAAAGAAATAAATGTTTGACTTGGGCAAAAAGGATCTTTATTTAAGAATTTAAAAAAGATGACTTGAGCCTTTGAGAATCGAATTCTTAATAAAAGCGAGACCTAAATTTTAACCTTCAAATATCATTTAAGTAAAAAGTCTAAAGTAGTAATTAAAGAACCCCGTTTCGCAAACATAAAAACATCTGCAAGTCATAACTCGATAATCTAAACTCCGAAGCTTTATACATCAATATTTTTAATATAGGGTTTTATTCTCCAATAATTAATCATTGCCCCCTAATTTGCCAGTATACGGCTGATCACACAACATAACAAATTAACAGAACTTTATGTCAAGTTTTTAAGGTTCATTTTCGCTTGTAGATATTATTCTTTTGTATACAATATGTTTTGCTATTGCAATAACAGTTATAGTACGATAAAGTTAATCGATTTTAGTTTTCCTAATATGGGGTCGTTGATCGTTGTTCGCGGATAATTTATATCGATACTCTAGGCTTGTAAATATGCCAGTTACGTTGCACTCGATAAGGATTGTTTTAATAATATGGTACGTGTATATTAGTGTGTTAGAGGTGTGATATAATATATTTTTTGGATAACAAACTTTTTGATAATAAATGCTTTAAGCGATTTTTTTTGTTTAAGGCTTGTTCCAGTTTTACCTTACTATTTATTCGTTGTTTTTTTCTGTAGTCTGTATTTAAAGCATCGAGTACGAGTCAATTACCTTGGCTGGATATCAGTTTATATGAGAAAAAAATTGATGCATTACCTGAAACAAACAAAAATAAAATCATTAGTATAACTCAAGTTTGTGCAAAATAACACAGATTTTAACTTAAATAAGGTCTAGGCTTAAATACAACAGCTTTTCAATTTTATGTTTAAGCTGAAAAATAACATCATACCTTATTATCAAGAAATATCAAGGAAAAAAGTACTTTAAGATTAAACACATAGAGCATAATATTGTTTGAAACAGATCAACTAAAAGTTTCGCAATAACTAAATTGATATAAAAACGATATAATGATAGACATACAGTCTACTTGCGAGTACTTTGAATCACCTACAAAAGAGTTTGTAATCATTATTGTTCTTAGAAATAGCGAAAAAAACTAACCAATAATAATTGACAATAAAAAAGGTATTAATCCCGATCTAATTTTAATTGATACTGTATTAGATATTGATCGTATTATTAAAATTAAAATAAATTACAAGGTAGGTAGGTAGTGTTTTTTGTAATAATTTGTAATGCCAGGTGTGCGGACCGGAGATGTATTTAAAAACAAATGAAGAAAGAGATTAATATATTACTACACTGTATAGTTATATAATAAGGGAATTGAATATGTATTCACTTGAACATCCTTCATATTTATTTCTTTATGGTACAAAATTGGTAAAAGTGTTAAAAATTGACATTTTTCTTAACGAAATACTCATAAGCTCTTTAATTGAGTCGAATATCTAGTTTTGCAATATAAAAATACCAATTTGATGTTTAAATTCCAACAAAACTAGTCTAGAATTAATTAGATCGACCTCAAAAAAAATGGTTTAGCAACTACATAATTTAATAATATTATGTTCTTATAAGGCTATTCAGCCATTTTAAAAACATACATTCATGTATCAAGGTCCAACGATTTAAATGGTCAAAATTAATTATGACTTTTTAAGAGGAAAATCTATTTGAGATTCGAAGATTGATTACCTACTGACTTAAGTAGAACATTACAATGAACAAAAAAACTAGCACGCGTGTTGAGTGAGTTAAATTTATTGTTATATATTAATAAAAGTACGTTTTTTTAGTGGCAACACTTGCGGTCATTGACGCAGCCTTGGAAGTGTTGCAAGTGAAAAAAATTAAGTGGCCACGATAAATCGATTACGTCATCTAGAGTTCGTACCAAATAGTTTTTATGGTGTTTTTTCAGCTGAGAGTTGTGTTTGTGTTCATAAGTTTATAAGCCACTTTGTTTTTAACGCTTTGGGTTAATAAAAGTTAATAGACAACTATGAGGATAATCTTCGATGATTAAAAGGTTGTGTTTAATCAGAAGCTTGTATTAAATATAATTAACATTTCTGTTCGCTTGCAGTACAAAACACAAATATTTTTAAACAAAAAATTCAAAGCTTCGCAAAAATCGAGTGTATTAAAATCTCACAATGACTAGATAGCAACAAAATGAGTAATGTTAAAAAACTGTGTCATATTCTGTTACATGCCCACGGCAAGTAAACTTCGGTAGTCAATATTAAATTTCGCATAAAAAATGTTAAAACGAAACCCGTTCGCAGTTAAGCACGTTAACTTTCTCGATTATATTGAATATCGATGTTTATTCGATAAGAAATTAGGACTCGTTTCATGGATTTTATATACAGCTATTTTTTGAGGTGGCAACTCTTTTTACCTTACGGGCACAAAAAAGCGTTAAATTTGAAATGGCTTCGTTCTATTTAAATTTTAAATAGAGAATTCAATGTGTTCTTTTCCTTAACGATCAGTTCCTTAAGTGTATGACTCATTTTATACTTATTTTTAATGTGTTTATTTTTAATTTTGCCTTCATACATTTTATATTAATCCAAAGAAATAAATATGATAGCGTGTATTGACAGAACTCGTTACAAAAACATACAACTTCCAGTTTACATTTTATAGGCGGCTTTGCCGAGGTATTCGGAAACTTTCTCAGCAAACGCATTTCCAATCGATTGGGCAGGGATCGAATACCGATATTTAATAATCGATTTTTATCGTTCACGTCGACTTAGGTTTAGATCAACGGTGCATTAGTTTGAGTGATATTAGTCGCAGCAAATAAAAGTTTTAAGCTTACTATGTTTCTACATACAAACTAACTTATTCAATGTTTGACTGTTTATGTAGCATTTATAAGTTAAAGGAAACATTCTCGACTATCATTTTGTTGCTTTTGGGAAGACATAAGACGTCAGTCCCGAAACAATTTACGGCAAGAGTTTTGTTTAGCCGTCAATTAACAGATGGATACGTGCATTTTTTTATTGTTTTGTACAACTAATTTATTGACGTATTATTTAATAAAAGAGATACAGAACCACAAAGCATTTAAGTTTCAATTCACTTTACAATTAGACAGTCAAGCGTCATAAGTATCGTATGATCGGCGCCTGCAAATTATATATTGTGTAAGAATAAAAGGTAACAAATTGCCGGCTTAGCTGTCGTGAAAACCTTTACGTAACATACGTACAATTGTAATCATAATTGACGTTTTAATGTTTCTTTGATAATATTGGACAGTCTTTGTTTCTGCGTCCGAATGTATGTTAGTTTGGGCTTGAAGACAACACACACATTACAGAAGATGACAGCAGTCATAGTTCTCATATTTCAATAAGTGGATGATGATTGCATCCAAGGTTATCTTACCTACCAATTTAATTTCCTATTTCTATTAATCAATAACATTTTTAAAATAACTTATCAGCCTACTTCACAACTAACCATTCTTTATGGATTCTATCAAAAACTAAGTCTTTAATGGCAGTTAAAAAAATACAGCACAAATTCAAATAGAACAATAAATACTCTTTGGCACGTCGACATTAACAAAAAAAATATAGCACCAATCCATCAATGGTCTACAAGTGTTCCATTTTCAAATTCATATCTAACCTATAACGTATAAGTGCTACTTTGTAGCTTAACTTAAATAAATAATTTTTGGTTTGATTTGAACCAGCAACTGTCAAAAGGTGACAAAGTTAACTTTTTCCAGTTGATCACACTAACCTTCTTTAACTTACTACGTCGATTTTAGTTACGATCACTGCGATGTGCGCGGGCGCATGAACGCGTCATGTCAGTTTCACACCAGGCCAATTGCTACTTGATCTCGTCGTTTATGTTTATATAGATTAGGTTCGAGAATGGCATGTAGTTTGGAACTTCGAGCAATTGGTGGTACTTCTAATATTTAATATCTTTGAAGTAGGTACAGTAGTGACTAATGATTATTATTTTACAAGGTCTGACGAAGCGGTTTAGGTATCGTCACGATATTGTTACCTTTAACGAAATTGTTACATCACTTTATATTCGAACGTAAATGCTTTAAAAAGCGAGAAAACTTTTTGAAGTAATTGGCAACATATTAGTTGAACACGTACTTAGTCAGAATCAAAATCAACCATAATGAAAACTGTCAAACTCCAAACTCTTTAGCAGTCTAGTAGTTTACACGAAAAAAACACCAGACGATCAAGTAATTGCTCACGTGAGGATTATATTACTCATTTACTAATCCTGACACCTTACTTTCATCGATGCAAATTTGAATATTGTCAAATGTGTACGGTGTATGCAACGAGGTTGCATTTGAAACTATAGAGTGAGCCTATCAGAGATTAAACCGTAAGCACTAGTGTGATCAAGTGTTGTCGTGAATTATGCATTAAGATGGAGCTTGCCGTTTTAAAAAATCTATCTAAAACACTAATATTATCCTAACAATGTCAAAACCATCGATATTTTCTTATATAAGTTTCTCGTTGCGCGAAAATTAACTTTAATGAAAAACGAAATGTACTAGGATCAGACTAAAAACTGCTCTCGCTTGGCACAAGGGGAACCTAGCGATAGTAGCAGTCTATGCATATCATACGTCGATGGGTGTATGTTTATCATGTAAAGATCATTATCAGTGATAAATTTTGACAGCAAACTTGTCTTATGATGTACTGTAATGCAAATGAACGGTAACTCTCGATTTCACTAGTTTTTACGTCAAACCGGTTGGGAGCTTAACGCTGACATTTTTACGGAAATGTTTCCACCGCTAATGGGATACAATAGTATGTTACTTTCCATATGCGTCATGAGAGTATTATAAATAAATTGTAAGTTCTAGTGCTAAGACAAATCTAAATTAATGTAACTAACTGAATAGTTTAAAAATAATACAAAAAAGGACCACTTTATTTGTCGATAGTGAATTGTTTCATTTTTAAAATATGTTTCGATTACATTACAGATTAGAAAGGAGAATATAATAAATTCCTAGTTTTGGACGTGTGTACGCAACAAGATATAATAAAAAAAAAAATTTTTTTACAGCCTTATAGTTATATTTTTCTATTTCTATAATGCTTTAGGAAATCACGTACATGGAGAAAAGTCTAATATTATATTGTTCGAGTCAATAAGGCCCAAAAATTGTTTATCTGTAAAAACTCGTAGTGTATCGAATTTGGTACAGTATGCGGTAAAGGATATTAAACCATTTAGTAGTAGTAGTATTAACCTTTGTGTTATGAAAATGGAAGACATAAAAATAAAGCCTTAATGAACCTGAAAGTAGCCACAAACGATGAATTGTGAAAAGCAGACACTCGTAACAAAACTATTGCAATAACGACTAGAAACTTTAATGGATGTTAGAAGCTACCTGCAGTAAATAGGCTAATAACTTAAAGATGTGGAAGTGTATGTATGTTTGCTAATACACTATAAACCATTTTATTACTAAGTAAACCGTAATGACGACATTAGATGTTTTCAATAGACAATTGGGTAATAATTCGAAGATGTATAAAGATAAAACAACCTTACACTATGTAACTAGCTTTAAAAGTTTCTGTGTGTTTACTTACATTAACGAAACAATATAAAAGAAGAAAAACTCTAATAAATATACTAAAAAAAAAACTGTTGGTGACAGCTTGACATCAATAGATTTATAGTGACACAGTATTAGTTTACAACTTATTTAACAAGAACATAAAATTTCAAGGATTTTCAAAATAGTCAGACAAATTGGATGAAATTGATTCCTCGGATAGTAAGGAAGCTAACAAAACAAAGACGGCCTTATTTTTTGTAAACATAACCTTAAACTAGCGTTCAATAACGAAGCATCAAACAGACTAGTAATAAGAACTATTAAAATATGATTCGTGACTATAGTACGTACCAATGATTCAATATATTTAATACAAATACATAAAAGTATGAAGTCTGTAACTGACCATTTATGTGAAGTAATATTTATTTTAAACTAGCTGACTAATCTTGTCTTCAGAGGATTTTTTTGGCAATAGAAATTGGAATAATAATTTTTGAGTGTAAATTTTAAGTCCAAGCAAAACAAGAGCAAATATTTTAAGTGTAGTAGTAGACAAACACTCAAACAGTTTCTACGGTCAACACCTACTTTCGCATAAAATTAAGCATGCGTGAACAAAAGTGCAAGTAATCGGATTCTTATCTTTCACTACACAAGCATTAGAAATCTAATATTTATACCAATTTGCGACAGACATGGGCATACAACAATATTGTGTATACGACTGAATAAAATGGCTCTAATATAGGATGTATAAGCCATAACAGTTACTGCCTTACCAAGTAAGGAGTAAGCAGTAAAAGTGTAAAAAAATCTTACATCGGGAATATTGACACTTGAGGATGTAATCCTAGATAGTAAAGTATTTAGTTTTCTTCCTTATCGCTTTCAAGACACACTTTTTTCTTTAGAAACGGGAAATATTATTATGACTGATGGTTGTTACTTCATTTAAGGTAATGTTGAAAAAAACTTACTAAAGATTGGAGCACTATTTTATTGCGCAAATTTTAATCTTAAAAAGACTAACAGTGTCCTCCTTCAATAAAGCGCTAGATTTTGAGTTCTTTTTCGTACGTTAAAGCAGGCGTATAAAGAAAGTATTAGCATTAAAAGCCACACATGCTCCTAATTTGTCTAACACAGCATGACGCGTCTATTTATCGATAAAGATAATTGTTCTAAACCGTTCACTTTCTCCAAATTAGCCTTACAGTGTGCCTAAGGCGTACTAAGTACTTTCCTGAGTATAGCAATTTCATATGTGGAGCATATAATTTGTGTACAAATTGAGTTGATTGTGCAACCAAGGCGATCAAATGTCCGATACTTATGTCTGTATGATTGAACGTGTTGAGTGCAACTGTTCTGTATTAGATTTAGTTTGTTTCTTTGTATTCGATTTTGAACTTTTTAGCACTGTTTTTTGGTCTGAATTAGAATGGTTAAAATTATAGTTGTGTAACAAATCGATTGTTGCAATGGAAGTTACTTATTGCTATTTATTTTTGTAGTTATAGCAGCCTAAATCCTGTTGCCATGTTTAGGACACAATGGTTTTACATTATTATCTAATTCCGGTTAATACATAGCAGTTTCGTGAATACAATTTATTGGAACAATACAATCTGTCACGACGGATAAACACATTAATTGTTGAGCAATAGTCAACGACTGCAATGGAAGTCGTTTGAAATTCAATACAAACCCGATTAATTCATCTAAAGTCACGATTAAGCCATTATTCATTATAGAATGGTATGAATAAAAAGTGAGCAAAATGTTTAATAAGAATAAGTCGCCCTTAAAAGAAGAAGAAATTCCATTACCTGTACCTGTGATATACCACTGAAAATTGAACTTAATTTCCAAGACGATAAGGTTGGTTATGGTTATTTTAAGATGTTTGTAACAGGACCTGTGCATCCGCTTGCGCAGGTGCCATCACACCTTGCGATGTCGGGAAGAAAAGAAAAAAGCAATCGATCGACAGATGTTACTTTTGTACCTAGATTTAAAAGGATTTGGTTCAGAACATTTTTTCTCGTTCATAATGAAGCATGATTCCTTTTCCTGACTTCACTATACAAAAGAAACAGAGGAATAACAATATTTATACTAAAGAACATAAATAGGATAAAAAAGTAACAAATCCAAACAAAGACCAATAGTATATCTAATTGCAATTACACAAGGCAATGATGATGTCATAAGTGCGAAAATTACAAGTACGCTACGGTCCGGTGACGTCACCGTTTAGAAATACATTATAGCGTTGGAATTAGGATGTATCTATGTATGTGTGCAGTTGAATAAAACTACGTACCTATATATAGTTAACGTGCTTTAAGGACACTAATGGTATCTCTTGCTTAGCATTTCAAAAACTAAGGAAATCTTTTTTTACATGAAATCTTTGACTACCAGACCTCAACAATTTGATTTACTTGAGATGATATCGGCATATTCCAATTTGTTCATGTGAGGTTATATCACCTGGGTGAATGGCATTTCTTCACCCAGGTGATATCCCAAAGTGAAATATACCAGATAATTGGTAAATCGGCCGTATTTCACACATTTTGATGGACGGTTAGTTTGGTATAAGTGCAAGAATTAATTATAAAAGTAACTAGTCTTGTTTTACTACATATCAATATAGGAAAAGCCTCATCTAAAATCTCATAAAAGAGCAAAAACTCATGTTTAAAGAAAGTTATTAAAAGAAAACACAAGCATCAATCAGCTAATCGATTTTCGATTCGCGTTTGATAACGCACCATGAAGGTTTCACCGAATATAATATTTTATAATAACTTCATAACTTATGCAAATACTATTTTCATATCGTATTCGACGCTAATGGTCACATAAAGTTATATTTATGACTGAGACACCTGTGTTGATGAAAAATCACTTTACATGTTTTATAAGAGCTATGAGACTTGTCTTACTTTGAAATAAAACTACTTTTTACGGATTTTTTCGCGGTTTATATTAAGATTTTAAGTCAAGTTAATATAAACCGCGAAAAAATCCGTAAGTAAGTAAGTAGTTTTATTTCAATGTCTAACATTCGCGTAAACCTAAGAAACCAATACTTGTCTTACTTGTTGGTAAATTGTGAGGAAAATTGGGATCTGAAATCGCCAATCCGCAATTGAGCAAGCGTGGTGATCAATGCTCGTGCCTTCTCTAAATAGGAACAGGCCTGTGCCAGGGGGACGTATATAGGCTGGAATTTACATAACTAATTTCTAAATGAAGATAACGTGTAATAAACCTGTAGTCAAAATGTATTCAAGAAATGGCTTTAAAAGCTTTCATTCGGCACACTAATACTTGTATTGTTACTGAAACTTACTTGACTATGAGAAATATACCTAAGTATTCATTTAAATAACCTGTTGTTCACAAGGTATTATAGTGAACTCTAGGTTTAGTATAGTAAGCTTTCTTACAAGATTTCCTAGTTAATCTGTGTTTCAATGCCGTGTGAAGATGAAACTGGACATTATGTCTCTTGCGCACTTACTAAAAACTCTTTGAATCAGGACTACAACTGTTGCAGGAGCGAGACGCCGCTACGCAGAGTAGTGCGCTGTCTCTCTTCCACATTCGCAACAGTCAAGTTTAAGGAGTTCGTGGTACAGGCATTGGTGACAACTTAAAGATGTGAAAGTAGCGAAAATGCATCTTGATCATCGTATTGTTCTAAAGATTCAAATTATCTGTCTTTTGTCACTTTCTAATCTTTTGTTTACGTTATGATATATAATATTTTTGTGAGAAAGTTTCTTATGATGATGGTTTTATTCTATTGTGGGCTTTATGTAATTCGTTAATATACTTTTATTACAACGTGATTGTGTAAGTTTTTTTAATGCATGTTGAAGGCAATTAAAGTTGACTTAATGATTCGAGTTTAGATACGTAAGCTCGAATCAATATTGTTAATGTTTTATAAGACACACAACCTCTATTTTATGTGCAAATAAAGAAATTGTTAGTACCTATACTTTATGCCAAACTTTAGTCCATTATTTCGTGCGCTCGCGCATTGAACAACGAATGCTTTGTCAGGTTCCAAACTTAAAAAATGGCCGTGATTTTTTGTTTGGCTGACCAATTTACTTTTTTCTGCAAATGTTACATTTATTTATTTATAGCCTGAATTAGTCATGTTTCCGACTTCTTTGTAAGGTGTCAATATTAATTATATTTTGTATTTAGATACAAGTCATGATATTACATAATTATCTAAAAAAATACTGCAGATTAAATAATTTTATCCATAAACGGTAAGTGAGAATCGAGTCCGATAATTTGTTTATTAATAAGAATAAATTTAAAATATGCACATGCTTACTTAAGACTTAATTAAAATATACTTTTACATCGATATTTAACTTTACATAGCCTTTTAATGCTCGTTATGCATAATATTAATGATAATGATATAATCATTGAGACCGGATGTATTTGCATCATTTAATCGATATTAACAAGTATATATGGCGCCCAAGTACCTAGGTATTGAAGTTTATGAGTATTAAATGAAACAAAAATACCTTTCTACCATAAAATAATAATAATTAAACTGCCATTGATATAGTAATACCAATAATGTTGTATACCGTTTAATATCTGTACATATTATTATCTTTATTACACTTTTATTAGCGCTGTACAATATTATAATAACTGATAATGGAAAATAAATTAACACATAATTTTTAATAAGAAAAATGTTTACTTCAATACGGTCTCAACAGCACAACGACATATTAAACCAAAAAAATATATTGAAATTTAAAACACATTTTTTCAAGAAATAATAACTTAAATTAATAATATTCTCCTGCGTTTGACACAGAATTAATTTATTAGTTTAAGGATAGTTTCTTCAGCATATCATCATGCCTGTATCCCCGAAGGGGTAGGCAGAGGTGTACCCACAGTTCGCCGGTACATGTACTTGGGGGCGAGCCTATTGCCACCAACCGGGCACAAATCCAAACTCCGACCTGCTACTGAGAATTTCATAGAAAAACCCAATAACATGTTGGTCGACTGGGGAAACGAACCCAAGACCTCTAGCGTAGCAGTCGCGCTTAGCACCACTAGGCCAACGAGGCAGTTTCTTCAGTATACTATTTAATTACATACACATAAAATACTATAACTATCAGACTAAATTTACACAGGAAACCTTGGAAAGTGATCCGGTAACAGCAAAGATTTATTGACACTAAAATCTTCACATTTTATAGTCTAGGAGAATAGACTAATGAGGTATCTAACGAGATCGTTCAACCCTAATTAATTCTTATTATAATGTTAAACCTATTAACGACTTAACAGATTTTTAGAAGACAGATTCTTTTTGGAGTATTTGTAAATGGAATAAGGTAGTTAAATGATATGATCAACATAAAAACGCAGAAGAAAATACTGGTCAAAAATAAAATACAAAATAATTATCGTTAAAAATGAATAAAGTAATATTAATTTTAATGAGGTGTTTAATAAAATAATCAACTTAAAATTCTCAAAATTAGTTGTTACAACGATATAATTATTACTTAAAAGTATTACTTTATAAGTAAGTTAAGTATTTATCGGTAAAGAGTTTAATTAATACTGCGACACTCGACAGGTTATGAACAAAGCAGTGTGGAGGAAAGTTAAGACGCGATAACTTGAGTTTTTGCTCAACAGTGAGAGTCTTCATAAAAACAAGCGAAGAATCGAGGAAAGTAATTAAAATTAATAAGATACGTTTTGCTAATGATGTCTACATGAAATATTATGTAGGTACCTAATAAATACATTTAAGGTAAGTATTTAATATCTTTACTAATAAAATAAATGTAAGAGTAACTCTGTACGTAGTAGTCTGTCTGTCTATTATGATTTTATGGCTAAAAAGCGGAAACCTGAATAATGAATTAGAGAATTTAGTAAGTTTGGATTTCGAGATAAGACACTGGTACTTTTGTCATAACAGAAACGATATTTTTAGCAATATTGGTGGTTTTCTTTGTTTTTTCTCGCCCTGCAGTAGGACAGAACAGTAACAGACTACTATTTATTATTTATCGAAATAAAACTACTGTTACGGATTTTATTTGAATTTTATCGCGGTTTGTATTTGAATTTTAGTTCCCGACGTTTCGACACCTTTGCAGGTATCATGGTCACGGGCAGACTGTTCTACTACTACTATTTATTATTTATGTTTTAACCTGGTATAAGGTCAGATGTTTTCAAATACCCACGTGAATTCTAACTTTCCTTATGAATTAAATATTAATGTAAATGATTAATTCATGTGTCAACCATATAATAGTATGCAACAATAGTACCAGTAGCTGGCGGCAAAACTTTTTTCCAATTTAATCCTATATGAATAGAAATAACTGACAATGAGTAATTAATTGAAAACGAAATGAATAAAACTTAAAATGAAGGTTATTTTAAAGTGACATATAATCAATCTGTATAATTAATAATCTTTTAACAAATAGTGGCGTACTAAGTGTATATCAGTGAAAGTTTATCGTTTAAACTGAGATTAATTTACGTCCGACCCGTCAATCTCTCAGTTTTCGACGTTAATGAAATGACCGACGATGTTTTAATACTCATGTTTAAGAGAATTCAATAGTACGGTATAGAAAATTGATTTTATATAATGATGCTGAGGACTTTATTGATTGTGTAATTTGTGTTAAAAAGAAAGTTTGAAAAACACTCGAGACATGAAAAATAAGCTTAGGTACTCGTGTTTCCGAAAAACCATTTTAAATAAAGACTTAAGTTTCCATTAATTTTGATTTCAACGAATACGGAACAACGCAGTTTTGATATAATACGTTCTAAAAAAGTCATATTGCACACAAGTATCAACTTGCAAAATATCGAAAGACATTACGAGATAAGATTACGAAGATAAACTTATCAAAAATATATTTACACAACAAATAACATACAGGATTTTACAATATGATTGATCAAACGCATGACTGCTCGCGTCATGGAATCAGCTGTCGAACTGTCATTGCGTATGTTAGATAACTGTGTACGTATACACGTAGACTCTATAGTTGCAGTGTGCAGTATAAACTGTTAACTCAGAGGGTAAAATAAAACGAGTGGAACCGCACGTCGCAGCTAGTCTCTAATAATCCAAGGCAGTTAAAATCAAAATATTTTTATTTCAAATAAGCTTTTCCAAGCTCTTTTAAAACCTTAACTTTACTGATTCTAGTTACGGTTGCAAAATGCCAATCCTATGGAGAAGAACCGGCAAGAAACTCCAAAGGTTTTTATGACACACCCAATGATTATGATACTGGATGCTGGATAATGTCTGTGTAACCGGTAAAGTGTCCGGTTGTGTCACTAAAAGTGTTTACATATGTGTACCTTCATTTATAAGTATGAACACGTGAGTTTGGTCACCAAATATGCGTGCTTCTGTAAGAGCCTTAATGGTTTGTATGGCGATAGTTGCTTACATATAAAAACCTTCGGGTATCGTCGCCTCGTGTGCGAATGGGTTTACATCAGGGGTCAACATATACAAGACAAATGATTTGCAAAAAGGTTTGAAAAAAGATTTAATTAAACGTTTAGAAGCTGTCAAGTGTTTTGTAATAGATTTGGTTGTATAGTTGTATTTACCTGTCAAGTTGTCTTTATATTATATTTGTATGATGTAATAAGAATTGGGGTTTAAATATCAATAGATCACATGGCCTACTATCGATTTATAAATAACATTACATTAGCTGATGATCGATCAACAAAGTGGGTAATTTTAATGGCAACTACATACACACTTTGATATTACGTATTAAATAGATACATATCGTTATTTCTCAATATTTCTATCTTAAACATAATCCATAATTTCCTTAAGAAATCTCTTATTATTTTTCCGATGAAAATAGGTGACAAGTAAAATTTGTAGCTACATAAAGTATCTATGAAAAATTGTGATAAAACAGCTATCCTTACAAAATATAGACCAAAACACAGAAAATCTGCATCAAACTTTCACCTTATCAAAAACCCAAGTAAGCCAGCAATCACGGAAACTTAAGCATTAGACCATTAGAACCAAAATCTGCGTATAATAGGCCTATCAAAATCGAATAACACCGTACGCACTTGTAATGCACCGGGGGCAATTTGTCAGTGCTTTCTCCTACGCACTGGCGGAAACAGTGCTTTCAGACTGACGAGCTGAGATGCTTTTGTTTTGTGGCCTTTAGGTAATGTTGGGTAACACAGTTTATATTGTAGTTAGGTTGTGGAAGTTAGGTTTGAAACTATTTGGTGGTAAAGAGGATTTGATAAAGTTTTACACCAAGGAGGTTGTTTATCTCACTTAAGTACAGTGGAAAAGAATTCAGTGGCTGGGTTCAGTAGTTAACCTTAATGTTTTGAAACTTATCCTTTGTTACTTTAAAAACCAAAAATTGCCTAGTCTAGTAAGATCCGGAATGAGAATTAAATTCACGTGAACAAAGAAAAGAAAATACAACGAACCTTCGAAATTAATAACAGCTTGAGTGTAACCACATTAAACGAATGTAGTCCAAGCCACTTAAAACCCGATCATAAATAAGAAGCCCTTCAAATATCAAAGTATCAACATCGTCAAAACATAAAAAAAGAATCTGGAACATATCCAGCGACCTTGGGCATAAGAATCGACTCTCGCGCAGCTTCCATCATAGAACGCCCTACTTTTCTTAGAAAATAAGTGATTGTACAGAAATTAATTTCGCAATCTATTATTGTCATTATATCATCTTGTACGTGCATTTTGTAAGTTGCATTATCTTTTCAAAGTACCTGTTTTTTATCATTGTGAAATTTAGTGTTGTTTCCGCACTACGACACTTATCGATTTCGATTTAACGTTAATTTCGTTTTTGTTTTATCGATTTCGTGAATGTCTTGTTACGTACCGTAATGGCTGTTTGTCATTTCTATATATAAATTAATTAGCTGTGACCTATTTAATGTGATCCGTTTAACATATGGCGCCATGCCTTGGTCGTTCCCTACTACAAAAAATGCGGTTATTATTATTTCTATTTACAAGCTGTTTGGGAGCGTTATGTTTCTTCTATTACGTTTTACAAATATAAGCCGATTTAAACGCCTCCAAGTATAAAAGTAGTAACATTGAAAGCATTTTAAACGGACATTTTGCATATTGTTTTGAGTAATTATAGTTTCACTCAAACTATCTAGGTAAGCTTGATTTTTTTTAAGATAATTACAGAATCTAAAATGAAATGTTCATTTGCTGTTATCGAAAACAGTCTTTACTTTCTGCACCCCAGGCATCCAATCAACATTTTAAACAGCAAAACACCACCCAATTGGAAAGCGCAAACACAAAGTAATCTGTATAAATTAACAGTAAATTGATCATGCTATAATAAATCTGATCAATTACTAAACATACTCGTATGATCGTATTTACAAGCAGATGTTAAAAATTGCAATCTAGGTCAACTGGCCGCGTGAGAGCAACTAATATAAATATAGAAATAAAAATATACTAGACGATAAGACCACCCAGCTACTGTATAACTATTAGTTCATTATACCATACCGTAAGTAATTCTATAGATCATACGACTGTTATGTGCAGTAATAAATTGTACCTATGTAAGATATAAGAACTATCAAATAGATCTTATATTACATAGATACTTTAGTGCTGTGTTTTCTTATATACTGTCGCTGCAAATCTTGTTATTTTTATTGCTTATAGATAAACATTTAATCCATATTTTACGTATACTAATTTTTACATGAAGCTTGTTTGGCGCATTTTAATCCTAGTCAAACAGTAGTAAGGTTTTGTGGAAAAGAAGTCTGGAAAAACAAAAGTAATTCTCGATGTGTTATTATTTATCCAGAATATTGCGTATATTATAATGAAAACTGTACATACTAAGCATGTTGGTGCCTGTGTTGTACCTAGCGGTAGCTTTGAACATGAACTCAAAAAACATTAACAGGCCTTACTGCAAAGCTAATGGCATAGGAAGGAAGTTAACTTACGCAACAAAATTGATAGTACAATATCCGCAATACACTACCTCACATATTATAAATAAGTCAATCATCTCTTATGATTGACAACTAATTAGTGGCTGAAAATAAAGATACAGTACACCACACAGCACCAACATTTTAAGATTAACATCGAATTTATTCCATAGCACTAAGGTTGTAATTCGTTGGTGTTTATTCTTGTGTTGTTGACTGTACAGTGTCAGTAAAATTTGCGTAGTACGACTAGTGAACTCGAAAGTGAACCGGTCTAGTTATTGGTTCCGTAGTTCAGGATATCGATATCTCTTAGTTAGTAGGGGTCAGATGACAGGGGTATAATATAATGCACTTAAAATGACCGTAACCAAATAGCAAGACCTAAATGTAACTATAGAATAATTAAAGTACTAATTGTCTGATAAATTAATAATTTTTCTTACAGACAGTTTTTTTTTATTAAATAGTTCGGCTTAAAGATTAATAAATATAACATAACATAACATCACGCCTTTATCCCCGGAGGGTTAGGCAGAGGTGTACCAATGTACACCCACAGTTCGCCGATATGTTTAGGTCCCATGTAATAGGAGGCGAGCCTTTTGCCACAAACCGGGCACAAATCCAAACTCCGACCTGCTACTAGGAAATTCATAGAAAAACCCAATAACACCTTGGTCGACTTGGGAATCAAACCCAAGACCCAACGAGCAGTTAAACATTAATAAGGAAAAATACCATCATTTTCTATTCAGTAGTTTTTATAGTTACTAAATAATAGGCCTACTCTCACACACGAGCACGACCTTGCGATGCCTCATCATATTGAAATTGGAACACATTTCATTTTAAATCACTATGCTTGGCAATGGAATCTCATCATACAGCCATGTTCAAGGAGGTTAAATTTAACTCTTGTTAAGTTGTAGACAGGTAGATGTACAAGGTTTTAGCTGTGAAAGATGATGGAATTAGTATGAGATTAACTTGGTAATAAAAAAAATCGACATTTTTTTTTTGCTATTTCGTGTAAAATCAAAGAATTATGAAGATACAGCGAGTACAAATCTTCCGTGACGTCACAAGCCCCCACTCCTCAACTTTAAAGCGGTTTATCTTAGTATTTTTTTATTGTTTTGATGAAAGAAAAAAAGGGGTTTATTATATTTTGATTATCTAAATGGTGGACTAAATAAATTCTGACTTTTCGTGCCTAGTCATCTTCCCTATTATCAAATAATAATAAAGTTGTCCACTAAAACCAAAACAATTATGAACTAAACAATGATTGGCTGTTACTAAGCAAAGGAAACTAGAAGCAGTTTATTTAATTATAGTGTGAGCTTGTTAACATTTAACAAGAGAAACTTTAGTATAGCACCGTAATTATTGGCTATTAAAATAATATTAATATTCCGATCAGGAAGCCATTGGGAAAGTAATGTTCGGATAACAAGTTATCAAGTGTTATGATATTGATTCAAAATGGCTTTGTGATTTAATTATTAGTTCGTTACTGAAAGTGGTTGTGGTTGATCGTGAATGCTGGTAAACACTTGAATTTTGTTGTAAAATGCTGTAGACGACTAAATTTTTATGTCCGTCAGAAAACAAGAAACGAGAGACAGATTATTTAAACAAAACTACACGTCACGACGCTACATTGATCTAAAATTTCTTGTGACTTCAGGAATTTCTTGTAACTTTACGATTTTGTAAATTACAAGTATATGTATGTACAAAATCGTCACGCCATTAGTACAATAAACTTTGACTCGATTTATTAACTTACTTCATTTTATACTAGAATAAACAAAAATACGTCTAATGTTTATTTATTACATAATTGACGTCTAAAACTTAATAGATTTGGTCTTTTCATACCCAGTCATCTCCATAGTTTCATGCAGGGACATGAAATCATCTACATACTCGTAACTGACAGGACTTTATATCCATAAAACGTGTATGAGAACATAAACGTACTGTAAACTTAAGATATGGTGACATTGACATCTGCATGACATGCGAACTATTTGTCTTAATTATAAGATGCGTAAGCGTTTGTTCAACTTTGTATACAAATGAACTAATAATATAAGCGCCTAGGCTGAATCATCAAACGATGGACGGTCAGTTTTATGTATCATTCAACTGAAAAAGTTTGAATAGACCTAAGTCAAGATGCATTTAAATTGAAAATATCGTGCCCAGTTCTTTTGAATATATTATAATTATATAAGTATATATTAGCCGTCAGTACAAGAGACAATAATATACAGAAGCACGGATTTTAAAAATACCTAAGCATCAAAGTCTCCTTAAAAATCAAACGAGACATCAACCTTAAATTTGTAAACAGTTTTTCCCCACCCACGTTTTGACCACCTGGCTTACTCCACACTTTAACCCACAAAAACAGACCTTACTCCCTCGTAATAAAGGCTATATATTACCACCTGGTTAAATAGTACATTATATACAATTAATCAAGTGAGAAGAGTTCCCACCGGCGCTTCGACTCAATCACTGTCTCTTAGAGATTGATTGCAGTGGATAACACTATTCATCAGCCTACTCGATTGGATGGAGTACTAACACGACAAGGTTCGTTTCTTACGAAATAATATAAGTACAGGTATCCGAAATGATATACCAACATACCAATTGAATATTCTAACTCGCATAGTTCCCAAAAAGCTACATTTCGAAAGCATTTTTAACCGACTTTAAAAAAAGGAGGAATTTCTCAATTCGGATGTTTGTATGTTTTTTTTTATTCGCATGCCTTGATGCCATGCTAAAGGTGCATAAAAACTATGTCTGTTAACTAGCACTAATAGGATAATTAAACCTAAAAAAAAATTCCAATATGTAAAACGGTAAGAAATCATGTGACAAAGGTTTAAAAGGACGAGAAATTAGGCTAATATGGAGTCATTACAAGCCCTTTTATGTTTCTCACAACTGCTTACTTTAACAACCGTAGTAACAAGTTGAACAAAAGAACAAACAATCACAAGTACCAAAATACTACTTTATTTAAATCTTTTTTGTTTCTAAAGCCCTTATTTAGGTGGCAGCCTTCAATAGCTCATCAGTGAATGACCATGGCCATTCAGAATTCATGAATATTTAAATTTAAAGTACCTAAGCTCGTGATTTGAACAAAACTGTACAATACAAGGTTCACAAAAACAACAATACATATTTGTTCAGCCGTGGAATAGTTTTGGTTCGATTTTTTTTTTGTATCACTTTTTTAAGTTTGATACAACTCATCAACAAGAAATCAATACAAATAAAGCATTGGTATCAATCTTATAACACTTTTTTGTACATGACCACGAACAGTTACTAAATATAGCAAGAAGGTTTTATACAATACACACTATTGCAAACAAAAATCGTATACCGACCTGCAAAAAAAACAAAACACAGACGAAATTCAAAATCTTTAAATATTAGACTTAAAAAAAACCATTTCAATTTTAAATCGGTCTTACTCGTCACTGAGTCAGTAGTCTTAATATACTTACTTTAATAGCATAGTTTAAACAGACGAGCATTGTGTGGGCCGAAACCCTTAAGTGGATCAAGCACAGTACAGCTAATTTTGTAAGCGATCGTCAAACCGACAAAATGATGGATGATTTGTTCCACTGAGTTGGTATTACAAATGTATTTTAAGCGTTGTTTTAGGATTCAGTTGGCGCCTGACTAACAGATGGAATAGATGACGAATGGTGTAAATATTAATGTTTGATTGTAACCTATTTGTTTCCTACAGATGTAAAATTGGGTGTCTACACAAGTCGCGATATTTGTTATATAGAATAATAGGTAAGAAGAAATTTAAATCACCATTATTCTTAACATAAACCAGTTTTTTTTGTAGAGATCTTTGCAGTCAGCCTGAGCGCAGGTTTTGACTGCTTCACCGGACTTTTGGACTAGATCAGAATCAAGATGTAAGTACCACTTGTGTTCAAGAGCTAAAGCTAAAAACAAAACACAGTCTATTGACAAAACCGCCGAAACTTGTCAACCAAAAAACTAAGGGGACGACGAAGGTACAGAATAATTTATGTGTAAAACGATATAGCAACAGATGGTCTTTGAATTAGTCATTACACATTTTAGGGAGCTCAACAAACAAACTTCAGCAAACCTTATATTACAAAACAGTACAACAAATATATTCTTAACATCGATTATATTAGTATCGATTTGGCAATGATTTAATTCCATATTACGTTCCATTTCTTTCAGGCGACATTATTAGCATAATTAATGACATATGAAAGCTTGATTTAAATAAATGATTATTTAAAACAAATGTTACGAATTGATCACGCACTGATTACAAGTCAAACTTACAGATCACTATCAGCATTGTACAATTTGGTTGTCATTTGACGAACTAAAAGATTTTTTAATTGACAATTTTAATATTTCAAAGAGGTAGATTATGTAAGTTTTTGGTCTGGTGCTCACAGTCGTTTCCATTTGAAATTATATTTCAGTTTTGTCAAACTTATTTCAGATTTTTTTAAATAAGTCGGGAAAAATCGTGTATGTGCGTGTGTAAGCTTATGACCAGAGGTGGAGGAACTCTCTCCTTGTATTCTTTTGTTTTATAAATACTAAGCTTGATTTATCTAGGCTCGATTCTGAAGATTACTATGCCTCACATCCTATACACGTAAACGTTATCTTAATGACGCCTTGAGAACTGTGCTTCTTAACGGTGACATGACATTTGGGTCGTGTGATCGTCACATAAATTTGCTGCCATATTTAATAACAATTTGATTATTTACTAATAAACAACTTCCAAGATTAGTCACAATGATTTTTTTTTGTATTTATTTTGTATGTTAATTCTGAACTGCACCACTGTAGGAAAAAGGCCTCTGTTCCCTCTTTCCTCTTTGCACATGTTTCCGTTATCAGACAAATTCTAAGCAAAGATTTTTACAGACGGAGTTGCTAATAGACGAAATATTTGATTGCAAAACAAAAATAAAATCAAACTTTCAATCCACTTAATCGCTTATCCCTTCACTGTTAAAGCGTGAATGTACAATGAAAAGCACTTAAACTTCTTCCTACAATCTTAGATCAAAGCTATGAAACAATGGATGTATGTTCGCGTAACCTAGTGAATGTATGATGACCCTTGAGATAAGGTGATTTCTTCCGCTCCCATTCGTCGACACAAATTATAGTGTAGCTGATGTTACATGTGTTACTATGTACGGAACTATATTATAATTGTTTTAGAGTATTACTAATGTACAACTAAAGTTACTTTAGATCTCGTTATGTGATCCTGGAATATATATTTAAAAGGATGTGCAACTTTTGGATAGACTTATAAATCCTTGACGAGAATAATACGCAAATCTGTTTTATTTACTTGTGTCAATTTCATTTTAAAGTATTTCTTTTCGGTACTTTGGACCCCAATTGGTCTGAGTTCAGTTTAGTACCAACCATCATACATTTACTAACATTATTGTCAATATATATTTTTTATGAATAATGATAAACATTGGTATTCAGAGAGTTTATAGTAGGTCTTTGGGTGCGCCGATAGCGTTAGATGTCAATATAAAACTATTGAAGATAATAGAGAGCCCATCTGTTTCTATTTCATTTGACTATCACACGCAAGGCAAAAACAAAAGACAGATCAAAATATTTATATTTCGAACAGTCGACAGGCAAACTTGGTTTTAATTTAATAGATATTTTATGTTTTAAATTTTTAATAATAGATTTATCGAATTAGCAGATTCAGGGCCCTAATCTACGACCCCGCAATTGCCCTTCTTACAAAGAACATAAAAAATCTAATGATGGTGTACTAGTCCGCTTTAAATGTACAGTCAGCAAAACAGGCAATGGACAAAAGTTTTAAGCCATATTTACTTATTAACAATAGGTATAGATTTATTTTAGCTAGTTTCAGTACAGTTTCTAGTCAAGTCCGTTTTATTTTCTAGTCGCCAAACAACAAGATCATCAGTTGTTCAGTTCTTTTCTAAATCTGATTGTGTAGAATTACGTTGCTGACCGTACCTACTACTCCATATGTATCGCGTGTCTCATCAAATCTGAAGCACGCATGTCTAATATAATAATACCATAACCGGCCCGTTTAATTTGCTGCCCTAAAACAAATTCATAATTACTTGTAACCAGTCCGACTAGCTGTCACAAATCTACTGTACAATCAGCGGTACTTTCTCTCTGGATTTTTCAATTACTGCTATTATTTTAATAACATAATCGGTAATCGTTAGAATAAGAGCAATGTATACTAATTAATAATTATGGTACGACAATAAAATTGACTATGACTTTTACCATGAAAGAGTAGCAGCGGCTTATAAATTAGAGTAATCATTATTTTTAGTTAATTGACTTGAGCTTGATGTAAGCAAATTAGTGATTCAGTCAGCTAATACATTTCCAATTAAAAGTAATTGATTCATATTTAATAAACTATGAACAGCTGACTCGATAAGACTCTCAATCGCTCCAGTTTTTATAAACATTAGATCATTTTGAATTTAATATGAATGTAGACTTTCAGGTCAATGTACTTGGCTCAGAGTAAGAGATAAACTCAACTCGTAAGTAAGACAAAAATATAACACAGTGTCTACGCGATACCTACAAAATAATAAAATGGCACCAGGCAATTAGCAAGGATGGAGAGCAATGCGTTCGTTCTCTACATGAGAAGATGCCTGTGCCCAGCAGTGGGACATATACCAGCCGGTATTATAAACAATTAAAAATGCAATTTCATTCACTTCCGTTCAAACAATCTAATCTTTACAAACAAATTGTGACGATAAGTACCAGGAGAGCATAGCTTGCGGCAGATCTGATAAACGTAGGAATAAAACATACCTGTCACCTGGCGTTAGAAGACGATTTATATCTAGAGTGGGTGTCACACCGAACTGCAACGCCTCCGAAAAGATTTATATACTACTATTAATTGGAGTAATAGATGAGCATTAATTTTGAAACGATTAGCGATACGACCGGGTGTCAGTGTGAGAAATGGTGTGTTTGGTTGTGTATTTTAATATTGGGCGTGGTGTGTGTTAGTTGTATGCCTTGATTATTATTTATTTGAAGTGTAATTGATATTCAAAGGCATGTTGAAAATGTTACTAATATAGAAACTTATATTCAGATAAAAATAAATAAAGCAACAATGCAACGAGTAACTAAAGTAAGACTAAATACTACACGATTAGATAAACTTGACACTACCGCTTTCTCCCTTTTACGCATACCAGTGAGCGAGACAAGAATAAGTCTCAAGTTAAACTGACGCTAAATTTGTCAAATAAAGCGACAACATCAATTTGCCGACAAACATAGACATGCTCGTGTTACACACTCATGTTACAAACTACATAATTACATTACGCTACGGTGTGACACATGCCTCAGTTTCAACACTGGTGACTACTAGTCAGCGAACGATTCATTATTATTGTAATTGGACACGAGACACTAGGATAAATAGCTGTGCCTCTGGTTAGCATCACGCTTGCATCTTTGATCAATCGAAAATAAACTCAATCCCTACGGTATTAAGTTCTAATTTTGATGGTTGGTTACACGTGAAATCTTATCAATCTGTCTCGGACTTTCAAGTGAATCATTTATACGGATTGAGACGAATTAGGTGGCGCATCTTATTTTTCATTCCGTATATAAACACAACATTAGTCTTTTTCTATTTTAAACTTACCATATAGAACAATTTACACCAATAGCAGACAATATCTTCGAGAGAACATGAAAGGAGTCTTACCTGTAACAAAAGACAAACAAAACATAAGTAATTTGAAAATGGAATAACGTATCGTTCGAAAGCATATAAATGTATCGCCAAGAATTCAAATGCATTCTGTTATTTTGACAGTTAGTCCGCCATATTGTAATCGCCATTAGATTTGAAAAATTGTTCTCGTAACAAACAGAGGGCAGAATGTTGTCTGAATAACAAAGCTATCTTAGTTTAAAAACTTCTTAAGCGCTATATAATAAATCTAATAAATTGGAATTACTTCTGCTATTGCCATTAAAGCGCAAATTTATATCCTGCATTTATAAGTGTTAGTTATAAACTAACACTTATAAATGTCATTCTTTATCATAAAAAAGCTAGTTCTTGTAATGATGACTAAACATTATAAAGTAAACACGTAATGTGAACAAATTACGAATAATACCTAATTTAATGTATTTTTATACTTAAGCTAGCTTATAGAAATATATTTATACAACTTACAAGTCTATTCATGGATTATTTAGCTAGTGTCAGAGAGAATTACAAATTACTTTAATCGACATTTAAACATACATAAAAAATAAAAGAGACATTATTCTTAAAAGGAATTACGAAATATATATTCTTTGTATGATCTATCATATATGTCTACGTTTAAAATAAATACTTAGAATAAGAGTACTTATGTACACGACAAATAAGGATGCATGCATGTAACAGTTACGTCATACTTTTGATTTTAAAATCAATATTATATTTTTCCTAGTGCTTGTTGCTAGACACCAAATTAGCACTAGTATAATAATGTTTGTCTGTTTGTTTTGTTAAACTGCTGACACGATTTTGATGATAGAGTTAGACGTGTCTACTTTTGATGTTCTACATAAGTTTCAGATCTTACTTCGTCATGTTTAAGCATATGCAATCATGTGTAGTGTTCAATAAATTAACGAATTCAATATAGTTCACTAATTAACTACTTAGTTAAAGAGGAAAGAGAGCCCTTGGCCAAAATATAGACATGTATAAAAAAAAATTAATTCATAACAAAAGAGAAAATAATTTTAATAACTCCGAAAATTGACTCTGTTATCGAACCTTATTCAAATGGAACTGGCCTTTAGGTCATGTTAAAAATAGTGATTTATATAGATATATTTTGTCTATTTAGCTCAATAATAGATACAGTTCCTAGCTTCAAATATCATTACTCATGGGGTAATAATAGCGAAGTGAACCAGATGTGAGCCCTCCCACGGTTTGTATTGCCATCGAGATCAGATTGTTACCAATTCAATTTTAAATGTAACGGACTTTTGTTCACGACTTTTTGGTTAGGTAAACTTATTTAAAATATCGAGTATATTGTAAATGTAATGCCTGAATACTCTGAAATTTTTTTGCGTATTATAGTTGCTATTAGATATATTATATGGTGGTATTCAAATCTATTTTGATAACGTCCTTTAATTTATGTATTGACAAAAAGTGGTAATACTTTTTCATCATCGTCTGATTCGTTTTCAATTGAAGCAATATTTACTCCTAGAACTTTTATCTTAATATTTGAATGAAACATTGTTTGTTTTCTTTTTATTTAACTGATTGAATTGGATTGAGTCAGTTTGGATTAGGGCCAAAACTATGGTAAATAGCAAAATTGTGTCAAGGAGAATTACAAAGATGCGGTCACTTTTATCTTCCTCATTTTATAGTAAACTTTTAAATCAAAAATTCTGGTGTAAATAGGCCACTCAGACAGGGCCAGAGTAATAGTCAACAATATAGATAAAAATAGGGGTTAATTATGCTGTAAGTGGAACTTTCAATCATCTTAACACAGACATAAACACCAATTTATAAGTGTTCATCAGATTGACATACAATTAAATTTCTAAGGCCGATATTTTCCAAATAGCTACCAATGTTTATTCAGCTGTCTGCTCATAAAGTGATTGGCTATTAACATGTAAATAAATATTAACTACCAATAAAACTCTAACGATTGAGAAAGTTGCCGTAAAGAGTAATAAATAAAGAGTTATTTTAGGCTAAATTATGCAGAAACCAGGTCGATTGTATTTGTTAGTTGCTATCGGTAGATACGGCTGATAAGGATAACGTATGCAGATTATTTGTGGGGTTATTATATTGTGCGGTGGAAATGTTGTGTAATATCGCACAATATGTAGCGATATATGCAGGATGTTGATCCTATCAAATAAAACTGATATATAATAAAATTGTGTTTCAGTAGTCAGATGTAGATGTTTGTTTGCCAAACTCAGTTCAATATTACTTATTTATCATTGTGTAGATAAGGATGTCATAATGCATAAAAAAATAAGTATAAAATTATTATCACATCCGAAACGCATCATGTAATAAAGTGAATTAGTGGTATAAACGAAATAATGAAAGTCACTTATTGAAATTACCTTTCAAATTAGTCATTACCAATCGCGAAAAACTTATAAATGAAGTAAGAACAGAGTGTGCATTATATAACGCTAGATTCAGCTGTGTCATTACCAGCCTTTTTCTTTACTTTTTGTGTTAAATCATAGAAATCACATTCACTTAAACTTTACAATGTTAATATCTAATCGACCTGTCACTACTTACATAGAAATCTACAACATACATAACACCATTGACGTTCTATATACATAGACTGCTACTATCGCTGGTTTCCCCTTGTGTCAAGCGAGAGCAGTTTTTAGTCTTCTTAGTCGTTTACTGTTTTAAGTTAATTTTCGCGCAACGAGAAACTTATATACGAAAATATCGCTGGTTTGGGCATTGTTAGGATAATATTAGTGTTTTAAATAGATTTTTTAAAACGGCAAGCTCCATCTTCATACATAATTCACGACAAAACTAGTTCACACTAGTGCTTACGTTCATACTCTGATAGGCTCACTCTAGTTGCTTATGTATACTCTAAGCATAACACCTATATGTATACTACATAATAACCTAATGCATTCCTCCGGCTTCGCTTGTACACTTTATATAATTTTTAAATCCGTGTTAAATATACCCACAAGTGAGGCCGCAAGCAAATTATAGTTATTTTAATATAACGTGATAATTAACCTGTTAATTCTTAGTGTAAACGTGATTTAATTTCGCCTTGAGGCTGTATTTCATTTCTCTAGACTGCGCTTAATTTATAACAGGATGTTGTTCTTAAACAATCGGAGAAAACAGGGTTATTTTAACAAACAATTACGAGTTTTAACAATTGGTTGACCTGAAAACATAGTGGTAATGGTAACTCAATAATAACCAATATTTATTGAACTATTGAATTGTTGCTTTGCGGGAAGAGAATCGCTTCATAATTCATAAATTGACTTATTTTTTATCAATTTAGGAGTATTTTAATTCAAAATCATTTGATTACTAAAATCTTTCCATATCTGCTGCTATATTTATAATAAATCCACTATTGTGTTTTAATTAGATGTACACAGTATCCCTGAACTCTCATTTTGCATAAGCAAGCACTGACACTACCGGAATTGGTATATCTCTTCAAAAACACAGGGAATGGATAAGAATAGAACAGGGAATAAATAAGAATAGAAAATTGATATTTGTTCTGTACAGAACTTTGCAAAAACATGAGAGCATAAAAGAACAAATAATAATAATAATATAATAATATTCCTGGACAATTCACACACGGTAATCTGATCCCAAGCTAAGCTCTAAGAGAGCTTGTGTTATGGTAACCAGACAACTGATAAACATACTTATATATTTCTAAATACATACATATTATAGATAAATATATTGCAACATGACGTAGTTTTAGAATCAATACCGTCATCCGAAGTCTGAAGCACTACACCTGTCCTGAGTCACGTAATCAATGTATAAAACGTACAGTCTATCACAATAGAACATGGAATGATGAAAATCAACCTTATTTCCTATGCGATAGGTGACAAGTGTTTTGTTATCATTGACGTGGGAGGTTGTACATCATATTTTGTTAACCTTTGTAAGGTAATTTCTTAACGACTACTTTTTGATGGGTTTAGCGGTTATGTGTTATGTGTGTTCTTAGAGTAGCAGTAGTTCTCACATATTATTGAAATATTCAGTATTATGTGCAAGTAAATGATAATCAATGCTCGCGCCTTCTCTATATGGGAAGAGGCCTGTGCCCAGCAGTGGGACGTTTATAGGCTGGATTATTATTATTAGTATAGTATGTGCAAGTTATGTATAACATGAAGCATATTACACTAAACTAAAGCAACATATTTACAGTTTAATATTACTCATTTGTAACCGGAAAGTTTTAATACTGGTTATTTTTTCCTTGTTCACAACATCAAAAATTTTAACAATAGTGGGAAGTATATAATGATACGGTTTTGAACACATTACGGTTTAACAAACCAAAACTTATAGGATCATATTTCTATTGAATTCCAAGAAATCTTATTTTGTTATTTTAATATACAAAATAATTAATTTGTGTATTAATATATCTTATTATCTGTTATTTTATTTTTATTATGTAAATACTTGATTATTAATGCGAATTTAGCCGTTATTTCCCCACATGTGTAGCTTAAAACTTAGCAAACGAGTTTGAAACTAAATCTGAAACATTGTACGTATTTAAATACTTATAAATGTTGAACAATGAGTAAGAATAACTTAAAATAGACATTGCAGAGCGTGCAGCGGGAAGCGGGTCAGTTTATTATTAACGCGAACAATTAAGACTTGCAGCTGAACTGTGGAGGTGAGCAGCAGAAATACAGCTTCTATTGCAGACTAGAGATGGAAATTATGTGTGAATCCACTGTTTTGACGTGGTATTTGTGATATGTTAAGCTTATTGTAATTGTAAAATTTTCAATTAAAAATAACGTCTAACGATAACTTTATGCTAGTTCTACTAAAGCTCATTTTACATTGACTAGTGCTATTAAAAAGTCATAACAGAGATTATAAATAAGCGATAACTGAAACATTTGGTGAAGAATAAAAGTGTTTATAATATATGAATATTCTACATTAAACTTTAGTTAATTTAAGTTATAAATCCTTCAAACTTACTACTCCCAACATTTCAAGTACGCATAAATTAGTAAGCCCATAATCTTTGAACAGTAGCTCAGAAAGCATTAGTTGTAACCGTATATTTTGTATCCGACAGTTATATCGCTCGGTTGACATTAAACTGAACCAATAGCACATATAAATGAATATATTAATCGCCATCGGCTATGGAAACTACGGTCTAGATTACTTTTGTTTGGTCGTAATAAAATTAACTATAAACTAGTTAATTTTATTATATTTTTTATTAAAATTAAAATTATATTTAAACTAGTTATTTTATTATTGGAGTTATTAATGTTCTAGCTTAAAAAGGCGTTTTTATTTATCAATTTAATTGCTCTGCTTACATCGCTCAAGACTTTCTGATTAATAGAAATTAAACATAAGATTGAGAAGATGAATATAGCGTATAATTTACTAATGTAAAAGTCTTTTTACAGGTGAAGCGATTGCCCAACTCTACTGTTATTTTGATCATAAATATTAAATTGACCTATCTATATTCTATAAAGCATTTGCTATAGAGTGCTTTCTTGCTTAGCAGCCAGACAAAGTTATTACGAGTGTAATATTTATCCAACTTTTTTTTTTCAAGACCCGTCTTCCTTTTCTCTTATTTGGATGTATAGGATAAAATCATGTTTCTAGTCGTTGTATTTCTGAACTCCTCCTACAGTGTAACAGTAGTATATCCATCTACAAACAACAACACATGCTCGCAATATGCATCGCACACGATCCCATGAGTTGCATGTGGGCGATACGATGCAGTGCGATAACCTCATTCACTAAACATTTCTTACTTACGATAAAGTTTTGATATTAAAAGTTATAAAAATGGAGCGATTTGAACTATTGTTTTTGTAGGGCATTAACCTGAACTAAATGTGTGATAATTTAATAATTTAGTTCTTTATCAGAGGTATCATAATTAAACATACATTTTAATATTTGTACCATATATCGCCGCCTCAGTTTTTGTTCACGAAGCACAAATTTTACTAATATCTTAGTTCTTGAGAGTACTTACAAATAAGCGTATTAAGAATAGTTCAGCCATCTTGAAACAATAAAAAAACAGGTGATAAACAGTCAAGATTTATGGTCATAACATAATTAGGCTACTTGTCTTAATCAACCAATATAAAAACCACTTGAAATAGTTTTCTCCGTGACATCTGAGGAGCTAAATTTATATTTCCGCATAATGAAATTTGAGTGATGTGTTGACTTCCCAAAGGAAACACTAATGGAAGGACAGTTTCCTTTCTGAGAACTGTTGGGATGAGGTATTTCGAGATGTTTTGGATTCTGGGTGTTGAGATGAACACCGGCGTGAATTGTCTAGTAACGTCATTATTTGGTAAAGGTTTGAGATATACAGAGTGTTATCAAAAGGCCGTATCCATCCAAAAAGAATGAAGAATAGATCTGGTATGGAGTCAGTTCACAAAATTGTAGACCTGTAGACTAGAGTAGACATACGTTTTCTTATTGATTTATCGTTAATCTGTTCACATCTGTTAAAATAACACTATAGATCTGGGCAGAAAGCAGAAAGAAAAATAAATTAAATGTTATCTTACTAATAATCACATTAACGTATCGCTTTAATTACTTAATCAATTTTATATTTAATCTAAGTCAATACAGATAAATTATCTTCAGGCACAAGTTTATTTAAAGTAACGACACTCAAACTCAAAAATTAACTTATTTATTAACATTCCAAATTACATATCCAATTAAGATTTAAATCATACTCCCATATTTCACTTACAAATACAACAAACAGCGTCATATATTTTCTACATTCACAAAGAAATCCAGCGAACAATTTTTAGTAATCTCGACATTTTATCGAACATTGTTGCTATCGTGTATATGTTATCAACGGTTTCTATTTATACTGAGCCTACGCGCCGGCTCTCACGTGGGCTGCCCATTCTGTTTGGTATTGTTACTAAAGAATTGTATTGGTAAACAAATGAACATAGGAAAACCTAAAGAAAAGAGAATGGATGTGTTTGACTAGCTTATAACCTCAAAAAGAATTGGTTGAAACAAATAAGTGGAAGTGTCTTAAAATTAGACAAACGATTCTTAATATTCCTAAGTCAAGTTAAGTTAGAAAACAAACAGTAAATTGTAATTTGGACCCGTCAGCACACTAGATAAATTACATAACCTATACTCGTACCATACAGTTATCCATTCAAACGTGGCAAACTAAATAAATTTGTCAACGATAATGATCTAGAATGACAAATAGTCACCTGGGTACGTATCTATTAAAACAAAGAAACTCAAGAGCTTTCTAATTGCTTCGAACAGCCACTAATTTAGATTTATGGTATTTTTAATTCACCCTAAAACTAACGAATTTCGACTTTAAGGGTATAGTAATAAAGGTTATGTGGTGATTGTATGACGGATAGAGCGCTACGCAAAAGGTACGTTATGATGAATAGTTCAGTTCGTTGTTTAACGCGACTGTCTTTTGTCGCTGTTGAAACGAGACACCGCTACTTGTCCTGTAGTGCCGTCTCGCTTCCACATAAGCGACGGATCTGCATTAACAGCTGATGGTAAAGGCAGTTCATTCGTTCAATATGGTTGGGGGAGCCATATGGTGTTATGAGGGCATACATAAATTTGTGAATTCATTGTAGTATGTCGTAAGATCGTAAAAAGTGAATAGGGACTACGGGATATAAATCCACAGTGATCGGTGTATTTTGTAAGGAATGCTTTATTTGAAAAGCATAAAAGCATGGCATACAAACATACTAATATATAGCTTCAAACTTTCGTAAAGTACTACATATCATAGACAGGTGTTTTCACTCTGAATAAGTCAGAAAAATACAAGAGTTATGAAATATATTGCAATCGATCTTCTTATCACCTGGCCTTATCATATTGGCGTTTTTATCATCATCATATTGGACGTATTTTGATCTAAAGATTAGCAGAAGTATCTATATGTATATCGAGTTTTCACATGTATATCCGTACGTAAAGCAGATAGGTCTAATATCAATCGTAATTATAATATTATGAATTGTGCTTTCATTGAAAAGGTCTTGTGAAAATACATTCTTAGTAATGAAACCAACAGTATCGGAAACGCTGATCAACACAGAAATTTGTTAATCACCTGTCAAAACGTCTTGTCAAGCGCTGTGATTGGTTGTTAGTCTTTTGGCTGTAAGTAAGAGTCGTGATCAGTTGATTTGACAATATATTAAGATGATCAGACTATAGAAACCGGGGGCTAGTATAGTCCATTCTAAAACATTTATGTACTTAGTAAACGCAAGATTTTATGAGTTTTATAACAGTAATCATAAAAAAGAATTTAATAGGACATTTACAAGCCTTCCACGTCGCAAATCAGCTGAAAAAAGCGCATAAATTCATATACAGCTCTTAATAAAAACTACTAGATTTTATGTTATAAAACTTGGCATTAAACTTCAACGAGTTAACTCGGGTAGCGATTAAATCATTAACTCGTTCATTGACAGCTATTTCTTGGTACAGTTTAAGTTACAAGGTTAAAAAGGTCAGAGCGAATGAACTGAACTTTTTTGTCGGCTTTCTCTACTTATCGCTGGTTAACACGCAACTTGATTATTTTAAACATTAGTAATTAAGTTTATGAAAAATGTAACGGTGACATGTCTCTTAACTAAGAAAGTTATTTTAGAACGTCTTGAAACATACTTAAGTACATTATTTATATTTGTGTACCAATTGCTGAATAAATAAAATACCAAAATAAAATATAACACTGTCAAAATTGTCTTTGGAATTAACACTTCTACCTAGGAATGACACTTTGGAACCGAGCAACTAGAGTCAGTAGTTTTTAACGTAAAGTTTCTTTAGTGCCTTTTATTTTGGTTTATAAGAAATAAAAATATTTTGATTGGTTTTTATTTTATTTTATTTTTTACCTTTGTCTGGCACTAATGCTCTTATGTACAATAGAATAAAACAAGAGGTCATTGAGTCTTTGAAAGTCATACAATTTATTAAATAAAATAGTTTGACCATAAGTACAGTATGATACAGTTAAAACAGCATTCAACGTGTTTTGTGCTAAAGATTCTTTAGTGCGAACTAATAGTTAAGTAATTATGTGCTTGCCTGTCTAGTTCTAATTACTCGAGCCTATTATTATTGCTATTAGCTAGTTATTAAACGCTGTTCGTTGCTAATAAGACTAAAGCAAAAACCTAAGTGGCGATATAACCTTTATGAAGAAAATGAAACACTTTCAATGCGATTTTTATTTTAGAATCATTATACTATGTTCACCTGATTAATACATACGAAAACCAACCTTGTTGCTTTGAAATAAAGTTGTTATTTATACAGCATTGTTTTTATTTTTTGATAAGTGAGTGAAATGCGTAGAAAAATAAAAAGGTTAGAGCATTATCATGTTCAAAGTGTGGTTCCGTTGTTTGATGAACTAGTTTGTAAATAGATACGATCTTTTGATTATAGTTTTTGATACTCGTATTGTTATTTTGAGGGTACCCCTTCTAGTACATGTGTAGTTTATTTTTGGTACAAACGAAAATGAAAAATATTATTTGACTTATGGACGAAAAGTTTTATTGGGTAAGTCGTAAGTAATCGAGATTCACACGTGTGTCTAAACGTGTTAAGCTCACAAACTACTAAACCGATTTGTATTGAGTTTACGCCAATTTATTGATGATCCCAGTACCTGCAGAACTTTATGTTACATTTTCCGTACGAATGTGGCAATTTCACTAGTCTAAAAATAAAAAATGACCGTTGCAAAATGCAAGTCATTACTTACATAAGAAGAAACTGTTTTCACATAAAAATAACTTATCTAACTAAATTTATATCGCATTAGTATAAGTGCTGATGTTCTTTGCGTGTTGTAGTACCTATGAAAATATATCAAAGGTAATGAGGCCACAAATCATAAGCAGGTTAATGGCCGTCGACCTCATTTTGTTTTTCATTGATATGGAGAGAAATGTTTTGTTTGCAGCGAATGTTGAAGCTAAAACCTTTGTATGAAACTTTTTTTTATTGTTTTGTTATTGAGGACTTGTTTCGTTGTTTTTCAATTTGTTCATAATACCTTAAATAAATATTGCTTCGTTATTTTTCAATTTTATTTTACCTTCTATAGAGTTAAGAACGCCTTATTAAACACTTCTGATAGATATTAACGATATTAATTACCTAAATAAAAATAATTGCAATACACAAAATTATTAGTAATAAAAATATATATAGGTATTTGGCAGGGCACATACTAAATGAAACCTCTCAACGTTCAGAAAAAAATACCTTTAAGCAATGTAAAGCGAAGAATAAAAAAATGTAGATTCTATGTCTATAGTCTATGCCTTGTACCATAAGTAACACCCTAGCCACCTGTTAAGTGGGGCCGCGTGACTCGGGCGGACTCGCGTGGCGGCACTAGTATTGTAAAACATGTATGCTAATACTTGTTGCTAAGGGAGCAATAGTAACGAAATGGTACCTCTGATAAGTACACGCCCTTTATTTACCTACCTAGGGTATATTATACCGGTATTTTTACTTTAAGTACCAATTTTATCTAACCAAAATATGTTTTGTTAAAATTGTATTTACAAAAAAAGTATTTATTTATCTATCAATGTTTTTTTGTTACTACGAATTCCAGTTTTGTTTTTTTTCACAGGTTTAGTTTTTAATTGTTTTATATTTTGAATATAAATGCTATTTTTTTGTGTGTAAAAATTTTGTTTTTATTCTAATTATAAAATTCTGTATCACAGCTTTAGTCACTGACTCGATTTGAGACAACTTATAAACAGGCCTACAAAATCATTAACTATACATCCACATGAACCTTTATAAATTACAAATCAATACTGAATCCAAGAATACCTTTAAATAGAAAGCTTTCTTTAAATAGCGTGTTAATACATCGAGGCCATTGTACTGCGATATAGTTGTCATGCCAAGGTGTGTCCCCACCGGCTAGAAAATCAATGGAGTAAAAGTTATACGCTGTTGTATCCACGCCCTATAACCTAAAATAGTACTAAGTACGAATTATTTTAGGTTAACAAGAGTTTATTGTACTGGTTTTATGTTTAGTCGTGAACACACTTCCTAGAGAAGCGAAATGTAGAAAACAAAGGGTGTGTTGTGGCGGGTCAGAATGGTTACAGTTACTGTATTTAACCGACTTCCAAAAGTGAGGATATCTATGTTCAACTCTATGTATTATAATAGTAAGGCATAATCGCTACTACGACAAAAAGTATCGAAAGCATTTTATTATTTGCTTTTGTACTTACAATGAGGTTCAGTTTAAATTCATGCTACTCGTATGAAACATATTTATAAGGAAACAGCTTTGACCGACATTGTATCAAGTTAGACATTCGAGGATAAAAATATACCTAATAAAATCTAGAAACTGGGCAGTCTAACAGTCCAGTTAAAATTTCATTTTACACAATATAAAATACCACGATTACCATATAAGTCTCATGGGACTAAAGTTGAGGATATAATTCTTTTTTTTGCGCAAATAAACAGGGAACGGACGTTTCGCTACCTTTGTATGTTTTTTGTATACACGCGACACTATGAATACTAAAAGCATCCGCTGTACAGTAAGCAACACATAGATGTAACAAGCTAAAATAACCAGCACCTTATCTCAAATGAATAAGATCGATTCTCGCAATTAGGTGTTCAAACTTTTGTGGACTACTGTACAACTTGTTCACACTGTATGGTGAATTGTAGCAACGAAAGGTGCGATGTACTTAACTTGAATAAATAAAGGTAAAATGGAAGTTGAAATATAACTTGGTCTGAATTAGAAGTGCCCTTTGTTGCATATTTATGAAACAACAAAATTTATGAAACCATGTTACTACGAAACGCCTCACCCAAGTCTAATTTGACAATATATTTACATTAAACTTTGTATTAATAGGCATAATATCGTTTGCATCCCATTCCCAAGCTCCATTTGACGCATTACAAAAATATATAAAATATTAATTCAATAGTAATTATATAACACCAGTGTTTCAGGTTTGTGACACCATTTTTATCTAGATTAATTCGACTTTTACACGACTGTTGCGAAAAATGTTGGATACTAAAAGTTACTGCAGGATATAATTAAAAACGTGTACAATTACACTGACTTGTCTACATCAAATCTGATCTATACCCACTATTTTTCTTTTCCTCCCTACAATCATTCATAGGGTTGTCAGAAACAAATACTTAAAAGCAATTACGCTCCCCTATTTCTTCGATAAGAATAATACGAAAGCAATTTTTAAAGAACAATTATCGCACCTTGATTTAAGGGGGTATATGGGACAGGGGGGAGCGGTCATTGACCCCGACTAATGGAGCTTCTAATTATGACCTATTTATTTCTACATTACCGTCGTAAATACGCGAGTTTTATTGCTGAGGTGAATGAAACCTTAGTGGTAAAGTACACGTTTATAATTCCTGGTAAATATGCAATAAGCAACCTTATTCCCTTGCAATAAGGTCTATATTCATGTCAGTCTGTTACTAGGCAAGAAGGCACTGTGTGGTCGACTGTAGTACCTTATATTTACTTTATGTGTATTTACTTAGAATCAATGTTGGTGGGAACCCCAAGATACCGTGTTTGACATGAAAACTGATCCAATGTTAGATTATATTTAAATCAACCTTGAATTCAAAATTATCATTGCAATGGAAATAGAAATAAAGTGGAAAAATGGACTGAATTTGTTAATAATTTAGTTACCCATGATCAGTGACCGGTGACGGCGAGTTGACCCGCAGTTTTCGCCTTGACATTTATTTTCACTTGACACTTATTTAAGCTAAAAAAGTAAGTGCGAACCGGTCTATCTAAAAATAGAATCTACCAATATAGGTATAATTAACAAGTAGATTTATAGAGGTATAAATTAAATAAACATACGATAATTCTTAGTTTTCTATATAAAAGAGCACCTATTTATTCATGTTGAATGACCATATAAGCATAATATGTCAGCCGAATAATGATTCGTCCCCTCTGGTAATTTCTCTCTTAAACGCAAGTTCAACTACATACACTAAACGCTCAAATAGATAGGTATATGAAATTCACAGCAATAGATAGTAAACCAGTGGTCGACAACCTAATGGTCGTCTCCATATATCAAGTAACCGGCATTAATACAGTTCAATTGACATAGAACCAAATCAATGGCACATATATTACCGAGCCGCCGCCACAGGCACCGCAGACCATATTAGACGCTCTAGATAATCAGATTAGCCTGAAAGCATGCCCGTGAATTATATCAAGGGTATTAAGTACTACTTTAGTGACTTTGTTTGCAATGGATTTAATGTTATGCACCCCTGGATTAGTGATGTGTTTGGCTACTTTTAATATTAGGCGAATGTACTGGTCACTCACGATCGGAATAGTTTATTACAAAGTTTAATCCCTTTGCACTTTGTTATACAGCATAAAAAGGGAGCTGAGCTTGGCATTTCATTAATCAAAATTCAAACTGTAGACGATGTGTAATTTTAGTACGAAATATAAACCCCACTTAAAACACTCTTAAGCAAAGTTTGTTAATTGTCATTAATTAACCAGAACATGCAAACTTGCACTTAATTAGCTCAAGTGCGGCGCGCCCCGAAATTCACACTTTTAAACTTTACCGTGTAAATACGAATGTGCATTATGCGGCCCTGCCTTCACCGCTATCTGCCTTGTATATCAAATGTAACTTAATTTGTGTAACAGCAATTGTAATTGATTTGAATTTATGACTTTAACATAACCTCAACTAACCAAAACTCTAAAGGGACAAAACAAAACCAAATTGTTCAGACTTAACACCAATCAAATCGATAGACGCGATTTCCGTCCTTAAAAGACCATAAATAAGGGTGTTTTTCGCTTAAGTGTTTAAAATAGGGTCCTGGTACGTGATATCATTGTAATTTGTCGACAGCAATGAGCGAAATGACCACCGTACTACCACAAGGCCACATTGAAATCGCATCATAAATCTTACTATTCGTCTCCGCATGATTAACTGAGGTCAACGGCCGTGCGATACAAAATGGCTGACGGTAAATCGCGGTTTTTGAAAATGGAATCTATGGGAAATATGGTGTGGTAAGCATTGGGTACATTTCTACGCATTGGTAGAATTGTAGAGAAATTTAACATATACCTAAATTACAACAAAAATACTGGAATGTGGATAGGTATACATGCAGAGGAAGACCAAAAAAGAGATGGATGGATTGTGTGAAAGATGATATGAGAAAGAAAGGAGTAAGTTGTAGAGATGAATGGAAGCTGAATACGCATTGCGCCGACCCCAAATAATTGGGAACAGGGCATGATGATGACAACAAAAATACTGGAGTATTAGAATACTAAATTCCAGATAAATTGTTAATTTAATTCTAGACCACACTATTATACCTAGGTCCTAATCATATAAAACTTGATAGTAAATTAAATTACTCTCAACTGATCATTATAAAATTATAGTCACAACATAATATAAGTTTATTACTAACAGCACTAATGACAGTAATTTTAAACAAATTAACTTTCTATAATCGAGACATGTTCGCAGGTATTTAGTATTCTTATTAGCTTGCAAGCTTACATTACCTGTGGTGTAATAGGTTATAACAAAAACGTAGTTACCGGTATGTTTGATAGAATAAGAAATGCTTATTTATTAGGCTTAACAATGCTAAAGACACTACATTTTCCACTTGTTAATGAAACTTTTTGAATGTTTTGCTGTTTGTTCCTCGTTCACGCAAAAACTGCTGAACAAATTTTGAAGAAATTTTACAGAGTTCAGAATAAACATACACACATTAAATGAAGATATTGTTTTCTACGAGTTTAGCAAATATTTTTTGTCATAGAGACTATTATTTATTTAGTCTTCAATTCGCCATACAATACCCTTTTTTCCTCTACTATGCTCATTCAAAACTTCAAAACTGGGACACGATAAGTAGTCCAAAAGCTTCAGCAAACAGCGTACAATCGTGTACATAATTCATTATTCACATTACTGCTGTATTCACTTGTGTACGGTACGGTGCAAACTTAATGGCGGCTCTGAACACGAGGCGAGTCGCTGCGCAGTAACAAACTTATGCGCCAGCGGGGGTGCGGGGCGAGGTATTGCGCAGCGTGTAGCAGCGTGTAGCAGCTTCAGAGCCGCCATTAACTTTGAATCCAACTATACTATAAAGTATTTAGAATAAGGTTAAACAAACACTGCGGAGTGAACTGTCTCTACACCCTTGACATGTATTCGTGAATTGTTGCTATTTGTTCAGAATTGTAATAAAAGTTTCGCTTGAATTATGTTACTGGATCGGATTTGTTATTGTTGTATAAATCATAATAGAAAACGAAGTGGTTTGTGTGTTGTGAGTATGATAGGCAGTGAAACTGATTTGTATTTTAGTTCAAATTTAAAATGTACTTATCATAGAGGAAATAAATTCGGTTTTTTTTTTTTGGCCTCATTAACTATTATATTTTTTTTATATTTATATTCTTTTTATTTATTATATTATTATTATATTCTATATTATATAAAATAAAGGAAGTACCTTTACCCTTTTATGTAGTTATTATATTGAAAACAGTTGCATAAAAAGCCACTAAGATATAAGTAATAAATAAGTAGATCAATTTTGAGAAAAAATACTTTAAGTTAAGAATTATTAAACTTATAAACGTCAAGGAGTTGTTTATAATTATTAAACGAGAATATAATAATAGTACTGGTCTTCAAATGTAATGTGTTAAAATCGCAATACGACATCAATTAAGGTTTATGCATTTAAGAGCTAGGATGAGAACAATGTAACTTTTAATGTTGATATTTAGCATTATTTAGCCATTTACTGAAAGGCTAAATAATACAAAATAACAAACACTAAGGTTAGATTCGTAATTAGTATAAGACTGATGACATCCGTTCACTAATAATGTCAACCTTGTTGGTTTCACTCATCGACGTATGATATACATAGACTGCTACTATCGCTAGGTTCCCTTTGTGCCAAGCGAGAGCAGTTTTTAGTCTGATCCTAGTATATTACGATTTTCATTTAAGTTAATTTTCGCGCAACGAGAAACTTATATAAGAAAATATCGATGGTTTTGACATTGTTAGGATAATATTAGTGTTTTAGATAGATTTTTTAAAACGACAAGCTCCTACTTCATACATAATTCACGACAACACTTGTTCACACTAGTGCTTACGGTTTAAACTCTGAAAGGCTCACTCTATAGTTTCAAATGCAACCTCGCTGGTTTCACTGGTAAAGGAAACGTAAAGATCAAGATCAATTGGAGTTATTTTTATAATAAATATTTTGCTGTCAATAAAATTATCCATAATTTCATTACTTATTATAGCATTTTTAAAGATACTTACTGACGCAATCAGATCCCTTGTTAAGTTTGTGCTCGGAACAAATAGGTGAAACTATTTTTCAGCAGTGGGATAACTTTAAGTATAATATTAATATTTCTAAACAAAAAAGTATGAAGAGTTAAGTATTAACTACATATATTATGTATGTAGACAGTTTTCTATTATAATCCCTTATTTAACGATACGAAATACAAAAAGGTGATTTTCCGTACATGTTGAGAAAACCTTGTATAAATATGCAGCTATATCTAGGTCAGACATGCATTACATAATTAATGATATATTACGTCTTCATGAGTTTATTAATCCGTGGAGAGGAAATCAGCCATTAAGCGTTTCCGCATTTATCATTATACTACTTAAAAGATACTATGTTTGACTTTAGAAACTATATAATATTGACCCGACTTTGTTAATCAATAGTTATTAATATTTGATTAATATTTGATGATGCATTACTGTAAGTGTAGAAAAGATAACTTTCTTTATTCCCGTGTGAATTTGAACGCTAATTAAGATGTTTGAAACTTACATCATCTCACATTTTGCACACTGTTAAGAAAGTGCAACACACTTTGTAGAACAGCTTATAAAATGGAGTACAAAATACTACTCACGATAATTTCTATGAGAAGCAATTTGATCCGATAAAATAACTTTTCCCAATTAAATTATATCAAAACTTTATTTTTACAATTAACTTAAAAGCACACTTCATAAGGAGACCTAAACAACAGACTATTTAGACTACTTCAAGCCCCATACTCAACTATTTCTATCCAACAAAGTACAGGCATCTGTGCAGTAAAAGACAAACTTTCCTAACCATCGAAGCATAAACAGTGTGACGGAAGCGAGACGACACGTGTTCGATTTCTGCCCCACCCCTGCTTCCTTCAGGTCCTCATTAACCAACTAAATACGGAACAAGTCCACGTTGTTTTGAACGTGTTCAAATGTAACATGTTTCGACGTCCTGCTTGATTTATTTTGGTATAGTTGTAGTATGTGGCAATATTGTTGTATGTAAACAATGGGATGGGTTTTATTTGTCGTTGTATGTCTTGTCTCCGTAATGGTGGGAATAATATGTTGTGTGGTAGGAAATGCTTATCAGAGAATAGAATGCTCGAGTTGCATAATTCTAAGAACAGTTTTTTTAATAATACCTTCGTCAGTGTTTATTTGATTGTGAAAAAGCTAATTTCCTATGCTTCCCTCAACGCTAAAATACTTGTGTCTGAAAAAGTTCGCTTATGTTTAGATAGAAAATATTGAGCCTAGTGGATATTCATATTTTTAAAACACGCTGCTATTAACTTCGACAATGGAACAGATATCAATATACCAAATTAGGTACTATTACAGCATCCTCGTAGAAAGTGAAAATAACAGGCATTTCTTAAGACAAATCATACGAAACAAATAATAACATATCTTATACAGTAATTTAATTTCCATACGTTCATTTCATATGTCGAAAGAAACAATTGGAAGTCAAGTGTCCGATACGACTTTTAATCGCATGACAAGCGTTATATTGTCGACAAACAATCGTGGCGAGAGATCTCGTTTCTCGCATCCAGAGTTCCCACGCCCCCGTGGGAGAGACGGGACGGGTACACTGTATATGTTGTACAGAAGGTCTATGGCATCGGGCATGTTGTACACAAAATAGCCTGGTGATAAATATGGGCTTTCTTTTCTTAGAAAGACATGCAGTAGTATAAGTCAGAACATAGTTTCGCTTCATAAAGTCAGTTCTGAAAATCAATGAAAGCTTTTTATTCATTATTTTAATTTATTATTTACTGCACCAATACACGCCTAGGATTAAGTGGCCTTATTGCACTATGCATGTCAAAATATTAAAAAAAGAAATGTAATTTTTAAGTCCTTTCCCAAACTGATCCATGATTATGACCCTAAATAAACCTTCTGCTCTTAATCGATCGTATAAACATTATGCTCAAACAACTGTTACAAATATTGATGGAAGTGCACTTGGCAGGACGTGTGTGTTTACTACAGACCTTAAAAGGATGGGCTGGTAATCGTTTGGAGAAACATAACGGTTTTAAGTGTAGCGAGTGACATAAGGGACTTTATCTAATGAGGTTTAATTTGAAAACGAGAAAAAGTACGCGTCATATTTAAAGAAGTAAAGGGTGCTAAGCGGTAAGTATGCTTAATCATATAAAGTCAGTTTTTAACCAACTTCAAAAAAGGAGGAGGTACTCAATTCGACTGCATTTGTTTATGTTTATTATCATTATAATACTAAACCGAACATGATAGGTACATAGGGCAAATGCTCCAAACAAAAGTAGCTTAAAAAGGAACCTTAATGGTATGCCATTTACAACACGACAAAATAATTACAACAATTTACGAATGAGTACTTGCATTATGCAAATCCAAAACAGTAGATTTTCGACAAAACCAAAATTAAAAACCCTTTTATAACGGGACATCCACTAAACTATTGTTAGACAAATCATACACTACACAAAAGCAGTCAAAACTATCAATATCATTAACAGTTCTATCGTTCTAGTCTGTTAAACTACTATTGTAGAACTTCACACGTATCAATTAGACTAAAATTGACCAGACCAGTGATAATATACTCTTTTGTTGCTGTCGGATATTGTAGGATAATGCGAGCTTACACAATGGGTGGTGATGGCTTATCAGATTGTTAGGATATAGTGACGTGTTTGGTATATAGACCGTAAAATCAATGAAAACCATGACATAAATCAACAGTTATTTTTATCGCAAAAAAAGGTTTTTCAAATAGATTTAGTGTAGGTACTAAATATATTATGTTGTTCGTATTCATACTCAGTTATTAGATACGATTAGAATAAAAAAAAAATCATTTTGCAAAACTTTGCTTCAATGTTTACTTACTCTAAAGTAGTTTGATGTGCACTCGAAATGTAATGTAATCTTACCTGAAACAAAAATAATGCATATTAAATAATGAACTTTAACAACATAATAAATACAGTAGGTACGGGATTTTCCAACAATAAGCTTTTTCAGCAGCGGTGCTGTATTTGAACATGCTTTTCAACATTACTAACGATTGCAATATAATGTTCCTAAATAAAATACCACTACATTTTTCATGAATAATCATTTTACAATCCTAAAAAAAAAGTAAGAATGAATGCACTGCAAGTGCTACTTTAAAAATTTTGATGAACTGCTTAAAACAAATGCCATCTACATACAATTATGCTCCCACACAACTTTTACTGTAATTAGCAATAGTTTATAAGTCAAGCAGCTTTTCAAACATGGATGACTACTTGAATCTTAGAATGACGTTCTCTAACGCCTACATATTAACTGCTTAATTACTGAAGTTAACAAAACTACTTAGAGATAACCTCTGCTCTCGTAATTATGGTGTTTTAAGGTCGTATTACAAAGGGAACTGTTTGACTGACGGCTAAATTAAAAATACGCTTGGGTTGTGAATTTTAAGTCATAAGCGACAGAGAGACTTAAGAGTTTCAAAAAGTACTAATGACACTTTGAGGTTTCTTATTGAAGAACATTTTATCGTTGTCAAAGGAACTGCATGTTATGACAAATTGCTACGAAATAGAAGAAGACTATAAAATATATTTTATGGAACCTTTAGGAACGTATGCAAATTATGTATTACATACGTTCTTACGTCACAATACATATCGCACACTTATTTGCGTAAAACATACTACTACGAGGAATTTTATTGTTGTAGGAAGTATATTCTCTTTACTACAGAACCGTAATGATTATAACAGGCTGAACTTAAAAATGCTAACTATAATGTTTGTACCTATCTAGACGTCTATCCATGTACAATTCGAGCATAGGACGACATTATAATGCACCAATGAACTATTAAAAGAAACAAAACTTGCTTAAATAAAGTCGCTTACGCAACACCGCTTCGCTCTTGTCCCTTGCACGGAACACTTGACAAAATGACACTACATCCCGTCTTCGTTGATGCATAGCGAATGTTTACCAGTCACTGATGACACTTGGCTGAAGGTCAATAACCCTTCGATTCTAATACAACTATATTACGACATTCACACTTCGGAATTATGATTTGTTTTTTTTTGTCAAGGTCGAAGTATCTTTTGGTATCTATTGTGACATAATTTGTTGTTATAAAATTTTGTTTTATTGGTAAAATACTTGCAATCTCTGCCCATGCAGATTTGAAATGAGTATAATATTTGTCATTGTTCATTTTACAACGATAAAAGTATGTACAGCTATAAATATTTTTCCTTATTATGCATTAATACTTGTATGAAAATACAAAACCTTTTAATTATTTTATTTAATAGCAGTTTAAAATATTCTCGAGTACGTATTACTTTCAACAGTCATTTTCCTAACTATTGAGTGACATAAAACCTTTTTAAAATAAACACTTACACAAGTGAATAGCTAAAAATATGCTTTATCATCAATCAATTATCACATTGTTTTAATTCTTATTGATTGACGTATAGACCCTTTAAGATGACAGCTGAAAAATAACTATTATTGAATACATCGAAACTGGTACACAGAATACAAATATGAGTGTCATATTTATTTTAATTATTATTTTTCTATCTGTTATATAACTGACCTCTAGTTACTATGTTGTTTTATGATTGACGTTAAGAGTTTTACTTTAGGGCCTTAGTGAGATATTTTTTGTGTTATGTAATGGACCTACAATTGAATTGGTAAGAGGCCACTGTTCAGTATTATAATGAAAGATATTATTATATTTATAATGTTGAAAAGAACCATCCATTTAATTGACCGACAGCATGCAGAATTGTTTTTTTTTGTCACCTTTTAAATGTCATTAATAAGCATTTAAATAATTTGATATACATTAATCGAAAATCATTTTTCACTAAAAATTACTTAGTTACTTACTCACTTAGCTTATTCCTATAAGCTAGCTACATCAAGTCCGACTATTTCAATCTCCTTATGAAAACATAATAGCCGTGTAAGTTAATAATGCGTGCATTAAAAACTCAAACGTTTTTGTTCAGAGCACCAGACTGTTTGTCGCTAGTTCTATAAATAGACGCATTTTGTTGAAACCGATTCGTTATGCTTCCAAACCGGATACGTAGTATAAACCATTTAAAGACATCAAAAGGAGTGACTAGATACCTATATTTATAACGCGGAAATAAGGCATTATTACTAGAGTTCTTAGGGTTTGAAATAAAAAGCGGAATGGAAGTCATCGATTCGCCGCAATTGTCCACTACAATACTATTAAAAAAAATTGAACATCAACCTAATTTAAAACTAGTAAAATTACTGAAACCAATAATATGATGACAAATAAATAAAATTATTCGAACTATCTTGCGAAGACCCTTAATGCAAACTGAGATGCAAACGCATTAATAAGGTTTAAGTAGAAACATCCTGTATTAATTGAAGTAAGTACTTAACAATACAATCACTTTCATATTGAAACAGAAATATTTATGACTTATTTAAAATACGCATTATTCCGTACTGACCAACCATATTCAGTACTCAAAATATAGCAAAAAAATTACAAACGCAAGCAAACATCTCACGTAAACGAAAGACAATTGACACCACATCAATGGCATTCGGTATAACCCTTATATCAAAGCAGGTAAGATCGAGTTTTGCATATACTTGTTACCATAAACTTCTATACATAATCATAATGAGTGAGTAATAAATAAGCAACACGTATTAAGATAGGTTAGTTCAGACGTTCCGATTGGAAACTAATCGCACGCAGCGAGCCATCGTTTGAAAGCTGTAGGACTTTCCAACGGGCACGATTAATTAGCCTGTTAGTCTTTGTACACATGATAACTAGACAAATTGTGAGAATCTTTAGCTCGAAAGTGAAATCATGAACTTACCATACTAGGAGTTTCTGACTATGTTTAGTAAATTACGCTTTAACTTGGATATTTTTGTGAAATAGCCTAATGAAATAAACATATCAGACGATACGATTTTTTTTCGTATTAAACTCTATTAACAGCAAAGAGAATAAAAAGTCCCTAGTTTTTAAACTGTCTCAAATTACAAAGTTATATGCCAAGTTACTCGTAGATCTAGGTAAGTAAATCCAATAACCACGATTGTAGGATAATATTTATAATTTGTTCGTATCGTATATCAAACTAAACTACAGAGGGATCTCAATAACGTTAGATGGTCTGCAAATAACATGAGTATGATTAACTAACCCACTTCCCACGTCACCACACTTCAAACGTCAACCAACTGAGACACTACGGTTTTCCTACATTACAAGTATTTATAAAACATAATGATAGATTATTAATAAAGATATTAATATAGCCCTTTAATAAACTAACAACATAATTGTAAATAACAAGTCCACTAACAATAAAATCAGTTTTGGTTGGGTCAAGAAATTGGTTTTTATGCGATATTTACAAAACGATTTGGATTCTTGTGTTTTATAAGACAACTATTAAATTTAAATAAAATGACAATTAAATGATTAAATAGTTCGACAGTAGGCACCTCTTATATCAGTGAAGGGTCAGGAAATGGTAAAATACTTCTATTTCATTTACTCACTTAACACTACACAGTTTTTCTAATAATCTAAACATGGCCGTTTATATTTAATCTGCTACTTTCAGTTAGAACGGGCAACGACCTCAATGATTAACCTTTAAGATAACATTTCTTAGAAGGTGCCAAATTAAGCGCGAGTTTTAAGATAAGCAATTAATAAACATAACCGTAAACTGCAAAATAATTCATAAAACTTACTCAATTACCAGCAATTAATTTGTATGTTTATTTACAAGTACATCTGATTACATAAATTGATTCGAAAGTAAATAGATCTTAATTAAAATTAGCATTAATTTGGCCTAAGATTTTCAAAAGAACAGACTACTTTTTAACGGATTAGAAGCTCATCAATACTTTGATCCAACTTTTGTTATTTAGAAACTTAGCAATTAACAAAGCTAGTTTCATTTCACATTTACAGTAATCAAAAGGTCCTATCAAAGCATTGCAATTAGCTGAACATCAAACAAAGGTACATCCCACACGCTCATTATAACGATCCATTGAAACCAGGCTCTAATTAGGTATTACATACAACCTGAATGGCCATGTATGAGACTACATCCCATTCAAATGTTATCGGATAACACTTTAATTAGAGTGATGTAGAAATCTTGTGAAATGCATGAGAGTGCTGTCAAAAGATTAATTAAAATTAACAATATCCGTTAGTAGGGTGAAACTGTCACGTGATTTGATCTTTTATAATGCCAGTCATTTGTGGCTTCTTGCTTGGTATATATAGCTAGAATAATTAGTTAAGTATTTCTGATTTCATAACATGAACATAGTAAGAATAATAAAGTAGATAGTGTATGGAAAGTAACATCTAAGGTAAGCAGAGATATAAATGGAATTGATAGAACTATTTTTCTCTATGTCTGTACATTTTAACACACATATTGTTTTGAGTTTCAATGATTTTGCTCGAGCTAAATCTGTAAAACATTTAAAACAATTAAGAGCGTTGTGTAAAATAAAAATAAAATACGAAACGTTATCATGGCTGTGCAGTTTATTAGTTTTTCTTTAGTTATTTGCCAGAATATTAATATTATAGACAATTTCTTAAGACTAACTTTTAACATAAATAATTACATACGTTTTCACATATAAATACTGAAAAATAGCATACTAATAAGTAATTTCAATAAATCAAATACTACTAATACGCACCTCTATACAAATTTCCCTTTCAATACAACCGATCAGATCAATAATGACTGATAGCATAATTTATGTAATAGATCCCACGTGCACTGTTTAAAAGCATTAACCTAAATTATCGGGCAATTAACAAAACGCAATCAAAACGCCGACATTTCCTTTTCAATACGCATAGACATATTAAAGTATTAAAACTAATTATCTCTTATTACAAAGCAGTAAAGTTCATTTTGCACTTGATGTGCTATGATCAATGATATTCTAATAAACAGATATGTTATAAGCGTGCAATCGTGAAGACTCGAAAACGTCCTAATTGGGACGTATTGCCATTAACAACAACACTATTTGTCTCTTTTTTTCTTATGGGTTTTATCGCGCTATCTCTTTCGCTAGCTGCCGCGCTGCGCGGAACACTTTTTTCGATTGTTTTGTATGTGTATAACATATCTGTTTATTAAAATATCATTGGCTATGATTCAATAATACGCTAATTTACGCAACTATTGATATAATTGCATTGAAATACAAGACATTAAAGCCTACGAGCTTTCAAATTGACACAACCCACCGATACCCATAATTGTATAAAACTCGATAAATCAATGGAAATCGTACTGATTTATTATTCCTTGACAGGCATTGATGAAACTCTGTACGTAAATAATGTAACTTTATAATCAGATTTATAGTATCCAGTTTACATGATGATTCAAGGTAAGAAGCACTATATAATTTCGATAACAGGTCTATATGAAATTTTGAAATAATTTTATAAATAATTTCCTGTATTGTTGTGATAAAAGAAATTCTTTGGTAATTAAGCCATTCAAAGTCATTACAACGCGCGAATTAAAATTAAAAATATTAACCTTACTTATTTCCTTAACTTTCAAAACTGACGTGTCCGTCTTAATTTATTCCGCATTTAAAGTAATAGATACAAATAATTAATTCTGTCTATTTCTAGTTTATCTAAAACCAACAGTTTCTGCAAATTATATCTGTAATGAAAGTTCTTCATCACTCCTGTCGGGCTCCCTACAATCTGCTTATCGATTGAGATCATTTCAAGTCGCCGAGAGGGGACCATAACTCCAGATTTAATAAAATCCAGCTTTAGAGAGAGCTAGGTAAAGTGTTAGAGGCAAACGTTAGCCCCGTCATTATTTTGTTAGCGATTTCAGTAAACAGTGAAAACACTTGGAAATTTCCGATGAAATTACCAGTTATAGATTTATGAGCAGTCAGACGGATAGTTATGGACAACTAACCACACATTTATCAATAATATCCTACGAAAAACAACCTTAACACCTTGGAATAAAGACGTATTTTGGTCCGATGGATATTTGTGTGGTAGACTGTACGTTGCCAGACTTATCAATTTTCATCGTTTACATGTTCAGTATGGTCAGAAACTCGTATTTTCTTATTTGATTCCACGCATCGGGAAGTAATTGTGATTTAATTTTCTGATACATAGTGTAATGTTCGAATGTGATTGAATTGCTGTTAGAAAGGTGGGTAATTGATGATCATGTCTAGAAACTTATGTAAAACATACAATATATATAAATATTAATTAGTTGTTTCTGTTTGCAAAAATACACCAGTAGCAGACAAGGACAATTGCGTGTCGAAATATTGTTCCAAAGATTCAAGAATCTAGATTTCCATATAATCGTTTGCCACTACATTAAACATGCACTAATGTGTACAATTTCCAAGTTAAACTGCCTATCGATTAGAAGGGACATTGCATTCCTATGTACTCCCTTATCGATTCTCTCGACACACTCTCGCGTTGTAAGACAAATCGTTTCGCCCATTCCTCTGACATTAAACCAGCAAATTTCTCTAGATAGCAACCGACTACAGATAAGTCCTATTGACTATTAAATGTAGGTAAGTAGGCATATAAAGTAGTATAAGTAGTTAGATAATTATAATCAGTAACAGATGTAATACTTTGATTGTTATGTCACAATACAATAGTAAACAAAAAAGGTTTGATTGTGAATGTTATGTGACCGCAATGTTCAGCGGATGTTATACTCAATAGATCTCTTAATGTTTTTTATTAAAGGTATAATTGCTTGTTCATTGAGATTGGTACACAAATGATTTAGTTTAATTGCTTAAATAAGTATCTACATATCTAAATCGAATGCTCTATTTAACAGTTAAATTAAAGGCTCAGTCATATTCATGCTGCTGGGTTCAGTCGTGGTACTTAATAATCTTAACTCTATTAAAAAGGCATTTACCTTTTGTGGTACAGTAACAAGTTATACAAGAAGAGTAAATCCCATGTGAAATGACCGTATACAGTTTTAAATACATTAGCTACAATGCACACATTTTACAGAAAAACCTTAACTAAATAACAGTAGGCCATAGCAGGAAGTATGGACAGGCCAGTTTAATAGCAAAGGAAGCTATCAAGTTGTCGCCGCCGCGCTATTAGCTCGCCGATAGATAAATTTATGGAAGCCCATCGCGACAAACTAAAATAGATGAACGGGAACACCTTGGGAAATCCTCGGGAAACAGAAATGGTTGGGATCTGTTAGATGGTAATTGACGACGATTGTTTCATTTTACTAAAAGAAAAAAATATTAATTAAACAATTTAGATACCTACACTTGACGATACATAAAACGAAATAGTAAGTGATTTCCAATTTGAAAGATAAATCGACTATGATATAAACGTCAGATTAGATCCAGAAAATCCACCTGAAGTTCTCTTTGAAATTGCAAATGATGACACAACGTAAAAAGAATAAGTTTATAATAGATAAAACGAGGCTAGGAAATCAAATGCTTGACTTGAGACAAATCATCGTACATCAAAAGCGTTGGTCAAAACAAAGCGAAAGGCAGACGTTACCACAGAGATAATAGATTTGGTAACACAAAACAATGCACTCCTACGCTCCTATACTATTGCCACATTAAAGTTCTGAACAAAGGCAAGAATGATATGCAGGGCTAGAAAGCCCTTCACGTACTCAAAGAACTGCACGTGATTTCGAAAGGTTTACTCATTACAAGCATGTTTACAATCAATTTTACCGTTGAGAAAACTAAGGAATTTGTGACGGAAAACGTTTGCGTGTGCGAACATTCTTATGAAAATGTCGAACCAATACCAACGGAAGTTGGAATTTCTTAAACATTCCGTCATTTGTAATTTGATTCGGAATTAATGCTAATTCTAAATCTTACTCGTTCAGAGACTTGGAATAATGCTTTGCGAAATTTATCTCGGTAGCCTTTCGACTGCCTACTTAACGTAATCGATATCCAGACTATATCGATAACAAAATACTGCAGTTCCTACCCGTTAATTCTAATTAATTCGATCTAAAGAAACCCTACACCTGTTTACACCAGTTACAATAAATCCATTTGTTTTGTGATTGTAAACACCGTTGCACCGAAAGCCTTAATTAATGTTAACCGACTTTTAGAGTCACGCAATCTTAGCCAAGGTAAAAATAGAAGGCTGTGTGAACTTAACCCTGTAATTTGTGAAACTGCTCTGTTCTGAATCACGTAGGCATTAGTCAGTTGTTATTCTCAAACGAGAAATAGACGGTGGAATACGGGACGATATGAGTGCATGCGATGAGGTGTGAGCTCATGGCGAGTATTTATAATACGACTAGATATGTATTTCGAGATGATTACTAGTTCAGTTTAAAATAAGATTGCAGGTTCCTGTGCTACATGCACACGAGAGAGAAAATGCTGACATATCTACACTATATGCCAATATGACAAGGATATGATAAAAAAAAACTTGTTTAAGATTCTACTAGGTCTAAAATCAGAATGTGAAGGCAATACTCATTAAATAATAATGTCACCAAAAAGTTTTTGACTGGTGATTAGTTTAGTGCAGATAAAACTAAAACTACTGACGACGATCAAAGTAACGATTACCCATCAGCCTAAGCTACCACAAATATTTATATTCGGTCACAAATCGGGGACGTACGTGTTTGTATATGATAAGAACAGCGTATTCCGTTCTACCGGTTAAGCAAACAGCCTGTTTGTTTATCACTATCACAACAAATATGGGAAAAAATGGTGAGTTGAAGCCAGTTGATAGCATGACGAAAGTTAAGCAACGATGTGAAAAATAGCAGCGAAAGAGTCAATAATGAAAGTAGGACAATGGTTCGTACTTTGTTGGCGGGAATGTAAATATGGATTTTACGAATTCTTACAGGAAGTATTTGACCCACGTAGTGCGTGTTGTTTACTCTTTTGTTTAGATGCTTAATTAGCTATTGATTTTTCACGTAGGGCTTTCTGCTATGACGTTATTTGGAACATTAGGCTTATCTTATCATCATTTTACTTCATATATCATTCGCGGCGGGTTTTCTATGCTTAACCCTAAAATTGCTTTCAGGTGAGTTTAATTTGGACTTTGAAAACTGTCGAGTAGCAACTGACAGTAAAAAAAAACTGAATTTACTTCGATTATTTATCTACAGACTGTAAGTAAAAGAAGATTTTTTACTGAAATTATTATATACAACGATAAGTCAGCTTGAAATAAAATAACTGCAATACACTTAGGCTTAAGCATTCAAGTTATATTTATGATAGTAAAAGATTTATAACTCATAGTTGCTTATGTTATTACGTTATTTCAATGCGCATTCATAAAGGTTGTTTGAGATCGCTATTAGCGATAGCATAGCCAATTATATAGCTCTTACTGTTATCCCCTATAACTACATATAATTAGCAACGTTCATATCGTAATGTATGTTAGAAATAATAATATTAATGTAACGAGAAAGGAGGTTTGTTTCCTAGAACCTGTGCTTTAGTGTGATGTCAGTAAAAACCTGAATGTCCTACAAAAAATCTAAGTGTCATCGTGTTTATAAGTATATTTTTTTTCTCGACACCCAATTTCGTGCGATCGTGTACGTGACAAGTAAAATATGAAACCGCGATGTGAGAGAAAGGAAATAAGAACAGATCTGTGACGAGCGGGATTTTAATGATGCTGTATATGTTTATATTTACGGCACCAACCACGGGGACACAGAATATATTTCTAGAGTAAGAGACAAACTGAACAAGGAAAATGCTTCAGCTGGGGTTCATAAAAGAAATCCCAACACAAAAGTTGAAGATGTAGCAGACTCTAACGAAGTGTGTGGTAAGAGAGATCAATGTCCTGAACGGAACAAATATTTGCGTAACCAACAGATATTTCCTCTCAATCGCTTGCATGTAAGATTATGGATCCGTTATTTATGATTTCAACAACAATAAGCTCATCAACGAAAATGTGAACCATGAGAAGCAAAGACATCACTTGGCTTAACAAAAAATCTGTAAATGGTCTTCTGGCCAAAAGTGTGACCATCAAAATGTTCTTAGGCCGCCATCAGGGGCCATTCGACAAAAACTGACCTAGTCTGGATACCAACTGACTGCAACAGTGTAGCGGTACATTCAGATTACATTTAGAGTGATTCCGCTTTCGGCTCGCATTGTTACACGGTTTTTAGTTCGCGGGTAGATCGCAACCCCTGTGACTCAATAGCTTCGAATTGTGTGGTGGAAATGGTGATGAGAAACCCTTAGGCTTGCAGGATTCCGTAACGTATTGAGTTTGTTAACTGGTTGTTTTAATATCCCGTGTGGTTGGTTAATTTTGTTGATGACGTCTGAACCGCAAACCCCATAGCACTAAAAGAACCGTATGGGGAAACAAAAATATGACAGGCAGTCACAACGACTTATTCACAACAACCAAATATAGGTTTATATTTATGACATTATTCAAAATAATTGTAATATTTTTGGTTATTTTTCGGCCGCCATTATAGAAATCGAGGAAACTTAACACAAACATTGCATCAGTTTGCATAAGCAATAAATACATCAATTCAAACAATTTATCAAATAACGCAATAGTATACATATTACCGATAGTTATATCACAGCACGTATTCATACACAATCGTACAATTTGAAAGTAACTTGTAATGCACTACCACTCATAACCTATCAGTCCGCTCTTAAAAGGCCAATTGAACAAACAAGACGCAAATTAAAAGTAAAAAGAACAAAATGGCGTTTAACATAAAAGCAAAACAAGCGGCAACGAAACGCGGGGAGAACTGGGGCGTGAAGAGAGCGTTGCAACAGCCGGATCCGAACCCAAACACGCACGAATATTCACCGACACCAACATATTTGGTGATGTCTAGGAATTCTTGAAGAGAACCAATACGGTCCTATAATAATAATAATAATATCCTGGGACAATATTTTTATGACAATATCGACACAAGCCGTTCCAATGTTTGTTGCCTTTGGCAGCGAAATGATATCAACTCTATTTCACAAAGAACAGAATTAATTGGAAGACCAATAGTAGTTACTGATAAGTTATAAATATCAGAAGGTAAGTCATGACGTAAATGAAAAGGTAATATGAAAGAATGAACAACACTTGTCAACGAACACACACTGAACAAAAACTGCATTTGTGTAAACTTCTTTCTTGTGAAGGCCAAGTTCGGGTGTATATCTGCTTATAAATAAAGATATTTGATACACGGCCAAGTTCAGCATTATTTACTTTAATTGTGTCTAGATGTTAATTACAAAAAATTAAAGAGGTTTTTATGATAATTAATTATGAAACTTCACTGTCTGGGTTTGCAATTTCAAAACTTTCAACAGTAGTCTGAATGTTTTAATTTTGAAGAATGGGTTTTTTAAGGATTATAGCAAATAAATATCAAATGTCTTTGAATTAAAATTTAATACGTCTAGACTGATTCCATTATGGTATCAACACGTTATCCCTATAAAAAGGAATTTAATAGCGTTTCTGTCTGATGTTCTGACAAATTAATGGATATTGCTTTAGATTTAAGTGTACCTGTATTTATGGATTTAGCATTTATTTCTTCTATATCTTTTAATTTAGTGGGGATAGGTTTTAGAATAGGTCCCTTTCGTGAATCGGAAAAGTTTAAAGAGGCGGCTTGGTACTATTTGGCACACCATCTGTTTTGGAAATAGTTAAGAGTATTGAAATGTGATGTAGTACAGATTTTCTTGTAAAGGGACACCGGTGGTCCCTTCAGGCATTACTGACGTTTTTGTGCGGTATTTAATAATCTTATCCAACTTTACATGTGAGTTCGAAAATATTTAAAACGGTTGTGATAAAGCAGTTCACGTAGCTGATACGAAAGATATTTAATCATATGTTTTAGATTACTTTTAATTTAGTATTTTTCTCTCATAATGTTGATTGTACGATTGGAGAGGTCGGATGGGAAACACCACGTCCAGTTCTAGTCAAAATCAATTCTGTTAAGAATCCATTAAAAATAAACCTGCAATTTGGTTAAAGGTAGTAGACTGTACTCATGTACCTCCATTAAGGAGATATACCTATTTGTATACAGGTATTAGTAATAGGGAGAGGTAGGAGGTAGAATGGAAACACGATCCATGTTTGGGGCTACCCATTTATCGAGCTTGTGAATTTCACATAAACACGGAATCAAAATTGTATTGTATTATAAACAAGTCTTTCGAAACCACTATTGTAATTCACGAGTATCAATCTCTCACCAAACAGCTGGTTTATAAATCACAATAGTTCAATTAGCGATCATAAATCAAAATAAGCAAGGCTAATAGGTCAGTGAGTCAACTATCCAAATCGAGTACGAATCGAGCAGCGAACTACTTGTAATAGAATCGATTCATGTAGTGATGTACCAAAACTATCGATTTAAAGGGCGTTTTGAATATCGTAAAAGTTTACTATGTAATTGGATAAACGGTTTCCCGTTCAAAATTATTTAATGGTTACGTTGCTCTTAATAACTGGTTCAAGTTACGTTTAAGTTAAATACAATTATTTTCTGTTAACTTTTATGGGCTTGTTGTGTTACTTGATGTTTTTATGACTTTTTATTCTATTTTTGGTTCTTTTTATTTTACGTGGGTGGCAAATATCTTAAGAGTTTTAGAGGTAAATATAATTACTGGTTGATTTATGTTGCATGTAGGCAGCTAATTTTGTAACAAATACACGAATGCTTAAACGATCGTGAAAACATCTCATTGGAAAGTTATCGTGAAGATTAACAGCTGCTGTCAATCACAGCTCATCGGCTATCGCTAACAGATGGGCTCACCGTTTTAGGGCAAGCATTTCACGAGGCGTGTCAAAGAAAGTACCATAAAATCACACGTAGAATAAATTACATTTGATTGGTGTTGGCTAATTTTGAATGTATTCAATCAGTTAAATGATGAAATCAAAGGTTATATAAATAATATAGTACAATAATTTATTGTTTAAAAATATCATACAATGGTTTGATTCCTGAAACTCTAGGATTTCCTGTGTCATGGTTCTTTTGTTTCGTTGACAGTTTCGTTAATTTTATAGAATATACAAAAATAATAAATTATTAAAGTATTCTATGTAAACTGTTTGTAACAATAATTATTATGTTTTCGAGTGAATGAATATTAATTAACTTTTACTGTATTAACGAAGGATAAACCAGCCTACAGAGATAAGGATTGTTTAAATGTGAAATTAATGAAAAACAATTCTACTGAAAATAACTTTATCGAAACATAAAACAAGTACATACATATATATATTGTATATAAATTAATACATTTATACCAATCAACCAATAACAGTCAATCTAAAAAACAACCATCTTCTTACTACACATAATTGATAATTCGACAAAAAAAATGGTTTATTTACTAAGTCTGACATTTATCTTTAATAAAGTAAACTTTCAATATAGCTGAAAACGGTGTCTCATGCAACAGGTGTTGATGAGGGTCTAACAGCCTCGTATTTGTCAGACCAAGTTTTGATAAATTGCTGGCTGTTTGCCGACTAAATGGTTTGAATAATCTTGATGATAGATCCAAGATGGCTAAGAAACTACGAATATATACGATTTTTTAGTTCGTTGAGTTTGGTACTTTATGTGTCCCAAATCTTCTAGTGTTAGATAAATGTACTAAAGGTATATAAGTAGCGTCTGTAGGTTGCTGCAAAACCATAGCACATAATACGAAGTTTGAATAACATGTGTAGGTAGTTAATTGTTTATCTACCCCCAATTTCATCTTAATATAACTATAAGATTATCTAATTAATTTTATTTACTTTTAAAATGATCAACTTACCTAATAATTTGTATCATCTCACAATACGCGAAATGCTTCATCCAGTCCTGTGGCCCCAATGATGAATAAGATCCAATGTAAATTCATGAGTTTCTCTCAAATGTAAAACTTTAAAAATATATGTATTTGTACTTCGATATAAGAGCACTTGTTACAGGTCACTTGTTTGTTTCGATTGTTCGTCTAAAAACGGAATGTTAACGTGTCCTTTTAGTATAAAAAATATAAAACAAACAAGTTTCTAACATGCAGGGAAACCGTTAAATGTAAAGTTTGGATAAAAATCTCATAATAGATTTACGATGCATTCCAATACCGTAAAACATTTTTATCGAAACTACATTAATGGGTTTCGTCCTTAGCGGCCAAAAAAAGGAACGAAGATGCGGGCGCCTTAGAAATTTCCCTTTAAACTAAACTCTATTGTCATTGCAATAAAGCACAACAAAACAACACAGGATTAATTTTACAAGCTAAAGCCAATGTCACTTCAGTTACTTTATGAGCAATGTTTTTGAAAGTTAATTTACTAACAATAGGGAATAAACTTGCCGCATAGCGATGCCACACGTTAATAATACTAAAATAAATTACAAAAGAGAAAATATTTTCGACCATGCAATGAATTATACAAAATCTGGTGAAATGCAATGCAATGAAATCGAGACTACGAATGAAAACACCGCTAACAGATCATAAAAAGTAGACGTCAACTTTGACGGCCCAGATATTTTTCAAAGCTCAAAGTCATAAAGAAAGCAATTAAGTCTAGAAATTGTGGTAAAATAAAGAATATTCAAAATGCCGGCAAAATGCTTGTAAGCGAAATAATTGGCCAGTGTCATAACAGTTGAAAGTCAACGATCGGTAACAAAGCAGAAAATGAAACACATGAAACCGTGGCTTTCAATTCGAGGTGAGTCATCGCAGCCTGGTGTCTCTTTAATTGCGTATTTTTTAATTTTTCTAATAGTTAGCAGTCGATAGACCGTTTCAGACCCAATTATAATTTTAACAGACTTCCGATGTCGGATATTAACTAGGGTGATTAATGAATGGTAGACAAACAGTCTGCCGGTTCACTGATCCTCAATTTTCGCTTTCTTTCATGGAAGTAATAAATTTGACGTGACAAGTTGGATACTTGCCACCTTCGGGTTGCGCAACCGATGGTACTCGCAGTTTCGATACATACGCCATGAGTCACAGGAAATGTCAGATTGGAAGCGGTGGAATTGTAATCGAAAATAGACAAAAACTACTCAATTGCTAAAGGTGACTTGGGTAATTTGAAACTAGATTGCCACTTGCCAGTTTCTGTTAGATAAGAGAATTCTCGCAGACAACATGCAAAAAATGTAGCCAATGAAGTCACGTATAGAAGTGAAGCGAAGCGTGGAGACAGTGGAAGGAAAACGACAAAATCCGAAGCGTCCGCTAGTACTGCACAAGTTGACAACATGGAGATATACAGGGTGTTAATACGCAGATAATAGTGGAGCACAAATGCAATTAGTAAGGTCTCGTAGTAAATTAACGGCGCCAGTTGATCTGCCCACACATGACACGATGTTTACATTAGTTATGTGCAGTTAACTACGATTAACTAGTGTTTGTAAATGGAGATTGTAATTTACTGTTAACTTTGGACATGATGGGACGGTTTATGCAAGTTTAACTATTACAAAGTGCGCCAACGGATTTCCACATGCAAAATTATTTGAGAACTTGGTTACTATGAGCACATCAGCGATGAGTAACAATTGTTGCTTTGCACAACAAAGTTGTTATTAATCATGTGATCACAACTATGATGCACGTTAGTCACCATGCAAACTTCAGAGAAATGCCAGTTAATGACCGACAAGATATGTTAATTAGTGCAATGTGCAAAGCTTAACAAGGTGCGCTCAGGATTACAGTAACCTCGAAACAGAAAGTCTGAATGCATCGGCAGCCAGTTAAACGGTCAAGGTGAATCAGTCTAGCGATTGGACAAATTAGCGATGCAAGCAATAAATGATATCAACGTTTAAGATATGATAAACAAAAGTTACAAGACTGATAAAAAATCTACAGATAATGCCGAATTATTGACATCATATCAAGTGTAAAGTGGTGATGTCAGCAAAGAAACTAAAGTCACAACCTTCAAAAAAGTACATACAGATGCGACGAAATTCGTTCACGAGAAAGACGCCCGCATATAAGTCAGGATAACCACAGCCAAACCGCACTCGCAAACTGGTTTCGGTGCACTATTATTATTAAAGGCTCGTGCCAATATACGGGTAGAAACGTGCTCCAACACAATACAGTTAACAAAGAAATATATAAAACTCAAATCCGTATCATAATTACTGCAAAATTTTATACCAAAAGGACACAAAACTCAAGACGTTTCAGAAAATCCACACGTTGTTATTTTCCATTTGATTTTAGTTGTTCTATTATGTAATTAACTAATTACATGCATTCACTTTCACATCCATTAATATAAGGCACTTTTTAAACGTTAGAATATAAAAACAGTTAAGTGTGTTAAAATAAATTCTCCGAGTTGAGCGCAACGAACTGCCTGCGTCAGTCGGCCGCGCGCAGAGCCGGCGACTCGCAAACTGTTCCGTTCCGTTTCAAACTAAACATCAACGGCCACGCGGAGCGCGCCCTACCCCTCTGTCTCCCTCATCGGCGAGGAATCAGTCATGCGAGAGCGAGACAGACACCAGTCAAACGTCGTGCGAGTCTTATCGCAGGATAAACTTTACAGCGACGTGAATAGTTTCCGAGCATTAGCCAGAGAGGAATGGGGCGATTACTTTTTTTGTGTATTTGGCAGGACTTTTTTCTTGTCGAATGTTGGATCGGTTTGAACTTCTATTTTTGTTATCGCTGCGCGTTTGAGCGGAACGAGAGCCGCAAGAGGCGCGAGACAGACTTTGTAGGAGCGGAAGCTCGGCGATGAGTGACCAAGGATTCTCGGAAGTCTGGTTATAATTAACATATCCTTGTTGATAGTGCAGTAATAGCTTGGTGCAGTTCAAGGACATGTTGTCTTTGCAAACTGAGGATGTATCTACGGCCCCCAAAAGAAAGGCATCTTTAAACCATGTACGACTTGATACTGGAACATTCCTAATATTTACCATAATGAAAGGAACCTTTTAACCATCTGCTACAAAATTAAAAGTTGTCGAAGCTATATCACGATTCCCTCAAGTGGTTGCAATAACGCATGTTCATGATGACCTCAATCCGCATCTGCTATCTAAGAGATCTCCTGTAGTTATCGATCAAATAACACGTCGCAAGTTTTGTGAGACAGAATTAGAGCAAAGCAACGAAAATGATTCCGTAACAATACGTTGTACATGATGAGACGAATGTTACAAATGTATTTTTAAGGAAAATATTTTCTTAAAACTTCATTTACATAAAATTGCATAGCTATGAAGTATTAGTAATAGCTTGTTTTGACTTTATTCTGTTTTTGAGGGTTTCCGAAAATGCTACTTTTGAGGGTGCAAAATATAAGTCGGAGTTAGATTTCGGTTAAGCCCAGAAAAGTAAATATAACAGGTACGTAATAGGGTTCTAAATAAGCGCATTAATTAACCCCAATGTAATTTTGAAAAGCAATTTGATACCGAATGTTTTTATAAAACAAAATGTCAACAACATTAAACAAAAACTGTTACAAAACATCAGTAACAATTCCAATATATCGGAAGATAAAAAATATACGAACAATTGTCTTTTAGATTGACTTGCATAATACCAGAAACATATTTATCAAGAATTACTTTTATTATTTCTTCGGACATTCAATTTCGATATAACCTAAATAACGTATGCAATTATTGAAAAGAAATAAGAATGCAGTAGTATTGCATTTGATTTGAACGAACAACACTGGTCGAAAGTATATTTAATTTGAATCTCAAACATACCTATGTAATTAACCGAAATAATTGCAACAAGCATTCAGTTGTAAGCTACTTTCATTCTGTTTCCAAAGCACCCCAAAAGTATTTTGAAATTAATTTTGGACTGAAATAGTTATTTGACTGATTATGGTGAGATTATAACTTAGCTCCTAATTATAGCAACTAAGCTTTTCAAAGAGATACAAGGAACTACAACCATGGAGAAAATATCTTACAAAAAACTGCAGTACTAATAAATAAACCGTCAAAAAATAGACGATTAAGACAGTACAGCTAAATTTAGAAGAACCTAAAATTTTCCTCTATATTTATAAAAATATTTTATAATACAATGAGCGATTCTACCGACACACATATATCATCGTTTTGACAAATATGGACATTAAGCATCATATCCGGCAAAGGAAATCGTAAACAATCATTATAAAAAGTACTCGAGTATGTCGCGTGGATTGTGTGGAAGAGAAAAGCGTAATTGGCAATCAGATGGTCGGCTTTCTCCCACAATACATTACATATTGTGTAGGATACGGAAACACCTTTGGGACCGATCCATATTGACTGACCTGTTAGTCTAACGGTTAGTGACCCTGACTACTATAGAGGAGGTCGTGGGTTAAACTCACACCCAGGATAAACCTTTGGGTGATGAGCATGATAATTTTTTCTGTGTTTGATACTGTATAATTTTTTGTAACAGTTGTTTGGTTACCTTAGTTTACCATTTGGCTACTATCTCTGCTTAGTTTGAAATCAGATGACAGTGTGTGAATTGTCTCAGGATCAAATATTAGTCTATACATCCTCAACGACCACCCAAATCAACATTCCTTTTTCTAAATTCCACATTTAAAACCTTTTTCTATTAATTTTATCAACTTTGTCAGCCAGTCATGTAGATGTGCTCTTCGAAATTTGAATAGAAACTAATTCGAATGTGATTGAGAAGAATTCACAATTTGCATCTATGCCTGTCAAATTCCACAATGCGGCAATTAGAAATGGTTTCGTCATTGAAATGATCAGCAATATTTTGATTAGTGTCTCAGCGAAAGTTAATAAGAATAGTATTTCGATACCTAGTGTAGAATGACATTTAGACAGCCTAGACTTTTTCCTATATCTAACGAGATTGTAACAACAATAGATTTACTTTTGAATGTCAGTCAGGCTTTAGCTTCTGATTGAACATGACAAGAGTAATAGAATTTCATATGGCATCCAGGAACTTGATCTCGAATGATTAATTATTGATAACACTCAAAATTACTTGGTAATCAAATACCGAATGACATTCGTTTATTAATTACTAGTAGTTACCCATTGTTTAATCTAAGGAGTTCAAATGTAACTTAAGAAAATAAAACAGGAAATATTTGAGTGCCTAGATATTAACAGTCTCTCTTGAAAAACAAATTACACAAATATTAACGAACAAAATAAAATTTTATGCGTTTTTAATTGATACTATACATCTGGGTCTAATGCCAGATCAATGTAATAACTATTAAAAAATGAAACTATTTCAACCCACTTATCATCACCATCAAACATAGCATTTGTTACACCATCAAGCTTGACCACCACCATCTGTTTCACTGCTGCTTTTGTAGAGTTACATTAACAAAACAACAAGAGATCATAGGAATTGGAGTCATACGCAGCTTTTGAATCTCACAACCTAGAATACCCAACATAGATGTCCAATGTTGAGCCAAAAGGGTCAAACCTAATGTCACGTAAACGAAATAGAAATCTCCAACTGACAGAAAAACATTTGACATAGTAAAGCCTAACAAAGAAAACCACTTCAATGCAAAAGATTGATGCTCCCAACAAATCTGGATCACAGTACAATGGGAGGGATTGTCGAAACCGCCGAACTTTCTCCGAGCCCTTTCATACCAACAGATTATAAAGACACATCTGAACACAAACAAATTGTACCTCAAAATACAGTACTTGGTTTCAAATCCAATCGATCAAAGTAACCTATTATTAACGAAGCATAATTTATACTCGACTCGAAATAAGATGCATTCAATAATGCCCATAAATATCTGTTATTGTATGAGTTGACTTAATGTAATTATTCATTAATGAACAGTGAAAGTGTCAGTGTTATTTATTTTATGATATTTTTTGGTTAAATACTTCATTGATTACTGGTCAAGTACTTCGTACCTATAAAGAATGCTTTTTTTTTGTATGATTACTTCGACTTGACCGCAAACATTGAATGGATAGTAGATGCTGGCGAAAAACTGAGAAGTTTTGAAGTGTAAAATAGGAGTGTGCCTGTGCCTAGTTTTATACAAGCCTGATAAATGTTTATTGCCATCATTTATACTTGTCCAATCCAAACCGTGGCCTTCATAGCTCCCAGGAAGGTTGGTAAAGTCGTGTTTTTTACAATACAAAACATCTAAAGTATAAACATTGTTCCTACAGTATGCAGTCACGTTCGTCTCAACAAAAGAACGGATAACAATGGGCAAGATTTGAGCGTGGCTGTAAATGCGCACGCGTGCGTTTCTGAATAATAGAGATATGTAATTGATTTTTAATGTGGACGAGCCCTTGCGCAAGGCCTCAAATGTAACTCCAGTAAGAAGTCCGACAACATTAAGTGCTCATAAAAATTAATAATTCAGTTTTAATATCATTTTATCGTCATAAGCTTTCTTTACTACCAGATATGATTCCATTTAAATCGTTCGATGTAATAACGAGCGTGGGTTACGTGGAGTTGCGGTGAGATCTTTAGGAAGGTGCTTTCAATGGTTTCCGACGATATTCTTGATAATTTATTTTATTGACATCGATGTTCTGAAAAATAATGTTACATAATTGGACAAAGGAGAAACACATTTCGTCCAAATGAATTGCTCCTTAAAGGTTATTGAAAGTTAAAACGGCTTTCTCATTTACATGAAACACCTGTGTATTGTGGGCAATATATCAAAGGAAACTGACTAAGCTTCCTTAAACAGTGGTAATAGACGTTATCTCTTCATTTATATCGAGTTACAATTATTAGTGTTCGCTTCCCGGTCTTGAGTCGAGCAAGCTTCCGCGAAGTGGCAGATAAATATTGGATGTGCCAACGGGAACGCATGATGTATGGAAATGGTTACTTTCTAAACAATTTTATGCATGCAAATTGTGAATTGTTGAGTGAAAATATATGGCCCGCGGTTAGTTTTATGGGAGCTGATGAAACAATGATTGTGGCTGCATCCAATAGAACTGTTTTACGAGCTGATTTGATAGTTGTGTTCACCATCACATTCTGTCTATCACCCTAGGGAGTACTAAATTTCTTTCAATACAAAAAAAAAACTCGGTCGAACAAATATCTTGGATAACATTCAAATGAGGGGCACAGTTAGGATACCTTTGCCTACCAAATGGCTGTGGGATCCTATTTCTTGGTTCGACGTCAATCACGTTCACTTCACACTTTGGGCACACGCCAATACATTCTTCATTATTGCGCTAACATGTTATTATTACAGAATAGACACTTTTTATTAGTTTAGCATTGGACTAAAAAGATAGATGGATCCAGTTTTATCTTGATTTGAATATCGTATAACTCCTTTGCTCTGACTTGACCTCCAAAAACGAATCATGAATTAGCTTAGATTACGTAAATTCCAGTTTACTCATACATGTTTATTCAAATAATAATTTCTGCTACATGTTTCTAATCTAAAGTTAATTTTAGTAATATAACTTAGTGTTCATCGTTTCCGTGTAATCTCTGGTCATCTGCAACACTGTTGCAAGCACCGCCCACTGCTTGCCCACGCGCCGGTTGAAATGATGCACGAAATTTAAGTCTCACAATATTCAATAATGATATTTGTCCTTTATTATTGCACCTGTTAGTATCTTCAAACTGAACTCCACGAGGTAAAGGTTTATTGTCATCATTAATAAATTCAACGCCATTTTCAGATGCATTTCTATCTGTAACTATACATTTGTTTTCTTCAACATTACCTAAAACCACTTAACACAGTTCTATAACTCAAAGTGCATCGTTTCCGAGAGATCGGTGCACATCTGCTTAACTGTTGAAAGCTCCGCCCACGTCTTGCCCACGCGCACTTAATGATGTTGCACAGATTTTAAAGGTTACAGTAATAGCTAGATTACAACTAGTTAGTTTTTAGAGGTAAAATTGTAATAGATTCTTCGTGTTAATTATGAATAACCCATTGAGCAAAAAGCTTTTTTTGCAGTCTTTCCTTGTTATCAAATTGCATGTGTTTTTTTTTTCTTCCTGATTTTATGTTTTGCTCATATTTGCGTAAATTTATTGTACAAATAATACTGTTATTTACGGTCTATTTGTATCAAATTTATGTGTGTATTGTGTTCTGTTTATTGTACAGATCCTATCACAATGTCAATCTTCAAGAACAAGTCATAAAATATCTTCAGATTCTTGCATTGCATCATTGGCGGAGTTTATCTGCAGTCTTCAGAACAAATTACCTAACACCAGGAAATACATCAATCATCAAATCAAACGATTTCTCATCTGACGTGAATATTGTAAGAAAATCGGAGCTGGAGGCAGTTTCTATTTTCCAATAGATTTGAAGTGGGCAATTTGTACAGATAACAATACGTTGGTTAACAATAAGGTGCCCGGAGACGTTGGATCGAACGTGGCGGAGCTGGTCGCCGCGGGCAATGTCGCGTAATTCCTTGCTTCGTGTGAAGTGACCCGTGAATTGCCGGAGCTATAGTAAAGGGGAATACAGAAGGGCAACTTCTGATCATTGAATAAACATATTTGGGCAGAATGTACTTCAGAATTTTATACATAATAGGAATCTGAACCCAAATGAATGATGCTGCGTATCCTGTTTGGTCAGGATAAGATTTATCAACTGACTGTGTCGGAATGCTATTTACCAAATATTGGGCATATTGCTATCGGTACACAAACAAATAAACAAATTCTTCTGTTACTGGTGATGTTAATCGATTTTCATTCGACTGATTCAAGTTATGTACGGATCCAGTATGAATTACGACCTTTCTTCCTTACCATCAGACCTGGCTCTTCTATCATAAAACAATATTTAAGGTAATGCTAACTTTACAGTGCATATGTCAAAGCATTTTCAATATTTTATTTTATTACACCTGTCAAAACCGCTGTTTGATAAAAAACTTATGATTTTAACACAAAACTAAAAAAGTCCCACTTAGTACAATTTGTTCCTTGTTTCTCTCTGATGTTTTGGCTTTGTATTTGTATATAATTAAAAGATGTGTATCTTCTGATCTTCCTATCTCATAATAAAGTTTTGTAACGTAATAACTACAGGTAGAATGTTACTCAATACCGCTACGGTCAACACCTGATTAGTAATTACGAATTAGACAACAATAGTCATTCGGTTTTGTTCGCTTTTCTTGCTATTGTATATTTTTTAAGTGAAGTGAGAATTAGGTTGGGCGGTTTACTTAGAAAGTTGGCGAATGATTAAGCATAGTAAATAAGTACGAAGTTGTGGTTCAATTGTTATGTAATTTTGTATTTGAGTGCTTGTGTATGTAAACTTGTTTAGTTATTGTCATTGTAATAGGTAGATGATGTTTTCTTATTTGTCATCGTTGTAAAAGCTTAAAGGATAAAGGATAAAAGATAAAGCATAAAAAAGGATAAAGTCGTTTCTGGATACTTAGAGGGAATATAAACATCATTTTTGAATTCAATTAAATCATATGACGGTTTACACTACAAATTCTTGATTTTGCTCAAGATTGTAAATTTTTAAATCGCAATTTTTACTTTAACTGTATAATTTGAGACTAAGACACATATTGTTTGAATCTATCTAAAATCATTCAAAAAGACTAAAACAAACAACTCACGTTACCATTCCATACAAATTGCACATAATACCACATGACCCGTCAATTTAACGGTTTTCAACATAATCTGTAAACAAAACAGGAGGTTCATAGGGAGAAATGGAATCGAACTGCCAGTCGAAAGCGATACGGATCGATAACCACCGCACTATAGGTACTAGTCAGTCATGACAGACAGCTGAAATGTACGATAAGGGGGTGGATAATAATGATAGAAATAATTCAGATAGTAAATTGTACTTAAAAATACGATGTAACGGTCCAATGATTTGCAGTTCTATTTATAGTTCTGTCTATCAGTACCAACATTCATATGTTTTTTTAGTTTTGTCATTTAAAATCTATAAGCTACTTCTTTCTTTATAAAGTCTAAGTATAAACCAATGTGACCATTTCAGTATTTCTGTAAGTTACCTGTTGTCTCCTAGAAAATGTCTCTTCTCTACCCTAAACAAGGAATTTCAACCATAATGGCTTAGTTACAGGTCTTATTATTAAATAGACAATTTTCAGATCTGTAGCCCCCTTTGTGCCATTAAACAAAGGTGCTAAAAATTATTTAGAAACACGTGTAATAACGACACACAATGGTAAGTGAACTATAAGCAAACTAAACATAAAAGTGAGTAAACAAACAACACATAAATTACATAAATTGCATTCCCAAGCTCACATAAAGGCAGCATTAACTCGAAGTAAACTAAAATATGCAAATTTGAAAGTATTATCAACTTTCTTATCACTTACATAGTAATAAGTGGTAATAACATACATTAGATATAACGTCCGGCGATAAAACGAGTACAGGTTCATTCCCGGATGGGAATCTTGGCAGCAGTTGTATTTTAGTTAAGTTCCGTGCACATCAAAAACCTTGATTTGTGAGGTTTACGCGAATGTTAAATTTAGAAAATAAAATACTTTTTACGGGACTCCATAGCAGGATACAGAGAAATTTTATGTCGAAATCTTTTCTTCAGGCGTCTTAATGGCTCGTTATGTCGACTTATATACAGTAAGTTTCTAGCTGCTGAGTAAAGGCATTTTTCTTTAGAAAAGCACTAATCTATTTTGATATTATATATATCTCCTCTAAAGAATACACTATCGACGAAATATGGTCTACAGTTGCTGCAGAAATCGCGTATACATGCAAAAAGGACATACAGACGAATTGAGAATCTTCTCTTTTAGAAGTCGTTTGAAAAGGTAAGAGAAACCAACTAAACGAGTCTAACATCACCTGAAACCCATAAACAAAAGTGAAATAACAAAAGCTAATTAGATAGTTATCGAACAATACCGCAGATAAACATGCCCTACAAATTAAGAGGGCTTTATCTAAGTGTTACGATCGAGCTGTATCTATGGTTGCCATCGATAAACATTGAGTACGACAACATGGCAACACTGTCATAGAAATACAATCGTAGCTTTGTTCAGGTTTATGTCAGTTTGCGGTTAAGGTTCGGTTATACTAGGGAATAATGTTGAATGTATTTTAAGATGTTAGGGATAGCAGGCAACAACAGCTTATAAAAATAAGATAAAAAGCAGTTTTCGTAGTGTTTTTTTAAGGAATGTTGTAGATAACATAAAGAATGCAGTTACCCTGATTAAAAAAAGTAGAAGATTCCAGTTTTATCCAAGCAAAGTTTGTTAGATACCTTAGGTGTTTTTCATTTTCTTTTTGCTCTTATGCTAATAACAGAAGTTTTAAATCTTGTGTATTAACTATGTTTTCGAAAATTGACGTATGAATCAATACAGTAATTTCAACAAAATATAATCACATAAAATTACACAGAAATTAATTAGAGAAAGGTTAAATAATAAAGTTTAATAGCATCCGTTGGAAAGTTATCGGCAATAAAATCATTGTGGATCTGCACTGAAACCTTGAGAACTCACTTTATGGCACACTGAGATAATTAAATTATGATTCTATGACCACTATTAACAAACTAAACAAGATTTAGAATCTTGCGATATACTTATTAACTAATGTAGAGGGCATTACATAGTCTGTCATACATGTTACTCGTATGTAAATTGTAGATCTTACATATGTGCTGAATACAAATTTGGCTATATCTTTTTAAATAGATATATAATAATATAATAATATTCCTGGACAATTCACACACGGTTATCTGATCCCAAGCTAAGCTCTAAGAGAGCTTGTGTTATGGTAACCAGACAACTGATGAACATACTTATATATTTCTAAATACATACATATTATAGATAAATTACACCCAGACCAGAACAAATGATCGTGCTCATCACACAAACATTTGTCTTGAGTGGGAATCGAACCCACGACCTCCGGTATAGCAGTCAGGGTCACTAACCGCTAGACCAACAGGCCCGTCAAAATATCTAAATCAAGTTTTAGTGTCAAACACGAAGTGTAATTAAAAAATAATGTCGTCTCTCTAAGAGTTTAATCACATATGCAAAGGATCAGTAGAATTCAAATGAATACTTTTGGATCATACAAATGCATGTTGAGTAAGCTTTTAGTCTCAGTGTAACAGGACCTTTACTACAAAATATGATGCACTTACCACAAAGTGAAACGACTAGGTCAGTTGCAAAACATACCTGAAACAATGAAAGGCATTTTTGTTAGAGATACTATCATTTAATTTTAGTGTTTGAGTAGGGCTGCCACATAACGTGGTCCCTTCTGATTTAATTCTAGAAAATAATTTAATCTAACGTCTTAATCTAAATAAAAGATTCGATTTAGTTTAAGCAATTATTAAACCAGCTAATATTACGTAGTACATATTATAATTTTACCCTTTTTAGATATACGTGATGATGATTATTAGTATTATCAACTTAATAAGAAATAAGATATAACAGATTTAATTATAATCATTGTAAATTACCAAATTTATCATACAATATAATATTAATTAATGTAAAAAATAGAATATCATTAGTTCATTTATAATATCACTTTAGGTGTGAATATATTTTTTCGGGCAACCCTAGGTCAATCGTGGTTGCGCTAACGCGTGGGTTTACAAAGGAACAAACCGAATGGACATTGAAATGAATATTCAATTAGATAGTAAAATTTAGTTTGGGTGTAATCACTATAAATGCTCTTGAAAATGTCGATCCCAGAAATTCTTGCCTTATACGAGAATAATTTAAACGAATTAACGTGGACGTAATAACGGATTTAAATAGACCTTTTATGTAAAACGATTTTTATGTGACTGAAGTACTTTGGGACAATACGTGTGTAATAAATATATCAACAGTGCTTAGCGTAATGGGTAGAAGAAAAGTTGTTAAATACTGTGTGTGGTCTAACATGAATAGTAAAGTAAGTATCTACTACTGCATCGTGTTGTAAATTTGTTATTTACTCCACGATGGGTACGTGGTTCGGTAAAATGACAGATATGCAGGGTGTTACCAAAAGGGTATATCTATGCAAAAGGGCTGAACAGTACATCTGGTATAGAGTAATTTACAAAATATTAGATAAAAATGAGTTATCGTTTTGATGATTGTCAAAGGTAATTATGATTATGTACTAGTTGATTTAAAGAATAAGAGTTGATTAAATGTGACAAGAGCGAAATGCATTTCCTTTTTATGTTGAAGAACTATAGGGGTTTGTGCATAAGATGAGTTGACAATATAACGACCATACAGTATAAGCTACATTTGCTAAATGATTATACAATTTACAACACCAATCACCATACAAACAATTTAAAAAAAAACAGAGAGGCCCTTTTACCATTCGCAACTTTTACCACGCCAAGCGTTTTCTTATACACATAATTAAGAAAATATGACTTTCGAGGTTTCTAATGAACATTATCATTATATCGTTACATAATGCTATAGTACTTCATAATCGACGCCTGAACAAACGCGGCGCAGTTCGAGGCGTGTGCCTTAATCCATCAATGTAGTACGCTGGTAGGGTTGCCATGAATTAAGAAGATAATCATGATGTTTGTTAGGTTAAGAAATTATTTTATCTTAGAATTTTATATACTCGTGATGAAGAAGCATGTAGGTATATTCAATTCAGATCTATTTGTTATTACCAAGTGCAAGCGAAGAAACTTTTTTTCTAAAATATAATGTAATAGAAAACGCCATTTCTTTATTAGCATTGAAAGAAACACACATATCATGTGTTGAATGTCTCTACTTTAACTGCACAGTAGTGTAGCTGTTTTATTCAAGCTGCCTAGTATCTTGGTTTTATTAGAACGTGTCTTTAATTGTATAGTTTCTACTGCTTTTTAACCCTACATAGAATAGTAATATAATTATTTAACCCTCTGTATAAAATTACAAATTTTATTACTCAATACTAAAGTACATGTAAATGTTGACTAACCCTATCAGCGGTCAACATGAATTATGATTGCACACGTTATTTATCGAGGTTCCAGGTTTGATTCCGCGTTCAGTTTCTCTTGTCATATTGTCCGATGGATGAATAGCACCCGCCCGTAGGTGAGACTAGGGGCGCTAAAGTGTTTAAACATTATCATAATATAATTCAGAAAATGTACTGTCTTCTACTTCTAGGATATGTGCCTAATTTGGATTTGACAACAATAACATGAATTTCAAAAATTGGCGTTTTGGGCAGTTTTCAAGGGAAAATATTGTCACAGTCTAAAAGACAATTTATCAGGCTGCCCACCGACACTTTTCACGTTTTACAGTATATGTATATTTTTTGACCCGACACATCTAAATGAAATGGAATGGTAATGAATATGGCAATCTATGATTCTTTTTAAATCGGCTAGTACTTTTCTAACAGATTTCAAATTACTCTGCGGAACAACCACTTCAGGCCCCAAGTGCTAGGTTGTGTCAATGTGTATCAATTTGTTCAGGGCGGCCTTTGGGCCCTTCGATAGCTTATCGGCCAGCCATAATTCTCTTACGTAGCAAGGAAAGTAGGCTAAGGAACTATATAAATATATACAACGCCGTATTTAGCAAAACCTAAAAGATAAGGCATAGTGCCATGAGCTATAAAACACAATAACCCTACTGATCTAGTTAGGTAATTGGGAAAGTTATATTACGATCTTTTTGTTAGCCGACTTCAAAAAAGGAGTACGTTCTCTAGTCAAATAATTGTCTGTTAAAGTTTTCATGTTACTTGAATAATAAAGAAGAAGGTAGAAGAGTACCATAAAATTATATTCTCATGTTTTCATTTTTATTATTGTTTTGATAAAACATTTCATCTAAAAGTCTTGCAGTGCACGTCTGAAAGTAAAATTATTACTTATATTGAAAAAGTAAGAGTTAAACTTAACCTACACCGGAAGTGTTATACAAACTAAATATATCTAACTAATTCATAACACCACGACAAGCCATTTGGCAAATACGTCATAGAAAACTCCAAAATGTTAGAAAACTTATCGCATTTACCAGTTAGCAGTAGCTTGTCAACTGAGTATCGGCTACTGTTTGTTTGAATAGTTGAAGTGTCTAGAATTATTTGACAGACTCATGTTTAATAAATGTAATATTTTTTTTTGGTAGAGATCTTTGCCTTTAGCCTGAGCGCAGGCTTTGACTGCTTCACCGGACTTTGACAGACTCATGTGTATGTACTTATTGTACATTACATATTGATTTTTGTGGTCCTTGTATTTAACTGTTCTTGTGCAATATTGGCGCAATAATGATGGAAACTTATTTAGATATTGCGAATGAAATAAGTGAATTTGGGTACTACCAGTCTAGTAGTAGCCTTATTAAACATTGCTTTCTAAAAGATACACCGAGGTCCTGCGTATACATAGTTCGTTTTTACTAAAATATTTGTATTTTGTATCCTGCCAAAATTATTGTCATTTTCACCTATTCATACACCAAATCGTAAAACCCTACACACTACAATGTAAGACAACCACACGTCTCATTTCCACGTCACGTTTCAGCGAGTCACTACGACTTACTCAATAACAGATTCGCGAGAATTTGCAGCACACGTGCGGGTCACTAGGGCCACTAATAACTCCGTACCAATCGTGCTGCGATATACAGTTAAAATCTAGTAAACAACTAAAAAGTGTTATATACAAGTAACCATTTAACTTGAGCTGTTAACAGCAAGAAAAACAATGTTATACAATTTTGTGTGTATTGTATGTAGCATCATAGCTCCCGAACGGATGAACCGATTTTGATGATATTGATTTTTTTAAGGGTGATCGACGGCGTATTATTTAGCCATAATCGAAATGGGGAAGCCTTTACATAGCAGTGGGTCATTTTTGACTACCAACAACTGTACAATTGAGAAGTGTCTAAGTGATCTATTTCGATATATTATTAACAGTCACATTTGCGTAAGCCATACAGACGACTATATTCCAAACTAAAGAAAGGTCAAAACAAACTGGTAGTGAGATGATCTAACAATTTCACGAGTAGTGTGATTACTATTAAGATTATGCGCTTGCATAGAATGCACAGTAATAACAACACGTTTCCTCATAAAGGCATGCAGTCTGCAGAGTAATGCAGAGTATTGCATAGCCTCAGGATAGGATTCATACATAGTTCTTAGGTGAAGACCTACTGTTTGAAACTAAGGCATCTGTTACGGGAGATAAAGTGGCTATGTATTATACTACTATAGTTATGACTGTAGGGTAAAGATGGAGGAATAGATGCATTAGAAATCATAGCTTTTTAGAAAAGAGTTTCTCTGTTTTTTGCCAGACAAATGATTATCACTTACATTTGGCCACAGTTTTGGGGTCTTAAAGAAGAAGTGTTTACTTGATCCTTATTTAATGAAAGAATATAGAAGATACTGATTGGTCCTTACACAAACATGAAGGAATTATTGATTCAGTTCCTTATTTTTTCTAAATACAAATATATCGCTAAATACTTTTTACAAGTTCGCTATTTGAGAACATTGCTCGTGACTGTAGCAAGCCAAGTTCAAAAAACACTGCCGACATATGACTAAACTATTAACAATAGACCATTGAGTTTGATATTTGAATCCAGCCTACAAAGTACCGTCGACTTTCACAAGGACATTATAACTCTTCGCGGAAACATAACATTTGTCATATAACTTGCGATAATATAAGTATATCGAGAGTTAAATCGTATCGTCTATTGTTTAGATTTCACGGCAGATATTGCTACATAACAAATCGTACGCAAACATACTAGCGACTCAGTAGAAATCTGAACAGGGCTGTCAGGTAATGATCACTCAATTCTAATACTTGAATAAGGCTTTTAATTTTATGCTGCCTCTGTCTTTTAAAGGTGTAAAGTAGCGACAGAAATATATTTAATAGCTTCTTAAAATTGAGATTCAGTTTATCGTTTTAGAAGGCTTTGTTTGTAGGACGCATAAAATGAGTTTTGTGAATACAGTCCAATACTCAATACTTTTATTGTAGCCCTGAAGCACATGTTGTAAAATTATACTGATAAGATAGATATTCGATTTATTTTTGAACAATATTACGAAGTTAATACACAACAAATTTTATTTTCTTTTCTATATTGCTGCTGATAATATTTGTCTTAAACGGGCCTACTAAAGGCGCCAAAAAAAATCATCGACTTAATCCCGCTCATACATTTACCATCTTAATTTTTTGAAATTGATCTCAATAGCATTATTTCGTATACTAGAGACAGTTCTGGCAACCCTGTCTATAACACCATAAAGTTGCCATCAGCGACACCTCGAGGTGGAAGGTAAATCTCGAGGTTGAGGGCAACCACTTTCCAACATGCATTGTTACTCACACCATACATACATACATACACAACACAAACATACATACATTCATACATTTACCTAATCGGGCGAAAGATGCATCGATCATCCCATGTCGGTACTAACTTTCAAGATAAACGGAGTTGGAGATAAATCATATGAAAATGATAAATATAATTCGTGTTTCAGAAGATGTAAGGCTAAGAAAAGTGATGTAAATAATCAGCCTAAGTGTCGAATACTTTTCCCGGTTAGCAACAGGTTTTGTTTTGACAGCCTTTTTATCCTGCCGCATCCATGTTATAATAAAAGTTTTAGTTATATAGCTCTTTTCAACATATCTATGTTGGGAAAGAGCTATCTAACTAGAACTAGGAAATAAAACTATTCTTAGCCTTTTTAAGGAATTGGGTTTCCAATGGAAAATTCCTTGGAATTCCAAGTTTAAATGTCAATTAAAAAGTTGGCTTCCAAACCTGAAATTACTATTCAATATTCAGATTTAATTCAATCGAAAGCAGCATTATCATCCTCGCTTTACGTAATCTACCAGGAATCCGACTACAGCTGACCTTTACAATGTCGCATTATACGAACATGCCTCACAATTTCACCAATAAACCTATACAAATACATAAAAACTGGAATCCCTTAATAAAGATATCACGAATAATAACGTAATCGTCTTTTAACTTCGAGAAAGTCCGTCCGAAATATACGAGCGATATTATCTTTGCTTTACATAAATTTTGTACGTGAAACAAATGAAGATCACGTAATTATCATAAATATAACAATAAAAATGTTATTAGTATGTTTGTCAACGCCTTATCAAACGGTAATCTAGAAAAAAAAAGAAATGGAGATCGTGTTCCAAAGAGGTTTTATATTTGGAGTCCGTTACCGCGTTTATTTTTAAAGATGGCGTCATTTTGCGTAAAGTGACATTCTAAGTTTGAACTTGCACTAAATATAATGTTTGTTAGTAAGATTCCATCTATTTCTTAGCTTAATAATGGGTTGTACATTGAGAATAATGACGCCAATCTATTTCTAAGCGTTGTATTATAGAGATCGCTATTATAGATAAAGAACAGCTGAACAAATCACACGCATTTTCTAAAGTGTGTATTATTCAAATGGTCTACTATAAACCATTTGTGAATATCATTTGCAGTGGATATGAAAGCATATTCTACTTTGTCAACAAATCTTTAAAAGTGAGCTATTTGCGGTACGGATTAAATTAGTTCAATGATAAAAATAGCATATAGTTGGGACTTTAAATACGATTTTAGATTAACATTGCAATTTTGAGCTGAATGTAGATTATAATTCACTTAAAATTAAATATACTGACAGAATAAAAAAAACAGTGGCCCATTCTATTTAAAACCACTTTTATAACTGCATATAAATAATATTTTTTATATCTTACATCCGTCATACTTATAATTAATTAACAATTTGTTTGTTGACATGGGACAAATTTATTGACACTTATTTAAACTGGTTATTATTTTTGAGCTACATTTAAGACAAAACAGAATATTAAATAAACATAAATAAACAGTTAGGTACTAAAAATAATTAAATACTTTTACTTTGAGCTGCTTTTGTAATTTATATTCTACAATAAATAATTCCGTGCAAATCAGTGTCACTAAATTTAAAATAAACAGCGTTAACCACAGTCTATTCTACGCTAAAAACCGAGTGACATATACAGTTAATATATTATGACGATTGGACGCTGAATCTATGCAAACAATAGGGGTAGGAAGAGAAGAGTGGCGGCGTGTTGTGAAGCTTGCCACCAACATCTGAAGTGATGACCACGACCACTCTGTCAAGAGTGACCCTGACTAGGAAGAGGGGCAGGAAAGTAATACTAACATCATAATGCTAGTAATGTCTATGAGGTACATTAACATGATATAGTAACAGTCACACAACTCAACAGAGTTGATGAAGAGAAAGAGCGGAACAAAAATTCATTAGATAATCATACACATAAAGATGTCACAGCAAATAAAGTAAACAAAGACGAGGAAGCCACAGTTACATTGAATTCACTTTCATTAGCATATCATGTTTTGGTGGAAGAGAAAATACACATTGTGCTAAACGAGTCGTTAGGACAAATCGACGAAAGCTCGGATTAAAACATTTCACCGACGACTGTTACTGTAACTAACTATTCTCGAATTCTTACCAATTAGATCGCGTTGATTGCGAAACTGATTGTTTGGTTATAGATTTTGCATACTAAAAAGTGGTATCTATGGCTTTATTTGTTTTAAACACATCTACATATATACAAACATTTAATACTTCCATTTTTACATTCTCTAGCTTAACTGTTTGTTAATTTTCCGCACATTTTACACAAGTCATTAGTAGGGATTAATTAAGGTCGATCGTATTCTCTTTCTTGATCTGACGTCATCACAAATTGCCCATAAAATTAGTTTTGTTTCGGTATCCATCATGTTTCGCAAACATTGCTGTAATCTCTAAGAAATCTTAACCTGTACAATGATTGCCGAACTGATTTAAGGTACAGGTTGTATTAAGTTTCTTTTAGAAATCCTACGTTCATTTAGTTCTTATAAGAATATACCTGTGTGTATAGTTCGATTCAAACTTAATGGCGACAAACTTATGCGCCAGCGGGGGTGCGGAGCGAGGTACTGCGCAGCGTGTAGCTAACTTCAGAGCCGTCATTAAGTTTGAATCCAACTATAATAAATGTATTAATTCAGGTACTGTGTCACAACTTTTACTAATCATCTGGGAAGTACGAGTATTTGTTGGTTAGCCTTAAGTGGAAAGGTTGATGAAGACGCTTTAGAATAATTAGGAATTTTTTTGATGAAGCTCAGTAGATGCATTATTATGAAAAACATGCTCCTGATGAACACAATGCAATAACAAAGGTCGTGACAACATGTTTAATTATTTCTTTTAGAATATTGTTCCTAACAGTTCGTTACATAACAGTACTACAATCTAAAAAGAATATGAATAATTTGACACGTAGCAAGATGTAGACAGTTTCGACAACGGCGTGGGTGATCTAGAAACCGTGGTAAGTGTCGCAAGTCGAGGCAACGACGATCGCGCTACCGATAGCCCGCGCATGCGCTAAGGATGCCGTCACGACCTACACGAACACATGGAACTTAAGTATACCTAGGTAGTGCTTAAGTGTTTCCAGTAAAACAATCTGTTGAACTTCAGGAAGCAAGTAATTAGGCTGCAGTATGTAGATGCAAAAGAGGTCGACTTTTATGAGCACATAGGTCTTACTCTCATCCCGTATCAGTTACGTAAGTTCGCTGGTCTAAAATAAATAAGTATTTTCTTGCAAAAATATTTTTTGTATCAGACTCTGCTTTTGATTTTGAGTAAGAGATATGATCTTAAATATACTGAATTTGTAGTACTGGTACTTAAAGCATCAGTTCCGAGTGAAATCAAGCGGATATAAATTAGCATACTTCAATTATAAGTTATGAGCTTACATTTCGATAAACCGATTGTTTATCAATCACTTGAAATAACGGGTGTAAGTATATCCTTTATCCACCTGTCGATTACAAACTCAGAGAAAGCGACAAAGACATCAGTTCGCTAATATTTAGTGCAAGAAAAGAAGAATTTACGGCAGCACAGTAAAAAGCAATCGTGATAGAAACGAGCCTCATAGTGGGTGGACACCATCTGATTACGAAGATAGAATATTACTAAACGAATTACAGTGAAACTAATTCAATCTGCAGTATCATGCGATCCAATTCCATCTAGATTTAACGGATTTACACGTTCAATTTTATGGGGTTCTAGAATATATGGATTATATTTCTAATATCCAGCTCGTTACAAAAAAAAATACGGAGAAAAAAAATCGTTGATCAGATTGTTTGAATTTTATAACTTTTTATACCGTTAGGAATTTTCATAATCAGAATAATCAAAAAAGTTATGGTGACATAACTTTTTTGATTATTCATGCATGCAGCAGGTTCTTATTATCTCAATATGAAACCTTTCTTGTACAATTAAGATAAGACTGATGCACAGTGCAAGAACTTGTAAATTAAAAATAACGATCTTAAAGTCACGACAGGTTAGAGGTTTCTCAGTTAAATTTACATAAATACTATAGATAAATTCCGGGTAAACGCAAGGATTGTCAACTATGCTCTGGAGACTCATAACAAACGGTAAAGGCGAAAGTTAATCGCATATTAGAAATATAACAATAGGCTTTTATTCACTGAATATGAGACATTTGGTAACAAAAGGTATCATTTCGACTTAACTTCCTAGTTCAATGACAATTTAAGAGTCAATTTATTCTAATGACTATATCCAGTCGCAAATAGATAAAATAATATCTAAAGAACAGGTCCGTTTGAAAATAATAGTAAACGTCATGTTGACAGCCCTAATAATTACAGTGAAGACTGGATCCATAATCACCAAGACAACAGAGCTCAAGATAAGGGAGAAAGCAAAGATGACGAGGTCAGGGAGTAATGTGCTGAAAGTGATACGCCCATTACATGGAAACCTGACGACAGCCTTACAAATCGCACTCCACAATCAGATAATACACTTCATGCAAATAAACACTGTTGTTCCGAACCTTCTTTGACATTTAAGCTCTGAAATAATACATGTATTTACCTATCTATAAAGTTTATCGGTAAAAGTGAAGTAAGCTTGAGTCTTCAAACGATTCTATTGAATACCAAGCTATGAAACAAGTAAACTACAGCTTTTGAAACAAAGAACTGGATTTTGAAACTGGTACATCCAGTGTTGCGAAAATGTTACTACAATTATTTTGTGTAAACAAACGATATGGCATTTCGTATCGTACACTAGATTTGGTATATGCGATCATTTCGAATAACCACAGTTTAAATCCACCCACAACATTCGAGTGTGTATATTGCAATGCGACAATGATAGATATTAATCCATTTCCCATTGACATCATTTTCTAGTTTCCATTACAACCTGCGTAGGAAGATCAACAATCTAATCATAGATTTTTGAACCATTTAATAACACCAAGTGAACTAGACTGTAATAAAATAGTTTTTACAAAAACTCTAATTCACAAATGTGCCATTTATGGAGTTATTCCCCAATCTACAGCAATCATAGTAATTTTCTGTCACATCTCAGTCGATGCAATTATAACGGTGACTACGATTGGTCTGTACTGTACGGTTCACATTTTACACATGTGACATACGCCTGCGTGCTGGCTTCATATTTTAAATAACGGCAAATGGTCCTATGAATAGTGAAATCCAAAATCACAGTCGACCGGCTATTGGTGTCACTAGTAATAATATAATAATAACTGCTACAGTATTTATAGTTAGTGTTTTCACTTTAAATTACCTCATTGGTCATAATGTAGTGTACGTAGAGGGTAAATACCGAATGTAGGAAATTACTAATTGGAACACAATTCCAATTACACTAGCTAAAGTAGAACTACACCACTACATTACAAATTAGAAATTAATAGTTTCTGAAAGCATGTTTATACATGCATACGATGTCATTTTGTTGGTTTAGAAAATCACATACCGTATGACATTCAAATCGTCACAACTTTTCTATCTACATCATCAACCAATTATGCATCTGTTCCAAACTGCATTTGAATGATTGCTCTATCATCGTAGACTCCATAATTGAATGAACCACGCAACAATCAGTTCGATCGCTGCGCGCATCGGATGCGGACGTGTGCAAAGCGCACGGTATAAACATGACTGCCTTTATGTCATAGTTGCGTACATTGCATTAAAATTATAAAACATCGCCATGAGTCAACAACTTGTGGCAAATGAACTGCTGGCGTTTCTGCAGCAGAAGCTGGACGTAATGGACGAGGTGTCTGCGATCCAGATCTGTGCAACAAACTTCAGCGAGGACGACGTAGCCGCTGCCAAGCTCCTCCTGTACCGATCGCTCAATAAGAGTGACCAGATGGTGTCCCGCCGGCGTGACGGGACAAAGAAAAGTATCCAAGATATTATCACGCTGCTGAAGGAGACGGATCCGGATGACGTGCCGACATTCGTGGCGAAGGACCTTAACAAGCTCCCGCCCGTCACGTTTGATCATGTTGACGTCACAAGCCTGCTGAAGGACATCGTCATTCTTAAGGCAAGTTTAGCAGATGTGCTGAAGAAGTTAGATGCATCCCAAGACACCGTCGCCGATTTGCGCAACGAAGTCGTAGAGTTGCGCAAAATCGTGTTGAAAACAAGGTCACCTAGTGCATCTAACGTCAACACGCGTCGCGGTGCATGCCTTGATATATCGGGGTCAAGTTTCGCATCCGCCGTGTTGACATCGCCGTCGCCGACAAATGCTGAGTGCGCAGAAAGAACTCCTTGCGCGCCCCGCGATTCCGCTGTCGCACGCGCCGCTTGTGTCACTGACCCGCTGCACGTGCCTGCAACTCAAGCGAAATTGCATCGACGGGATTTCGCAAGCGTAGTAGCAAGAACACCTGCTGCTCCCGCGAGGAAGTCTGTGCCTGAAGTGGCTCCGAAAACTACCGTCGATGATGGCTTCGTCTTGGTCCAGAGGAGGAAGCGCCGTCATCGGACAGTCAAGAACCGCTGCGGCACGGCCCCTGTGGAGCCTAGTGTGAAGATACGTGCAGCGACACCGAATACTCCGGTGTACATCTCTCGCCTACACTACACCACTAAGGCGGAGGACATCGCTGAGTACGTGCGCCAAAAGATAAAATACATGCCGAGAGTGCAGCTACTGGAGTCGCGCCGCAACGTCAACTTCAATGCGTTTGTGGTGCGAGTACCTTCATGTTTCCTGCACCTGGTGATGGTAGAAGACTTTTGGCCGGCTGGCGTGGTGTTCCGTCGCTTCCGCGGACAAATACCACATGAACGTAAATAAGGAAGTGTTTACTAACATAGGTTTAAGTCTGTATATACTAACACAAAATGTATTATAAAATATGTATGTTAGTTTTTAAGGTATATATCTATGGGCCTTAGTCGCCTGACAATAAAGATTTTATTATTATATTATTATTATTATAATAAACTTTTTTTAATTTGACCGGAACTTTCTGTCAAACATCGACAGCAACAAGTCGTAAAAGGGACCAAATACAGGCGCGACAGGAAACGGTAACAATTGTTAGCACCGGATACTTTTTGAAGGGTCCCGACCTTGCCCAACAATCGATAAAACTAAGGTCAATAGGTAGGATTTGATTGACGATAAACTTGATGAATATGTCGATGACAATGCGTCAACAAGATGTGTAGACGATGACTGTAGATGATGATATGAGCAAAACAATAACTGACAAACAAAATGATGTTTATGATTATGGAATGTACGAGCCTGTGAGTATTGTCTTCATGATACCAGATAAATATCGTTAAAGAGATGCCGATGAAGAGTCATGATAGTCAGAACAAGAGCATATTTCAAATATATTGATATTTTATTAAAAATAACATAGAGCGTTTAGATCTTATTATTAGCGTTGGTTTTATTGCAACATCAGCAACCTTTGAAAATGTTTTATACGTGTTTTCTGGGCAACATAGCTAATTCCATAGTTAGGGAGATGCTTTACAAACCATCCCGAATCAAATAACTGGTTTAGTTTAAGGAAAATGAGCACCTTAGAAAAAACCCTTTCTCAAATGAAATCGTCGATGATAATAGCCGAGCACATAAGTTGCGTGTTTTGAAAGCAAAGCTCGCGAAATTATAGCAATCTACAGACGGCCATAATTCTGTATGAAAATGAAAATAAACAGAGATCTTATAACTTCACGGGGAAGGAACTAAGGCGAATAATTGTGAGCCCAGGTAATTGCTGGCTTTCGCTCCGGGATTATAAAGTGGTGAATAATGCGGTTTAGAGGGATCCTCAAGGAGTAGCGTAAATTATGAAACATCAGCGATGAGAAACCAGTTTGCCTTAACATAATTATTTATCGGCGCAGATAACGAAGTGCTTCATAACCACAGAGGCGACAACTTGATCTAACAGGAATAAACAATTTTATACTCCGCTTGCTTAATCGTTTATTTGCGGAAGTCTAGATTATCTAACTTTCCTGTGGTAAAGAATGAACGAGTACTCGAATCTAATTTTATCCTGACCGGCGGAATTGGTGTTACGAAAGAGGCGAGACTAAAGACAGGGAAAATTAAGGCGTAATTCATATTACTATGTAAGAGTGTAATAAGGACAGACTGACCGAAGCCTTTTCCTTAACAGAGTTAAACACAATTATATATCAATTAAACTTCAGCTAGTTATTATAAGAACTTTCTTAGTCCACGTGCCGTGTTGTGCAACCCGCCTTTGAATTATGGAGTCACTAATACTGATCAAGATAACTCGAAAGCAAACCATGGAGTGCTGAATAGTGTTGGAAAATTTATAGCCGCAAGTGATAATATGGCTGAACAAACATTAATGGAAACTGTTGTATATTATTATGCAGAGAAAGGAGGAATCTGAATTGGAAGCATTCATTTAATACAATTTTACGACAGAAGTAGTTTTTGTTACAGAATTAAGTATAAAGAACCATGAATTTAGTCATTTGAAAATATATAAGAAGAAATATTATCCAGCAAAAAATAAAAATTGCTGATTTGTTTCTAATCTAGTCAATCTTTGATACATTTTCTGTATTTTTTATTGTTATGACAGTTTAACTTTACTACAAATTGGATTAAGACAGATTGTGAATAAATTTCCTGTGATGCAATAGGAAATAAGACTAGGTATAATACATCCGGCAGACAATGCTCACTGACAGTTTGTTACATGAATCTTGACTATCTTCAATCCGAGCGTAAATTTAATTAAAACTTACTACTGCAATAGTACTCGTAAAGACATATACATAATTAACTATAGTTACCGCTCCATAGTTAATAATCAAAACCGTTGTATCTTATAATCAATTTTAATACCAATTGATTATTTCATAAGGTTCGATTATGACACTCGATAGTATCCTTGCGAACATTCGAGCTAAACCAACGCAATCAGATAAACCTAATCGAGACATCGGCTCGAAACGACTTATTTATAGACTCATTAGTGAACATAGTGTATATCTTTTAAATTTAAATCCATTCAGAAACGCAAAGCCAGCTAATATAATAAGCGATCTACAAGATAACTCCGTATCTCTCAATAATTTATTCAATTACAACCTGTACCTTTCTCGCGAAGGTGGAAGCACTATCTGCAATTTTGACAAATGAAATAATTGCTTGTCGACTATACACCACTACATGTGCTTCGTTGCCTGTTGAATAATTCAAGGCACGCATAATCGATATTCAATACGATACCAAGTGTATCGATTTCCCTTTCAGTAAAATACGAGTTGAATTCAGAGGAAAATACCATTCTGATATACAAACCAAGTGAAACGTAGAAAATAAAGATAATATCATTGATAGTGGAGCTACGGTAGTATTTAACTTTCGAGCGAATGAAATCATCAAGTGCGTCGAAAGAGAAGGGACCGAACATAATCAAATAGAACAAACACAATAAATTATTTTAAACGTAATAGAGCAAGGCGTAAACGGCGTGAAAGTTAAATTAATTAATGAAACTGAACCTTTAAACGAGTTGCCGACAGTTTACAAAGATAACACAAAATACGTTCATGTTATAATAAAGAAATTGCTTGGTATATTTACAAAATTGTGTCTGCTGTTAACGCAGCTGAATTAAACAAAGCAGTCCAATGTAACACTGGAGAATAAGACTGAGTTTCAAATGACAAACGACATACACGAAGCAAAAACGTAACAGTTAGTGGGAAATTAACAAACTCCTAAGATTTTAATGTTGAGAAAATACGTAGTGGCGCAAGAAGTAGGAACTTTCACAGATTTGAGATAAGACGTAGTTAAAGTCAAAATGACAAGAGCAGACATCTCAGTTAGCAGCTGTGTTTAAATAACATGGCAGATGAACAAAGCGGAATTATTGAATTGAGAGTCAATGTTTCAATATTTACGAGTAAGCTGGATTTGGTTAATGAGCAGTTTCACTTTAACGGGAAGCTAGCTAGGGAACTAGAAGCACCACCTATGACCTAAACGTTATTTATTGTTATAGGTAAAGCAGATAACTTAGGCCATAAAATAAGTAGCTTTAAAGAAAATCGATGGAAACTAAATTTATAACGAATATCAACTGAAATATTTAGCACCATGATAAAGATTTAAGTAACCTAATAAGTAGGTAAAACAGAAATAATAAAGAGTTGCATGATTATTTATCTTCAAAAAAAATTGTGAGGTTTACAAACAATAATTACAACTAATAATAAGCTTCTTCCCGGCTTATGCTTTGAAAACATTGAATTACCGTGAAAGTAGAAATAAAGCGATAATTCCCCAGTATTTGAAGAGGTCTGTTAAAGGTCTCAACACTTGACGGGTAGCATACGAAATGCCTGACCCGGCAACCTTACATGACGGTACAGCAACCACTATTACATATCTATCTAGGAACTACTCAGGCAATGAATATGCAAATAAAGACGCTATTGATTTTGTGTGCCGACTGAACCCCGATTCAGAAAATATTTATGCAATTGATATAAATTATAACAAAAATGCAATAGCAGTATATGGACTGACTGAATACATAATTTTTGAGAAGATAATTAGAATTCATGGTTTTGTTAGTTCAGACAGAAGCTTTTTTTTTTAAGATTGTTTTTGGGCCGAGCCATACAATAGGTATATAAGTTAAGTTCAAATAGGATTTAGGCTTTTGGAAAACATACCCCACTATTGACTGATTCGTCACTCACTTGGTCCATTGCATATACTGTTACATAAAAACGATCAAAAAGGTTTACCGATATTTTCGGAACATTAAAGTAATTTGCTTACAAGGCGATTACGGGACTCTAACCCTAAGTCAACATCAAGCCTCTATATCTATAATCTCGCTTTGAAACTGTTCCGATCGACTGAGCCTCATTACACGAGCTAATGTTTCGTCATATTTCTGCACAATATTAAGGCTTTGCCCGAGGGCTGAGCGGGTTATTGTGGGGGATTTTTGCCACAATATGTTATCAGCTGCGTACTGGCAACTTTCGCAATGCTTTCTAAATCGCGCAGAAGATTAGCACGCAACTAAAATACTACCGGTCGACGAGGAAGTTTTATTACACTTGCTGTTGATGGTATCGAAAAATGTGTGAATGTGTAACATACGGATCTTTTCGTGTTTTTAAAGAACTGTTTGCAATCTGGTTTTAAAGTACCTACTACCATTCAACTTCAGGAACATACACTTCGAAATAATTACCATTTTACTCCTTCATATTATTTGCTTATCTGACGACCTCAGAAGTCAACTGGCGCATACCAGGACGAATGAATGAAGAAAACGACTTTTCTATATTGCCTCGGCTCCGGGTGTTTGGTTCTTTAGTTGTCTTTGATTCCATAACACTGCTGTATTAGTACATTATACATTTATACGTTAACCACATAACATTTATGCGTTATACATACTTGTAACATAGGGTTATTAGCTGTTTACAAGGTTTAAACCAATTTATGTGATGTACTCATTTATTTACTTGTTGTGAATTTTTGTGTTAACACATTATTTATCACTCATTCTGTTGGATGCAACAACGAGAAAGTTGTTTGTAAAACATATTTTTCTGTTTAAGAATACTTGTTGACTTCCACCAGTTTTGCCAAACTTACGAGTCTACAGCCCTAGGCTATGGAGTCGTAAGTATTTTTATTTATTAAATACTATTCCCTCTTCATTACTACTATAAGTACTTTATGAAGAAAAGTATAAAAATAATAATTATCAGTCCTATATCGGTGCTCAGTGCAGTGTTCAAAACTGAATAAATGTACCTGTTTAACATACAATATTCGTCGAGAATAAATTCGTGATCATCACTAAATCAAATACCGACGATCTGTCCCACTTTATTCGTCCTTTAAACTATAGTAAATCTTATCCGCAGGCATTATTACCGAACGCTACTTTGCACGTTGTACATTAGATAGCAAATCACTGGTGGCACTGATGTCACCTTTAACACCTAAGTAGTAAGGTTTAATTTCGTAAATCGTTGTTGTAGCTGACGTGAGGTCCATATCTTTCGGCCACCAGGGGGCGCGATCGTGCGATAGCATCGCGTTGACGCCGCCGGAGAAATATTGCGCGCGCGCCACATCTGGAGGCCCTATGTACCACGGACAAACGAATTTGAAATTCTGAAAATGTCTTCAGCATCCATTGCTCATTTTATAACTGATTTAGAATTTGCTGGTGAAGAAAAACAGCAGTGGATGAAATTTTGGATATGTTATAATTTTTGGTTTGGTGTCTTGGTAGATTTGAAGGTTTGAAGGTTTGTTAGAACGTGCGATATTGCAAGTCGCAACTTGTGAAATTATTCCTTTGTTAGGTGTAGACATAACAAATTTGCTCGAAACCATATTTCAGCTTCCCATGACATTGATTTGTTCAAACCATTTTGCTTTTTCTGCTGTTTCTAACAAATGCATTACTAAAGCTGTAGCAAAATGTATATTTGCGTAATTTCTAAAAGTCAACGTTAGTTAGTATTTTAATTAGCAAGATACGCTTTCATTTATGTTTGATAAGGTAACATCAGCGTAAAAACAATTATTGCATTTATTGTAATTACGATAAAATTACCGTATTCAAGGTATTTTTTATTTAATTACCCATTTTACCTAAGGTCTTCTTTTGAGTGGTTGTAACACAATTAAAAAAAATATATTTTTAATTATCCCTTAATGCAAAATATTTAGGGAAATCGAACGAAACTACTCATCATCAAAGTTCACAAAAAACAAAAGAGAACTATTTCAAAACATCTCCCTTAATAAGCAGTCGAATCCAACCAATCAACAAGCACAAGTCTTACCAATCAATACGCTTTCTCCGATCAATCAGAGAGCATCTATTACGCGTGATGTCACAGATGTAATGAGATCATACCGACGGATCTTAAAATAGTAACGTGACGAATGTGTTAATACTGTATCGTTGATTGATTGGAAATAACGTAGTTAGTAAAGGATGAGATTTAAGCAATGTATCATGTGTGGATTGGACAATGATTAAGATGTATTGATATTATCGTGATTGAATATCAAAGGTTTTAACCATTTTTTAGTGCCTCATGAAAAAATAAGGGGTTTTATTGATTACCTTTGCTAAGAGTAGGTAAGTTTTCAAGACAATAATCGAAGTTAAATTATCGGGTTTTTTATAGATGTATATGAATCTATTTAAATGATCCTAATACATCAATAAATATGTATGTATATTTATTTCTCATTACTTCAAAACAAATTCCTTCCTCTTTAGCTCCTTCCTCTATTATAAAAAGATTAATGACTTTAATATTGACATTTCAATTTTAAACAGACTGATTTGCTATCTCCAGTTTTTTATTACTGTAATTTCAATATAAACTGCACCAATTGATCTAAACTCTCTCACATTAATCATATGCGCAAACGCATCGCAATAAAACAAACTGAGATACAGCCGCGGGTGCGAAAGTTACCGAAGTTAGCCGAAGTGGCACGAAGTAATCCGAAGTGGTACGAAGCCGACATCAGCCGATCGCAGCCGAAGATAAATTCATTAATCACTTGCACTGCCTGCCAACCGAACTGTTACCGTTTTCCTACATTTACACTGCTTGCCAGATAAATTGTTATTGCTTTCCTATATCGACGCTAATAACGCGAAATTAGTCCCTTGCTTGAATACTAATGCGTAGAACCTAGGTGTTTAACTGGATTATGTTTCGTAAGATTCTTGGAACACTAGTTCTCGCATTTAATTTCTATTAATTTCATCCATAGAATGGTTTTACATTAAGTCATTTGAACTTAAGTAGTAATAATTACGATCCGTATAAAAACAGAAAATGTAATATGTGTTTATCAATTAAGTCTCGGTATATTAGAAATAGTAATTTTTGCCTTGCCTTTGCTTTACGAGGCAATATCGTGAAAGATAGTTAAGGAACTAACAGTTTATGGTCTACCCGATTAACTAAAGCGGCGTTGCTATATTAGCGGTAAAATAGCAAATGGCGTCCGTTGCTTGTCAGAATATTTTAATGAGAATTCATTTGAATAGCTTTTATTTTAATGGCTTTAAATCTCTCATAACAAGAGTACATAAACTAGAGTAAATTATTTCCGTAGTTAACTAACAACTTTTTTTTGTTAATATTCCTTTGAAAGTCAACATTTCTAAGAAAAGGTTTTATTTAATAAGGAGGCCAAACAGTCCTTCTTATTAACTCTTTGTCTTAACTAGGTTAACAATGATTAATAGTTAACTCACAAAGCACGTCGGAAAGCCATTTCTTTTGTTTTAACCAAAACACTGCTACACTTAACATGGCCTCATGTGTACTCGTTAACAAAGGGAAATAATTTACGCATACCGTTCGTAATTTCCTTTGCACGGCAGTGTAATCTGCGATGTTTTAGTTCGTAGTTAAATATAGTAGGACTGATCTAAAATACTCGTCATTTGTAGTAAATAGGGACTAGGGTCTATTAGGGGACTGTTGACTATTCATTACCAGCTGTTATGGTTTTAACGGTGTAAGTACAGTCGGGAGAAACGCTTTGAAGAAATATTGTGGAATAAACATGTAGGTCATAGTCGTTTCAATGTGTAACACGTTATGATTTGGTCCTTTTTGTAAAATATGATTATCATTTATTGCCAGAACTATCCAACTGCACAGCAAAGGGCCTAATTTCCACCTTCAGTTAATAATTAGGTTCACTAAAAATTTAAAGTTCTAATTTAATCTCCCTGTAAGCTGTTATTCAAAAGATTTTCGATATTTCATGATTATTTTTGACATCTCATGTCTTTTTATTGCCTGAAATGAGTTTTAAAGAACTCTTCTCTATTCAATGGTAAAATTAACTACGAATAATTGAATTGAGTTCAAGTCATTATAGCCCACAGTTTATGATAAACAAGACGTTATTTCTCAAACCCCTGATCATTTCTCCCTTGCTTTGATTAACCCACATTTGCGAATCCAATTACAGATGGTAACATAAAGCACTGGTCAATTGGCGGTATTACCATAGTATATCGCCTTTATGTCAATGGTTTAAGGTTCATATATGTAAATCATAGTTTCTGACGTGCTTACAATCTTAATTTAATGGAGTTGAGAATGAGATGAAGTTTAAAAAAGTTGAAACTATAGAGTGCGAGTGCCTGATGCCCATTGCATCGAGCGTAAGCTCTTTCTTTCTTGCCTATATTTAGCAAATACATTTACTGATGTAAGTTATTTGCCGTGAAATGATAGACTATGTGCGAAAATCATCCAATGTTATAAGTATAATATAAAGGTTTAGAAACTAGTTTATACTAGTGTTGCTGGTTCATACCCTGATGCGCACTCTATATTTTCAGTCTATGCTCTATGTTGAGACCCAACTAGATGTAGGCAAGTGGGACCAGTGAAACAAATCCCCGTTGGTTGTCGATAAATCTGAAGAGTACATCTTAATGAAATGTGTTTACATTAATAGTGTACACGGTACACTGTGCAGTTAATTGCTGTATATTTAATATGCAGTGATTTGCATGCAAAATACAAGTTAATATCTCTGTTTGTGAGTCTGTTACGGCTACTGCTGAAACGGTTTTTGATGAATATCTTTAAGGAAAATAATATGGTTAGGTAAAGAGAAACCTATTTAGTCGGTGCCCTTTATGACTTTTTAGTATACGTTAGTTAAAAAGGGGTTTGACTCAGAATATAAATGATTAAAATCAAGTTAATTTGCAACAGTCTGGACCTGTATGGTTTCAAAGTCTGGTGAAGCAGCCAATACCTGCATCAGGCTAACTGCGTAGATCTCTTCCGAAAAAAGGACCTGTATGGTAGACGTATCCCATACAAAATATTATAATAATAATAGCATTTCATAACTATACAGATCGGTAAGGCAAGCATCCTCTTCTAGAAACGCGATGTTATCTTTATAGCTGACAAGATTACGGATTCATAAGATCGATAAAAATGAAATCAGACAAAGAAAAAATTACGCAATAAATGACAAGAAAAACTGTCCGATTATGATGGTACTTGGGAAATTATGTAATCGCAAAAAGACATCAAGAATGATTAACGTTGTCTTATATGAAACACATTGAATACAGATCTGTCCTGCTAGTAAGCAAATTAATAACTTAGTTATTTGGCAGTTTAAAGGCAGGGTTTGAGTATGCAAAATAGTCTCCAATCTAATAAAAGCAAAAAAACGCTAGTTTTCCATGCCGTTCTAAATCTTACAGTGGAATCAAAGTTTTACAAGAACACCAAACACGTCCCATCTCAAACTAAATATGGTAAGATCGTAAAAATATTGTAAACACTGACCGAAATATTCCAGTCTTATAAGGAAGCTGTCATAATTAAAAGTTAACCCCTGTTTATTTTTTCAAGCTGTTTAGTAAATCTCCAGTCAAATTTCTATGAAGGACTCATTTAAAATAAATACTAAGTAGATAGTTTTAGTAGGCACATAATCAGATTATATGTTAAGACGAAACATATCGAAATAAAAATATTAAAGGCCTTATATCCCTATACATTTACAAAGATTTGATCGTTTTGTTTTCCGAACATAGTATTATTAAAAACCCTATGTATATCGGAATAAATCACGACTTTCACTAGCCATAAATATAATTACTTTACATAAGCAACAATAACGGAAAATACATTTAACTCCGGACGCATATCCAATCTAAACAAACATTAAGCACAACTTACTTTTACAATTTCCTTTAAGCAATAGATCACAGCATCAATAAACTGGAACCAGTCAAGTCAAGTCAGATCGATAGCTCCAAATAACAGATGGGCATGTCACAAATTACTGCGGGTTAATTGTGACAAGTGACCTAGGGTAGAAAGTTGCGCGAAACTGCGCATTACTCAATCAAGACAAACGATTTGACTACCATCTTATTATGTTAAAGGGCAGATCTGGCCGATAACTCTTGTTTGTACCTTAAGTCTTTGATATCGCCGTGTATTCTTAACCGACTTTAAAAAGAAGGTACTCAATTCCACTATTTTTTTGTTTTTTACCTCAGAACTTTCGACTGGTTGGGATCCATAAGAAAGCCATATGACTTTATTTTTAAGTCGGTTTTGTCTTGTAAGAATTTTTAAGTAATAACTCATATTAATACCTAAAACGTGTCAGTTACAATGTTCTGTGATTTTGTGGGAAAGGTTTGTCGGTGAAAATGTTTACAGCTTAAGAATAGAAGTGATTTATTTCCATCCAATTTTGGGCACAGTATGTACTAAAGAATGTCGCATGAAGAGAAAATCTTTGTTGTTTGAACAACGTGTAAAATCACGGTAGACTGCATTAGCGCTAATAACTGAAAGGCAGTAAAATAGCCTTTATTAGAAGGTAGTAAGGTTGATATTTGCAGTTCGTGGAACAAATAACACTTGCAAACTCAATTCAGAGTTAGTATAATGAACTAATGTAAATTGTAAAACGTTCGATACAAGCCTATCGTACAACCTAACATAGTGTAGTGCTGTTACTTTATTGTAATTAGGAAGCAAAACACAGCGGCTTTAATTGTGCTTGTAAATTTGTAAATATTAATAGCTTAGTGTTACATCGTTAGCGAGCTAACAATGTGATTGTAATAATCATAAATAGCGGCTTGAATTAAGCACAAGCGTAGACTATGGTATAATAAACATTAGTTCTAAAGGTCTGGATACACGGCCTCTTAATAACGCGACAACAATGCGATGTTAAACTCAAAATCTTACGTGATTTGCAGATGCGTAGTTTACAGCGCGTTTTTGTGCCGTCAATCGCGTGTTTAGCGTAAAAGGCGCCGTGTATACAGGTCTTTACTTCCTAGACTTCTCTTGTTTTCCTCGGTAGTGAACATAGCTTTACGTAGATCAGATTAAAGCAATTTGTACTGCTACAGATACATGATCGCCGATGCTCCGATGACCTTTGCTAGCGGTACGTTTAGCGTATCGCGCTTTTGCAGTAATTTCTCAGATTTATCAATATTGTAAACACTTTGCTTAGATAAAGCTGAGCGGATTGTTTTACTTTCAGAGCGGAATATTAGATAGGATTTGAATTATGGATTTTTGTTTTTAAGGTATTGTGGCTTCCGTACATATTTCCATTCTAGTAACCATCTGGTTTTTATTAGGTATCATTAAACAGCTTGGAATATATCCCTAAATAGTATACAGCCTATGTTATATAGGTATGCCTCAAAAAAGTTTCGAATGTATTTTATTCTAAATAAAGTGGTTCTTTTTTAATTGTCAGTTATGTACACTACTTAAATATATAGCTACAATAGGCAAGAAACTTCGTAGAATTAAAGATCTAACTAGCTAAAAAGGAAAGTATGAAACAATAAGCTGTTAAACATTTGTGTTAATAAAACGACAATTTCAACAAAAAATATGAGAGAGCAATTTGATTACGACATTTTTAACTACAACTTTTATAAGTGTAATTTATTATATTCTTTCCCTTAATTACCTTTTCCCTTTCACTTAATAAAAGACATTTAAAGTACATCAGATAAAGATACATTAGCGGATATTATCTGCGATGATCTGATGACCTTTAGATAATCGTTAAGGCTTCTAATTCGTATCGCGATGTATCAGTGCCTATCATTAGGACAGTGAAGGAATCGTGAGTGTCGCTTTGTCAAGTAGTGATGTTATCGAGATTCATATCCGAAAGTATCGATAGTCGCAATATACGATAGTTGAAGTTATATCAACTTAGACTTTCGATGTCCACTGTTGGACACAAGCCTCTCCCCTTTTAGTTAACTATACGAAACTGTAGTCGTGTTCGATGGGATTTATAAAAATCGGAGAAGGGATGGGTTTTCATATTATTTTTATCCGAATGCTCGACGCAAGGAGAGAGAACGGTAATGGATTTAACTGTCTAGGTGTGTATATAACTTTGTGTCGCTCTAAAAGCCAATTTTTGTTATTTATAGGTCTCTTCTTATTATAATTACTAAAAAAAGTCTAAAGTTCTCATCTTAAACTGTTCGAAAATATTCTACATCTAAATTTATCAACGTATCCCGTACAATATTTCATTACATAATACTTAGTAATTTACTATTTTATTCATATGTCCGACAACCGTAAATCCGTATCCGAAAGTGTCTACCCGTGACATCCCTAGTGTCAAGTGTCAGAGTATAACCACGGAGACATAACAATTGACACTAGATTGAGTTGCACTGATAATGTAGGAGGATGTCGCCGCGATAGTATTTTATTGCCTTCCTATTTACATACAATGTCGCGACTCGAGATGTAGTAGTTTATAGGGCAGGGATCTTTAGTAGTTGGTGTACAACCAGGCAAGTGCCCAGTTAGTTACACAATCTTAGCTACCTATATTATGCACTTTTTGAGTATCGTATTTTACTTAATTTAAGAATAATTGCAAATGAAAATATTGTGATTTAGCCAAGATTAATTATACTAAAATGCCTTCAAAATATAAACCTGAAGCTTGCAATAAGTGTGGACAATATACCATACATTACACTGAACTCAAAGTAAGTAGCAAAAACACTTGTTCCATAGAATCCAGACATGAAAAAGTTACCACAAACATCCAGATCGGAAAAAAAATTAAAAAGTATTTTTCCACTCAATCCACCCAAAACTCAAATCCGAGTCAGAGCTAACGTTACCTTGAAAACCGTTTCACCTATCACATTCTTTTCAATTATTCAAAATTTTGTCACACTCTTCAAAATCATTCAAAAGCATTCAAGATACATGGGCACTGACACACTAGTTAAACCACGAGTTAAACTATCTAAACCACCGCTCTTTTTTGCATCTCGGCTAAAAAAATGCCAATAAATCAGACAGTAACATACAATACAAAGGGCGTCAGTATCACGATACATTGTTATCATAATATCAGAAAGTTGTCTTTATCTCCATCTGGCAATAGCTCAACTATGGCAGAGGTTAAGTATTCATCATTCATGCGCCAGTGTGACCTTTGACCCTGTACGTTTGTGTTCCTTCCAAGTACATGCGACACTGTAGTTTGCGAACTATCTTCAGTTTTACCTTTTAAAGGTTTTATGTTTGTGCATATTGGGATTTTTTTACGTGTGCAGTGAAACAATAAATAAGCTTAAAAGAAAAGAATACCAATATTTTTTGTTAGAAAAGGTTGTTATGAAGTCTACTACCCGCTACCTAATTTGAAAAAGCTCAATAACTTTGTACCTACCTTGTGTAAAATTAATAACGATATTTTTTCATGGTTCTTAATACGCATTAACGCATGCGAATAAAACGGTCAATGAAAAAAGTCTCTTAAAAATAGAAAAGGTAATTTACACCTACTTTATTCTACCAGAGAAATATATGACATTTTCATAGACTATGTTGAAGAAAACTGCTGATTAAATAAAGCTTTCTACAAAAAAAAAAAAGCATACGAGACTGAAAATATTTTTCCATTCGAATCAAGATCTTCACACGACTCTGCATAAAAGTACAGGCGAAAACAAAAGTCAATTTATCTCAGCACACATGACTTATCTACGATCCCATAAATCCATAGGGCACACGACTGTACCAAGCACTCTCACGAACCGTCGAACCTAATTAAGGGCATCTCTCCATCGCTGGCTGATTTATAATCGTCATTAGAGCGTGTTCGAGTTGTCACGAAGAGTCGGTAAGAACCGGCAATGGATGCGCAACAACGGGAATAAATCGCTCCGTGATGTATTGTGACGGCTTATTATGCAATTGTGAGTATTTATTGTGTTTTTAGATTTTTATGTATTTCTTTCTTGTCTTTTCATTTTTACTCTTTTTATGGTAGTCTTTCTTGCAGCTTTTTTCTGATATTTGTAAATACTTTTATTCTATGTTAGGTAGTCAGTCTCTATCTAATAGGGAAAATAATGAAACATGATTCAGTTTTTACTTTTAGAATAAACTGTCGTACGTGTCAGCCAGCACGAATTTATAGACTGGTCTGACACATTGCATGGTTCTTACATAAGCTTATCTTGCACTTATTTTAGGTAATTCTTTAATTTTAGAAAACCTTGATTTTAAAAACAATATACATGTTAAAATCACCTAATTTAATTTGTAATCATAGTCAATAGTAGTACAGACAGTAGTGGGAAGAAATGCGGCAAGAAATATTTAAATGCTGCTTATAATTACAGTTTTCCGATTAAAACTTACAAATTAACTCTGGTGGCTTATGTCCCTTAAATCAAAGTATTATAACAGGTAGAGATTATTTAGAATCACCTTAGTTATAGGATTCTCCCAAATAGTCTATGTCAAAATAGCTTCATTGTCATTATTCGAACCTTAATTATCCATGTTATAACATAGTAAGCTGTCAACATCTCCAAAAACTTCAAATCAACTCGTACTACTGAAACAGCCTCCTTCCAAATTTATGGGCCGTGACGAAAAATACGCATCCTAAACTTTGTTAGAACGCAGTTTTTCAGTTTTCCCATAAGTCTCGTCTGCTCATCCATTAGATCATATTGCTCTAAAATCTAAGTAATCTATAAATGAATAGTTCCTACCTTATGCTCGCTGAGTTTCCTCAGCAGCTCGTGGTAGGGGGCGCCACGAGCGGCGCCGAGCGACGGCGGCGGCAGGCGGCCCTCCATGCAGTGCAGCCAGCGACGGAGGCATCGCAACTCGTGAGCTGTGTCTGTGAAAGGTATATAATATTAGGATATTTGAACAGAATATAATTCAATATACTTGTATATTTTTTAATCTATCAAAGCTATCTGTCTGTACACAGAAACTATTCGAAATAAATCTTTTACAAATATTGAAATAAATCTTTATTTTAGTAACCTAAATTTCAATTGTACAATCAACTCCAATAAATAGTTAGGTAACTAAAATAATTAATAATCTTGAAACCAAATTAATCCTTTACAACTCATAACGCCATCTATGTGAAGCTTTTGGAACTAGTAACTTAATTAAGCTTTTACTTTCACCTGATGCCATCTATAGGCCTCTATTGTAAGTGTGAGCTTTACTGATTTGACTATAGATGGCGTTAGAAAAGCTTTTGAACTTAAACCTATGGCATTGCATTCAGTTGCAGATGAATCGGGTATAATTTTCACATAACATTTTATGGATAAAATGAGTTTATTAAACTAAGTAAAAATATTATTTTTTGTATTTTTACCTACTAAGTACCCACATATTTATAAGTCTGTCTAGGCTTTTCTCAGCCACGTAAAGTTTTGCCATTTATTATAGGGTAAATAATTATATTATAAGATCATCCATTTGTGTCTTTTTTCCCATTGCCTTTTAGCTTTAGGCTAACAAGGTTTTATTACTTATCAAGAAATTCTAAATAAATTGTAATCCAGTATACTAACCAACTGTGTCAGAACTGTCTCCCTCACGATGCTGCTGCTCAGGACTAAGTAGCAGCCGGAGACCTTCCCATTTGACATTCAAGTGTTCTATCCGCCACGTCACCTGCAATCAAAAACGAAGCTTAAATCTTAGTATTTAAAACTTAGATTTACAGGACCAGATATAATGGTTTTTTTTTATTTATTTGTAGCATATTTTATCCAATACCGATGAGTAGGTATACCTTATAGATATACCTTACTTTTATTACTTAATGGATTTTACATTGTAGACCAGAGTTTAAGAGTCAATTAGTTATTTACTACGTAAACTAGTATCTAGTCTGTGCAATTAATACGAGTACATGAAATTCACATAAAATGTAACTTCTCACTTTTGAACAGTTCCTAGATTCATCTAGTTACCCTTATATTTATTAGTATGAACCTATTTACACCATATGTTTGGTGCGGTTTTAGAATTTGTCTGATCCATCCTGAAGGCTTCTTCAGTCAGAACGCGGCGCAACATAGCGTACTAGCGTGCGGCAAGTAATCTTTTTACATGGCAAAGACGGAAAATTCACATATCGTACTAGCTAGGTAGGTGCTAGACATTAGGAAGGTTTTGTTTGACAAGAAGATAATCTGATATTGGACTCACTTCAGCACTGGCTTCTGGTATACGTTCGAGTATAGCAGTGGCCTGCTCGATGAACTTGGCGCGGCGCGGCTCCGCGGACACCAGCTCCGTCATGCGGCACTACAAGTATAAGAAGCATTAGTTTGAATTATTATACTTATGGCATATTAACTTAAGGTCATTTGGATCCCAGGTCTTGTGGTAAGAAGGACTTGGAATGGTACACCTACTTAACCTATAAAGGTCCTAAGCTTAATACTAGTCCAAAAAGGGCTTGATATCTATGCCCACATTATTATTTGGCATACAAATCTTTGTACACTATAAACAGTTTGCTCTCTATATCCCACTTATAAAGGATGCCACTGAAATGGATATTTAAAACAACTTCTAGAAATTATTAATGCTTTGGGCTGATGTTGTTTCTATTTGATATAATACTCAATCAACCCCTGAAATTTTTATATACTATATGTTTTATCATTATTCATCTACAAACCTAAATAGCTAGAATCAAAGATATTGAAAATTAGTCCACCCGTTCTTAAGTTATCAATGTTACAACTAACAGGACTATGTTTTATTATATTTATTTAAAAGAAGGTTATATAGATGCGGGCCAGGTCGAACCTTATTAGGGTTACGGTTTCCTAGCCTTTTTAGGCCTTTAATTCCAATTAAATTACTTCTTCTTAAAACTTACCATTCTCAATTTCCTGCTGGATAAATTCTCTGGACTAGAATAGATCTCCTCCTGCACGTGTGTGAGCCACTGGCAGAGTTCGTTGAACTCGGCGACCAGCTGGCTGAGCGACCACTGCCGGTTGAAGGTGGAGGTCGGGTTGAGGAGGCGCGGGCAGCCGTGGAGAGAGGCGCTGGAGAGGAGCTCGCCGTTCGCTTCCTGGAGTGAAAATAATATGATTTTAGTAATTATGTGAAGTTAGATTTTTTCCATATTGATGACAATGAAATGTGTTTGTTTTCTGATGGTCCGTTTTCAACTCTAGATCTTATGTCGTGCTGAAATCGCTTGGTCAACAATTTCTTTAGAGTTCAATTATTTGATCTCGGTTTGCTCATCATCATTAAGTTTAGATGCTATACAGATCTTACAAATATGAAAAACATAGAAGCCTAATGTCATTTCAAACTCCTTAAAAAATCTTGCAAAGAAATGCCAAACCAAAGATTAGATCTTTCAACAAGTTTCTTTAGGTTTCTCATGTGCATAACAGTCTCCAAATCCTGTATACTCGTACAATCATTATAAAGCTACTGTATATTCTAATTGGCAAACCAAAGGCGGGACGACATAACCCGGGCAAAGCAGGATAGGTGGCAAGCCTCTGTCTACAGGAACAGAAAGGCCGATAATAACATTAGTACCTACCTTATGGCATTAACTCCGCCTTTGTGCAATAGTGTACAAGAATAATTAAATAAATAAATAACTTAGCACTACAAACCTTGCATGTGTTTATAATCTGGTTGTCCATGATGTAGTCGTAGTGGTGTTGCAGCAGCGGCCACAGGTCGTCGACGGCGCTGCCGCCGCTGGCCGCGCTGCCCCAGCTGCGGCGCCATGCCTCGCGACATGGCTCCTTCCTGGATACAAACATATTAGATATTAGCAAGGAAAACTATGCTTCAAGAATATAGAGAGGAGTTGATGAGACAGAATGCGGAAAATTGCAGGGTTATTTCGTGTAATATTTTAATCTTCTCTGTAAGCTATCTGCTTTGGCTAATGGTTTATGATCTTGACCTGGTCGACGCCACTGTGTGGCAGGCTGACCCATTGTCATAGACTGTTTGTGAATATAGGTACTTATACAACAGTACAGTATTTTCCCTTAATTTTAATCATTGCGGTCTATTTAGCAAAAATATTTTTGAAGAGTTAAGATTTGCTAATTGAACTCTGCATGACTGGCGCTTGATATGCGTAAAGATTCACAAAAAAAAAACTTTTTATAAATCCAATCGTGGATACACATGCCATTTTGATCCTATTTCAATGGTAGTCTATCTAGCATGGTTATTAAAGATACAATATTATCTCTCTTTAGAGCAAAAACCAATACAAAGCTATAACATAAATACTACACTAATTAACACATGTTAGGTCAAGCTGAACGCTCTGGGCATGCGCAGTGTGCGCTAGACTATGAAATGGCCACTGAACCCTACTCCCTACTAAACGGAGAGTGTAATGTGTAGCAGATACTTAACTTGTAGTTATCGAGGTTTAATATAGTATAGGTAATTAAATTAAAACGATAAGTGTATTAGTTACTTAGAAGTATGTAATTTTTAATTATAAGATGTGTTTAGAAGTGAAAAAAGGGTGTTCAATAAAGTGTTATGTTCTAGACTAATAATTTTCAAAGGGTATTAAATTAAGCGTTTGTATATTTTGATGTAACGGTGTACTAAATGTTTACAAAATAAATGAAAAAAATAAAATAAAACAGATCTACTTTTTTTATTGCTTCCTACTACTAGGTTACTAGCAATAGTAGCAATGATAAGTATGATTAACATAATTTACTATTAGGAATATAGATTCGAAACATGTACAGATCTATTTAAAAATCTATAATATCAATGTAGGTAAAATCCTATAAAAATCCCCTTATTATTACAATCATGAGAGTTGTTATTGCAAATTTGTCAGAAGAATCTTTGACTTTTAAAAGTCAGCCGAGCGCAAACTTGTTTTTTACATGTTTACCCTGCTGCAGTCAGCTTAGAAGAAATTAATTGATTTTATAATGTGCACAGACATCTTAACTGCAGAAAGTAACTTAATAGCTAACTCGAATTAGCCTCTAGGCTTTAATTATGTAGAAGACTTATTTCCTGCTAGGAAGCGGTAAGTGTTTAGCTTAGACATAACATAAATTGAAAAATATACAGAAGACACAATTTAATTGAGGGATATTGATATTTACTCATTATATTTATAAGAATGTTCACGATTTGTACTTTTCTCTGTATCCTGTCTTACGCTGTGGTTTATTTTTAATGAATAGTAGGTCCCTTCATATAATAGGCTAGGAGCTGTTATAGATACTGCAAAGCACAGGAAAACGACTCCTATGTTTTTAACTATCTTAATGTTTGTTGTTGCGCATTCACGTCTAAACAACACAATCGATTTTGGAACAGACTGAGCTTGAACTCTAAGAAAGGCATGGCTTACTTTTAGCCACAATAACTGAAACCACACGGGTGGAGTCGATGGCAAATACTAGTCCTAAATAATAATAATATTAATAATATTCCGGGACATCTCACACACGGTTATCTGGTCCCAAGCTAAGCAGAGCTTGTGTTCTGGTAACCAGACAACTGATAAACATACTTATATATTTATAAATACATACATATTACAGATAAATTAAGTACACCCAGACACAGAACAGATGATCATGTTCATCACACAAACATTTGTCCTTGGTGGGAATCGAACCCACGACCCACGGTATAGCAGTCAGGGTCACTAACCACTAGACCAACAGGCCTGTCACAAATAAATATTATCTTTGCTCAATTTAAGTGAACCTCACCTCTTTTTAGTAAGACTATGATAGGGGCGCTCGAGCTGGTCGCAGCGCCCGCCGGCCGGCGCTTGCGCACTCCGCAGCGATGACAACGAGAAGCTACTCTTCATCGAAGAGTGTTCAAAGCCTGGAAATATATAAAACCTGTATTAATATACATAAAAACATATATAGAATTATGAGAAGTAAACTTGAGAAAACTGAATCGGATATAAAGATTTTGCTTTGGTCTTAAGAAGTAGACATTTTTGGTTTCGTTTTCATTTCAGTGAAGATTGTAATATTGTCTTGGGTTAGCTATGGGCCTTAAGAGGTAATCTCAATATACTTATTTTGGGTAGAACCATTACATATTTGATTATAATTCCAGTTAGTAAAAATAACAGCACAGCTTAACAGACATTCCTCAATACAAATACAAAATACAACGCTTTTTTTTCGAAAAATCCAATTTGAATTGATCCCTTACCTCATCTGACTGCCTCATATTACAAATAAAAACTAAAAACCCGTTCTTTTTTTAGGCTTTTGGGTCTTAAAAACCATAAATAACAATATTAAAATTAAGTTAATTTAATAAATAAGTATGATAAGCTACTTACTTGTGGACATCTTGTTCGTGTTATCTCAGGGAACTTCTAATAAAATCAATTTATTTACAAATCAACATTAGGGCTCCCGGGACTCGTTTGTACTGTTCTCAATTCCTTATTCTTTGTACTACATACGACGTTGAATCGTATTCTCTTAGTAATAAAGTCTAAAATTGCTTCGTTTAAATAGTGCTATGGCGACTAGATTCGTTAATAATATAATAAATATGGATTATGTGATCTTGCAGGGCTTGGCTTGGAGGCGTTTCGTTTTGGTTTTAATTTCGGTGGTCACATTTTGGTTGGTTCCGACTCTTGGTCCCTCGTTGGATGCCGGTAGATCCTGAAAATACAGAAAAAAAAAACATTAAAATTGATGGAATTACAAAAAAAAAAGAAACAAAATTCTGTCACTCGTAATTTGACGACTTGCTGAGGTATATTATAAATTGCATTTTTTTTATTTATGCTACAGAAACCATTGCATTTTTACCTAATTCAGTTGGTTTATAATTACATTTGCAAAAGTACAATACCAACATAAAATACAGCCAAAAACTTCAGCCTACAATTTTCATGTCAAGATCTAATTGTGTAACAAATTCTATAACATATTGTTACGGTATGACAGGGATTAAATAAGGTCATTTCATCGTCTAGGCTTTCACCGGACGTGTCACAATTTAATTAACTTTTCGAAGGAAACAAGACATTCAATTCCCTTGTCCCTCCTCACGTAATGTATTTCAATTACATAAAACATTGCATTCAATATGACAGTATCGCGTGGGAACGCTGTTTCTCTTAGTTATCATATTTTAATAAATAATAGGCTCGTATTATCATAATATTTTTAAGGTTACTTCCTTTTAACTTGAATCGAAATGCAGTTGTGTCTTATCAGGTAATATCTGTTGTCTAAATATTGTACCTTTCAACGCGCCAATTTTCTTTTCGGTATCAATATTGTGAGGTAAGCATGTTAAGCCATATTTACAACACTAATTAATTACGTGGAACCTCGAATAAAACTTATGGGCAAAAATAGTTGTAGTAACTTATATAAAAAGGTCCCTGGGTATGTCTGGATGTGGAAGGCAGAGGACCGGGTGTTTGTTCGAACTTGGTAGAGGTATATGTCCAGCAGTGGACCGCGGTACCTGAGTTAATTGTAGGTTTGCCAATTCTACTGTCTTATACAGTTTTCTAAACACTAATTCGGGTTTGATCCGGTCAAAAATACCGGTAAACAACCCCATTTGATTGATTAAATGCAAAAAGCAAGCTCATCGATTACGTCCAAACAAAAACAAAGTCGACCTAATTTCTCCGTAAATTAACATCCAATTCGCGATCTCCGCACATCGCTTTACATAAGAAGCAATAAGGAAAGTATTTTACTTGAAACTCATGTTACGAATAGTTACGAAAGATGGTAATTAAACTTACGCACTGCTTGCAATCAATGCTATCATCTCTGGTTATCAATTATTTTCATCTTTATGGCGTGATTATTTTTGTACTCCAAAGATTAGCAGATAATATTAACTTGTGTTTAAAATGGTATTTACTCACTACTAGTAAATTCTGTTTTAGTAAATTAGATTTTCTTTTGGTCGGCATTTAAAGTGTTATATATTTAAAGGTTAACCGAAACTGCGGTTTTGGTAAAGAAAACCAATTTTGACCTTAACCTTTAGGGAAACTGTTCTAAGCTAACGACCAAGCCTCCTAATAAATAATTCATCCAAAAACAAACAGTACATGTATATCTAAATAAGAGGTAATACGAAAGTGTAAAAATTAGCAATAGTGGTAAATATAAACATCACTTGAGTTTGAAAAAGTGTGTTTGATATTAGCCCCAATTACACTGGAAAAAAAAATCGACTTGAATAGAGACGCTTACTTAGTAGGCCCCCTACACCTAAGAACTCGATGCAATCTACCTCAATCAAAAGCCTGAACAGTACTTAAGTATTAAAGGACTGTATATAACCCATTCCTGACATACCAAGCCTAAATACTTTCACCAAAATGATCAATTGTTTTCACCGAGCGTCACCAAGGGCGGCCAGCGGCGGCACGATTGGAAAGTCGCAGTCGCAATTTTCTTTGACAGTTTCACACCAATTTGTGAATTTACACGACAAATCGCTGCGACCTGAGCCCGCGGGGTACTCATTATACTAGACTAAGGTCTTTCAAAATCGCGTTGTCAACGTTTTTGATAGTTCCCATTTGTTCAATTTGTGACATGTTGATAATATATTATAGACCTGTAAAGTAACCTAAATAAGGAAGGAAAAGAAAAGGCAGGGCTTTTAATCAACTCAATTTATTTACGATTGATATTTCGCTAAGCTACTTTTTATAATTCTGCAAGAGCCCTACTGCATTACAAAAAAGTCTTCTTAGGAAATAAAGCATCAACTAATATCAACACACTTAATTCGGATTGGCGATCATTTATAAGGTAAATTAAGTAAACTATCAAAACGGTCATTCCATCACTTATCGGTTGATGCAAATCTAAAGTGTTAAAATCCATTAAAAGTCATACAAACTTATGAATACCGTAAAATCTGGCTAATATAAATCGATATACAGACCCGTTATTTACCGATAATAAGAATCTCTCGTAAAAAGCTTTTCTTAATAAATATTTATCTTAAACAAACAAAAACATTAAGTTTTTAAGCTTAATTTGTGTAAACATTGCATTCACTTTCTACTAACCCATAAACGGCGAGTGCGGGTCAATGTGACCTCTGGTATTGTACAACAATTTAATATGTCTACTGTTATACCCTTAGAGTATACATAAGAAACTAGAGTGAGCCTATCAGAGTTTGAACCGTAAGCACTAGTGTGAACTGGTTTTGTTGCGAATTATGTATGAAGACGGAGCTTGCCGTTTTAAAAAATCTATCTAAAACACTAATATTATCCTAACAATGTCAAAACCATCGATATTTTCGTATATAAGTTTCTTGTTGCGCGAAAATTACCTCAAATCAGTAAACGAATATACTAGTACAGACTAAAAACAGCTCTCGCTTGGCACAAGGGAAACTAGCGATAGTAGCAGTCTATGTATATGTTAAGTCTATGGTTATAACGGTATGTGCATTATAGCTTAAATTTATGGAGCTAACGCAGTATTACTCAGGTATATATCTATCTGAGCTAGGAATTTCAATTTAATATCCTGTAATGTTGTATTTGTGTAATAAATCTAGCTGTTATATTTTATTTTATACTCAAGCTACTTCAATTTATTACTCCTACACAATTAAATCTAATACAAGAACAAACACATGCTAATTAAGTTGGATTTTATTGGTTTTCTGAAGAAACAATCAATATTGACCATTTCGGCATTGAAAGGTTAGCACAATAGTTAATGAACTTATTAATTACGTGTTAGAAACAATACCTAATGTATAATATGTATAATAAATCATGTACTAAAACTTACAATAAAAGGCGAAGCATAAAATTTCGAGCTTATTTAATGTATTTCTTAAATTGAAATGAGCTATGAATTTAATAAAAGTAATCGACTCTTCTAACTATTGACAGATTAAATAATAACTAATCATATTATAGACATAGTAAAAGGGTTAATTTCACTGGTCTATTGTTTCAACATACCTTAACAGTCGTAAATTTTTGTTGTTCTGTTCATAAGTTTAATTTCATTTTCCCAACATGAGGAGATCAGAAAGCAAATATGTCAGCCGCTCATTACAAAGATCAAGTAAGTGAAAAGGTTTGTAATGCTAGGACGTGATAGGTCATCTAATTTAGTGTTCTTTAGTATTTCTAGGTAGATCGTATCGCCTGAATCATGTCGCATCTGTTCATAACAGTGACTCTCGTTTCACCTCTTGAACTTAGATTAAAAACTATTTACAAACCGTTCTTTAAAACTCGAAAGTCTAGGAATTACTTTTAAGGTTTTCGCTATTATTTCACATTGACATACATTTTTGCTTAACTTATTATATTGCATTTTTATGTAACTTATGGATTCACAGAATCTTTGCCTTGCCTTTACAACTTTCGTTACTAATGCCATAAAATACAAAAAGGTATTGTTTAAAATTAAATGGCAGTTAAGACATGAACAGTATTTAATTTCAGGAAAATAAACCATATTAACCTTTATTATATTAGTAAACATTTGTATCGACATAGAAAGCCTTCCACCTACATGTAAGCTAACTCACAAGTCATTCAGTAAATAAACATTATATTTACACAACTTATCATCACGCATGTTTCCCGTAGGGGTAGGCAGAGACAACTTCTTCATTGCAGAAAATAAAAATAATAGATGGATAGTCTAGCTTAGAACTAGGTCCACAATTATACCGTGTAATCGGAAGGTATAGCCTAGACTCGAAGATAATTAATCGATCAATTTGAGACGGGTCGTTGTCCTATGATTTACGTCACTACTATTTAATTTGATCGTAAGACAATCTGAATTGTAATAGTAATTGGAGCAAACATTGGTAACTGTTGTATTTCGACACTAACTTTGGATAAAAGACCTGGGACATTAATTACAAAAATATATATGCCGAATGAGTGAAAACTCTATATTTTAAGTAAAAAAAAAGAAAATCTGTTGTAATTGTTTTTACAGGAAAATGCAGCAATGAAAACTTAACTAAGAAATTCTTATTAATGGCTGAAATATTCTTTTTAACGAGATTTTACGCGTAAAAAAATGATATTTTACTAGTAATAGGTATTGTACGATACCGGATGCATTTAATACACATACGCTTTCAAGAAATCATCATGTATAAACCATTTCTAATGGTTAAATGATTAAAGAGCGGGTAAAAGTTAAGATGGGTTCCGACAGATTAAAGATGAACGAGTTATTTAATTTAAAACGAAAGTAAATATATATCACGATTGCTATCCGAAACATACATTAATAAACTGTATGAAAAAAAAACGCATAACTTTCCCTTGATAAATATAAAGAGCTTATGATTGGTTGTAAATTAATATTTGTTATTATATTAATTTTAAGTTTGTTTATTTTAATTTATCAGTAAAATCTTTAATACATGCAGCTAATTAAAAGTGAATGTTAATGTTAAAACATATTGTACAACAGTGCAGTAAAACTTTACTAAAATTCTTACTTACTTAAAAGGTTCAACAGCAATAGACGATATAAATCTACTAAAACTGTTTTCATGAACATAAGGTACACTTGTACCTTACATAAAACTACAAAATAAAAGGCAAAATACAAACAAATAAACATTAATTTATGAAACTTTTCCGGGGGGTTTCACAACTTTCATACCACTTACCCTTCATTTATTACCGGGAAAACGCTTATATTAATAAAAAAATAGAAAGGCTGGAAGGGAAAATGAATGTTTTGTGGAAAGCCCCAATTCAATAGAGGGGTGAAAGGAACTGCTAGGGAGTGATTTCTGGGAACATTAGCCGCGCCCTGGTTAGTTTCCATACAGGGGTAGTTTGGACAGGACAAATACAAAGAATTAGCTTCCTGAGAAACGAATAGTAAGAAAAAAATAGTGTCAATTTTTGTACTTAGAATGAATTTGATGTATACTAGTGGCAATTTTATTATTTTCACTAACTTTGGCCATTGACTTCTAGGTTACATCATCATAACCCTTTTTTTGCGGGCTTTAGTTAAATCTAAGGTATTTGGCCCACGTCTAGGGCACAACGTGGGGATATGTCGGACTTGTACCGACCAAAAATACCCCGTTCCCGTACTCGCCTTTCCGTACTGCCCTGTTCCTTATACCTAATAAATATATCGAACTACAGGTGTACATAGATAGTACTTACTTAGACAAAGAAAGTTTCTGTTTAAAAATATGCATCATAAAAACATAAAAATTGTTTTTGGATTCATTTAGGATTCCTTACTAGTACTTTCTTCTTCCTACTTTAAATATTAATCTTTCAATCTCACCATTGTGTCATTATCTATATAAGCTATCAAATACAAGTACTCTCATTAAAATCCGTGTTAAGTTTACTTAGACGTGAAATGTCGGTGTAAATTGTTGTGATAGTCATGTTAATGTAAAACTTCTCAGGCGCCAGACAATGCCTTGTGATTGCATAAAGACTTTTTTGTTGGTGCTCTGTTGGCCTCTGGTGTTAATGGATGGTATAAGTTATAAGCGAGTATTATCATGTATTAATTATAAAATTAAAAGAGAGAATTACCCAGCCAACTTATACAAAGCTGACGATGACAAATGTCAATCAGCATCGATCATGAATTAACAGTGCAATATTAGAGGTCAGAAGAGGGGTATTTAAAAAATAAAAAATAAGATAAAATAGGTACAGAGGGAAGATGTAGTTCTGCAGTGCTAAAAATAATACTAGCCGTGAATGGAAAACCACAGAGCAACAGTAAAAAATGCTCCAATAATCATACCTAAAGTCAATTATGATACATTTTTAGGTTTATGCGTGAACAACACTTATTTATTATATTGTAATCAACAAGCCTAAATTACAATTTTTCTACACCGAACCGCTATCGCTACATCTAATAACTTAGCCACACTTAAGGTTATCAGATTACTCTAATGTTACTTTCATGCAATGTCACAGATAATGAGTTGCTTGTTTATCAAATGTTTGGCAAACCCCTCATACGGACAAAGCCGACAAGAGAAAGGGCTCCGTTCACTGTCAAAGTGAAATTCGCCCAAATCGTAACAAACTAATAGTGTACCGTTAATTACTTGACGCAAATTGAATAGAACATTCTGGAGATCAATCATTTTAAGTGGGCTAGCTGGACAATGGATTAGCTTCTTACTTTTACTTGGTAAAGTAGACGATATCTTGCCATAACTTGACTTTGGCTAAACAAAATGTGGTGTGGTTTTGGCATATTTAGATCCCCGCTTTATAGAATCGTGTGAGCCACCAGATACATTTCAAATATGTCAGTTTACGTTTAATTGTCCAAAATGCATGAAAACGCTCTTAAACCTCTAATATTAAAAAGTTCATTTAAAATACTCTTGAGCTTTCAGCTGATTCAAACCAACAAAAATGTCTCAAAAGAAATTGTTTGTAGAGAAAAAACAAACAGATGTAACCGCAACAAAAGCTAAGCTTCGTTGACATACAAAATACAACATACAAACACACACTTTTCCTTACCGGACCAATCCTCTCTACTATTACAAAATCACTTTCAACACCGAACATCTAAGGATACCTCTTACACAACATCAAAATATAATCACGAAAAAATCTGTTACCGTAACAAAAAAACATTCATTCTTAAATCCAGTTCTCGTTGAATGGTCTCCCAAAAAGGACAGAGCAAATAAAAAGCTGCGCCCGCGCAACCGACAATAGGACGGCCACACGGCTGTTATGGAAGTGTGTTTGTTTTACGCAGGAAATACGTTACTTTTACATTGTTCAAAATTGTTTGGATTTTAGTTTTTATACATATATTAAATCTATGTTAATGTATAAATTTTCTTGTGATAAGATATAAGTTAGGGAATGTACCAACTTAACTAATCTTTAGATAAAGAGGCAGATTGTGGCCATGGTTCTATCAGACATTTGTTTTTCAACACAAATGGTAGTATGACTCCTATCCATTAATAAGATAATAGCAAGAAACGCAGAATAACCGTTACATCAAAGGGGAGAACAATAAACGACTAATGCTAACAAAACAGCACCCCAGAACAAAATAAACACAATATCAACGTAATTAAACATGTTCCAAATAATATTCTCATAACATCCTTACATACTATCCTCAAAACATATAAAATCAAAACTCATTCTCACTCCTTCAAAAGCTATTTAAAATGGACCTACAAGTGACTCCACGGTTTCACCCGCATCACTGTACCATAATTATCTAACAGATCAAAGGATGCTGTGCCGTTTCCAGGATGTGTCTTCATTATAAAGGGGGTTATAGTAATTGTAGACGATGCAAGTAGTTCCTTTTGAGGATGGTACTATGTGCAGGTGTGAATTGGCTGTTAGCTTTTTAGGTTATTTAAAATTAAACAGGTAAAAGAACAAAAAACATGCAGTTATTTGGCAGGTCTTTTTAGTTCTTCTGTGAAAAAATCAATAGGAAAACATAAGTCTTCTGAACACAAGCTTTTTTTTTAATATTTTTAAGCAAACTGAAATTTGAACCTACACTAAAATTCTGCCGGTTTTTTAACCCAGTATCTCACGAAAATTATGAAGCTACACAATCTGCTTTCCACAGCCTGCTTCACTTACTTCTTCGTAAAACAAATAAAACCAAGAGCTGTAAAGGTTATCTAAACTCCACCTAACATTTTACGAAGCTCCAGCGCCGGAGTTAAGCTGTACCCTGACCACGAATGCGGCAAATCGATTAAGATGCTCATCTAGATAAAGCAGGACCCACATTACTGCGGGAATGTCTAATTGATAATTTATAGCGTTAACGGGGTTTATTTAACGATCTTGATCCAATATCGGATACTTTTTGACTTTAAATCGTACTGTATAAGTGAATAAGAAAATGGTTCGCAATTTGCACAGCTGTGCGTGTTCGATTTACGCACGTCTAAAATACCTATTTGCTTAATGGGTTAATTTTTTAATACCAATTTTATTAGTGGGTTTAAATTTAGATAAAAATATAAAAAATCATTACTCACACATCATTATGTTTACGTATTTAATACCTAACTCAAAATGATATTAAAGGTTACATATTAGATCTAAGACTTACATACTTTTATGCTAAGACTTCCAAAAGCCTATCAAGTTTCTATTTCATAAAAAAGAACGTAATCAACGATCTTTATCGATAAATCCTGTTCAAGGGTCGTAGGTGAACAGAAACTTAATACCGTCCAGAAACATCCTGTATCGATAAGCCAATCATTCCTTAACACTTGTATACCACATCGAATCCTGAGCCACGATCCTTATAAAAAACCTTCTAAAAGGAACGGTCCTTGTACCATGAAATATTGAAATAGGACCATAGCTGTTGTGTGAGTGAGACGCCGCTATAGGCAGTGTAGAGCGCCGTCTCGCTCCCACAATGATCATAGTAAGGAATTCAACCTGCTTCTAATCAAAATGCACCGAGACCATATAGAATTAGAGATGCTACACTTTTGAATGTCGATAAAAAAGGTTAGGAACTCCTTTTTCTATGTTATGCGTTGTTCGTCACAGTTGAGTGAAATTAGGAGGTGTGACGACTTTGAAATGTAATTGAAATAACTTTATTTTATTTATATGAAAAGTTTTAAGTTAAGGTTTAATTCGATTTTAGTTCCGTTTACAAAGTTTTTTAACCTCGCAATAATATTATGAAAAGTTCAAGATTTTTTTGTAACATTTTTAATTAAATGGCCGCATAAAAGTCATAACGAGTAGTTATAAAACCAAGCTTTCTCTTGAGCGCATCTTGTAAATATTACTAACTACATCATCAATAAGTTAAGGAGATGAAATCTAAAACGTGTGTCCGCATGTTAAGCGACTTAAGTAAGACGATTAGACATTTAGATCTAAACTTCCTAGAGTTAATAACTAATGCATTGCGTGATTCTGAATTAATTTTATAAGACCTAATTTCTTAGCTTGAAAGTTTTCCCAGGATGTAATCTAGGGCGTGTTTTAATGTGACTGCATAATTATTTAGTAGGTTGCATGCTTATGAGAAATATCGTGAGATTTCGCTATTAAGCACTTGTGTTAAGGAATTCAGAAACATCGAAGGTACCACAAACACCCAGACCAGACAATATAGAAAAGTGACTTAGGTACTATATTGACCCGTCTGGGGATCGAACCCGGGACCTCAGACCTCGACACCTTGAAAATCGGTGCGTACGCCACTCGACCACGGAGGAAACCTATTCGTTGTTAGAACTATTTGCTAATTTATTTATTAAATTTAATTAACGAACTTTACAATTAACACACTAGGTAAACCTAATAACAGAATAATAATAATAAATAATAATCCAGCCTATAAACGTCCCACTACTGGGCACAGGCCTCTTCCCATATAGAGAAGGCGCGAACGTTTGCTCTCTGCGGGTTCTATCAAAAAATATTTTATTGATGTCGCTATTAGATTGAATATACTAAAAGGTTTAGATACATAATAATTAGTGACAACGTTTAGTATTTATATTCGTGGTATAGGCTTGCACTTCCTTAAAGAAAAGCTTTAGCAAGAAACTTTTCATTTCTAATTACATCACTTCACAAAACTTCTAACTACCTGGTAGTTACAATATAAGCGACTAAACAAGCTAATTAACAATTTGAAAACAAAATAACAAGACAAGTTAAAAAGTAACCAATCAATCTACGAAAACAATCAGTAGAAAATCATTAGACACGATTAGTTCACTTTCTAATGACCGGATACTTAAACGTCACTTAAATTTTGAGTCACTCTCAAATCTTGTGTCTCCGTCACCATAATATAAATAATAAAAAGAAAATATGGACAACATCACATACATTGCTCTGAACCCGAAAGACAACGAAGGTAAATGTGTATACCTATATGGTATACACCCGGACCCAGGACAATTAGTCATCTTAAACATCCCGTCCGGGGATCGAACCGGGAACTCAGAGCAAGCGACACCTTGAAGAACCCGGGACCTCAAATTCAGACACCTTAAAAACCGGTGCGTACGCCACTCGATAGATAGAAATTTAGGAACGACTTAATTTTAAGCAGCGGTTGAGTATTTGAGGGCTTTTGAACTATCGTGGTGGATGTTTATAGTAAGGGAATAAGCGCGTAATTGCATAAAAACCTTTTTTGGGCTTGAGTAGTTACTTTTATGACCATAGAAAGCACACTATGATGGTAAAGGTTGACATATGTATGATGAAGTTTTACATATTGTTACGCGAAGGTTGAAAATAAGTAGGCATAATATAAGAAAGTGGAAAGCTCTTACAAACCCATAAATATTTCAGTTGTTTAGGTTGACAGGTGTTGAAACTTTTAGGTTTTTTTTATACTAAGTAAGAAACTTATGAGTTTAACGTACGAGTTACTTGATACTTATCTGAATGTTAAGTTATAAGATAACAGTTGAAGTGGCACCTCTTTACAAGTATGTAATAGAATACTAGTTTAAAAAAAAAACGATGGTTGAATAGCAAAAAAACATGCCTATCAAAGGCCTATCAAAATATCGCACAAGAGATGTCGATTTTAATTAAGGTCTCAAATGCCGATAGACATTTGCTAGGTTTTTTTAGAGTTGACTATTTTTTATACGTAAGATAAGTATCAGTTTACATTTTCACACATCATGATCTTAATTAATAGATCATTGAAATGATTACTTCTAACATTCAGTAAGAAAAATACTACTATTGGAACCTTAATGTTATTAGTTAGCAATATCTAATTACCGTCTGTCATATCTGCAACTGAATACCGACGAACTTACAAAAGAGACTACTGAAATATTTTCAACTTTTCGCATACCGGTTCCATACCATGTTCTCTCAAAGCAGTACTGCTGCAGTCTGTTGTGGAAGTGAGAAGGCGCACTACACTACGCATACCGCTCTCCCGCTAACTCAACGACGACAGTCCTGCTTTAAGAGCTCATGGTATCCCCAGTACCACATAAAGTCACATAGTAACATCCGGTCGGCATATCTATCAGAGTAATAGAAAGCTCCCATTAATCTTCATACACCACGGCCGATCATACTAATTGTACCACACAAACTGCTTAATTACAAATACCAATTAACGTTTTAATGAACCAATTTTACGGTTAATCCGATTTCAATGGGTCCATAAATTGTCGACAATTATGTCGGCCAGTTAGAGACTGTTATTAATTAGTATGTTTGTTTATAACACTTTCGGTTTATTGGTTGTAATGGTCGGTTTTTGGTAGTTAAATATATGCAAACATATTTGCCAAAAAGTCAGTCGCTGTCAACTTTAAAATATAAAATCAGCTTTGAGGCATATTAAATCGGCAATATAAAGGCCTCCCCTTTCTTAGTCGAAACCTTTCTATCTGTTGCGATTTCCGGCTACAAGAAGACCAGACACCAAAATATCTCAGTTTAAAATTTTATGAAACGTTTGTTGCGACTACCGTTATTTTAATTTATTTCCTGAAATATGCCTAACTTGATATAAAGTATTTAATGTATATGCGTATGTATGTATTTATAAAATACTTTTGTACTTTCGTTAGAAAAGTGTTTAGGTACATTAAATTTCCCTCCATACAACTAAATATCTTTCAAAATAAATTATATTACTCTTGCTTTCAGTTCATCAGTACCAAGGTATATGTTTGGATATAAACTTTAGAAAGTGAGTTTAATGTTTATTTGAATAAGCCATTTTAGTAAACGAAATCGTAAAATTGTTATTGCATGTGAATTTTCCAAACTTTTATGGAGCAGTTAATATAACATAATAAACTATAGTCAAAACTCATAGGTAAATATTTGCGAGATTATAAAAGCAAACATAATTGTGAAATTTAATTTTAACAAGTTTAATTTTAATATCCATAACTCACATAACGACAAACATTCATAGGCATAATAAAATATATTAACCATACATAATCTTTCAACTTTACTACACACATACCTTACTACACAGCCAATTCTGATGGAATTCAGTTTGAAAATAGTTTGATCTTAAAGAAAGGATGAACAGGAGTGCAAAAGCTAATAACATATAACTACATAAGAGCACTATCTACCTAAATGAGAGTTACTAATCAGTTTACATATTTGTTAACTCTACAAGTCTTAAATAACAAAACTATTCGTAAAACGCGCGTGTGGGCGAAAACTATTCGTAAAACGCAACCATAAAAGTAATATTAACATAATTTCTTGATTACGTAAACCACAATCCGCATTTATCCATATACGTATAGATAAATCCATAGATTAGACAATAATCGAATGAAAAATTTCATAAGAATCATTAATACAGCTTTCTATAAGTTTTTTTCAAGAGATTTCCCCGGACCTCCCACACAACGTCGTATAAACTATAAAATATTACAACATAATCGCCAGTCCCTTTGACCCCTACATAATATACAGTATTGTCATTATATTGTGAATTACTTAACAACTAACAATTTATTGCCTTTGGTGATTATTAAGTCTTTGGTAAATTTCGCGCTTCAAGCAATGTGTTTATAGCCACTTAAAGAGGTTTAGATTTACGTTTGAAATTGTTATGTACCCATCTCTTATAGATAGACTTATTACTCATCTCTTATACATATTCAATAAAATGTGGAGTTATGTAACGCTAAAAGTTCTATTACCGAGAGAAAATCTTATTATAGGTTGGATTGTGCCCGGTTAGTGGCAACAGGCTCTCCCCCTATTACATGGGACCTAAACATTTCAGCGAACTGTGGGTGTACATTGGTAAACCTCTGCCTACCCCTTCGGGCATACAGGCGTGATGATATATGTTAAAACTTATTTTATGAAGCGACGGGGAAGTTTATTAGGGACGTTTTTTCGTAATTTTTCCGAACGCATTAGAAGTTTCTGCTGTTTCATAAAATAAGACAATATAAATGATTAATAGATTATTTAATTACATAAATTTACAAGTTGCTGTTAGTTTATAATTTTAATTAGATCTCTGAATTAATGAGGCAGTAAATGTTAAGAAAATATAGGAGCAAACAATCTTTGTATTTACTTTCCACCCACAAATTAGGTGGTATCTAATATATTACTTTTGTTACATTATATCTCTAAACTTGAAGGAGGTTATTATCAGCTCTATTTTAAAGCCTCAATTAAAGAATCCGGTTCCACAAGGCGCTATAGTTAATTAATTGCGAGCCCACTGTTCGCCGTTTTTAACCTACTTTCAGAGTATATACGATAACAACAGTTACTCCTAACCTTAGAGTATACATAAGGAACTAGAGTGAGCCTATCAGAGTTTGAACGTAAGCACTAGTGTGAAATGGTTTTGTCGTGAATATAAATATTATTTTTTTTTATGTTTTTTTTTTTTAATTATGTATGAAGATGGAGCTTGCCGTTTTAAAAAATCTATCTAAAACACTAATATTATCCTAACAATGTCAAAACCATCGATATTTTCGTATATAAGTTTCTCGTTGCGCGAAAATTAACTTAAATGAAAACCGAAATGTAGTAATAAACTAAGTTCAGACTAAAAATTGCTCTCGCTTGATGCAAGGGGAAACAAACGATAGTAGCAGACTATGTATATAGTACGTCAATGCTTCTAACGTACAATGAAATGGAATTCGTTTCTCTTTTTTTTCAAACACAATCCGACTGTTACAATGCCTAGGTAGTTTGATTAGAGAACCTAGGTCACTAAGAGTTGTAGGAACAAAATATACGCTTTACAACGAGACCGAATGTGGTGTACCTATATTATTTTTTGTATGTTTAAGCGTTTTTGTTGAGTATTGGTGATAAGATATAATATCAATCTATTATTATGCGATAGTATTAAAACGTCATCGATATAATGCTCAATCACATGTGTGTTTATCTTATACATGTTTATGGTTCAACCTGAAAATTTGTATACGTATTACATCATCTTTGTAACAATTTTGTTTTTTTTTATTTAATAAATGGCTGATATTTTTCTTACTTGCGTTTTTCAAATTTGTTTTCTTCGATCATCTCATCGGATTTAACCGAATAATTTTAAATGAGGCTTATTATATTACCTCCATAACTAATTTACTGTTATACCATATTTATAAGTTAACAAGTTCCAATAACATGTGTGAAGCATGTATAAATAAAAAAAAAACAGTCATGAACTTCAACTGAAATGTAAAAATACGTTACATTATTATATTTATTATTATATTATTATATTTAATATTATTCAACTCAAAGCAATGAAGATGAATATTGACAAATTGGAGTACTAAAAAGAAATTCTCTGAATCATTTACGGCAAAGCTTCTTCCATTAAGTTAACAATTTATCTTAATATGTTTTAGTAACTTTCATATACAACATCCGGTAGTACATGTTAATTATTTAACTGACTGACTTGTAGATTAGTGACTACTAAAAATGTAGTTGCTATTTATTTTTTGTGTCGTTAGTACTGATTTTTTATGTGAGTTGAGCTTCATAATTATCAAATAGCAAAAAGGATCTTAGATTCAGTAGTCGTGGTTTAATTTAAAAACTTCTAAATACATTTATTTTATTATTTTAACTCTGTCTAGTCTTTTCCCAAGCTATTAATGTCGGGTCGACCTTCAGTCTTAACGGATTCAGCTTAAAAGTGTATAATTTATTCTAAAACTGGACCCATAAATTAATTCTTATACTTCTTGATCCTGATCACTTCATTACACAATAACGTACTCATAAGTAAAGAAACACAACAAAATTATATCCAATAAAAAAATGATAATGTTTTTATACCTTGTATTACTCTAAAACATTATAGTAGCCTGTAGCGGTATCAATAGCACTCGGTATCTTTGTAAACATGACAGCACTTTTCTTTTTACCTGTACGGTACAGGTCAACACAGAGAGCGAAAGTGTAAGAACAATATTTATCTATCAAGCAAATTGAAGGGTCACGTACGTCGTACATAAGGCGCATCTGACAAGCAATGCGATAAAAAACCTACAAGCGATTTTCGACCTTAAAGACGTGTGAATAGAATTTGAAGTGAGTGAATAACTGTTGGTTGAAGATGCATCTTTTCTTTGCAGTCGGCATCAAATAATTTTGTTTGAACAAACTGAATAGATAGAAAATGTAATTAATTCTTGTTTGAAGCGGCAATTAAAGGCTAGGCGAGCGTTCTGTGTCGAGGTTCTAATGATATTTGTGTTTCAAAGAGAATAATAACTTCGTAGTAACATAAATAAATTGCTGTTTATATTAATTGTATTCGAATTAGTAAAGAAAGTTTTCTACTACTAAATACATTAAAATACCCATAGCTCAAGCGCTTTTTTTTTAACCGACCCAATTATTTTAATGGATGGACATACATAGTTATCTCAGGTAAAACGTTTAAAAATACAGAAGCTCCTTATTATTCATTTAAAAACCTCTCCTTCTATAATAGCTAGTTGTAACCCCAAAAAGTCGTGCCCTTTACAACCGTTTTATAAAATCCGAAGGGTTAACACCCCCAGGAAACTATGAAATATGAATACAATTTTACTACGTTTAGTTAAAACAACCGAAACTCACGCAACCTTAAATTTATAGGTACAATCAACCCCACAGCGGGGTTTATCACAGTACTAATTTGAATGTAATAAGGTCGACTTTTGCTCGCACGTGACATAAAATGATACGTTTAATCAAGACCACAACGCATTTAGCCACATTTCTTTATCCCCGAAGTCTTAAGGTCGATTTTCGTAAATCATGCTAAATGCAACTTGTTTTTCGACAAAACATTTCATTAAAGCTAACTATTCGCTTTGGCCTGATTACAAATGATACATAAATTAACAGAGAATTTAAGCATTAAAGTTCTAAAACTACGTGAAAAGAATTTCGTCATTTTGAAATACGTGATCTGTAAAGAATCTCACCATAATTAATGTAATTAACATAACTTTGTGCTAAGAGTTAGATATAGTACCTTTTTAGAAGTCCCACGTGTTATGGTTCTTAATTCTGCGGCTTTTCTTTTGTAAAAAGAAAACTTTCGAATTATTGGTAAGTGGTAACAGCTAAATTAGAATTCTTTAAATGAAATACCTTTACGTATGAAATTAAGATAGAACTAATAAACTATTTTCAAATAAATGTACTTTTGCGAAACATTATATTTTACACAGACTAAAAAATATTTTTTTTTGCTTATTGAATAGGTTATTTTTCCTATGTGTTAACCGCTGTGAAATGCACGCAGGAATGCGTTGATAACGCATAAGTTATCTATAAAGGATGTTGTGACACGCCCACTAGACGGAGGCGTAGTGATTAATTATAATTAAGAAGCGTGTTGTTATTAATACGCTTTTTATATCTACCGCTAACATCTATGGGTGTTGTACTTGTACACCTTATTAACTTTGAGTCGTGAGCACTTTAGAGATACAGGCTAGGGTTTGATTCCCGTTCAGGATGGTGGAGAGGAGCATTTTACCTAATGCCAGAAAATTAAGGCTTTTGAATCTCTGTCGAAGATATTCTTGAGAAAGATTTAATAATATGTACTTAGATCAACAGATATAAAAAAAAACTCTTTATCTCCTTTTCAAGCCAAAAGGTTGTGTTGCATTTAGCTAGCATCCACATATTTTTAGGTTTTCCAAAGATTAAATCGATTCTAAAAGCTTAAAACTAAGGCACATTAATAGAAAAAATATTGATTAATTAATGTCGGAGAAACAAAAGACCCAATACCTCTAAATAAAATCATTTATTATTCAGCTAGGATTGGCGTGACAACAACAAACACGCTATCAGCCGAATTCTAAATTAATCGCTACAAACAATCACTTTTATATGGTAATCTGATGAAACATAGAACTTAGTGTTATGATCGTGAGTTCAAAGAATCATAAACCTTTGTTAGGTTTTCCTTTTTGCCATCTTATGGGTTTGGACCAAAGACCATGGGATGTATGATCGTTGGTTTAGACATAAATTAGTAACATAAAAATTGTTATTTTTTTCTTTGACCGATTTATTTACTTATTAACCTTTTTATAGGTTATCAAAACGTGGTGAACTTTTTTTTATTTTGATTTTGTGTTAAAAATAGTTTTTTTTTTTTAATTAAGTAAAATCGTCCACTCTATGAGGCCAGCTACTTGAAATTCCGCTTTTAAGTAATATTAAATTAACATATATTAAAAATCGAAGATTATCGTACCATCCCAATCACACTACTCAGTATTACCAATCAATATTCTCCGTCTGACCCTTCAAGAATTTAATCTTGCTTATTAAGTCTTATAAGACAAAGATGTCAATCCCAAAATAAATAAAGGTCACATCAAGAGTGACCTTTCATTCCTTTCTCGTAATTAAACATCCATTTGAATAAATTCAAAAGAATTATACAATGGGTGTGTATTAACAAAATAATCGTGTCATGTTCAACAATGCTGTTATTACACTGGAAACGACACATTGCATAAGGAGGAAGATTGTATACAGGGTGCTACGTAATCTGTGGTCATATTTACAATACTGCTTCAGCCCATATATTTAAATGAAGTTAACTATGTCCAAGAATGTAAACATACATGTGTACATAAACAGGTATTCTGGTATAATTCAGTGAGATTGAAGGTTCAGTCCAATACAATTTAGAGAAAAACTACACAAAGAGATTTAGTATTGAACAACAAAATAGCTAACTAAATAGATTACATACACAATAATATAACAATTAATGAAATCCAGTACGAATAATATTAATAATTGTATTTTAGCATTCTAGTCTAACAAGCCATACCTGGAATGAATGAACCTAGAATACTAAAGTTTACCATATAAGCTGAACAATCACAACATTTCGGCATTTTATTTACCACTTCCAGGTATCAATGAGCTCATCACACAAAATTCCATCTTATTTATATTCTACTGTTGTATTCTTTGTGAGTCTGTCAAAATGGCGCGTAAGTTGATGACACAAGCATATGAGACAAAAGTATGTTACGATGCGTGTACGCGTGGATTCGCATATTTTAGGACACACCGGTTTAAACCGGTTTAAAGCGACTTGAAGGAAGTCGGAGGTCAGTTTTGTCTTATATACGAGGGAGCGTTTTTATATTCGCGGAATGGGGGATAAAGGGCGGAAATAAAAAAACCAAATTATTTTTCCTTTTCTATATACTCATCTGCAAGACGGATAAATTTTTCAGATCTTTCAATTAATTTGTTTATACCCTCATAAAAAAATGTTTTCTCTTTGTCTTCAAAATACGCCAAAACCGCCTCCTTGACTTCATGATTGGTGGTATTTCTTTTATCTTGCAGGTCCATTTTCATTTTTGGAAACAGGTAATAATCACTGGGGGCCAAGTCTAGGCTGTAGAGTGGGTGATTCAAAATATCGAAGCCCACCTTAAGCAGGGCAGCCAACGCAACGCGGCCCTTGTGGACGGGCGCGTTGTCGTGCAAAAGGAACACACCTTTTATCAAGTTACCCCGTCTTTTCTCTTTAATGATTTATTTGAGTCGCTGTCATATTGAAGCGTAGTATTCTCCGGTTATAGAAACACCTTTGTCTTTATAATCGATCAATGATATTCCTTCTGAGTCCCAAAAGACCGTTGCCATGAGTTTCTCAGCTGACTGTGACACCTTAAACTTCTTGGGAGGTGCTGTGCCCTTTTTATGCCACTGCATGGAGTCTTGTTTCGACTCAGGTTCATAAGGATGAACCCAAGTTTTGTCTCCAGTAAAAATCCTACTCAATTCAGCATCCTTGTCTTCATTACAGAGCTCTAAAAATGCACGTGAACACCCAACGCGCTGTTGTTTTTGCGGCGGCGTGAGGATTCCCGGCACTCATCTTGCACTGACCTTTGTCATGCCAAGATGATCGTGCAGAATAAAAAAAATGGTTGTATCAGATACTCTAATCATTTCTTCGAGTTGTTTCTTCTTTAGTTGAGCATCGTCGAGTATAATTTTTTCGACTTTTTGGATAAGTTCTGGCGTGGTCCCCTCCACGCTCCTGCCCGGCCTCGGGTCGTCTTCAAGTGATTCTCTTCTTAGTTTAAATAAACTGTGCCACTTGTACACCATGGATTTTTATGGACACGAGTCGCGGTAAACCAATGACATCTCATTCATTATGGTCGCAACTGATTTTCCTAGCTTGGTAAGGAACTTTATAACGGCACGACATTCGATTTTCTCCGTGTTTCACTTTTCACTCCCGATTATATTGCTTGGTTGACGATAACTCAAAGACTAATTGTCCAATCACAATGAAACCTGGTATTTATACTAATAATGAGTCACTGAACACGTGACGATTATAATTAGCCTAATCACCCCCCTCCAACCCTCTCATTCCGCGAACTTAAAAACGCACCCTCGTAATACTGATAAAGACTTTTGGCAATAAAAGTCTACCAATATTAGTAACAAACCGGATTGTTAATGAACTAGATCAACTTCCGTCTATGAGACTATTGGGTATTAATTGGTGTGGAATGAAGTGGAATAATTACAAGGTGGTATATTGAAGTTATAAGATTGTATCTCAGACTTTAAATAAATTAAGTATAGGTGCATGGGAACTTATGAATTGGTTTAACTTGGAAATTAATATGATCGCAATAAAAATATAGAACAATGCTGAAGACGATTTAGAATAAACGATAATTTAAAGCACCAATTCACTTAATAATTGCTGTTGGCATACTAATATAATTTGAAGTAATGAATACATTTAACAGGTGTGGTTAATCACACTTCAATGAACCATGTCAAATGTACTGTCAACCGTTTTCAATTCTGCAACTGTCAAAGTTACAGAATATAATGTGCATTCATGTACCACACTATGGTAAAACAGCAACAAACATCGCACATGCGGTATCTACTAACACAAATTTCTTCTACATAACGCACGCAAACTACGCATTTTTACCTAAACTGGAACACGCGTGTTTATCACCGTAACGCTCATAAAACTACTTCCATCGGATATTATGGCGTTACATAAGTTATAGCAAGTAACAATAGAGTAAGCAATTATAAACTATGACTTGTAAGCTATTCATTAAGAGGATACTGTAATCTTTCCCAAAAAGTAGACATGAAGTTGGGCTTGGATGTAAAGAAAACGTCGAAAAAAATATTGTTTTGTATGGATTAGTTGACATTTTACATTACCATTTCAGAACCTATATTTATTGTTACATGGTTTTTATATAAATGCACTGTAAGGTTTAAGTTCATAGGTAAAATAAAGTTCTTAAGTATATTACTGTTGACTAAAAATGACAGACTGTAACATGATAATGGTTTAATTATATTGAATCAAAATGTCTTTTGAAACGATCATTGTGTAAATAACACTTTGTTTTACGTTCTCGCCGATCGCCGGTAATGCAAACATTTTACTAACAGGGAAAAGGCAATATGTTAGGTTCAATGTCTTAAGAAAATAGTACAGAAGGTTCATTCATATAAAAGCAGCATACCCAGCCGAAGCGCGAATGGTAGGTTTTGCACTATATAAAAAAGGCGCAAGCACTGAGTGTTCGTAACGCTAATTTCCTGTAGTCGTTATTACTTGATGAATCTCTGTTCTTTCTATGACAATAAGTTCTAATTTATGTATTAAATGGGACATATTTGAGCTGACTAAGTATCACAGTGGTTTATTAAATACTGTCTGCAAATGATCATGAATCTAGAATCCTCGATAAATTAATTACTGCTGCAATCGATCTATTTATCTAATGGTTGAGCTCTTAATAGATACCTCGCGACTACTAAGAGCTACAGTAACCTATTTACAGTGTGATTAATAGTAAACCTTCTCAATAAGCTTTACAGTATGAATCACGACTGACCGCGGTGTCGCAAGACCAGCTGATGACAACATTATGAGGTCTCAGACCATACGGATACTAGGTTGTATACCACACAGAGGGTATTTATTACTTGTTGCTTAGCAAATTATAGATCGCATTATACTTAGAATACAGCTAGTTTGTTGTGAAGTAAGTGTAATGCAATATTGTACAATACGGTCCACCGAAACATTTTACGACGCAGTTAGGAATCTTTTTTTTTTTTTAATAATTTATGTGTAGAGGCTTTTTGCGCTGGTGCGCCAAGACAGCCTCGTAAGGTACCACAATAATAGTTAGGAATCTTCACAACGTGTCTCAACGTTCCAAAAAGTTTTAAGTACTGTTGTGAGCATCGACAAAGACGAGCTAACATTATTTTTTTTTGTATTTGATTTTCTAGTAACCAATTAAAATTCAAATAGATAGGATTAACTGAAACTATTTGTCAGTTGAAAACGTAGAAAAATAAGACAATAACGAAATAAATTAATTACAACAAGACTCATAAAACTTCGTAAAACAAACACAATAAAACAATTTAAACCTCAATGTAAGTTTACAAAGAATTTGATACGATGTCGAAACATTACATCAACTTGAACTAAAGTATTCAAGGTCTGTCTTGTTGCTGTTCTGCACAAATATAACAAAGCGAACACAATTCATTGAAGCACTTGTAATAAAAAGAGTTGATAGTGTTTAAAATGTTTTTAAATGGAAGTCAAAGAACAATTATAACACTACGAGTAGCCATTCGGTGGTAATTGAATGGTTAAACTACCTAGCTTATGGTAACTATTCATACATTATATAAATATAATTTGGCCAGAAATCAAGGATGGCAATAATAGTTTGATGTTCCTGAATGCCTCAAGAATCACTCCTTCAGAATTATCTAATCTGTGGACTGGCTTGTTGGTCTACTGGTTACTGACTGACCCTGGTCCCTGACTGCTAAAGCAGAGGTGAAACTCAGGACAAATATTTGTGTGATGAGAATGATTATGTTTTCCCTGTCAGGTGTAATATGTCTATAAAAGTAAAAGTGTATAAAATATATGCTTGCCTAGTTTGGAATCATTTACTTAGTAATGGACTTTGGAACCTTAAGTAAACACATCTAGAAAAAACAACGAATCAAATTCACACTACTAATCACAAAACGAAATAGACACAATACCGACATCACATTCCAACCGTGGATGGTGTCAAACGCAAAAACAAAAGACATCTGACACCCGACACAGTCGGTAAACAGAGAGCCGCCTAGCCGTCAAAAGATATTTAGAGCGAATAGCGATACAACAACAATAGTATTAAGAATACGAGTTTTAATTGAGATGGGTAAGGTAAGACTAATCTACCAAGGTTTAGTTTCTATGTCTAACGAAATTAGCAAGCCATAACGTATCACGTGATTATGTGTATGTCTATTCAGTAAATAATTTCGGTATCGAGCTTCACCTGAGTGATACAGCTCATTTCCAAAGTGAACCCAATTGGCCTTGATTTAGAATTCAAATTTGAGAATACGTATTTGACATCTCATCGTGGATTCCGCTGTCGAGATATGAAACTAATTTTACAGCATAGCACTACTATTCTTTGAAGAATTGCGAGCTTTCGTCTCGTACTTAGGAAGACATACATGGAGTCTATGTATGTCCGCACCCACGATTTTTCTTGAAATAATTATCATTCAACACTTTCTTAAACTAGGTAATTTTGACGTACATATTTCTAATTGCAATTACGTGCAGCCATCAATGTTTATTAACAAAATTATCAAAGCTATTTTGATGTCCTCCTTGAAAAGCACAAGCTGGCAAACCACCATGATGAATGGAAATAACTTGACAAGCATTTCCATAGCCGGAGGCCATTGCTTAGATACTACCTAAAACTACTACCGTATGTACCGTAGTCTTATAAATAGATCTACTAAATAAAATACACTGTCATCTAATATCTATTCTGTTTAATCTACTTGAACGTTTAGAGCATATTGCGTGAGTCATCGATCTGTTTATACTCGCGTTAGTACGCTAATAAGATCAATCTATTGTAACGGCGCTCCTACGAGTAATACATCGAGAATCTAGGTTTCCGGAATGACGTCAAATTCGCGTACTCATGTAGTAAATAAGAAAGAGAAAGAAGAAAGAAAAGGCTTTTATTCTGCCACTTACAATACAATACAAAATTATGGATCTATCTTGTGAACCTAATAGGGGTGTCTAAAGAAATTGTATCTGTACATAAAAAGCTTATAAATGATAGATAGGTAGTCGCTGTAATCTACATATAAATCCAAACATATAAGTACAATATACATATAAATGACTATTCTAGACAAGATTTATTCGATTGTAGGACAAGATGGAAGTTACAAAAAGACGTCTGTAGAGGTACAGAAGTGCAACCATCATACAGAACAGAACAAGTATCATCTGGCTAGTTAAACAAAAACCACATTATTAAAAAAGCCTTCATTACACTCATAACATGCCAGTATACAGTAGTATATACTTACATTTCATAGGTTCAAAAGTAGCTGTTACCTGTCATTGCGCGTATTTTTTTTTATAGTATCAACGTTTAAAATTCAAATGCGTGTAAATGAATGACATAAAAGTATGTAAGTCAACCGGACCGTTTACGATGCACCGTTTTCCTAAATGACGTTTACGATATACAATCGATGTTTTTGAAAGCACCGTAACAATGTATACGTTCACTACTTACCGAATGCCGTTACTTAACGCACAGAATCTTAATGAGGAAAGAACGTAACTTGTTGTGTCATGTGTCAATCGCCGCCATTTTTGTTTTCCCACGAATATTGTAGATTGCAAATCTTCGATCTTTGGTTGCAACAGTGATGTAAATTTGGATTTAGTTTTAATCGATAAGGAAATGATACATTGAAACTTGAAAAGTGGCGTCTTATCGCCGCTGTGCTAAAATATCACTATTTGTCAACAAGTGTGCCTATCGTAATTTCCACGTCAATTACACTTTTTCCTATTTCAAAAATGAGCTGATTCTCAGTCTTTAGAAAGCAAGCAAGCAAAAGGTGTTAATTCAGGAAGCAATTGTGTCCGATCACAAACGTGTGATAGAAGTATGGCGTACACTGCACTTGATCTAATTTCGCATTGTTATGCAGTATAGTTTTCACACGCGGTTCTGAGAAACGCCGCGGTAAAAATTAGGTATGTGTCACGATATGAGCATCTAACTTGAATGCTGAGAAAGTTATGCTCATAAATATAATGCTTAGCATTATGTTACAGTGTCACCTTCGGCGTGACAAAGGACAATGGCGAAATCATTGTTGATGTAATTCTTATGCGTCTATAAACGTCGTCATTACAGATTTACATGAAATAATAAGTTACATTTTATCAAGCTTTATTCAAATAGCGTCTAAATCTATGAAAAAAATATTTTAAATTGGAAATACAATTGATTAAATTGTACTTTGAGTGTTGCCATGACTGAAAGTTAAATCTGAACTAAGTCATACGAATATATTTCGCTAGTAAACTAAAAAAGCTGTTTTTTTTAGAATATATTGAAGTTTTATGAACAAGAATAATCTAAGGACATATTATTTCTTCCCAACATTACCGAAATGAATAAATAGAATCAAAATAATAATACGTAAACTTCATAGAGAAATATAATAATTGGGTAAACTTCATTCCAGCATGGCAACAACAACGGATACAATCAATGTGACATTTTGAGTTATGTCAATTGTCATTGTTTGTGATCTGTCAATTTAAACGTTCGTTACTCCTATTATTGTTGTATCTATTCCATTTATTTTATTTTCTTTTTAATTTTGATTTGGAATGCGTATGGACTTTCCACATATCTCCTGTGACGTGTGCTTGCCAAAGGATTTCGATTACCTACCACTTACGACGACATTTTGCTGTGAACTTTTGACTCTTATTCTACTTCTTACTTTGGATTTTACTGCGTGTTAGAGAGACGATTTGTTTTTCACGATAGGAAGTCGTGTAAAGCCTCTCAGCACCAGCTGGTTTCCTGGATGATATCGTGATAAGGGAGGATAAAAATAGATAATAAAAAAAATATATAGCTGTGTTGTTTAATTTCTTTGAAAATCCCCTGTTAGAATTAATGCTGTTTTTTATTTCATTCTTGCAGTTGGTCATCTATTTTATAGACGATTTTGTGCATTTAACAGTATTACAAGAAAGCCTATAAGAAAACATTAACATGTTCTGTCAGGATTACAGATTTTAAAAGATACCTCTGATTATTACTCTATATTATCAAAGCGACACAAGGGAAAACCTAGTTTAATAATATCTATATTAATAACTATGAAAGAACCGCATCCAATCTTTTAAAAAATTAGTGACCAATTCACGAGGTTTACTTCTTCAACATATTTCCTATGAATTTCTGTTATAAAAATGCAAAGTCGAGCAAAGGTAATTAATTGCTTGCCCATTAATTTCACTTTTAGATAACTGTTTTTTTTAGTTTGAACCTCTGAGTATTGATAAGAAACTAAAGAGTGAGTCTATCAGAGTTTGAACCGTAAGCACTAATATGAACCAGTTTTGTCGTGAATTATGTATGAAGATGGAGCTTGCCGTTTTATTAATTTTATCTCAAACACTAATATTATCCTAACAATGTCAAAACCATCGATCGTTTCGTATATAAGTTTCTCGTTGCGTGAAAACTAACTAAAATCAGTAAACGAATGTACTAGATACAGACTAAAAAGTGCTCTCGCTTGGCACAAGGGGAAACTAGCGATGGTATCGGTCTACGTATATGTAAAGTCTATGGTTTGAACAAATCTTAAATGACAAGACACCTACCCTACTATTCTCTATGCACCTAGCCTGAAATTCTTTAAAACTTAAATATCTTTTATTGGTGACTTCGTTCATCAGTAAACCTTAAGACAATATTGTTCAGAAATCTAAACTCTATATTTTAAGATTTTTTTTAATAGTAGACGCAACAAAATTATGTCAACAAAAATTTGTATGGGAGTTCGCCATTGTCCTTTGATGGGGATAGCACAAGTTTATTTACAAGAATTTACCAGTACTAAAATGGCTTACTAAAAACTACGTTAAAAAGAACTCTAAACTATAGTCGAAAATGCAAGACGAAATTGCATTATAACCTAATAGGAGAACCAGAAAGTAGAAAATATGCATGTCATGTCAAAATAATCTTACAAAGTTCTCTACCGTTGATGATTATTTAAGAGATTAACTTTGTATGAACAAAATGTATTCCTAATCACAAGCATTAGTTTCAAGATTAAAAAAGTGGTAAACAAAGATTCTCGCACAAAGGAAGGAAATACAGCTCTGAACGTTTCCTACTTCAATAATGAAGATTGTTTTAAAATGATGCATTTTTTATCTCGTCAGTTTGTTGCAAGGTCCTTAGCAAATAATTATACACTAAACGTACGAGCTACACAAATGGATTGATTTCTGGTATTATATAAGAATACAAGACTTTCAAACATACAAATACAGGGGCTATTTTAAAGTCAGTGGTGTTATTGTGCCTAATTTTCGTATTCAGATAAGCCTACAATGAACAGTCAGTGTAAATCCTACAATGACAACAGTGGTTAGCAGGTGTCCATTTGTCATTAAACTAAAATCATCTGAATACGAAAATCAGGTACACACTGCAACGTCCATTAACCTGCCACCCACTGTATTTGAAATAGCGGAATTGAGCCCCAGACCAACTGTAATGTTAAATAGCTCTACGAAAGATAAAAAGTAGACAAAAACCAAATTAAAGTCATTACAAAATCTTAATTACTTCTCAATTTCGTTGAAATTATCAGCTACATAAGCTATCGATTTTTTAATCGATACAATTAGACCACGTTCTATTTCGCTCTATTATGTAGTAACGTTCACCTACGCTACTCGATTGAGTCTAGCTCGATTCTATATAATATCGATTACCTAACGAGTTGGTTGCATCTCGGTTACCTCATCGCTCTTGATTCGAAGGTCATTGTGTCGCGAAAACGTGTTCGTGCTTTTGTTTAGGTTTTTTAAGTAGACAGTAACACGATTTTAAATAAACATCTGTTGGATTGTTATAGTTATTTAATGGTTAATCTAAAATACGAAGAATTCGTAGTTTGTAGGTTTTTTTAAACTTACTAAATGCTGATTATATCTCTCAGCTTGCGGTAAAATAGTAGAAACACCATAAAACCAATTACCTGAAAACAAAAGAAATAAAACATTAATAATTATAAAAATGAAAAATAAAATTACCTGCAGGTTAAACAGATAAGTAGCTACATAATTATTGTGTTTAAAACTAATCGCTACTCTTTCAATACTTTCTTTCTATAATCGATACATTGAGTACCAATATATTAATAACAAAAGCCATTACTCTACTCCTTCAGGCTATGGCTTCTTGACTTTCTAACAAACAAACGTTATAGCCTTCATTTGTCATTTACACGTGTAATTATATGGACTGTTCTCATTGAGAATTATTCTATGTTTGGCTAAGCCTAGTACAACATACCGGCCGCGACTTGCGTTTTCTTTTGCAGTTTATCCCCCAATAGCCTTTCCCGAGAATTAGGCTAAGATTGAAAATTATTTTACAAATTCGAATGGTTGTTTCAGAGATTAGCGCGATCAACCAGACAAAGTCGTCAGCTTAATAAAATTATTAGTATACATTTACACTTCGACATTATACGCCATACAATCGGTGTGTGCAATGTCAGCCAAAAATCCACTAGGGTCGCTAGCATCGCATAAGGTGTATCTGTCATTCTCCACTAATGAGAGCCAAGCTAGCTAGCGTCCTATGAGCGACAAAATTGACCGACAGACCTGAAGCGAGTCGAACGATTCCAGCGTATTTTTGATTCTCAGTAGTCCCTATTATTCCAAAACAAACACACTTGCCAATCCGGGAAAGTGTCGGAGAGTGGCCAGCAGTGTCCTACATTTATGTCGCAATAAGTGTCAGTGTAAACGTAGGTTAATGTTAAGTAGTTGATGTATGTAAAGCGTGTGGGCAATCGCCTACAGATAGGTAACTGTGTTTAGAACGAGATTTAAGATGGTTTGGGCATAAGTATTGTAGAGGCGGATTTGTTTGTTTTATCTTTAGAGATTTTTTGGTATCATATTGAAAATCAGGCACTTGACTTGTTTTTTACTACTCCGCGACTGTGGGATTACTAAGGATTTGCTAAAAGTAAATCGGCGAATATATTACCGATGCATTTCTTTTCATGCAATAAATAACGTGACCTAGATAAACTAAGGAAAAGAATATGGTAAAATTTAATATGAAAGGTTTTCATAATATGACTAAGTAGATTATTTAATTAAATTATGAACATAATACACAATTTGCTGAATAAACCATTTCTATAAGTCAAAAAGGTCAGGGTCACTTGATACGCGAGAAACAAATGAGGCATCTTAGCCTTAATGGTCGTTCAGCCTATTATAGGAGAAAGGTGTAACATTATTTGTGTGTGTTTAGTAATATGTTCTGTACCCGTACCATGATCTCTTTAAGGAGTACTGTTGCGGTTGTGGGAGCGAGATGGCGCACTACACTGCGGATAGCGCTGACTCGCTCACTCAACGGCAACAGTCCTGCTTTATGAGCTCATGGTAAGCGTTCAGTTTTAATGTCCGCGTTCTTAGACCACAAACTGCTTAGGTTTATGATTCACATTTGTTTGTTGACTGAAGGCGATTTCTATGCCTTAAATTACAGGTATGTGTTAGAGAAATTTTGGCGATAGTACGTTTGTGTGTCATGTAGGAAATGTAGGCATTATTTGTTGGTTGTATCTAATAATATACCGCTATGCGTATTTCGTTGCTAATTAAATCTGTACTGCGAAAGATCTTAAGATCTACCAAACTTTTCAAGAACATGACATTATTTGCAACCATTTAAATTTATTTTACAATGTTCAAATCTCTTCCAGGCCAAATATACCTGTGTGAGAGATATCAGAGGCTGACTTTACAAACAAATTAATTTAACAAGAACGACCTTTTAACTGCGATTTTAATGGCAATATCATCTTATCAATACTACTAAATTAACCAAACTTTTAAAGAAGAAGCTTCATAAAGCCATTCATTCCGTTATAAGGTAAATATAAACTGACCCCATTACATAAATGCATATTGCATTTAAACCACTATATCGAGCAATCAATCGTACAACTGTCGTTTCCGGAAGGCTCTACAGTTCAAACACATTTTTTTCTTTGTCTTCGTTCCGCTGTTTGCACAAGAACAAGTTTGGTTCACTCGAAATAAATCCAACCAGTTTAATTCCAAAAAAAGCAGTTCTAAATGACAAAAGACTGTGCTATGAGAATTTTCTCACGAATATTAGTCTATATTAGTTGGATTTAAAATTACTCTTTTACATATATTTTGATGACAGAGTTTTTATTTATTGTTTGTTGGTGGCGCTGTCGTTATGCCACCGGAGTTTAAATGATAATTATCTAAACTAAATTGTTTGTATATGACCACAGAGATACCAAGTCAGTCAAAAGTTACCAAATGGTTTAATCTTCAAATCAATTATCGATTAAATAATAGTAATTAAGTTTAGAGTGAGACCAAAAAGGCTTTTTGAGCTTATTGTGTTTATCTATAATATTTTTGTCAACTTTGCAAATCCCTAACAAAAAAAACCTTCCAACTAATTATGACCAAAAACCGCATTTCTTTGACCATTGTATCAATATTCTTCAGATTAATTCCAAGTCTTAGCATACTAACAGAAATATCTGAAGTTATTTCCGAACACAACGTGCTGGAGAAGGCTGACTCACACTTCCGTGGAACGAATAGATTATCTGGCATTCAAATAATATCAGTACCTTACTGTATGTACAATCAAAGACCGCGTTATTTGGTACCTTTATGTATTCCCACAAGTTTATTGGCAAAAGGAAAAAAGCACCTCCGTAAATGAATATGCCTTAAACTTCCCGAGCGCGCACGAAAAATGAGGCTTAGACTTTTCATCCCCAAAAAAGTTAGATACTAAGTACTAGTACTGTGCACAAACCATGCGAAATGCAACACTAAGGTACACACGTCTTATTTACGTTAATTATTATAATAAAATGTCTGTAAAACCAAAATATTAAGGTACAATCTTCTTTATATTTTTTTTTTACTTAAATCAAGTGTTTTTTTGGTAAGTTTTATTCGTGATTGTACTATAGATATCTAGCTAGATTCTATTGTTCATCGAACGTTAAATCTTCACGCGAATTATTTTTATGGTCATAGAACAGCATTGAGCATTGTTCGAAGATAGGATACTTCGTGTTCGGAAACCACACCGTTTTATATGATTATTTTATCGTAGATTAATATGATGAAGGATGTTTCCAAATATATAGCGCGGTTAGTAATTAATAATATCCGTATAAATATTAGAAAAGCATTACAACTGCGTTTCCGCCGGATATGAACCGACCCTTAGGGTGCTATCTTTTGTTTTGTATTTTGTGTTTGTTTCGATAAGTGATACTGTGTAGCCTATATTGAATAAAGAATATTTGAATTCGAATATAGTTCGTATGAATTAAATGAATGATTTCAATTTATTATTAGGTATGATCAATACCTACATACTTTTATTTCTTAGTAATGCTACGTTGTAACAATGTATGTAATAAATTCAACTTTTGATTGCAGTTTTCATTGCAAAGGTCGACCAACGTTGGCGCGGTCATTCATAAAATAAGTACAGAAGATCTACTCCGCAAAAGATGACGCCTTTACGCTGGATGTAAATTTATAAACCTCTCATAGTAAAGTGAGGTTTATTCAGACTTATTTTATTAATTTCCATGGTATGTAACCTAGTTACTAGTAGTCATCTAGTTAGTCTTTTTAGTCGTTAGTCAAATATGAGCTTCAAATAATTATCACAAATCTATGAATATATAGAGAGATAAACTCTATAGAGCTTCAACAGAGAAATTAAATTTTATACTCAAGGTTTGCTTTGAGTGTACCTTCTGAGTTCTTTCTTATGAAGCACAATGCTCATGACGTCACAAACCAGATGTTGCAAAATGAGATACTGTTACTTTCTTGCAAAATGTCCAACGAATGTGCATTTTCAGGGTCAAAGCTCACGAACGTAATTATTATAATAAAATCTGCTTATCAAAACGAAGACTATCTTAAGCAATATTTTCACTCAATATGATATTAATATGAACACATTACCTTACCCTACTGCTTACTACTGAACAATTATTTAACAGTGAACGATACATCCAAAATAGCGAGAATACTTTTTTTGATATTAAAATCTACGGATATTATAGATTTATTTGTCTCTTACAAGTTACATTCCAACTATGAATGAATGACTCTCCTGAATTCTAATTTTATTTATGTATGATTAAGCAGTCATACGCTGGATTCCAAAATTTGGGATCTGAAATCGCCATTCCGCAGTGAGCAAGCGTGGTGATCAATGCTCGTGCCTTCTCTATATGGGAAGAGGCCTGTGCCCAGCAGTGGGACGTTTATAGGCTGGCTTATTCTAAGTAGTCATAAAATTGTAATTTACTTAACACTTGTTAAGAATGCAATACAAGTAATTTCTATTTTATTACGAAGTAAAAACATAATGTTCTGACAATGGTTAATTAGAAATGACGTGCCTTCACGTGTTATGTAACGTATGTCTAGGCTTGTGTTGTATTGTTTTAATTTATTTGTAGGCACTTTCTTACTTTGTTTTGTGTCTAGGCACGTGGTAGTTATATAAACTTTATTGTATTGAGAATCTTTTTATACTGAAAAGAAAGGTATTCAGCTGAATCCGGTGAGGCTGGAAACCGACCCCAAGATAGTTGCGAAAAGGCTCGACTTTTTCTATCTTGATATAGAAAAAGAATTAGTGTTCATCACCGGTGATATTTTAATGACAATTTTTAAAGGAAACAGACCAAATCGGTCTAGCCGCTTAGGAAAGGTTAGGTGATAAACAAACGTACAAACAATTAATTATTTAGAGAATAAAGTTATAACAAATTCGGAGATATTAAAGAGTTATAAAATACTAATTAATTAACAGTTTATTTCATAGTTAGCAGGTAAAATGGAGCAATATAAATAAATCGCAATGCAATAAAGATATCGATTCAATCACGCTATGATTAGTGTATCGTGAGAAGTGTATATGCGTGCTTTCTGCATTTAAATGGGTCAGTAGCAAGAAAGGTGAAGTATAGAGTCCATTCAGTACAAATATGCTACAAACATGATATTAAATTATCATGTTTTTCGTAAGTTATATGGTAAGTAATCATATGTTCTGAAGATGTTTGAACACGATTTATAAGTTCATCTGTTCCTAACTATTATTTATATATGTAATTTTGTATTGAAATTTGTTTAAATAAATATAAGTATTTTTATCTATTCTTAGAAACCTTTTGACATGCCTTGACATTCCTGTTAGGTTTTAGTTAGGACTACATATCTTTTGTATGTAAAGCTATTTACTTACTTAATTAGTTATTATTATTATTTTTTATTTTTATTTTTTATTCATTGAGTTTAGTCTCTTTTTATTATTCTCTTTCTTTTGCACACGCGACATTTGTAAATGTGACAACAATGTAAATTTTGTTGCGTATCCTATTAAATTTTTCTTCCATTTTGGATGTTATCTTTTACATTGCTATTTACGCTGTTGTCGCATATTTGTAGATATTTATAATTATTTGTATTGGTATAATTGATGTTAACCTTTTTTTTAAAAGAGTAACCTCTGGAGTTTCTTGCCGGTTCTTCTCCATTGGAATGACACTTTGGAACCTGCAGTAGAGTCAGTAAATTTAACGTTTTAAAAGAGCCTTAAAAAGGCCTACTTGAAATAAAAATATTTTGATTTTGATATTAATATGGATTTCTTGATTGCTTTGAGTCAAAGAATATAAAGAAGACTCAAGGTCTGTATGTGCTAATAATATTAAAATTAAATAAAAAAATATATGTTCTATTCCGGGCATTTCTGGGCAAATCTCATTCATCTCACTAAAAATAAATGTCTTTGTATCTAATATGAATTAAGATTGTATTAACCTATATGCCTTATGAGGCGTCACTCGTTTATCACCGACGAAAGAAAACACTTATGAAATAAAATACTTTAATAAGATGCTATACGATTCAAAATATTTTAAGTATGTCAATGTAATTTAAATAGTAAATACTGATCCGAACAAAACCGTTGATATTTGTTTAACTGACATTAAGATCGAATTAATATTGTAATGTTAATTGGGAGACAATCTTGGAAGTTTCTTGAAATGATCGTTACTCGCTCGTTTTTTTTTAATAAAGTAACAGTCAGTGGGATATTAAATACAAAAGGGTTGATATAATTTATAGTTATTTTCGAAATGCTGAATTTAAAAATACAAAAAAACTTGCAAAATTTTCACTTGTTTGGAATCAAAACAAAATTCACATAAGTTTTATCCCATAAATAAGTAAATAGAACAAGATTAAATCTATAACGTGTGTTTATTAAAAAATATATCGCACACAGACCGACACACACCTTTATCACATAGCAGTAAGGTCCAATATTGCTTGACATAATAAACTTCATACAATATCTGTATTACATTGCAATTGTATCGGCCGTGACCGATCGACGGTAATCATTCAACTCAATGACTATTGATAGAAAAACTGTCTTTACTGAAGCGGTTCATAGCAGACTTTATGTAGACATTGTATGTAATATTTAAACATTACTATTGTTATAAAATCAATCTATGAATTGTATACATAGTGGATTATGTATTCCAAAAAAAAAGTACTATATAGAAGTAAATGCCAAAGTCGCTTATAAATAAGAATGTATTACCTACTTGATTGTATAATATTTCGCTTTTATTTATTAAATACATTGGTAAGACTATTATTATTCTTGATGAACTTAAAGCAGTCTTGACATACACCTAAATATATTGTTTCTTTAAAGAGTTCTATATCCCTATATTATTGATCCTTAAATATCTAATCTTTTTCATATCAGTTTTGCATGTACCTATCCCAATTCCCATGGCATCATTATTTACAATCTACTTAAACTTCATGTTTTTAATTTTGACGATATCTGATTTATCTCAAACGGAACTCAAAAACATAACCCTCTGCCAGCCGGGTAAAAATTCAACAACAACGAAGTACGAACTATTCTGTAATATTATTTTCATCGACAGCGGAATCCGTGGTGAGATGTCAAATACGTATTCTCAAATTTGAATTCTAAATCAAGGCCTACTGGGTTCACTTTTGAAATGAGTTTTATTGTCACTCAGGTGAAGCTCGATATCGAAATTATTTACAGAATAGACTAACAGAATCACAACCTTACGCATAAGGTAATCGCAGTAACTTGTGAAGCCATACAAATCACAATATCGTCCACTATTTATAGAGTCAACCCCTACGTTACGCAACCAGTTACCGAGTAAGAAAGTTTATAGCGTCGAATAAATGAAAGCCGATTGATACGATAACAACAAACGGATGTAGATATGCAATCTTAAATTGTTTACACGAGAATTTATTGTTAGTATACGTCATGTGAGTGAATGGTTTTGGTATTTTGAGTGAGGTAAGGGTAGTGTCAGACAGAGGAGCTGTTCTGCCGCAGCGTTTTCGCAGATTGCATGCTTATACGGTGCAATATGGCGCGTTCTAGTGATTCTACGCTTCTACGCAGGCTCCTCGTAAACGTGTCGATCAATAGCATCTGTATTATCCAGAGCATCTTTGCACTGATTTATTAACGTAGCACTTAAAAAAAAACGCTGCTCGGCATATTTTTTCACTCGATATCGTGGACGGCTTAAACTACGAACTATGCAAATCTCAAAGGGGTTAAATATATTGTAGTGTTGAATTCAATCGATTGTTCGTAAATGCATCTAACTAAAACAATATTGTTGGTCATTTTAAACGCACAGTTCCATCGTTCATACTATATATATTGTATCCTACAATAGAAAAGTGTGCAATTTATAATTGAATGGCTTCTAATATCTACATTCGACGCCGGGCATCCGCAAAGCGCGTGTGGCATTGTCCTTAATCACAAACGTCGTTTATTCTTACCTATGCCTGTTCGTTACAAGGTCAATATCAAATATGGAAGATACGTTCCAAACAAAAGAGCTACGAGCTTCGGAATGCTCACCATAAATACTTAATTTCATTGGTTGATTTGTACTGGCTGGTTATAAATAGCTAATCGGTAAATCTTGGAAGGACACGTATAGTAAGTAGCATTGAGTTGAACTGTTTTATAGTAATCACACGTGCGATTCATTTGAAGTAATTTTGTATTTGTCTGAAGTAGCTTTTCTATATCCTTTAAATTTTACTTAAGACACTTAGGTACTTGGGATCTGAAATCGCCAATCCGCAGTGAGCAAGCGTGGTGATCGATGTTCACGCCTTCTCTATATGGGAAGAGGCCTGTGCCCAGCAGTGGGACGTTTATAGGCTGGATTATTATATATTATTATATACACTTAGGTACTAAAACAATCATATTTTGTATGTGTACAGTATAATTTTATATAGAAAAATTATAATGGCTGCATTTAATTGTCTATTATTATAAGGCTTTAAATTCCATTCTACATAATCAATTAAATAGAAAATAAAAGTGCAACAAGACAGTTGATCGATGTATTGGTCTCATACTGATATACTTGGCTATTGGCTATTAATGTCAGAGCACTTATGATAGTGATCTTAACATACCTAACAGGCCTGTAATGTAAGCATGATTTCCAATATTATTGACGGCGTATCCGCCTACTAGTAAAAGATACTCATCGTTTTTATTCTTTCTTTTTCATAGTACATTGTTCTGTATAATCTCTGCATCATTCAACAAACTTCTTTTACCTTTTTTGCCAAACACCCAAATGCCTTTGAACATAACCATCTAGTTAGACTGGCTGTCAGACAAAACAATATATATGGTATGTTTTAGAACAAGTATCTATTTAACAGAGAGATTTATTTAAGAGAAATAAATGTAGGTAGAGTGGGGAGGCCTTTGCCCAGGAGTGAAACATTACATACTCCTAATAATAATAATATATATTCAACATAGACTCGACAATTACTTAAATCCAATATATAAAAGAAAAAGTTACAGCCTTTTAATACTTATTATTATTTTATCTAATAACTGTTATAACAATTAAAACAAGCAACCAAATCCACAAACAAACAAAACGAGACCTCATTATCCATTCACAATGAAAGGATGGCAATCGCAACCTCAGGCTCTATATTGTACAACGTATCACACAAGTATCCACACTTTAACCGTAATATAAGTCTTATGGTAAGACATTAAGGTTGTGTTTCGTATAGCAGAACTTTCGTTGTTGTACTTGTGTGGTGGAGTGTAAATAAAGGTGAAAGTAACAATTATCACCTGTTCAAGAACAGCTCTCAAGCCATAGGCTCAGTAATCTAAAGCAATCAAATTAATTTCAGTTTGACACGTTTTCCTGTTTGTGTGATACGACTTGTTTATGCTGACGTCACTGTAGTGGGACAAATTGTTTGTTGCATTTAGTTGTTACCACTTAGATATTATTGTGAATCAACCTTTATTTCTTTACTATATATGAGATTTAAGAATATATTAATTGCGAACACATATTAAGCGAGATGATTTAGTCATAATTCGGGGCGCACGTGACAGAAATTGAAAAAGACTGACAGGTTTGGATGAAAAAAGGGGAGGCCTTTGTCCAGCAGTGGGATCATAAATAGGCACAAATAATTACCATGAACTAATTAAATAAGACCTATGTATACGTTTACTTTATAAGGCATTGTTCAAGAAGGAAATCAAGAATCGAAAATGATAATCAAAAATTTTGGGAACTCTCATAATTCTCGTGCAATGCCGAAGGTGCTTTGTTGGCCTGGTTTCCAACTCTTACAGGGCACTGAGGTTAAACTATAAGTTATTATAATAGAGCAATTTTGTAGAAAAAAAATAAATAGAGTTATTATAACAATGTAACCTTTAGTAAGTGTATGTAAAGGTGGGAAGTGTTGGTAAGAATGCGCTCCTCTCTGATTGTATGATTCCGAACAAACTTTGTGTATTTGATGCAAACTAACTACTAAGGCTAGGCTAGATTTTCCTACATCCTACTACTTAGATACTAAATAAGTCAGAAATTATAAATTGACAGATTTGTGGCTATAAGATAATAAGGTGTAAAGTTTATGTTAAAAATATAATTGAGTAAGTCAGTTAATTCACTAGGGTCATCTGATTCGAACACTTACACGATTCAGTTTGAAAACTAGTTTTATGCTCTTAGTTTTAATGTCTGATTTGCCTTGTCGATAACCTAACAAGTTCCTAAGGGTCCCTGATACGAAATACTTAAATTGTACGGCACCAGATAATGTAACTGGTATCTGCAATGAAATTAACTTATTATGTTGTTTCCTAACAGCTCGTTTGTGCTGTTCTTTGTAAATTAAGTGTATTTCCTGGACATAAAATACATTACAACTGAATGTACATAAGCTATATTGTCATTAACACTTGCCATGGGTACTAATTTAGAAACCCTTTCATTACGCAACGCACTATCAAAAAGGCAATTTTTCTAATAAAATATATCATCAGAGATAGATAGAATATTCTTTAATGTACACCATTAAAATTAAATCATGATTATCATCATTCAACCAATCATAGTCTATTGCTGGACATAGGGCTCTCCCACATTTGCGCCACAACACCCAGTCCTCCATAAAATATATATCAAGCTTTATAAAAGAACTGCCCGAAGCAAATCGACGGCAATCTAAATTAACCCTACAACTGCAAGCTAACAGTTTGAAACCAATCAACCGGACACATCTCGAGTAACCGCGGGTTATAACCCAGTCAACCTGTCGCTGCGATCTTTATTGCCTCACCCGTTAAAGTTCACTCGGTTCCCTACACCGGCCGGTCGCTTGCGAAATGACCCGGATAAACAATGAACGAACGACTTTACACTCATTCACGAACGAAACAATTGAAATAAACATTGGCAATTGTTTTAAATGTCGCTGCGAAAGTATATTTTAAATCTGTGTTCGAATCATTTTAAATGTAGAACAAGGGTTGCGCTAAAGTTTTTTTTATCAATACTTTATGGCTACCAGTAAATAGGTTAGATATTTAAGCAGTTTTTACCCATGGTCATTTTAAAGACGGGTTTTCTGGTAACACCCACATTTCTGGACTATACCGTTGTGAACTAATACAAAAAGCTCACAAAATAACAGGTTTAGATTGCGTCACTTCCATAGAAAATGGGCCACCGCAGGCTATTTTATTTAAACAAATAGTGGAATGTAATTGCTTAAGTGTACAACTTGGGTACATTTCAAGAGCATGTTTGTCTAATGAAGCAATTTTCGTATTTCACAATACACATAACTTTGTAAATATTTCAAGTGTCCCTTATCTAAGTTTGGGTAATAGGTAAACAATACAAACATAAGTCAACAGTATGGTGCCGTCATAATTATGTGGTCACGTGTTGGTTACCACATTATTACACGCATTTACTTGACACGTATTGTTTGTTTGTATGGTGGTACGTGGTGGAACCCATGGCCATTGAACAGTGATAAATCTTCGACTTTACCTGTTCCTCTCGTACCTACTACTTCTATTACTACTACTACTATTTTAATTTAGGATTTAACATAATATGACGCGGTATGTAAATATGAAATTCCAATTCCATTAGTTACTATCTACATGATAAGAAACGTTTTAATACGTAAACTCCTATTTAAAAGCAACCGCGAAAAAACTATAAAGTCCATTGTATAATAATAACACTTTAAACAAATACAGCAGTTAATATTAACATCACCAAATAATCATAATTCACTCGATTGTTCTAGACACATTGGCTGCATAAACTGATAAGGAATGTCGAAATAATCAACCCAATTTATGAATGCAATCACAATAATACGATAACATGTAATTGCAACACTGGGTAAATATAAAATTAATTTGTACACCGCTTTCCCTGCGATACCGGTATCTTATCAAGTTTTGACAAGTATCCCTGTAAGGAAAATCTACGTAAGTTCGTACGGACAGAAAAAACAAAGTAATATATATTTAGAAAAAAATAAGTAAGTAATTATATTTCAAACGTAAAGTAAAGCTATTGACAGTTTAGGGTTAAATTATGTGTTTTGAAAAATGAATTTTGTACATCCTAAATATTGTAAAGGAATCAATGTTTGGTTCATTGTTTCTAGATTCGAGTATTTACTTTTTAGCTTAATATTAGGGAGTTTGGGCCAGCACGACATTTTTTCTATGTCTTATCACAATAAATTTTCTATTCGGTAATTTATAATATTACGATTTTCCCAGCAGTGGGACAATTCATACAAAAATTTACACTATTTGTTTATGTCTGCAAACTTAATTAATTGATTTAAATAAATATGAAAAAGTTCATATTTATTTAAATTGCTGTCTGTACGACCAGAGCTAGTTGATATTTTAATACTTACTGTTAACAAGTAACAAGACCAGTAATATAAAAGTCATAAGGAAACAGTCGTGTTCTAGCAATTAAACTTTAGCGAGCTAGCGCTGGTCTGACCCGCGTTTCGTAAATATTTACTAAACGACCCCAGCCTGGGGTCTGAGATAGTGTGACTTTAGTTTACACAATATAAGGCGTGTTTATGCTTTGTTTACAACTATTGCAATTTCTAAAAACATTATTTTTTCTTGCCCTTTCTTCTCTAACATAATGTGATTTCGATATATCATAATTTGAGTTATTTTTAAAGAGTTTTGTTTACAACAGACAAATATTCAAAAAAAATCTGTTTCTTGCTCACCTTTCTCCAAAAGAAATATCATAATTTGAGTTATTTTTAAAGAGATTTGTTTACTATTGCAGATACTAAAAGACCTTCTTTTTTTGCCCGTTCTTCTCTAAATGAGATTTAGAATAACACAATTTAAGTTATTTTTAGAGATTTTATAACAGTTTGCAATTTGGATTTACATTTATTTTAAGTTACTTGTTACATCCCAATAAGTTACATACGGAAACAGGAACTAGGTAACAAAAACTACAAAAAAAACTATAAATGATAAATGCAAGTCTGTCTGACTGTATTTGCGCTTTCAGGGCTAAACAAATGAACCGATTTAGATAAAACTTTGTATGTGGTGATCTTAGGGTGCGTTCAGATCTGACAAACGAGAATTACACGAAAAGCTCGCTAGCTGCTAGCGAGCGACTCGCAATCTGGTTGTGTAATGCTCGTTTTTCAGATCTGGACGCACCCTTGCATCATAAGAAAGGACATCAGACAACCACACGGACAGAAAAAAAAGCCGCATAATATTTATATCACCGGCCGTTTTAAATACATTACCAAAAATATAACTATTTCAGTTCATTTACCGTACAGTTAGTGAAACCAAAGTAAATATTCTTACGTAAACATTTTTGCATCCGAATTACTTTCACTGATGTTAAAATGTAGCATTATGATGTCACGTGACCTCAAACTGTTGTATGAAACTGTTTTTGCAATGTTTTGCATTACTTTTTTACTTTTATATTCTAACCAAATTACAGGTGTGTAAAGAAAGAATGAAAGAACGTCGTTTGTTTACTTTTCAGAGGTAGTAAAATATTAACATGAAACTGTTTTTGTCGAAATACATTCACCATCCATTTTGTTTACTACATGCTATTACATATCCTCTTAAGAAGTTATACGTAATTTAAATTACTCATTTGAAAAATATAACGAAGCAATTTTTATAATGCACCTAGATTCGTATGTTAAATCACTAACCCCTTCTCCACTTTTTTAAACCAAATATACTTGTCCCTTGATTTTTTGTTCTGTCAATCCTTTACTTCTATCTATGGTAATGCTTTTGACATTTAAAAGTCCTTTTGTTTAATCCTCTTTTCAAACTCGAAGGAAGTAATTAGGACTTAAAAGGATGTCCAGTCATCGCTTCCAAAGCGCACCAAAGAGTATGCACCACCTGCCATTATGTTACCAACCGGATAGACTAAGTTTGAACTTCGAATATCCGGCTTTTGTTTTATTTTTATTAGTTACAAAAGGTGTATTAAACTGCTAGCATATTTAGACTGTGAAGTTCTGGCTAAAGTCCGGTGAAGCAGTCAAAGCCGGAGCTCAGGTAGACTTTTGTTGACATCTTCCAATAAACAAAATATAGCAGTAATCAGTTTAAAAGCATACATTTTCAACAAATTGATATAATTATGTATATATGATAATGTGGGTTTTAGTCAACACAGTAATTAAAATGGAATTCAAATCTACAAGAAAAAATATAATTAAATGTATATTTAATTAAAACAAAGTTAACATTCCCAATGTGACTCTCTTCATCCAATCAAAAACGATTCCCAACCAAACATTTCAATTAACCATTAATTAACGTCTCCTAAAACCCTGCGCTACTATTAACCAATTAACATAATGTTATAGCTCGCACCGAGAATGGATCGGAAAGTGAAGCACAATAAAACATCTCTGGCGCCAAGGTATCGTAAACTAAAACTAAAGTCATAAAACACAATTGAACACCTAACATACACTATTACATAACTCAGTTATTTTAGTATATCTTCGACTCGCGACTTTACTCGTATTAAAAATATATTTCACCCAAAAACTTCTCATAACATTAGCAATATTGCTGTTTTTATTTCACAATATACATAATTAACGATTTAGTCAGGTATTTAGTTTAATGATACATCGTTTAGGAAGTTATTATGATTAAGCCTATTAGTATGATTTTTAGATTGAGGATACTACAATTATGCAAAAGATATCATTATTTGATTGATAATTTCGCAATAACTATTTGGCTGTTTGAGTCATCAAATACTTGTCGAAATCCGCGCTCTCGGATTCAAGGCGGATTAAAATTTTAACATTTTTGGACTTCAGACATAAATTAATCTAAAATGCTCTTTGATTCATTACAAACGCAGTAGTTGTCCCCGTATCATCGAAAATCTTTCAATAAGAAACATGAATTCTTTCCTAGTTTTTCTCAATCTACGCATTAAGCCTTAAAAACTTGTAATTACATAATATAACATCAGGTCGCCAGAATGCGTTACAACATTTAATAGTTCCAGAAAGAAATAGATCATAAATACATCATTTAAATGCAATATAATTATAGACGAACAGACAAGCATATAGTGACGAAGTTTTATTAGTCTGTCTCATAGACTAAACATATACATAGACAGCTACTATCGCTAGTTTCCCCTTGTGCCAAGCGAGAGCAGTTTTTAGTCTGAACCTAGTACATTCGTTTACTGATTTAAGTTAATTTTCGCACAACGAGAAACTTATATACGAAAATATCGCTGCTTTGGACATTGTTAGGATAATATTAGTGTTTTAAATAGATTTTAAAAAACGGCAAGCTCTATCTTCATACATAATTCACGACAAAACTAGTTCACACTAGTGCTAACGTTCAAACTCTGATAAGCTCACTCTAGTTGCTTGTATACTCTAAGGTCTGTCTGCTATAAAACATGTCAATAAAATAGGAATTTAAATTGAAGATCAAGTGAGGAGAAATGTACCGTGATAGAAATTCTCGGATCATCTATGGTTCAGATTTGGTTTTAAAGGTAAGTGTTCTTGGTATTTGTTAACTGTCGTATTGTTTAGACATGTGGTTTTGTTCCTTTACCATTAAAAGATCTAATAGCAAGACATAAAGGTATATTAGGTACCTACATCATAAAAAAGCTAAACAAGCGTTTTACTCTTGAATTGAAATGAAAATACATAACAAGCTTACATAGTACGCATTATTTTTAGGCCTAGCTTCTTACTCTCCTTCAGCAATATGAAAATAAAGATAGTGTCTCAAATACATATTTAATAGCATATAAAAAAAAATGAGTTTCTACGTCCAGCAATAATTTTACACAGACGAATTCCTTCAAAACTATTTACAGAAAAACTGAATACCTATATCGACAACATTCTTACTATCACCTATCCAGGCAACTGCATACAAAGCAATACAAACTACGCTAAGTAAACGTAACCGTGACTAATTCAATCTCAGCAATAAACAGAATCGATTCCGTCGTGAGAACATTCAAACATTACTGACTGATAACGAATGTAGGTTAACTTTAACTGCGGTTACTGGATAGCTGATACCTTATGCTGTTGGCTAACCTTTAATGGATTGTTGACAACCTTTAATATGTATACCTCAGTTATTAAGGTAGTTTGGTTATATATGGTTTTCTAACTTAGTCATTTCATAAAGAAATTGTTAGTCAGAAAAAAATATTTTGTAAAGTTTAGTATAAATAATTCAGAATTTACCACCTTAATTTAATGTGCGTTTTTAATGTTGTTAAATCTTAATAAATAAACACACAAACGACAGTTGTAAGATTCGAATACAATTTTAATGCAATTTTAAAACGACATCATTTAGAGTTGAAACAAAAAAAGACGACAACAATTACTAAAAAAAAATGATAAATTGTTTTTACTACCATTAAGCTAAAGTTAAAACCTCATTAAATATAATTGCTTTTATTACATAACATAGAACACTGCAAATAATTCTAGCAAACGGTCACGCTACCACTAGTGCGGTCAAACGATTAGAATCGATTCAAAAGAATTGCAATCGAGTAGGCCAGTAACATAGTGTGGGCCATCGAACAAAGGCTTACTTCACTGTGCTACTAACGCCAATCTTCATAATTCTCGATTGTTACTCATGTTTAGATTGCCTTAATTCTTATCTTTATTACTAGAAAGTCGAATTGAGGTCGAAATCTTAAACATACAGGCTAATACAAGCTACCATTAAAGCTAGTCATTATCGGATGAATCTTTAACTTATTAACGGTTCGTATTGTAATTGAAGATTATGATTAAATTTTAATATCGGACAAAAACGTGTATAGGTTATAATTTTGGGAGTGAATGGCGGACTTACTAGTGTAAAACAATCTGATCGTACAGCATGAAAATGTTATTAAATTGCATGGGAATGACATTTAGAGGTCAACTGAGTTTAACCTTATTCAATTAAATTGCTTTCGTTCTCTATGTGTTCCGAGATTTCCTTACTCTCGATTGCTACTCGTCCTAGATATCGATAAACTATGTTTAGTACACGATTCATAATAAGTATTTTTTTCTCAAATTTGTTATTTAGTTTTGATTGAACAATTAATGTAATCAATGAGGCTTAAGTTAGTCCTACACCTCGAATACTGCCAAAATGTCAACCCGAGTTATCTACAGTAGTCACTATTTAAGAGGCATTATTGTTAACACATCTAAAGTACATAACTCATACTTTTCCCTTTATCGATCAAGCAATAAAAGCAGAAATAAAAGCAATTCTACCTTTCTAGATCTAAAACACCAGCAAAGAGTAATCCTTTTAAAATAACTACTACATTAAGTTACCGATACCGGCGCAGATAGGGTTAAGTGTTCGACATTAACCCTACGATTTCTCATTACGTTAACAGTTGGGTACAAACAGACCGCAAATAAATCTTGCGAATGTTACAATAATGTTAGTAGCCACGGTTTGTAGATGTAGGAATTAATTAATGTACTAGGCTGTGGTGGGATGAAAGCGAATGTCGTATGTATGGGTATATGGGTGAGTATATTTAGGTACATATTAAAGTTGTAATTTGGCAAGTAAAACTTCATAGGTAGTAGACGTCGACTATGTTATGAGAATTTATAAAAAAAGGCTACTTAAAATAATTGGTTACAAAACATAAAACCTTATTAATAATACCTTAACTTATGTAACCAAGCATTGTCTATCAAATGAAACGTGTACTTATGCAAAATAATAATTTAAGCGAAATCCGGTATTTTAAAATTATAATTTCATATTTTTTACATAGGTACAGCAAGAGAAGATTATAAAAAATCGTAGAATAGTGCACTGAGCCGAAAATCGTACAAGTGGCCCAAATTGGCCAAAACATGATTAGCCAAACTTTTCAAATTACGAATAGAAGAACGAACGAAAATGAATGACTCCTTTCATGGCTGACCGAAATAATGTTGCTAATTCACTTTCATACTACAGACCGAACGCTAAACTGTATCGTTCAATCAAATGGACCGGTTTACATGAACCATTTAGTTCACACTTTCGATTTCCATCATAATTTAGATTAACTGACCTGATTGCCGCCCTTAACAGCTAGGGAAATCTTTAAAGACATAAGTACTGTTATTATTTAACGCATTTATGCATTCTTTATTACTCATTTTTATTATATGATTTGATACAATGAATGAGATGGCTATTGTTAAGAATGATATGTTTAATACAATAGCACAGTAGTTCTCTTCGCAATTGACCTTAGATTACTTTTTAACTCCCAGCGTCAAAAGGCTGCCTGTCTTTGTTTCAGATCAGAGCTGCCTAACGATTTTAGCGTTTATGTTTATAAGCAGTCATGACTGAGATAGTTTTTAGCTTTGTTTATGAAGATCTGTTCAGCATTTTCAAACTTATAAGCTATTTTATTAAATAATATGTAGGTTATATCTATTTATTTGAAAATATTCATTTTTAAATATATTGTGATTTTTAGTGTTTTATACAATAATGTACTTCAATATTCGCCATTTCTGTCTAAAAATCCTAACCTGTTATAATACCTACATAACCCGTTATCTTTGCCTCAAACTGAATATGTATAGTCGCAGAAGGTAACATTATTGATTCCTCGAAGCATTTATTTTCCAGAGTCGCATAAGTATTTTTCAATTGTTTACTCCACTATTGGAAAAGCAAAGCTGATAATTAACTTCTCGAAAGTACTTAGTAGTGGGCACACGTCCATTACTTGATTGTGTATAGATAATGCAGTATTTGTTGGCATTTGTCCAAAAGCTTGTGAACAATAGTTTTAATTAAGCTGTATAAGGCTTTGGTAATAAACAATAAGAGGTAATTTAGCTATGTTTTCTACTATGCACATTGCACATAGTATTCTTATGCGTAATGACTAAATAAAATAACTTTTCTACTAAACTCTCTTCTACATTTATTTTCTCCATTAAATTACAGAGATTTTTTTTTTAAGTTTTGTTTAGAGAACTTATAAATAAGCCCCACAAAACCGTAGTAATTAATGGTTTGACTCTGCATTACTTACATTTATTTTTATACTTATAACTAATTTTACAGTAACTAAAATTATGATTATAATAATATTATTTTAAATGCCTACTGAATTTCTTTACTTTTGATATTAAATGAAACCCGTTAAAGTAAGCTTAATTAACCAATGGTTTAAACGGTAAGCAACATGTTCGGTCATAACTGTAATGAGTTCCAAATTACAGTTTTTATGAACCAATTGTTAGCTCTTTAAATTAAATTATCTCTTTATAATAATACGTGACGTCGTTAAGTATTGTATTTAGGTGTTCAAATATTAACATGAACAAAAAACATTACATCTAAATGTGACATATGTTTTTCTATCTTCCTTCCCGTGACACTTCGCAATGGGCAGACAAAACACCTACCTATATGGATATGCCATTAATACCAAATTGAAGTTAGTTACGTACGTTAAAATATTTACAATACTATAGAACCTAAGCCTACACAATACATAAGAAAAACTATATACTAAATAAAACTAAGAAATAAAATAAGGCGTTTAGACTTTTACCTATCAAAACTGTTTCAAATAGGCATACTTTATGCCTAAAGAGGTACTATAAAATTTTTGAAAGAAAGAAGAAAGATAGAAAGAAAAACGTTTATTCATCATGATTTTTGGTACGTGCTTAATTTTTTTAAATTTGAAATTCCTATTTGGGTCACACAAATATGTCTTTGATCATTACTGCCCACTTGTGTATCTACATAATTGCCACTTAGTCAACTTACATTACAAATAAACTCTTACTAGGTATAAGACCAATGAAAATGAAAGTAACTTGCAATCGGAATCCCTTTTCTAAGCCAGCAACGCCCCTTCAATAAGGAATACTCAAATCGAGATCAATTCACACTGCATCAATCAAAACTCTAGAACCCAACAACAAAAAAGTTTCTTTATTGACCTTAATTTAAGGTCGAGATTTGAAAGACGTTTTTTTTGCTCGTAGTAATTTATTTATTTGATACAACATGGCGGACTCATGCTGTGAACAATATGCGCGCGAAAATTATTCAGAGCCGGATTCACTTTCGCTGTTACAATGTCTGAAGATGGTCTGATTGAACCGAGAAATTGGATGGCACTGTCATTATATTTTATGTTCTTATTTGTAGTCAATTATTCACGATTCCGTATTATCTTTGAAAAGATTTTTCCCGAAGCAATTCCGATCGCCTTGAAATTGACACATTATTATTATTACTAGCCATAATCGTCCCACTGCAGGGCAAAGGCCTCCCTTTCCTTCTTCCAATTCTCCCGCTCCTGTGCTATTGTTGTCCATAATGTAGAAAAGGAGTCAAGCTCGTCCCGCCATCTCCTTCTGGGTAGGTATAATTTCAACTAAATAAGAGTATTAATTCCTAATTAAATGTAAAATATTGAAGTTAAGCATAGTCTGCGTTTTATAAATTAATATGATTATAATACTACCTTAGTTCCGGACTGCATTCTATCTACTAATCTACTTCCAAAACGGCTTGAAAATAAATGCATTCCAAATCCGTGCATCCGTTACGTCATGATTAAGTAACATAGAATTATCGCAACATCTGCACTTCAGCATCATTATACTCATACAAAAGCCAACTATAGGAAGAAGTAACCTTTCTGCAACAAAGGGTACTTTTCATCCGGTTAACCGAACAATTATTACGGAAAATCATGAGGTAGATACTTGTACAGTACGGTGCAAATTTAATGGCGGCTCTGAACATGAAGCGAGTCGCTGCGCAGTAACGAACTTATGCGCCAGCGGGGGTGCGGGGCGAGGTACTGCGCAGCGTGTCGCTAACTTCAGAGCCGCCATTAACTTTGAATCCAACTATATATGTCGTAATATACTCGTTTTATTTCTTGAATGTTAAGATAGCTATTTCTGCAGTGTTGTGTATCGTCTGTCGGAAATCATCTTTCCATGCGAGCGAGTTAGTGTAAATATCACGTTATTCTAGTCGGCTAATGATTAATGTACGTTAATGAACACGTTTGAGCTGCGCACGCGATGCCGACGCGCCCCCCGCCGACTTTCTTGAGAATCTCTTTTTATTAGAGTAAGTAATGACATAACGACGACAAATTACTTGCACTTTGTTATTTAACAAAAACAATCTTGTTCGCGAATTCGTACTTCTTTTGTTTAAAAAGATAAGAATCCAAAACAGTTTTTTGTGGTATCAGAGCGACAACGCTACGCTACTGTTGATTCAAAAATAAACAAAACACTGTTTTTTATTTTGTGGTATCAAAGAAGTAAGCTACTGTTGAAAGGCGAATAAATTATGCAAAATTGCAAATATTTATATCAACATTAAAATCTTTTTTTATATTGATAATGATTGCAAACTTTCTTTAAACGATACAAGCCATTACTTCGCACTTACAGCTGAGCTCGATGTGGGCCACAGGAACTTACATAATTTTATCTTGCATCGAATGTGATTAATCGAAGTCTTACCTGAAAAGGAAAACGCATCAAGTTATCAATCACAGTTATTAAATAACTTAATTATTTTATATTCAGTTTGTACATGGAAATCGTTACTGCGTTCACTCAGGAAATGCAGTGAAATCTGCCTATAGAACCAATAATAACATATTTTTTTTTTTTTTATGTTTTTTTTCCAATGAATTTTGACTACAGAATTCTCAATAGCAGTATGAATCTAAAGGTCACCTCAAAAATCAAAAAGCTGTACATTTCAAGTGATCCCAGTAAAGTCATTTTGAAATTTTATGTCAAATTGCATGATTGTAAAATATAATTTCTGTTGAAGAACCGGCAAATGAATCCATCAGTTTCAATACTATATAGTAATGAAAACCAAGACATAATAACAAACTCATAAAAGACAGTAATTAACATTCCATGGTAGTATAAACACAGTTGTAATCAAACTTTACAACAGTCCGAGTGCACGAAATCTTTTTAAAGAACATTCCTAACGTTTGGTAGACTCTACTGGTGATCAGAGACTTTGTTCCTTGCACAGAGAATCGGCATAGCCATTCAACGTGGCAATGCTGCCAGCCTTCTGGGCACGTTTCCCGCCATTGACAAGGATGACGATGAGTTCTTTGACGCCTGTTAGTTTTTATTTATGTACGTTTTAATTTTAGTATAGTTAGAGTTTGTTCTTATATTAGATTTAATTGTGTATTAATAAATAAATAATGTATGAATGAAAAATGTTAGTAATAAGTAGTAATTAAAACCTGGATGATATGATACCTTTATGTTGTAATAATTTGACCAAAAAAGCTTTTGTTTATTATAAACCCTTTATGTCGGCTAGAAAAGGAATAAAGAACAATACATTTCAGCATACATCGAAAAAAAACGTATGATAGTTTAGTGCATAGATAAATTGGAACAAACTATTGGATCACTATCATAAACAACGACAACCATAGACTATAATTTATCGGAATGTCTAAAATCCCGCCATTAGAGTACCGTTGTCGATGACGTCACAACACGTGGGACGAATCGATGCGCATGCGCTGCTCTTGTCAATCACCTGCTTTACTACTGCCATTCAAAGTTTTTTCTGTGACGATGGGTTGAGGAATATAAGTGTAATGAATTCTATGTTCATTAGTATGTGCCCCTATACGCTTGTTAAAATGGATGTTGCTTGATTGGTGTTATTCAGCGACTAAATATTATAAGTAATGTGCAGGTTTTTTTCTTGTATAGATCTTTGCAGTTATCCTGAGCGCAGGCTTTGACTGCTTCACCGGACTTTAGGCAAGGACCTTAAGGCCTCCAGCCAGGTAATATGCAGGTTTGTTGCTTACTAATAATTAATGTATAAAATTGGACATCCATTATTTAATTTACTTATTTTGAGTTGAAAAATTGTAAACTCACCCCTTTCGGATAGATAACCTTTCGGTAACACCCTATATAGAAGTACAAACACGCTTTAGAAGTACAAATACACACATTTACTAGAAGTCCTTTTTCTACTCCTACTTAGCATAGAATAATAAGCCTAGACTATTTTCCCTACTATTTACATTTTCAAGTGTAAACGGTAAGTGAAGACTACAGCTGTTACAGTACTGAATGGAGAGCATTAGAGACACGATTTCAATGACCTCGGAGTGACAGGTGCTCGCTGGTGCGTGACGCTTGTTTGGTGAAGATACTATTGGGTATTATTGGGTGGGCTACAGTTTTGGATCGAGTGACGTTAGTAATGTCACTTATTAAGAGACAAGATATTTTTGAAATGAAGTTGTGAAATGAATGTGAGTGCTTGCAATTTCTTTTTGTATATTTGTATAGAATTTTTTATTATTTATCTATATAAAATTGGGAATATTACTTACTTACTACTTTAATTTATCATTTCATACATTACAGTTTCCAGAAACTAAACGGTAGCTCCCTACCGTTGACTTATTGAAAAAACTTGATTTATTTATGTATGTGTACTTAGATATTATTTCCTCTTATGTTCGAGTTCGTAATTATATGTAAAAATAACAGTATTTTACTCGCAACATTAAATATTATATTCTGTTTATTGATCTTAAATGTTAATAAAATTAACCACACAAAAGTGTTTCTGTTTTATGTTTATGCGGTCTGTGGATTACCGAACTTGGAAAAATCAAAATGACCGCATGTTTGTTTTAAACTTCCGGTACAAGTATGAAAGCAGACATAAAAAATGTACAAATAACATTTTCAATATAAAAGGAAAGAAGGTATACTATAAATATTCACTCTTATCATTAGTAGGTAGTGTAGGTACTCGTACTAGTTGACAGGTTACAATGATCTGATCAAGTTCATATAATTGCTCTCTCACGGTAATATCGGGTAATGTTCTATTAATGTAATTGGAATCGACATTGATTCGACTCGAATAAGCAAACAAGCAATTAAACACCAATCCAATCAAGATTCGCAACACGAACCGTGATGTTTTCACTTTATAACGAGCGCCCATCAATCACATTCGTGACAAAATCATTATATTCTAGTTTCCCTAATTTCCCGTTGTCATTCCCAGGCTTTTCCCGACGACCGGTTCTCGATGATTTATCGATATCTCTATCGATATGTCGAGAAAAAATGGTATCGACATCTCTATTTATGGCACGTGTAATCTAGGGCAGCCATGTAAGTTGATGTCATTTAATCGAGATTTTCTACCGAGAAAGATTGATCTGAACTCTACTTTTTAGCTGAGTAATCTATGAGTCACTGTCTAGTATGGTCAGTTGTGAATTGTGGGAATTGTTTCGAGTAAAAAGTTAAATACAGACCTTAAGAAAATAATTATGAGCTTACAAAGTTACGTTTAGTAAAGTGTTTATGATGCTAGTTCTTTTTTACGTTACGAAATTATTACTCAGACGGATTTGATTATTTAATCAAATTTTAATATGTAATAAAGCACTAATCCACAAATGGCTTTGTAATAAACGTGCTAAATACTTTAAATATCTAGTAACTGCCATAATAATACTTCCCATTAGTAATCTCTAACTTCTAAGGCAAAATATGCCTAAAATACCAATAAATCAATCCTATAGTAATTGAACCTGAACGCAGTTGTACATTGAACAGTTCTTAAAAGTGTTCAGAAGTACCAGGAACGCAGCTTCCAATTATCGCGACAACCGCTATAGCACCAGTATGGTAGTAAAACCTATCACATTAACGGGTCGCCGGCGCATCAGGTGCTGTAAATGGTCAGCACTCACTATCGAACTTAATTAGAGATTCCACGCGATTATTTAGGGATGGGGTGAAGATATCGATTATCTTGTGTTTGTTTGATTGATTTTTGCTAGTAGGTACTCAACTAATTTTAATTTGCTGAAGATTATTAGAAAAAAAAAACGAAGAAGAGATGAGTTATTTTGATATCACAATTTCGAAATAAACATCAAGGCGTCAAAATTAAAAGAAAAGTAAAAAGCAAGATTTATTTATTTATTTCTAAGAAAAATAAGGTTAACCCTAATAATGATAACCTTTAGTCACTAAATCAGGATGTCAGGATGATAAGTAAAAAGAGTACAAATAGAACATATATTTAGTTAGGTACCATGATATATTGGCAAACATTACTTCTACCGTAAATGTTACCCCATCCCTACAACTGGCGCAAATACTATGTTACGAGTAACACAACTGGTTACCGTGACATCACTATTGACACATTTACCATTGCAACTGGTCGTCGGTAATTTACCGTTCAGTGTAAACGATCGTTAATTAGACGCATTTGACAGAACATCGATGCCACGGATCGTGGAACAGTCACACCCTTTCACACGGTCCGATTGCCCGGTTCTTACCGGCTATCCGGCAGAGAAAAGTGTGAACTTCAAAAGAGTTTTCATACTGTTCGGTTCGTTATGCCGCATTACGCCGGCAACGGCTCAATACCGGCACGTATGTAAGGGCTGCCAAGCTTGATACACGGGCCAAACTTACCCATGAGAAATGTACTAATTATAAATTAATGGGCGTGCACTTTAGAATTATGTGAGAATGTAAGTACCTATGTGTGTTACATAGTTTACCGTTTTAAGACACGAATATGAAGAATCTAAGCGGAAATGACACACATTGGCCTGACAAAACGTGTCTAAACACTAGTTTTACAACTGGTCAGCAATTTTGATGGCTTTCAGTCAGCTTTATAGCTGTATGTATGTTTAGATGTTTCTTTGAAAGAAACACGTAGAATTTGTGCCGACAACATAAATCTTTGGAGCCGGTATGCAGTCAGAATATGAGTTTATTTGTTTTTTTTTTCTAGGTTTTGCTAGTGAACTCGTCAGTGCAAACAATGAATATAAGTATCAGACTTACATTATGTTGTAAATGAGGATATAGCAAAAACTTTATTCAGCAAAGAACCTTGACATAGTCTACGAGAGTCTCGTATCTCATATTGCAAACAAACCGAAAAATATGTGTATAATTTCTCGCTTATCTACAAAATATAATCGATAAGAGAACATTAAAATAAGATAAAGATAATAAAATAATCAGGTAACCAGGTCAACATAGTTTTGCTTTTAGATGTTACGCGGTATATTTTTGTAATATACCCATATTTTATGTATCGACAGATTTACACAATATACACGTTTTTAAATTCGTAATATGTGACAATTTCAACCAGCCATAATCGATAAATAAAATAATCATAAATGATCGTAGTAAACATTTGTTTTTCTGCTTCTTATTTTTTTATTTTAGTTATTTCTTATTTGTTCATCATATCTTAAGAGGCTATCTTTGCGCGTCAGCGCAAAAAGCTTCAAATAATAATAGATTTAAATACTACATATTATTATTACAATGGAACAAAGCACACAATCCATAATTTTAATTTAATATTATATCTTCTAATTAACATTCGTCCATTTAAACTAACTCGTACTTGTAACTAATATGCTTTAAATATCAAACCTCTTTTCTAACGAATACGTCACGATTAAACTTAGTGACACTGATTACCTGAACTAAGTTCGTGTCAAAGCTGCTGCTAAAACCAACAAGTTAATTATCTTGACATCTATTTAATTAAAGCAACGTCAACGCTTGAGGTAATCTTCGATTCTCGTGTGAAAATGGGAATTGCGTGTTGCATTTACGTGTAATACCGGTAAATGCAATTAGTATGGAAGAAACAATTTAGTGGGAAATATTTGAAATATTATACCATGCTATTTAGTTCTAAAGATGAACAATGCGATGACGAGTGGTAGTAAAGTCCCATCAGTTTAATAATCAAATTATGATGGGACTAAGATTTAACATTTTTATAAAGGCTTTCTTTGCTAGGTTTTATTTGCTCTAGAATAAGCGTAACCAAAATCTTTTTTTACGATGTACTTGTTTTCTTATTTATGAAATATTTCTAAATAAATACTAAATAGATAAATTGAATTAATTAAACTCCTATTCATTGCAGACCTCATTTAAGCAGATTTGTATTAACAAGTAAGTAAGCGCTCATTATTTGAGTATCGATATTGTTATATAATAAATATAAAATAAGTTTGCTTCAATACATAGAAATAACAACAGTCTTTCATGATAATCCAACATATAAAGGATGAGGAAATACATTCATCTCAACTTCACCTCTAACAAACACACAATTTTATCCGTCTTCATTTCATACTTTATATGAACCAATAATGTGTACTATACCAGCCATTATACTAAAACACGTTGACATTATATCTTATGGCGTACATATTGATGATATAATAAGTTATGCTTCCTGATAGACCATAGAATAGAAAGCTCATTATCAGCAAGGCATGTGACACTGATTCATCATTGTTCTTCCTTGGTGGTTTACTGGAAAACTTGATGCTCTTTTGTTTCAATATTCATGGCTGGAAGTTCTGTGTTTTTTTTAGACTTTTTAGAAGTCTAGTACATAATTTATTTTTATTTATTTATTTTATTTTATTTTAATACTTTTTGCACAATGTTGTACAAAGGCGGACTTAATGCCAGAAGGCATAATATGTGGCTTAAGAGTATAATAATATTAAATTAGCTACTGTCCTGACACACATATTATTGTGTGATTGTAGATATACCATTTTCTTCTAGCAGAAGTGTCTAAAGTTGACTATACGAGATTAGTATATGAGACTGATATCTATGTTTAGCTTAAATGCATCCATTTACTGCCAACCAACATGCAACATGTTCTCAAAAACTTCACATTCACACGTCTCAAATGATGTAAATACTAACCATATTTAGGCTAATCGCAGCAATACTTCAAATTTTTGACATACATACACAAAAAAGTATGTTACAGAATGACTATCACCATAAATATCAATACAAAGAAGTACTCAAAGTTATTTCTATTTAAACCGAGTTAAACCAGCAATTAATTATTAACTAACAGAGCAATAAATTAGAAAACGGAAATATAAATCTTGTTCAAAGAACATTCATCTATTGAGATTAATTGCTTGTGTTACGTAATTTGTATTTTTTAATACAAGGCCAAGGGCAGTTTTAGTGTAAATTGAATACTGATTAGTTTTGTAGATAGTTTGTGTAAAAGTAGAGACGAGGTATTTTTTTAAGCCTTACCAAAAGTATAGAAGAAACTTTTCTGGAAACAAGCAGAAAGAATAATTAATGTTGATAAACAATACCTAATTATAATTTTGTACTAATGCTAAATAACTTCAACGAAGAAAACCTTTCAACTGGCAGGTAATCTAAATAACTAACTAATTTAAAACTAATTAAAAATAACTTCGTAACTTCCAAATCCAATAAAGAAAAAAACCTCATGGTATCCTGTTTGGTTTTAGATACTTAACTTTAACAAAAAAATATGTAAACTCTAGAAAATCTTGTATAACTATAAAAATCCTAATTAAATGCCAACAAAAAAGGCAACACATAGCCCTTCAAAACAAGGTCCGACCAACTAAGCCTTGATATAAAGTGTTAATTAAAATATAATTAAACTTGAACTATATGATATCAAATTAATTTATATAAAAACAATAATAAAGCCTCACAACAATAATTAAAATATTATTATATTAATATAAGTTATTAAAATTTTGATTGGTTTATAATTATGTTGTTCCTTTTTTTTTTTAACTATACTGCATATTTATTTCAAATTTAGGTTGTCATTGTTAATTCTTAATTATCATAATTTATGGTAAAGATCTTCTCAATTAATAAAGGAACTGTTTTTTGGGCTTTTTCCGCGAAATCCCTTTTTTATCTTAATTTTAGAGAGACACTCATGTATATGCAAAAACAATTAGTAGTTTCAAAGTAAGAAATAACAATTAAAAATATTGAAGTGAATAATAAGCAAAATTATCTAAAATACCTTATATTTTGTAATCGTTCAAGCCACACCTTAATTTATCACAGATAACATTTTAATCAATGAAAAGCATTTGAATAATTAACTTTGTGTGTCTACTTATCTTGTCAAGAACAATTTTATTGATTACAGTCCAACATTGAAAGATACCACTAAGTAAGGTGACATTGAAAAGTTTCGTCAATAAATAGATATTCGAATAGCTTTAGATAAGGTCAAGGGCTACACATCACATATGTAGTTATGTGGATGATGATTTAACTAATTTAGAAAGAGCGGCGTATATTAAACACTGAATCTCTAGGGATATAAAGTCGGGTGTAGCAGTCAAAGCTTGCGATCAAGCTTACTACAGTACACAATTAATAAAAAGGGTTTTTAATTGTTATATTGTCTACTACATGTGTAAAATTTTTGTTAAAACAAAATTAAAATATCAGGTTTCTGCCATAATGCCTTTTCTCCGGTGGTAAATACATTTAAAGAAATCTCACTGATAAAGGATCTTTAATTATATGTACTAAAATGTCATCAGAATCTATTTTCCTTATTCCTTACAAAAACGAAATATAATTAACAACTAGAAACCACATCGAGTGATATACCGAAGCTAAAACATTTATTGCACAAGTCGCTTGAACCTAAAGAACTGTGCGCGTGCGAATCAGGCATAGGGTTGTCAGGACATAACAAATGCCTAGTTCATCTCAATAACAAGAAAGCATAGTTTCATACGTAACTTAATCGTAAATATTAAATCCTGAATTTGTTTAGTGCGTAAATTAGCAAGATTCCAGATTTAATTTCAGTCTATATTTTTACCATTTGATTGCTAGATCAAACAAAACAGAAAGCAGGGCAACTGTATATAATTATCTGATGAACTGGGAGTTTATATGTATAAGGGGTGAATCGTAAGATAGAATACCAAGTGCTTAAATAATCATTTTGACCTAATAAATTGTAAACTAACTCTATAACATACTATGTGCTCCTCACCTCTTTTACATACAATCTTTCTGTAAAAAAACTGTATATAAAACAGCTTACTAACACTTACCTCAATTTACCCTAATGTGACTAATATACCCTAAATATGTAAAGTAAGGCAGCGCAGATCTACGTGCCAAAAGCCATAAAATACATGACGAGCATTAGTAAGTGGCAACCCTAATCGGTTCTAATTGCAGGGAAACAAGCGGTAATTACCCGCCCAGCGGTGAGCAGCGTCACAGTACATACTAACACATAAATCATTGAAGAAAGTGTTAAGCTACGCTTTGACCCCTAAGGGTTATTAGATTGTTTTAAACGCCGAGATTGGTATACGATCAATATAATTTTATTAAATATGTTCATCGAGTAAGATGATTATCTGAAGCCTAAAATGGATTTTTTGCAGAATCATAATATGAACACATATTCAAACTTATTGGTTACACTTTTTTTCTCTAGGATTTCTTAGAAGCTGTCGGACGGATTTACGTAACTTGCATACTTCTTAAGATTTTAACATATATTATGGAAGCTTAAATCTTGTGTGCCAATAAACGTCGTTGCTTTCTTTGCTGGTGCTGTTTCAATGTATTTTCATTTCTATTCCATTTTAAATAAATAAAGTTAAATATTCCTATACTGTGATTCTGCAAAACAGCCAAATTAGCGCATATTCTGTCGCATTATAGTAACTTTGGTATTCCAATCTTTGTCACCATCGTATTTATGAGGTGGAGTGAACAATGCAAGCTTGTTGCTGCTTGAGCGTTATTGTAAGACACTTTGACGTTATTGTCAAGGATATATGCACTTTCTACTTCATATTTATCGCAAATTGCTTGGAAAACGGTGAATTTATTTTGCCTTTAAGAATTTAAGGGAGCAGTTTGAGAATTAACTGCTAGATCACGGGCAAAAATAATATAGCTCAATGCACCTATTTTGTTCATAATTATAATCAATCATTTAATATGCTTTATGACTTCACAAAATGATAACTTTTGAAGGAGCACAACTCTTTAATAAATTACCGTCTTATATTAGAAATCTTAGCTCTTTCAATGCATTCAAAACTCAACTTAGCCAGCATATATTTGCGGTGTAGAGAAATGAATGCATTGGATGGGTTATTTACTAGTATTACTGATGACGAACTTTTTGTAAACTTTTTATGTTTTTAATATTGTTCTCGAGTAAGTGACTCATGTCTTAATTGAGAATAAAGTTTCTTTAAACCGAAACCGAAATTATCAAAATACATTACAAACTTATATCATACAATGATGTATCCTATGTTTAATGTCTGTCTAAGTAAAAACAGTTTAATCAGTTTGTTTTGACACATTAAGTCTCTAAAAGCAAACAAACATTATCGCTAACCAACTCAACCTTTTACCGTCGAATCAAACGAGGTTTCTACATTAATCAATATCTATATTATCAATGAGTCACTAGATAATATGCTAAACAGTAAACGAGTAGATCTGTATTCAACGCCTATTTATTTCTAGTATTTGCTTAATGAACGGATGTCCGTTGACGTGTCAAGAAGTCTGTCGTGTCTGTCCAATGAATACTGATTTTCTAATATAATAACTTGGGAAAGAGTACGCCGCGGTATGACTTAATTTGCGAAAGCTGAACGATAGCAAAACGATGGATTTGACAGCAACAATTGTACAATTACTCCTATCAGAGTTTGAAGCTTGAGCACTAGTGTGAACAAGTGTTGTCGCGAATTATGTATGAAGATGAAACTTGCCGTTTTAAAAAATCTATCTAAAACACTAATATTATCCTAACAATGTCAAAACCATCGATAATTTCGTATATAAGTTTCTTGTTGCGCGAAAATTAACTTAAATGAAAAACGAAATGTACGAGGTTCAGACTAAAAACTGCTCTCGCTTGGCACAAGAGGAACCTAGCAATAGTAGCAGTCCATACATATAGTACGTCGATGGTCTTGACTTTTAAGGGCTGTGGTAAAGATTTAAAGCATAGTATGCCTTAATAGGACTACATGAAAGGAGAAGTAGTTGTGTAAAAATTAAGATACATTCTTTAATGGCTAACTAGATTACTTAACTAGGTTATAAAAACTACCTAGTAATTAAATATGCGTTATCGACATGAGAAATATTCTGGTCGCAATATTTGGTGACAGTGCACTTAAGCTAATTTGTTCTTGTTTTACAACAATTTTAGCTGACGATTGTGCAAATCGATGTATTAAAAAGAAGATTGCTTACATTGACTGATTGAAAACTGATACCTTATCAGATACTGTGGAAGTACTATAATAGACAAAATATATTACGTACTTTTACATATATTTTTTTTCTAACTCGATCCCATTTTGAAAATATCATCACCTATTTAAAAAAAAACAACTTTAATTTTTTTTTTTAATGCGTTCTAATTTCAAATCTGTCGTTAACATAACAAAATTCAGCCAGCAATATATGTAAAGCCGTATGACGTAATATAAGAACGAAAAATGTAATTTAAAATTGCATGCAGGCCGCAGGACCTACACCGGAAAAGGGCCCGACAGTTGGACTTTCGACCAATCACATGCTGCGATGCGTTATGACGTCACACGGAATGGCGGACATGACATGAGTCAGGGGTCTGATGGCAATGTTGACGCGTTTCGCACAAGGATTATGTGTGCCAGACAGAATATGATAAATGTATTATTGGGTTGTGTGTGTAGGGGTGCAAGTTATATGAAATTATATTAATCGTTCTGGTATGGAATTCATACGATACTTCTAATACTTCGTTTTCTCAATTCTGATATTGTGTCCGATCCTATTTATTTATCTATAGATTTTCGTCCATAATATGTATATGGGGATTGTCTAAGCAAAGTACAATGATGAAAAATTGAAGAAAATATATGATAAAGAAGGAGTATGTATAACAGCTTGACTTAAAACTGAGCAGGAAAAATATTACAACTATCTACGAATAGTTTACATTTTAAAACATTTACTTGAATGTAATCAAATAATCACATGGACGACATTCATCTTTATCCTTGAAATAGATATGTATAGATAAACACCGTTTAATCTACTTTTTGGGTAACTTTAAGTTCAGAGGATTGTATGTGAAAAAAACGAAGATTCCTTGGACATCAATACATACGGTCTACATATTGTTGTCTTATAGATGCTGGAGTTCATTCTTCTAACAAAAACTGTTTTCCCATAAAAGTGCCTCCAAAAGTGTCAAAACAGTTTGATAACTAGGTCACTAAAAAGTTGTTTAGTTAACATCAAACTACTCTAGATGTAAATTACAATATTTGCATCGCAAAACGCCTCTAACCGGACGAAATTGGGTTCAATCACTTACGTCAAGGTTTGCACTATAGGTTATTTAATCGAAAATCTATTGCAGCGGTAACAGATATTAATAGTCTTAGTTAATACTGATTTTATATACGTTATGTAATATTTAGGCTTGTTTTAACACGTGACTTTGCTTGTTTTATACCGATAAATGCTTAAAGGAACCAGCTTCTATGAATTTCACATGGACAACATAATTTTTTAAATTGTTTTACAATCATCAGAGATATCGCGTTACAAATATACAAAAACTATGCAATCGAAATGAGAATCTCTTCCTTTTTAAGTCGGTTTAAAACATTTCTTACAATTCCCGTTCCGCGTTTGTTTCACCTAGTGATTTGGATTACAAGTTCTCATCAAAATTAGTTACAAGATTGAGTCAAAAGAAGGCCTACATCACTTAACACTAAAACTAAACTGGCTTTATAATCTAGAATCTAGAACGATAGTATTCGGTAATGCTTTGTCACTACACTATGATTAATTTAAAACTGATTTAAGTTATGCTTACGTAATGTGATCCAATAGCGATAAGATTTGAATTAATTTTAAGTTCTTTGTATTTTAATACTAGTAACCTAGTTTGAGATAGTTACTACATTTTGTAATTTTTGTTATTTAAAATTGTTCATTCTTCAAAAGCGTTTAAAAGAAATTATACTTAGTTCAAAATGTAAAGCCTAATAAATTGGGTTTCGAAACCTAAAAATGTATAGTTGTTTTTTTTTTCAGTATCACGAAACATCAAACTTAACAGTTATTGTCATCCTTTCACCCCCCACTATTTTTCCAAATCTCAATTAACAGATTTTATAATACCTAACATCAATACCCAGTACAAACATTGCCAGAACTACTCTGAAACTATTTTACAGCTGTCTTCCTCGTGCTAACAGATTTCGCAGGCGCACAACATAAATACTAAAACAACAGAATGATTCACACACATGGATCCTGTAATTACGTCATGCGCGGGCGCAGGGATGCAGGCGTGACCGCGACCGGAATATATGGCCGCATCCTACACTAGGATATACTGCGGTTCCTACTATCTGATGATCTAGTGGGTTGGTTCCTCGGTATTTATATTATAGACATTGTTTAAAATATAACAGACTCATGTATAAGAAGTTTTTATTTTTGTTAATAAGAAGTTCCAAAAGATTGTTACACGGAAAATATGCAGCTTTTCTTCAAAAACATTTCCTCTGGGCATGTTTGCTAAGGTAAGATACTAATCTGTAGTCGTAAGTACTTGGCCATATAACATAAAAAGAAGTTGCTTTTGAAATTACTAACAGAAAAATGTACCTAATAAAAAACGCGTAACTTCAAAATCAGACGACAAACAACAAAACCAATTTCTTTAACAAGAACGAAAGCAATGAATGAATGAATGAATGAGAACGTAATGTATTTTGAATAACCACTTTATTCACAAGCGAGGTAGAGATCATCTCGAGTAGAACACTTTTATGTTAAACAGTGTCTGTAAGGAGGCGTGGGCGGTATGCTACCGACCTGTCGCTCTGTACATGTGTTTAACGTATTCAGTTGTAAGGTAAGTGCACATTTACGAACAAAAAATAATGACACAATAATTTTAATAATTGCAACAGTATGTAACCGGTAGACTCAAACAATATTTTTAGTGATAACAGTAACATTATATAATGTAGAGCATTTTTCTGCATCATTAAAATGATTTTAATAAATACTCAAAAAATATCCAGATTTAGGACCATGTTGTAAGAAAGTATAGGCACACGTTTGGGCCAAGAAGATACTCAAAAATAGTATAGAGATTTAGGACCATTTTGTGAAGTATAATAGGCGCACAGATAGGTGAAGAAGACTACCTCATAATAATAAAAAGTACTACATAGGCCTAGCAACTGGAAATTCATATTGGTCTTCAATTTCGTGAAGACGCTTTTGTTTTGTTTTTTTCTCAATACATTCCTCACACATAACCATTTAAAAAAAAGCCCCTTTATGAAATGATTAGTGATTTTACTTCATAAATATTGTTATTATGTATATATATATTTTGTACGCATGTTGCTTAGAAGTTGGCTTATAGGTACTTAAAAGGAAAATGGCGTGGGTGATTTAATATGCATTATTAAGGCCTACCTAGTAGAGCGAACTGGATTCTCAATAACGTAAGATTGGTAACAAGTAACTTACATAAACAAGGTTCCAAAAAGGAAGAGGTATATATATTTATTTTCGGTCATTTCATAACAGCTCTGACGAATGATCAAAATCTCTTCCGCGGTTAACGAAATCCTATCCATTCCTATCTTCCTGATCGATAAACATAAATCAAATGGCATAACAGTAAATCCAGGAAGGAAAATACCTACATATTACATTGATACCGACATTTACAACTAACTGTAGATACACAAAACATGGCACATTGCAAGTCTTAGAGAACGAATAACTAATTTTGGCCCTAGTCTATAAAAACTACTAGCCTTCAAAAACTAAATATTAAAAGTAAAACTAATTTAAAAGAGTCTAAACACAATTTAGAAAAAAAAAACGATTCTTGTTCGAACACAATTTAAATTCAAAATTCAACAAGCACCTGCTCATTGATACGTTCGATAACAGAATTTCAAACGCGTTATCCAATCACAATCGAGGGTTAATGGAAATAATTCAATTCCAACCAATCATCGATCACCGCGGTGTGAAACGGAAACAATGTACCGCGATCCTTGGATGTCGTAAATCAAACTTATCTGTTACTACTTACTTGTTTATGGTTATTGTTCTTAAATAAATTTTAACAGCTTTCTGCACCTTCGTGGCCTATTTGGAAATGTTCTTTGTAATGAATTGTGGAATGCTTGTGCTTAAGTTATTGCTTGAAGTTTTCCATCAATTCGAGTTTCAGGTGCAATTATTTGATGTACGTCATTATCATTTGTTGAAATAAATAAGTGATTAAAATAACTTGGAAGTAGTTTTAAAACAATAGTATCTAATTGCTCCCGCATTTTTTTATTAATCTTTCAATTATTTAATGAGCTATATTTATGAGCAATTAATTAAGTAAAAGAATACAATATTTACTTAAACATAAGATATTATACTGATGTAAGCAGTTACTGACCCAATTCAGGAATACTTAAAAACGTTTAAGAGGTGCATAAAAACTTTTATTATACCTACCATTAATTATACAAGAACATTAAAATATTTGTCTTTATACAAAAATCATGTAAATGCAAAAATTACACCTTTTTCTGGTAAAGATATCTTTTTGACATAAGCGCCATCAAGATATGTCAAATTTCAATCCAAGATAGAATGACCGATAGATATACTTCGATCGTTAATGTCATCGAATGTCCAATCTTCACTTTTTAAATATAATGTTATCACAATGTTCTACTTTTAATCTCCCACGAAAATGAATTCACTGCTAATGCTGTTTCCCTAGTAATTATGCCCTACAACGAAATACAAATGAACACAATAATGTGTATTACGCAACGCATTAATTAAGAACTTTTTATGGTTTTATTACGACTTTGTATGTAATTTAAATACTATTTAAAATGCGTAATGGGGTCTTATATTACACGTCCGTTGGAGCATAGCTATCTGTAGTACGCATGTACAGTCAATTGCAAAAGCAGAAACGAACTCCTGACCTGTCATTTTTGACAAGTCTTTTTTTTTACTTTTTATATACGACTTCGTACTCTGTTGCATGTCTAGACACTGCAACGCTAGAAAAATCGTTAGTCGTTTTGACAAAAATGTTTTATTCTGGTTTGTTACTTACTTGTTGTTTTATGTAGTTATATGTATTTTTATCCACATTAATGTAACGCTTGATTGTTTATTATATGTATTTTATATATGTTATGGCGTTATGCGTTATGCATAAAAAACATTTTACAACACCTACTCTAATTAATACATAAGCCTTGTACATAAACATTATTAATAAAAAATCTATAATGAAATAGTTTTTTTTTTACTTTTAATATATGACCGTACTTAATTAAAATTGCATACGTTTACTTGTTAAGAAGTAGAATAAGGAAATCGTAGTTCGCGTAAGAAATACATTAACATAGCAATTATAATAAACAATGGGAAGATGAAAAAAGTCATTGTGTTAACTTTATTAAGGTTGAATTTTTTTCAAATTGACTTATTAACAGAATTAACGATAATTTATAAAGAGTGCATGTAATTATCAATTCTTTATTACTATTTTCCTTTTGTTTTGTGGCACTTTGTAAATAGATACGACTGATAAAAAAGAATAACTTTATTTATACATTACATTTTTAAATGACAGATAATTATCGATGATAGAATATGTAATATTACAAACATGACAGGACTGCGTCGTTGTCCTAGTGGTGCTAAGCGCGACTGCTAGAGGCCTTGGGTTCGATTCCCAAGTCGACCAATGTGTTATTGGGTTTTTCTATGAAATTCTCAGTAGCGGGTCTACGTTTACATTTGTGCCCGGTTAGTGGCAATAGGCTCGCCCCCTATTACATGGGACCTAAACATATCGGCGAACTGTGGGGGTACATTGGTACACCTCTGCCTAACCCTTCGGGGATACAGGCGTGATTATATGTAATATGTATTACAAACATACGAATATCAACAATTTCATGAAAACAAACAATATAAAAATAAGTAAGTATGTATGAGAATGCAGCATCAATCTTTAAAAACACGATTCTTCATTCTCTCTCAACGATACATAATAAATTAAAATAATGATTGAAACTAAGTTTGAAAATACATGTCAATTTTAATATACAGCTAATGTATCACTTACTACATTTTAACGAGTAAGTAAAACTAGTAATATTTTATTTTCACCTTCGGTTTTGACAATAACAAATAATATACTGACATAGACATTTGTACATAAAAACACTTTCTCTTGCACATAATGCACATTCAGTTTTTATTGAAAACGAAATCCATTGCTTTCAATTTACTACATTTAAATTTGTTTAACCAGAGATCGAAATTTGACATAAGCTATTTGGAGATATGTCAAAATTCAATCTCTAGTAGAGAACGAACGTTTGACAGCAATATATTCAAAATATTTAGCATTGATGGCAGAATCTTACAAGAATTAAATGTTGTAATGACAAAAAAAAAATTTAATATGGTTTTCGCAGCAGTTGTTTTGCGTTGAATAAAAATACCATTGCAGGTCTATACAATATTGTTTTTTTTATGACAAACAAACTCATTAGTTAGCATAACGACACACATAATTAGATTTCATTATACAATTGATTTCATAATACATTGTACAAGAGACATGACGCTGATGCTTAGTCAACATAACCATAGTATTAACCATGTCCACAAGAAGACCTTCCTCCAGGACATGGGCTACCTTGGCTAACCTGGAAGTCTCTAAACCGACTTCGGACACAGGTTGGCCGAAATAAAGACAATATGTCTAGGTGGGGATACATAGACACATCTACACTGAGTTGTAGATGTGGCATTACTCCCCAGACTATGGAACACCTGTTATCTTGTGCAACTCCTGCACGATGGACGATTTAATGCGAGCTACTGACAATGCAGTTCTCGTAGCAGCATTTTGGGCCGACACTTAAAACAGATTGTCATCGACACGCTAAGAAGAAGAACAAAACCATTGTGAACACTACAACTACATAATATAAATGAAGAACAACAAAAGGAGTGATGACCGACAATCAAGGACATAGCAATTTGTATCGATTTATAGAAAAACACTAGCGTGACTAACGCAATTACAAGAAATAAGTTTTATTTAAAGTTATTGAGACAATCTGTTTTGTTTCACACTTCCCACGAGAAGGTATTATGAAGATGACAGCATCCGTGTGTACTGATAATTTATAATGATATATTTGTTGAAGTTGCAAATTGAGATAATAGAAGAACAATGGGATTGCCATTTTCTATTGAATATCTTTAACAAACCAAAAACCAAAACAATAGACGGCAATTTGGTTACCTGGTTTTCTTGAAATCGCAAGCAATAGGATGCCAATAATCAAAAGTTTTCACTCCTCCGATATTTGTGCTTATCTTTAAGTATTTTTTATCAGCAAGTGGTTAAATAAATATATATTTTAGTTAGCGTTTAATATAAGAATAATAATTTAAATTACCTAAAACAAATACCTGTATTTCAATGTCGTAAATTCAAAAAGCATAGCTACTAAATCTTTCACTCTGTTCTTTATTCTGTAAAAGCTCTTTAGCCTAATTACTTGCTCACTTGATGAAAGAGCTACTATATTTCACTACTGACCCATATTCCGTTTAATTAACAATGCTGATAAACGAGTGAGTCAGTTACAATTTCCTCACAACTATCCGAAGGTGAGTCTTGCAAACGAATACGAAATAGTTCACGTAAATAAACTATGGATGGATATATGGATATTGACTTTTAATCAGCTGCCTTATATACTTATTTTAATTTTAATCCTAATATTTTAATATTTTTCATTTTATTTTATTTTGCCTTTGTTTCCTAATTTGAAATATGTGTTGTATCCGAATTTATATTAATTTTAATCAATGTTAATGTAGTTTATAAGGAAATAATATTTAATTAGAATTGTGAAACGCTATGTGAATGGTGTGTGCACCTGTAAGTGACATATTTACACTGTAGTTAGAAAATGTTATGTTGTTGGTGTGCCTTTAATAAATAAATAAATAAATGTTTGGAGGAATCCAAAAACAGATTTTATTGTCTTTTGTCTTTGTATAGGAAGAAGAGAACGCTTGAACTATTTTCATGACAAAGCTTTAGTATTCAGTTTCCTCCATTGGATTAAGAGCCAATATAGTATATGTCTTCTTGGATTTGTATAAAAATAAGCAGAAAACACACATAACATATCATCACGCCTGTATCCCCGAAGGGTTAGGCAGAGGTGTAACAATGTACACCCACAGTTCGCCGATATGTTTAGGTCCCATGTAAGGGGGCTTGCCTATTGCCACTAACCGGGCACAAATCCAAACTCCGACCTGCTACTGAGAATTTCATAGAAAAACCCAATAAAACCTTGGTCGACCTGGGAATCGAACCCAAGACCTCTAGCGTAGCAGTCGCACTTAGCGCCACTAAGCCAACGAAGCAGAAAACGCTTGAACTATTTTCATTAGGGTACAGCAAAGCTTTAGTTTTCAGTTTCCTCTATTGGATTAAGAGCCAATATAGTATAGGTTCCTTTGTCAGGAATGATCAACTTGATTAAGTACACCGTCTCTTTACTAAGTAAACTTATTGCAATAAACAAATTACATGATAGCTTTACTCACCTTAACTACGTTCTTTACAAGTCTAGAGTATTTAATTTTGATTATATTGAAGTCATATTTCTTTATCCTACAAAACACTCAGTTACGAACGCCTGATCACTGGAGATTAACTGTTTGTCCACGACTGACCACTTGGCGTAATTTAGGTGTCATCACATATCTCTGCCTATCCTTTTAGGACACAAGCGTGGTGGTAAACAATAAGCAAAGCTTCATTAAACACATGGGTGTGTATCACGACTACATTCTGCAGCTCGTGATGTAAGGGTCACGAGAGCCGATGTGCCGATGTGACTATTCCATCTATGCCTAGGTCAAACTCTCTAGGGCATTCAGCTAATAAATCTAGGTATTCTGTCTGCAGACGTTTGCACGGTTTTCAACGAACTTAAGTGGAATTTGTTTTCAATTCACCTTTTGCAAAAGTTATTTGCCTATGGGTAGTGTTATCTAAAACAAAATTTGTTGCGTTATGGTCGTACTTACATACGTCATATAGTCACCCCTCTTTCCAATGTAGAAGTAGGCAGAGACCACTTCTTTCCACTTGCTACGATGCTTACACACTTGTTTCGCTTAGTCCACTTTCATTATTTACGCTAATGGTCATATAATTTTTATCCTATTTCTTTAATTGTTCCTCTTTTCGATACGATGGCACTTTTGTTTACATGAAAAAAAATAAAATGCGGACAACATCACATACATTGCTCTGAACCCAAAGTAAGTAGCTATTAAGCACTTGTGTTATGGAATGCAGAAACAACGAAGGTACCACTAACACCTAGACCCGAGACAATGTAGAAAAGTCACTTTCTACATTGACCCGTCCGGGGATCGAACCCGGGACCTCAGAGCTAGCGACACCTTGAAAACCGGTGCGTACGCCACTCGACCACGGAGGTCGTCAAAAGTTGAAATGCGTCAATTAGTTGGTTTTAATTGCATTAATGTGTCTGTACAAATCGGGAACAACACATTAAGGTGTTTATAGAACCCTGTCTAACGCTAAACAGGGTTTTGTGGTTAACCGTAACATTTGTTATTGGATACTGTTAAATACAAAATCTAATTAAAATCTTAACTGTAACGCGTGTTTGCATTGTGAGGTTTGGTTTTGGCGCCATATTAAACCATTTAGTTTAATGAAATCAGTTGCAAGTTAATAACTAAGTGGAATCCTGAATTTTTAAGCCATAGCTAGTCACAGGCCTTCTTTTGTTTATGCTATTCTCCTCTATCTCTTTTTAGACGCATTTATCCTAATTCTATTTTCTTCTTAAATCAGCTCAAATTCAAATTGAAATTATTTAATTGTGAAACAAAGGCAAACCTTGAGTTTTGCAGTCTGTCATAGAGGGATGAAGATGATGATTATTTTTTGCACTGGGAGTGTACTTAGACGTAAGTAAAAACAGGTGGAGTTTTATGTAGAGCCAGTATAGTATTTTGCATTTAATTTTTGTCTACAGTACCAATGTTATGTCTGCTATTGGCATTTAGAATGTTGCATTTCATATCCGTACAATGTTATTTAAACTTTCTAGGACTTTAACGGTTTGTTTTAAAAGGTAGAGTCATTCATAGCCTACAGTTCAAACAAATACATGTTCGGGATTCCTCGTTTCCATTCATACTTATATCCGCAAAGCTACCTTCTTACTAGTAATTACTCATTTTATGAAGTTAATTACTTGAGCATAGATTCTTTCTTAGATTCTCATAAGCATCTAACTTGAAACGTATTAAGTATATTTACTCTAGATATCCTTAATGGACTTTCTGCAGATAATTTCGTTTGTGAGAAACATATCAGTATAACATTAAAAGTGAACGGATTTCTCAAGTTCCAGTTTATTTCGCGCACAATGCCGGTCCCACGTGTTCTGATCCGCAATTAATTTAGCGTGACCCACTATCGAAGAACAAATTGTCGAATCATTCTAATATTAATTATCAAATGCTGTAAGCTTTTAGTGGCGGTGTTTCGGCGAGATGAATATGCGTGCCAGTTCGGTAATAAACTTATTAATGTCGCTTTCTTCTTCACGGTTTCAATGTCATAGCGTTTAAAGTTTCCGTTTGGAAGCGAGTGTATAGCGCCTTTAAGGCGCACCGCCTTGCCTAGCCTTTTACGGAAGTCTACACGAATTGTCATTGAATTAATTCTTATATCGTCACGTGGAGCAACCGGTTCGATTGTTAAACTGAGTACTATGTCTTCTGATGTCCACTAAATCTAAGTTAGGAGAACAAGGCCAATTACAAACGACTCTCGAGTGATCGCTGTCGAACATAAATCCTAGCTCTAAACCAAGTGAACCGATTGACTTACCATAAATCAAGCTCTGGACAGGGGGAAAGCACTGCGTATCAATACTCCGGTAGTCACATTAACTCGATAACAAAACCACTTTTTGTATCACGTTCAGTGAAACATATCGTAAGTATGAACGAACAGCAGAATTAGCACTTCACAAATCACATCCTCGTTTCCACAACACTGATAGAGCACAAATCTGCGAACCTCGCCACACTGAAGCTTGAACACGTTTCTTCACAGTTATCTGTTAAGACGGTAGCGTAACAGAGTGAAGCAATCGCACTGCCAAATCGCAATGCGAAATTTAGGCGTCCGCAAAATTGTTCGCTTAAAAGCGACAGTTAAACCAACTTTACCGGTCGGAAACGTTCCAAATTCGAATCGGAAAGTCGGTTTACGGTTTGCAGCAGCGAGAAGTTAACACACGAGTGAGCTGCGCGGGCAGCGCTAGCAAACTGAGGCGCCGTCCGCCGTGCGCAACCACGCGACGCATCTAACCGAACCGAATGGACTTCAAACTTTTACCCGACCGAATCGAAACCGCACGCCATAACACAACAACCTCACAGCAAAGGCGATTTTTAAATCGGATAGCTTGCAAAGTTGCGAATAAACTTGCATGCAAGTTACAAACATGGACAAGTTACCCGGACAAGGCTCTCGAGATATGACATTCGTGGACGCACGCAATCATTACACACCAGACGTTTAATAGCGCTGATAGCAAACATCGATCTGAGCTCTTGACGTTTATATTAAGAGATAAGTAAATTTGTGGATACCTGACGATTACGATACTAACATACTGATAATGATACTATCGATCTAACTGATAATGAGTATCACAGAAATAAAAATAAGACTATGATAGGTTTAACGGAATCAAAGAGAATTAAAAAGATCAACCTGAATTCTTTTAAGCCAAATACGGGCATAGTAACTGTTCAAACAGCCGAGAACGTTGCATTCCTAAAGAGGAGCAAGGAATGTGATCTTAAGATCTTGATTTAATGCAATGTTTATATAAATTAAGGAAAACAGATCTCGTAGACGACTTCGGAACGAGAAAGCTGGGAGTTTAAGTTTATTTAGAGATTAATTTTATTTAAAGTAGTCTGTTCACTATAAATAGGTAGAAACGCAAGCTGTCAGATGAGACTAAACAAAGACAACCGGACTATAGTCATAACATCATAATAATTTATAATAAGAGCTTTTGTATAATTATAATAGTAGGCTATCAAAATACATTTAATTTTATCGTTGAATTACTACTGTAAATACCACAATAGGGGTAAAAAATACTACTCAAAATCAAACTTAAAATGAAAATTCATCTACTATTTCCAAAGACTGGTAATAATTTTACAACTATTATACTCGTACATAGGTATGAAATATTTCATTCGAAACTGGCAAAAATAAGTCAGGCAAGAAAAAAACTCGTTATTATTTTTATTCGTATTCTTTTACTCGTATTATAATTGAAAGCAGTAAAGTACATCCGCAGAATTATCACTCAAAACATTTGCATGTTTTCTGCATAATTTCTTAAAAACATTATATCAAACCTTTTAATGAAAACCTTATCAAAACTGGTTCCAAATTACAAGCACCCTGGACCCCACACGTTTATAGAACCACAAATTGTTTTGAGTAATAAAATTAACTTCTAATGGATACATTCGAAACAATTTAGAAGAGGTCAAAAGATCATTTATTGATCTTTTTTGTAGTGATCGAAAGGTAAAATAAAACCAATTTGATTTTGTGTTTGTGTTTTCGTACTGGTAGCAAGACTGGATATCTTAATACTGGATCAAGTAATTTATGAATGTTAAATAGTGAAAAATTAGTTAACAATATTCTAAATATCCACGACATTTAAAGGTAGTTATTTTTTATATAAAGAACATGCTTTTTATTTTTGTCCCAAAAGCCCTCATGAAATAAACGTTAAATTGTATAGTTCAGAAGCCCTTTAAGTACAGAATTAATATTTTTTTGTCAACCTATTTTTCCTATTCAATGGAAAATTATGGAAAACTTAGGTTGTTTTACCAACCAAGCCAGGTCCACTGCTTCTAATTTACGTAAATACCTGACAAGTTTCAATAACCGCTTGTTTTCTCATCCAGTCGTAATTCTGGTCGATCTACATAACCACTCTAATTAAAGGATATGCAGATAGCTGGGGGAGCCGCACCAACTGGATTCCTTGCTCATAACCATGGGAACAGTACCTGAAGACTGTATGTACGACTGGTTTCTAGAATTTCTAAACACTGTAATCTTGGGTAGTAAAGATTCAATGTGTGAGTGATATTTAATGGGTAGTCGAGTGCAATCTTTATGTAGCTGACAAACGGGCAAGAGTTTTATTGGATGGAAAATAAAGGTTTTATATTTTTGTGAATGTTAATAATTTATGGAGTATACACATATATACATATCATCACACCTGTATCCCCGAAGGGGTAGACAGAGGTGTACCAATGTACACCCACAGTTCGCCGATATGTTTAAGTCCCATGTAATAGGGGGCGAGCCTATTGCCACTAACCGACTCGGGAATCGAACCCAAGACCTCTAGCGTAGCAGTCGCGCTTAGCACCACTAGACCAACGAGACAGTTACATATTATGGAGTATACTTCTTAGCTATTCTTAAGTGTCGTAATATCAAAACTTTACCTTAGATTTAGTTACTCAATCATGTTTATACTGTCACGAAAACGTGTGCGGTTCAATTTGATAGATGACTTATGGAGATAACCCTATATTGTTGTCATATAAACTATAAAAGATTTTGATACTACTATGTGCGAGGAAGAAAAAACTCCGTTATATGTATACGTTTAGCTCTAAAACGTAAACTGTAATACTATTAAACATTAGGTAAGTCAATAGCCTGATAAAAGAGCGGGCAAACAATTCGTCGAACCGGAACGATAAGCCGATGCATTGAAAAACGACACTATTCCGACGAAGCCGGCTATTTGTTCGGTTTTATTCAAAGAACTAATGTTTATTTAGTGTAGTTTTAACTTGATATTTGTATTTTTTTTTCTGTATCACTCGATTCTGATATTTCGACATCGTTTTGTAATGAACATATAATGTAGGATATATTTTTTGAATAAAGAGGCTACATAAAATATAGATTAAGATATCAGAGCCTTTTTTACATATATATCTGATTTTATACAATATTCTACTAGTACATAAATGAATGAATAAATATAATGTCAATGAACACATTAATGAACTTTTATTCAGTTAGTACTGGCCACTTATACAACTACCACAAAAAAAAACACTAACGCTTTCAAAAGTTACTCATTTGTTCTTAAAAATAAAATTGTGTTCTAAAAACAAAACAAATATATTATAGTAATATTGTTCTCATATAAAAAGTCATGGACTTCTAAACAGAGAGCTAGTGATGTTTATCTAAAGATCGTTAGATTAACGCGGTCGGTATTCGTAATTAGAGATGTTCTCATGTCAGTCAGTCGGTGCATCAGTGAATGAACCTGTGATTATGTGGTACATTAATACCTTATTATTATTACTATGAGCTTTGTTGACGTAATGGGCCCTTAAAGTTTGAGTACCTATATTAAATAAATTAGTTACAATAACAATTTTAAGTTACCTTTAAATAATCCATTTGAAACGGCATGCCACTACATATACTGGCAAAAAAATCTTAAAACCTGTACATTCGCAAATAAAACAGTGGTAGGTAAGCAACCTTATGATAAATGCAGATTTCGAGGAAAATTTTCGCTAAAGAGATTAACTAAAATACACGAATTAGTCGTTTTATACATAACCCGGTATTTTAAGATGTTTAAAAATCGTTAAACGCATTTTGATGAATCAAAACTTTGCAAGAACAAGTTCGTGCGGCAAAGGCTTAAAAACTGCAACAACAGGCTTAACTACTCCATCGTTATACCATATAAATCCGTTTCTCTCCATTAATCACGAACATCGCTAATTGAATAAACAAGGCTACATTTTAATTCGTCATACATTTGCTATGGACTGCGCAATTCTAATATTTCTTCACTTTGGTTGGGAAGAAATACTAATTGGTAGCGTAGGGCGAGGGTTTCTATGGTGTTTTAATTAACAGCTGTTTACTTCATCGCTCATCGCTTGTTGTGTGGCGTTGCACAACGTCATACTGTTGTGTGTGCATGGGGTCAAGGTTATGTACTCAGGTCATTCTGCTAGCTTTTGTTTTATCCAAGTTGTAGTGTAGACTGCTAAGCTAGAGGCCTTGGGTTCGATTCCCAAATCGACCAAGGTGTTTGAGTTTGTGATTGGGTTTTTCTATGAAATTCTCAGTAGCAGGTCGGAGTTTGGATTTGTGCCCGGTTAGTGGCAATAGGCTTGCCCACTATAACATGGGACCTAAACATATCGGCCAACTGTGGGTTTACATTGGTACACCTCTGCCTAACCCTTCGGGGATATAGGCGTGATGATATGTTATGTTAGTGTAGAATTGAAAAAAATATAATCCAACTCTTCTGTGTACCTCAATTTGAGGTTTGCTAAGCTTAAGGTTTTAAATATCATTATCAAATGTAGTCTAGAGGTGTGAGTGAATTTTGGCTACCTCTATCTTTGTCGAATACATTCTAAAGAGGTTTTAGTAAGTTAGATAATAATTTAAACAAATTAAATTTAGTGTTATTTTTAACGCCGGGAAGTTACGGGTATAACCAATTAGTAATAAGAGAAATTGTTTCCTTGTAATATAAATAAAAATAATATTTGTTTGTTAAAATAAAAGCTCTTACTATCTCTATATCTGCTTGATTAATAGTCTAGTTAGGATATGCTTTCTATTAGAAATTAGGCAAAACAAAAAAAAACAGATCCAAATGTGTTAATAATTAAAAACTCATTTACCGTAACCGGTAATAAATGGAGTAATAAATATTAAAATTCTAGAGCAATTGGTTTGCTGTGACTGAATTAATTTTAATGATATACAATTAAACTAATATAAAGTGTGTTGATGGAGTATTTACACAGTCACGACAGCTTTTCAATGTTTTATTAATTTACTAAGTGTTGATCTGATCAACAAGTTTTACTGTCAATTGAGTCTATAGTAGTAGATATAATTATAGACCTGACCATTTAGCTACAGAACAAAAACATTGGAAAGGTCGCTTAGCTTTATCAAGAGTAAAATCAGGTAAACTACATCATCTTCTATTACAGTTATCTCATTGTCAATCAATGTGTGAAAGATAAAAACTGCTGACGAGTAAATGAGGTAGTTCTAACAAAGTATAAGTCACATTATATCATGTGAAATCTCACACTTGGAACGCTTACCATGAGCTCTTTAATCAGGACTGTTGTTGAGTAAGCGAGACAGCGCTATGCTCAGTGTAGTGCGCCGTCTCGCTTCCACAACCGCAACAGTACTGCTTTAAGAGATCATGGTACGGGTACAGGTAACATAACAATACGTAATCTTAAGAAAAAAGCTGACATAACTGATACAAGTTCAAACGCATGCAATACACGTACAATCCACCACACATATTGTGACCATGATTTACAAAAATCAACCTTATTTTATATGGGATATGGTCGATGATGGTAAGTATAAAGTTGGTAGTTATGTGGGAGGCTGTACAAGAGATGAATGGTTCGTCGTGATTTCTTACACCGTTAAATTCACGTGAGCTCACTTCCTGATGTTACCGTTGATATGTAATCTTAGCGTACATTACTGTTTACTGACTGCCTATACTGTAGAGGCAATAAACCTTTAGAATTAAAGCTTAGGTTAAATTAACTTTTAAATGTATGATGTATGTCATGAGACACGGAAGGCAGTGGTCAGTGACCACTGGTCACTCGTTTTATGTTAATATGTAGAAACATCGGATTAAAAATAACCAGAAATATAGGGTATAATTTAATAGTTATTAAATTACTTATAAACAACGTGCTGCTGACCATAAACTATTTTCATGGTGTTTACATAAAAAAGCAACCAGCACAAAAACTTTAAAACATCCAGGAATGAATTAGGTTTTATCTCCCACAATTCAAAGGGACTTATAGAAAGCGTTCCTTGAAAGAACAGTTCCAACCTTTGATGATGAGGTACAGTGATGGCATAAAGGATGAGGACGCAAATCCATCTATTGAAAATAAAAAAAGAAAATCTAAATAAATAAAAACTACAACTATACAAGTGTACACCCACTACAAACATTTCAACACGCCTCCTTACTAAGTAGATGCACAATTCGAAGCATTCGCATTCCCTGAGAACGTCTAGCCATATCATTATCACGCCGGCAACTGATCGGATTGACTAGCACTAAATAATAGTGCTAAAGCTACACATTTACACCTACTTGCTTTAAATCCTTCCGTGTAACCTATTTGGATAAACTCTTACGTAGAGTCAAGTAGCTGTCTTAACTAGCCTAAAGATTCATAACTAGCAAGTTTATAGGATGAGAATGATGGTATTCCAGGAAAAAGGATCTCTTGCCAGTGTCTTCTGACTTGATGCGAAGGCTGAGAGAAAAATGCTATAAGGAAGACAGGCCTATGCTCATATGCCTACATTCTCAATGAATCAAATAAATGTAAATCACTCACATACTCACATCTAGCTCCAAGAGTTCGCTCGCTTGCTAGGGCGACACGTTTTAGCCACGAAAGGTCTCTCTATACTCTACTTATTACTTTTCTCCATGCTATGCTTAGCCCAGCAAGAGGTAAACGCATGGCTAGTGACAGATAAGCTTACAATTTAATTTACAAGCCGTTTTCTAGTTTATTTGAACGAAGAATATCTATACTTTTCATGCAAGTAATTGATTTGTAAAATGACTGTTTTTTTTCTATCCTTCTCAATTCAAATATAAATTCAATTAATAACCACTCAACAGTTAAAAGTAATAGTTAGTAGTTTAAAAAGTGAAATGAGAAATAGGTAAGTCTTCAACATTATACTACTCTACTTAATCTAAAACAAAGAAATCAACATATTCAAAATCACTTCTAAGGCTTTAATTAAAATCATTGTCATCATTTCAAAAGAACTGAGCGAATAATTAATTTAAACATGATTGTCCATTGTTTGTTCCATTACCTTGTCTTGATTTATTATTTACTTATAACAAAGAAGATTAAAAAGCTTTCTATAACAATGTAGAGTTAGTTCGATCAAGGCTGCACAACTTCTTTTTTTTTTGCCTCATCCACTTTCTTTGCTAGCTTCATTAATTCTGTCATTTCATTAGTAATCACTTCTTGAAATTAATTACTCTTCTTTTTGGCTTATTATTTAAACCGCAAGTTTCATATATCAAGCATTGGATCGTCTCAGTTTGAAAATCAAGTTTCTCTGACTACATCTAAATCGGTAACATCTTGATGCAATTCAAATACCCAACAATAAATTACAGCTTCACTTGAATTTATAGTAAATTCTCCAGTTCAATAATGTTGATCTTTATCGTTAGAAAATACCTTTTATTTGCTACTTTCACATATTCCGCAAACTTGTAATCGTCTGATGCAACAAACACTAACACTTGCTCTTCAGATAGCTTGGAAACACTTGTATGGTAAATTACTATTACTTTTTATTATCCTCCACTGAACCCATTATAACACCCTTTTAAGTAGATAATGATCAATATTGCAAAACTTACAAGAATTTATTCCCTACTTTAGAATTTACAGGCATCTTTCTTGCGGTTCTTGCAACACGTACAATTCTAACATGGTCTGCAGAATTTGTATCGCGGTCCATACATGTCTGGCATTTAATTTGGTATCATCTGCAATAAACAACGTTGGTGAGACAGGTGTTATTATCACCGAAGGATATAATGACAGGACAGCTGAATCTATTTCTGGACCTAAATTCCAACTAACATAAGGTGCTACATATAGGCTTTTTGTGAGACCGAAAATAGACTTAGCAAAGACAAAGGCACGTCAACATTAAAGAATAGTTGGTTCAAAAAAAATAGGGCCACAAAAAAATATGAATAAAACATTTTAGTTTAATTACTTCAGCTTATAACACATACTCATCCTCAATATAAGAGAATTTATGAACTATGAAATGAGTTGAAGATGCTGAATTACTTTTTTTTACAATTGCGTAAAAACGACGACATTTAACGAGCATTTTTAATATTCATTTATTCATTCAAGTTACGGAGCTATTACGAGAAGAATTCGAATTAAGGTCATTCTTAAATACTAGTATCATAAATTTGAAAGTAAGTCTACCTGTCAATTAGGCTATTTGTAGCCTATTCACTGGTAAATGACTAAAAAGATCTAAACAAAATCTCGAAATAAGGCTTAGGAGTTGTAGAGAAGAAAGAGGTTATTTTTTGTCACAGTAACCAATACTATAAAAAAATCATATTGTATACTAGCTACTGGCATTTAGGTTCAATATGGTATGATTTATACCTATGTGCGTAACTAATAACCCTGTATTCGCTATAGAGCAGGCGGATGAAAATAAAAATAATAAAATTGGTTGGAAATCTACGTTTGATGAGTTGTCATAAAATATGTGTGCCTATGTATTATTATATCAAGTTAACGGCAGATCAGACAAAAAGATAAGCTTACAAAATTAAGAGACTAAACTGAGCTTAGTTTGACTTCTAGTAATCTGCAGAAGCAAGCTATATCAGAAGTTAAGGTACGCCAGCTATTAGACCTACCTTAGTCCTCATAGAACCTTTTAATACTTTTTTGGCGATATCGTAAGGACCTTTAGGCCTACTAAGCCCACACAATTAATTCTCCTTCAATTTACATAAGAACATTTACGATTTCTCTGTCACTTATGAACATTTCCATTCACAAACTTTGTAAATAAAAGTTACTGCGAATCCGCCCCAAAATTAATATTTCAATTTCCATAGCTTAGCTATGGGTGTGGCGTCTAGTTTACAAGACCGCAGGCGACAAGGTTATCCACTTGTTCTACGCCTGCGCCGACTAGGTTTTTTCTGATACTACCATCTGTCCTGTTCTATTACTGAGCAGTAATAAAGTAAATTACATAAGAATGCTCGTCAGCTTTAATGTATGTGCGTTTTATGTTTATTCATAAGAATAATATTAATATTCTGCGCAAATTATTGTGGGCAGTAAACCTCCATGTTTTAATATACGTTTGGACTTCGAATAATTAAAAATGTACTATAAAAAAGGAAACTAATGTCTTGAAAATACACACGCAATTTTAAATCAGCACTAAGATTTTTCAGCTTGAAACCTTAGCGACATACCTATTTATTTTGTTCTGAAAACCTAATCGACGATAAAAAATGAAGTGGAGACCTTTCAATTTTTTTTTCTTCATTTTCATTTACCAATACAATTTTTTAAGTGATTGGTATCTTGTGGCTTGAGACAGAAAAGTCTGGAATCAGACGGGGGATACCGTTGCCCAGAAGTGGGATGCTAAAAGGGTTACAAAAAAAGCTGTATTCCTATGTACTCCGAGCTTTATATTTACACATTACTCAAGTGCACTGTCCTAAATTAAAAAAGAACAAATTAAAGATACGAAGCATCTAACTCCTAAACAAATACTCCAACCAAACAAAGTATTAAGAAATCCTACCTGAAACATTATCTCTTGTTCCCATTTTTCTAAATCAAACAAATGCAACTTGATATAACTCTTTCACAATAGTTAGTTGTGTCGCAAAGCGCATCCAATCATGCCATTGTTTGTAACATTATGGGGCCCATACATTTCGAATGTAGTGTTTTTGCTGGCGAAAATGTCATAGATGTACACATAAGTGGCAGTTGTGATGGCACTGCATAATGTTCTGAACACACCTTTGGAAAGGAAACAGTGGAAATTACTCTTACATTTGATTACGAAAGGGACCACATACGCAGAGATAAAATCATAGGCAGTACTATTTGAAGATTCTGTAATAGAAGTACGCGACAGGTAGTAGATAGATTGAGAAATGGAAATCACGTCAATTTACGAAGATAAGTAGCATCCTCAGATCGATGATATTGAAATATTCATGACTTTGATATAAACAATAATATTTATGTTAGATAAATTGCTTTAATATATTAAAAATCTTTAAGTTTTTTTTTTTTATAATTGAGATTGTCCAAAGTTGATGACTTTGAATCTCTAGACTAATCAAAGTACGACACAAATCATGATGTCATAAATGTGTGATTTAATGCAATAGCTATGTATTCATAACCTTAGGTGTGGTAAAGACATAATTGGACTTTACATTAACCACCCGCTGATTCCATATTATCACTTGTATTTCTGAGTTTTTTGAGAATAGATGTATAACAAATCATCTTATCTTGAATAGCATACAGCCTAAGGGCAGCATAAGACTTGGCTAAAATTTTCTTAGGTATTATAATTTAATTTTTATACCCCGCAAATTTTACTAGTTTCACAACGCAAACTTTAAATACATTGATATTTGCAAATCAATTTGCTTCGTGCCTCGATCCAATGACTTGTTATGTTAATTCGTTTAATCTATTGAGGACAACTCGCGATGACTTGAATGGTGAGACTACATTACATACATGACATAAGTGACAAGTTTGGTATTGATAAATCATGGTGGACCACTATTATGAAATGAGACGACAACCATGTAACTTGGGACATGTCATTCACTTATCGTCATCGTGACAACAGAATTTAGAGATTATGTTAGACACAAACTGTATTTTAATAGAGATTATTGGTAAAGTCATTCTAGAAGAGAAACCAGAAAATTTTAGAATAAAGCAAAGGAAAAAGCTGATGTAAGTCTGATAGCAGTTTAAGATATTAGTACTTGACTTGACATTTTTGGTTATCAATTAGAATAAGAATTATGTAAAAATCATAAGGCGCAGACCAGACAGAAGAGACGTAAGACGCAGACGTCTCTTCTATATGTTTTGCGTCGCTTCTATACATTTTGTATGAAAGAGACAAATGTCCGCGCCCCGTCTGCGTCTTACGTCTCTTCTGTCTGGCCTGCGCCTAAATGTCATCTAATCACACTCAAACACGAGGAAGTAATGGAATTAAATAAACATTAAAGATAATTAATTACTGTATTGGATCGGCTGAAGATAGCGGTATTAACCAAGAACGTAATTGTAAATATCCTTCAATAAACCAATTGTACGTTATTTATAATCTAGCTCGCGGCGCTAGCTTTGCACGCTAACATACTTACAGGAATTACGCTCTTACTAGCAATTAAAATAACTATTAAAACAAAAGCTTTCAGTATACACCCACTAAGGTTTAATTTCCTTTGAATATTATTAAAGCTAAAATTTATGTGGAACATAATCTTGTAGATAGCATTCTTGATTGAATATAACACAAAGATTCACATCAGTATGACAACAAACAAATTCTAATTCAGATCCCAATAAATCAAGATGACTAAAATGAAAGTTGTCTAGTCCATTCACAACACACAAAACATTGTTAGCAATTGTTACCTCAAACATATTGAATTCCATACGTAACAAGCACATTAGATATAGATTACATTCTTACATAATGTTGGACAGTTTCCAGTTAATGGGTCCACATCTATCAGTGTTTAGGCTATTGTTAAATGTAGAACTTAAGTTTACTTTTGAAAGCATATCTAAAGGCATTACGTGTATCTAACCTTACTTAATGGAACATAAGTAATAAAACTTTAGTTAAGAATCAGTAAAGTGATACTCATGATTCCGTTAATGATTCCATTATCCTAATGCATGACACTAGACCAACAACAAAGACGTTACAGGTAGTAAGAACAATACGGGAAATTTTAAGTGCAGCACCATACATACGTATAGATAAAGTAGTCCTTGCTGTCCCAGAAGAAAAGCCATTAATAACATATACGACACAACCACTCAAACTTGCCACAAAGGAAAACAAACCCGATAAAGACCGAAACTTGGAACAATAACCGATATCAGTAGCCATCTTAACCCCGTAAGGCTCACATTAAGCCAGCTTTCCTCTCGAGAACTACAGAATTATCTAAAATCGAAGAAGATTAATGGTCAATGCTCACTCGAGCGTACAACGAACGCCTTGTACTAAGATCTTGTCTATACCCGTCAGAATATATCGATTATGATTGCACTACTTCAAGTCTGAGATTTGTAACAGCTGATATGTTCGCCGCTTCATAAAACCCATTATTATCTAGTTTAGAAATTGGAGGTAAACTTCAAATATGATGATATGGAATTAAAGTTTTTGAACAAACAAGATGATGAACATCACTAGTTGTCAAGATCGATTATCTGTAGACATGATAGATGAAACAGATTATATCAATCGATGTTATCAAATCTTATTAAAATATTTGGCAAACTATTGCACAAAAGCCTCTGAAACACTAAGGTACCGTTTAATAAGTCGATATTTAACCTAAATACATTTGAAAGGCGAGTTAAATAAAATGTATTGGCAGCATGACGCAATAAGATTATTCGCAAAAACAATTCAGAGCTTATACAATCGTTGCAAGGTTCTAGTACAGCTGTCAAACTTGGGATCGTGGGCCTATGTCATATAATAGAAGAAACAACAGTAGTACCATTATAACCTTTAAATTAAGATATTTTTTTTTCGTGTGTACTTCCATTGCCTTATTACTAGTGCCATTAAGAAATTAAGTTAAAATTATAAATATAAATATCAGCAGGTTGCAACATCCGTCAATATCATAAAGGGGATTTTATATTCGAGATTATTTATGCTTAATTAAGGCATGGCAACATAAATCGACTTATTCATTTCTTGCCTAATTATAAAATACATTCATTTTTGCTTTATGAGGACACAACTTTCATCGTCCTCCTTAAACTAAATAAGTCATAGATTTATCATCAACTACAGTATTTTTATGACCACCACTAAAGTCATACTATTTAGTATTCATAAACACACTTCTGTTTCTCATAAACCTATATATATTATCTTTAGAATATTTTCTAAAGCTCCTTAAATGTCTATCTTTAATCTTTAGAAATCTTAAAGTGAAGACTGATAATTTTATTAGAGTTCGAAAGTCGTAAAACATTTCAAATATAGTTAGAGATTTCAGAGACATAATTAAACAGCCGGGTGTATTAGTAACATTAAGTCCTTAGCTATTAGTACTAAACGTTTTAAAGGTAACAGTTATGTACTATCCCATTAAAATGGGACGAAGAGACGACGGAAAACGAACGCACTTAGTCTACGTGTTTGAACATAAAAAACTTTACGATCCAAAATATTTGAAATAAATCAAAATATGGAATCAAAACCAAAATAGAACATGTATATTTTACAACTGCCTTTAATAAATAATTTGACAGTGAATGTTACATTACAGATAATAAGGTTAATGTGTAAAAATGATGCTCAAACGTACAGGAAGCGATAAACCTAGTGTTTATTAAAACATCTAATCAAAACGAACCATAAAAGAAAGTAATACAAAAATAGAATCAATTAAGGAATGCGGAAGATATAAAACAGAATATGTTACACGCCGTAACACCAGTTAACACATCACAGACCATAGCTATGGCGCCTATAAATCCTACTTGTGCTCCAGTTATAAATCTTTTAAAGCTTTTTGAAGAAATTCGTCTCAAATGTGCATTATTATTACGTGAGGACCTGACAGGAAACCTGCTTCCGCGACCACACGACCAAACATCTAATTCTGTAGACGACCAAATTGTGTTACGTAATCCAGTATAGCACTAAAATAAATCTGCCTCCAGAGATATTAGTTTGGTCAATAAATAAACAGGAACGTTTTGCTTCGACGTAACAAATGCATCCGATACTAAAATGCTTTCCTGATGTAATTTGATCCGTTGCTATCCAAATTTCCTTCTAACTTGATTGACGTTAACATTCTCTATAATAAATAGCATGTCTCCTGACGAGGTCAAACTATGAAATTCGATTAACCTATTCGTAATGAAACAAACATTCCTTTAGTTTAGATAATTTATGGATGTGACCGCTTCAATTTGATTTTCGATTGCAAAGCCAGTCGCGTTCGACATGTCAGTTATATTAATCATAAATTACATAATGCTGTTTTAATATTGCTAAACATAAGCTAAATAAACGAACACAAGCTACCGATGTCCGAATCGGACCATTAAGAAAGGTTTCGAGTTAAATCAATTACCATTGACCAGTGAAAGACATGTGAATGGTAACTGTCCGTTTTATCTTAAATTGTCTTTCTAGTCGATTAATCATTGGCAGCACACTTTTAGTGACGAAACGTCCTCTGAATTTATCATCGCCAATTAGTACAAACTTCCGCGTCCAAAACAGTTTTTAAACCTGTCAAATAACAGACGCAACTAAAAAAGACAACATCCCGTTTCCTTGATAGAATAAAGTAGAAACGGCTTTATTTTTTTAGCAACCAAATACAGACTTCATAATTATTTGCTTTGATAACATCGCACTCATTTGAATTATTTTACAATATTAATGAATCAAGTGATTCATTTGATACGGTTCACTTATTTGTTATTTTAGCACGTATTATTTTATATTTTTAACTTAACTACAGATTATTCTGAAGTTATTTATTTATTCATGACTAATTAGAAGAAAAAATGTTTAACATCAAAGTTAAGTTATCCTTTCATATTACAAACTTCAGAAGTCTACATAGACACACATAAAAATCGCTTAAAAGCTTCCAATCACGAAATACAAATCTAAAACTTGTATTCTAAACCCAAGACCCGTTTAGCACTCAACAAAATCCAAGTCACCAGATGCATACAGAAATCGCAGTCACAACAAATACTTGAGATAGCTTGGTGCACGCTAACTTTGGCATTCCGATCCGAAAATAACGACACACTTAGCATACAGTGGCAATGACCCGATAAGCAACATTTTGAGCTTTGACACGCATAGAAATGACATTATGGAGCTATTGTTATGTTTTACAAAGTTTCAATGGTTTGGGAATGGTTTGTGTGGTAAAATGGTTGTTGTACACGTATAAGATGGTATTTATGATTGTAAACTATCTAAATAGGCACTCATTCTGAAGAAATTCCTAAATATGGGGCATCGTTAAATCAATACAAACTATCTTACTGTTTAGCACTTACACAAAATAATATAAAGTTGATAATCATTTTTTTTTACTATTTCTGGTACCTACATGCGTATAAAAATTATTTGCGATCGTCTTTTGTTTTTAATTTTTCCTTTCTTTTCGACTTAGTAACTGCAAGGCATCGTGCGGTATTTAAGTAGATATTTTTGGTAATACATTTGTCGCTGAATAAATAAACAGCTCGATTTGATAAAAGTCCTAAAACAGGTCTAGATACCATTTATTTGCATTAAAGCAAGTGTCAACGACCTCTAATATAATATTCTTCATTGCGATAATACTCGTGACAGGAATAAAGAAATGGCGGATGCGTCTCGGTAAGCCAACATGACATAAACTGGTAAAAATTATACTTTAATAACTTCCTTGACGTTTCCTTAATAAGAAACAATATTAGATTATCAGGAAGAAGTGACATCATTAAGATTATTATATCATGATTGCGTCTTCTTTATTAAAGACTAGCATTTCCCGTGACTTTGCTGGCATTAATATATATTTGAACCAAAAACAACTATATGCCACACTTATTATCAAGTAGCATAGCTTTTTCAACATAATATGTATTAATATCTTAATGAATACAATTTTATAATAAGAGGAGTAAATAAAAGATAAAACTTCAAGATGTATCTCCTATAATTATGAACTTTGTCTCTTTTTATTTAGGTTTTAGGGTAGGTTTCATTATGTAACAAGAAATCAAATATTCTACACCTGAGTTCAGATATTTTTTGTCGTAATTTCTACGAAGGTGTAAGTATTTATTATGTAAAAGTTGATATTAGTTCCTATAGCTTATAAAAACTTACCTATATTACGTTGACATCGAGAAACCAGGAAATTTATCAGACATTTTATAGCACATTTTCTGTTTATATTAGATATAGAACCTTTAAAATTTCAAATTAAAATAAATATATTTAAGTTACTATTTAATTGTACATAAAACTTTAATTTCCTTTAGTTTCCTGAAATGGACTTTGGACCCCGCGGGACGTAAATAACTTGTGCCTCGTGTTTAAGGCTGAATATAGTAATAATAAAATAATAATAGGTTAAATATAAAAGCAAAACATTATTAACAAAGATATCAAATACTTATCAGTAAACAAGTAATATCTGCTTACTTAATTACCAAACTCCAATGAACACAAACCACAATAAAAAAAATAACTTTCATTTATCTGTGGTCAGTTTCATTTTTGACAGTTGCGTTTGAAAGTGACAATGCAAACATCTTAATTTGACAGATGGGCATCACAAATTTATATTTTACATTTGTTTATGAGACAAAATCAAGATAGTCAGTATAAGGTCAGTATATATTTAAGTAACTGTTTATTTTGACAGCCGCATTAATAACTTTGTCGAAGATGAATTAAGATCTTAGAGTATACATATGAAACTATAGAGTGAGCCTATCAGAGTTTAAACCGTAAGCACTAGTGTAAACAAGTGTTGTCGTGAATTGTGTACAAAGATGGAGCTTGCCGTTTTCAAAAATCTATCTAAAACACTAATATTATCCTAACAATGTCAAAACCGTCGATCTATTCGTATATAAGTTTTTGCGCGAAAAAGAACTTAAATGAAAAACGAAATGTACTACGTTCAGACTAAAAACTGCTCTCGCTTGGCACAAGGGGAAACTAGCGATAGTAGCAGTCTATGTATACATATAGTACGTCAATGATTAAGATGCTATGATACGGTAAAGTAAGAAAGTTTGTGAATTTAAAGTTCATGTGTGAAGGCTGGATTTCTAGAATTCATTTCAAGAATGTAGATTACTTTCTTAAATTATGATTGCATTTTTAATTAAAACTCATAACTTAGATATCTGTAATTTTGCAACCGTCGTTATAGTAAAGATCATAGTTTAATTAAATTGTTAGACAGGAAAAACATTAGTAAAATAAAAGTAATTGATTTTAATTTCGTCTTATGAGTTTTTGGAAATTAATCGTCCAGATTTTTAAAGTTACTCAACACTTGCCTTAAGCTTATAAACAATAAAATAACATTCATAACATTTACATGACAAACTAAATGCCAACATTCGCTGCCCACAATTACAAAGCCATCAATTTGTCGAACGAACTCATTGAAAGATCACACAATCAATAACTATGATAAATCAATCTGATAATGTTATATAACGTTATAAATGTAGATGATCTTGATATCTAACAGCGAAAGTAACTTCATGGTAGCCCTGGGCAGAATCACGTGCGTCGTGCATATTACTATAATTGTGAGGCACGAAACAATTCATTAGATATTTTATTATTTCCGCCTTCTAATATGAAATCATTTCCTGAGGTATTCAAAGGATAGAAAGTAGAAGTTCTTCTTCAAAGTTTTGCTAACTCATTTTAGGAGAGTAATGCGTTAGGACCTTAAAACGATACGAGATATATCCTGCAAGTTGCGGTACATTTCTGTCTTTGATTGATCTCTTTTAACATCTAAGCCGCGCGGCCCCGCAATGAACCGCAACAAGAGCGAGACCTCTCGCACCGTAGGTGAGTCTTATTCCCATTCATCATCACCGGAATCTTGACTTTGGAAAGGGCAAGTAGAAATATTAGAAATACTACTGTCTGTTTTAAAGTTGAATTCGGACGAAGATAAATGGCTAAGCAAATCCATTAATTATACCTGTATGATAAATATTTTTCTTATCTTTAACAAGTCGGAACGGACATCCGACTATTGAAAATCACAATTATTGGATTGTTGCACTTAACTTCGGCAACTGCTTTAAATTTTGTGAGATTTTGTGACTCTTGTATCTTTCACCTGGTGAATTATCAGGATGCATTATTTGCTACCAAACAGTTTTTATTAATTCGAATATTCCGGTAGCACTAGATGCACATCCGATAGCTTAGCATCAGGAAGCCAGCTAACTAAACGGCGCCAATTAAGTCGTTAGACAGCAATATCGGTAAATCAAGTCACTATTAGTTAGCAATTGATCTAGCACATAACGCTACATCTCGAAAACCTGCATTACACATTGCACACATAAAATAGCAAAGGAAAATAAGCGGTAACTAAGTCAACCAACAGGATGCAATTACTCTTCCACATAATTAATCATGATTATATTTTTTACTGACAAACGTCATTAACATCGCCTAGATGAAAGTTTCATCGACATCTGTCATGTTTGACATTTGAGCGCAGGTGCCGGCGGGTTGAAATGTCACGATCCTGCGCCGGCGCAGCGCCATGCTATTAATATTTATACGCAGCACCAATTATTCATTGCAATGGAACCTTTTCTCCGCATTACAATTTACTTGTGCGACCTAACGGCATGAAAGTTGGCTTCAATGGGACATTGCTGGATGATTGTTTATGTACTTTGTATAATGATCTTTGTACTTATTAAACCCATCGTGAGGTTCCCAACTTTCTTTCTTTGCAATATCTACAAGTGACAATCATGCACCGTACCTATACAGTCAACATCACAAGTACGTTTGTATGCTACCACTGTCTTAATGTAGTACTATGTACTCGTAGGCAGAGTAGGATTATTGAAAGGCATTTTCTACAGTTTAACACAAGTAGTACGTTAAAATTAATCGGGAACTGCAATCAAGCAATAATATTCACGTCACACAACATCCAGCCTACAAATTGACTCATGACTTGGAAATTTAACAAAAGAAAGCCCAAATAACCTAAAATTGAAAACGTTTATCCCTTAAACGTTTAGATAACTATCATATCTGTACAAATCGCAATTTAGCGAGAAAGGCACACATCGCGGCAGTCGTGATCCACCTAAGGCGGCAAACACATTTGACGATAGACGATCGAATCGCAATATAAACCTGTCTGGGAACAAATTAATCGCTCTCGATAAATTATTGCTTAGCTTTACTCTGAGAATAAGTAATACGTAACTAGTGACCGAGTGTAAAGACGAATGTGCGTACTTTAACAATTATATGGTCCAAACTGTTATTACTGGTGCTATGTTTATTGTAAGCAATCATTTCGATGTGAATAAAACTTCACCGCAGGCGCACTTGCATTCCTAACACCACAAATTAAACTGAAACATTACAGAACAAAAACTCAATCGAGAAAGAAAAGAGAATCGTGTATTTGTCGCTATTATAATGCAAGAACCAGATTTCTTATCTTATGATGATGACATTTTGCAAGCAGCATTATCTAATAGACAATACAAAGATACAAACCTGTCGGATATGCTAAATCATAGTGAAACCACGATGGCTGTTGACAACTATGAAATGGCGTGACAATGCTAAAAGCGACGTGTATGATCACGCCCTATCACAATCGCTTTCTCATACGTCTAGATTGGAGTAAAGGACTGGAGCCATTTGTTTGAAATGATTCCATCATTCAGACCAAGCTGTATAAAGATATATAGGGCATTGTTGCTATCGCGAGTGGAATGGAGTAGAACTTTAATAAGACGGACTAGTACCGTAGCCAGCGTGTGTGAAATAAATCAATCAATGGGAAAAGTAAGACAAAATAACAAAATTAAAACTTGATTATTAGGAGGCTTATTCGAAATGAGGTACTTATATTCTTAATAAACAAAATACTGTACCAGTTTATATGCCTATGAAAATATACTTTTTTAGAGCACAATTATAATTCATTTCGAGTATACTCCAAGTCAATGTGTTCAGCCTTTAACAAAGTACAAACAACAGTTTTGTCATATCACTCCCACGTCAGTGTCATTTCTCTGATGAGTTCAGCGGAGAGCAGGCGCGTGATGCTGGGAACACGATTATCGGATAAGCACATACGGTTGGCTCCGCTAATCATTTGCTGATTAGTTGACAGAGAAAACAGTACTAAGATGAAAGGGATATGGAAGATGTTGTTATGATACTTGATAGTTGTAACTAGATTATAGTGCTTTAGAATAATTTCTTAATATGGGAACTATTTTTACATTATGATGATATAATCATCAAGCAAATAAATCAGTCGAAAGGTTTCGTTATTAGGCAACTGAATGAAATGTATCAAAATCCTTAAAAGAAAACTAACTATAATGCAATTTGCTGATGAACCACTAATTTCTAAAACGACGATAACAATTCAAACAATTACAATCAGCTAATACTTGAGTTGCGCAAACACTATTACCCGAAGTACCTTGAACCGATCATTAAACTGTTTATAAGCAATAACTGTCATCTAAACAATAGCACGAACGGCGCTAGTTTCAGATCAATACGAAATCGAAAGTGTTATTTATGGGAACAAACCCTCATATATCGAGGAGTGGAACGCATTTAATGGACTACAATAAACTCCTACGAACATTCATTGTCATTATTACTTCAGTTACGAAAGTCCTTTTGTAGCTTCAAGACACATTACATTACATTCTTACATTTAAGTACAATCTGGTTCACAGTATCTTTAACGAAGTTATTAAGTTCTTTAATAGAATCACCCATGTTATTGAAAATAACTTCTAATGCTTTCGGTAGAATTGTTAATTTATCACCATTCAAGTCTCAAACGTTTAAAGTTTGATTATCGATCGTCTTTTTATTACCATCGATTAAAAATCGATCTTTATTACCTAAAACAAAAAAGCATCATGATTTAAAGCCACCAACGAATTCCAACTTCAAAACGATCTATCACTCAAATCCAAAAAGTTTTGGATTTGATTCATTACACAAAATACTTTGTCCCCTTGACCTACAACTGAAGCATTGGTATTGGGAAAGCACAAAAATGAAGGCTAAACGATTGATGGTACTGTCACTATTCAAACTCCTACTGACTCGTCATCTGCAATCAATCTCGTTGCGAAACAGAAGGTTACAATTACACTGAGACAGATGGCACATGGATAAAAGAATTGAAGCCATACTATGTAACTAATCTCAAAGTAGTGTATGGTTGACAAATACATTGTATAATATAATGACCTGGCTATGGACTAGATATCCATAATCAGTTGATTTCGTAAACTTTTCTAATATCAAATATTAGACAGAAAAAGTCAATTTGATAGAGATGTTACGCAAAAATCTTAATAACGAGATGAAACTGTTTCTTCGTTTCATCTTTACTTTTACATCTGAAAGCACTTAATATGTTCTATGATCAAAGCTTCAATAGAACTTTCTTTACTAAAATAATGTCTTCTTTGATTTCAGTTCAAAACATGGGTATAAATAAGCCACTATCATAAAACACACATTCATAACTCATTTTTAGAATGATTGCTTCTCCATTCAAATTGCACTTTCTGCAGCTTTTACTGGCGTCGGTAACACAATAAATCCGACGTTCTAGTTATAAATCCTCAACAATGTTAAAACGCTTTACAAAATAGACACTAATAAGGCGGCTTTCTCAATATCACTCAATTGGTCACTTGCCAGTCACAGCATTTAAACGAGAAAGTGTCTGCGAGACAAATGATCAGGGCGATAGCTAGCTTAATAAGTCTTAGAAGACAATACGCGTGGGCGAACGAAAGCAAATATTTGATTATATACCCCGTACCTGTTCCATTTCCTTCATCTTATCTACATGATGGATATTTGTGTTAGCTTCCTTATTTGGACACTATTCGACTTGCTCGACACAAATGACGGGTCATTATTTACGAAATTGACCAGGGCTTGTTGTCATATAAGGCGCGCGGCGTTCCAAATTAATTTGATAATATTCCCCTTCACGGACTAACGAGCTTCTCATCAATTGTACCGAGACTTCCATTCAATTCCTGATAGTAAGCCTCGTTAATAATCTTACTCAAAACAACATTATTCATGTGGCCATGCTCACAAATCCTATTAGCATTTCCCTGTCCATTTTGTTTGTAGTCGCGCATACGCGGTAGAAAATATTTGCGATTCAATGCAAGCCAACAAATCCAGTAATAGATTCTGCCACAGCTGAATAAATTGAAGCAATATCAATGGACGCTGGAAAGTCTGAGGAATAAGAAATGTACACGATGTAGGAACAAATTAGAACGGTCTTTAAATAACGTTGGGTTTGTTTGTTTTTCGTTTTCGAGCCACACGGAGTGCGATACTCAAGTTCAACAGGCACTCACCACATGTTAACGCAAGATACATTTATATAGGCTTATGGAAATTCTCCGAACTAAGTTTGACCTCATATGATGATCTTTTTATAAATGCCTAATATTAAATGAACCTACAAAATTATACACATCAATCACAACTAATATCGCATGATGTGTACTTTAAATATGCAGTAAATTTCATTTTGCACCTATTATTTACAAATGTGAAAGAAAATAATCACCTAAAATTAAAAGAAATTTATAATAGTGCGAACAAACATTTCTAAATAAAAGCATGGGAATCAAATTTGAATACTCATATCAGATTTCACATCTTAATCTTGCATTTTAGTGAAACCAAAATGTGTGAGAGAGGCAATCGTTATCAACTCAATTAGAATTCACACACCTTTAAATAACTACCGAAACTGTAACGAAAGCTTAGAATCGTGGCTTGTATAACCTTCAAAGGCTTGATCGAATTAAAGCGTATCCAAACACGGTAGAGTTACCTTCGTCTGTTGCTCGTGAACGATTTCCGACAGCCATTTGCTGCTTTCTCTTGCAAAATTTTGTTTGATGGGAATCAATGGAATTAAATACCATTTTTATGTAAATTTTCCCTTGCTCTTTAACTTCTATGTTACAGTAATGCTTCACATAATGATTGTAGGAAAAAAAAATATGTCCCTTACGGCGATCAGCCCGTGACCTTTACGGCAAAAAGTGAAACACTTAACCTTTCTAATCGGGTCATCGGAATTATATTCATCATCAGATACTTTTCTTCTTACATTAATATTGCCCATTTCTTCTTCTATTATCAATGTATCATTCTTATTTGAGATGGTTTTAACTGAAGCTTTTCACGCTAAGTTTAAAAATACTTCGTCAAATGGACTTGCCGTAGCTTACTGCGCACTATTATTACGTTTATTACAGAGCAAGGGATGACTGGCAACTTAATGCATTCCTTGCAAGAAGATAAAAACAGAATAATTTAACACACGCCAAGTATCGACGTCGAAAGCATTTACAGGGGAGTTCTAAAAATAAATCTGCAATATTAATTTTTATCAGCATTGCTGCACTTAGTTCCACAACACAATATATGTAGGAGGAAACAGAAGGTCAACGCCTAGACAAATTTGAAGTTTTTGGAACACCTAACAATAGCTTCCTACATATTTACCCATTCATCCAATGACAAATGATTACACATAAATGTAAGAAGTACATCAATTTAAAAAGAAACAAAACTAATAGATAGATCATAAATAAACGGATTCCCAGAAGTACATACCTGATAGGGATGTACTGCAATGCTGCTACTGTGGCATCGATAGATGAAAAAGATAATTATTGAAAAAAAATAAAAGAAGCATACGGAGACTGACGAAATAAACCCTCCTATTTTTGACGTCGATTGAAAATATTAAGTTTCAGAAAGCCTTTTGATTCTTATCTGCCCAATAACATCGTAGTTGGCGGGCCATCTACAGAACTACCCAGTCCTGCCTGGAATGCAGCTCAACTAGGCAACATTAGCATAATGTACCATTCATTAATCAGCCGTCCAACCAACTGAACCGTTTCATCGTATTAATTTTATGCTGAATTTGTACTAATCTTATATATAAAAATGAATCGCTAAATGTGTTGGTAAGCGCATAACTCAATAACGCCCGGACCGATTTCGCCAATTCTTTTTTTGTTGTGTTAGTTATTATCAGGAGAAGGTTCTTATGAAAAAAAAAATAGAAAATTGCTCGGTGAAAAAAAAAGTAATCCTGACCTTTGATACGATAGTGATTCATCTGCGCCCTGAATAACATAAAGAGACCGGGAACGGGACATAGGCATTCATGCGGGTGAAACCGCAGGGCTCAGCTAGTGGTCAATAATTTTCAGTTATAAATATGATGTAGTGACGTTTATTTCTTGAATTAACATTGAATCGGTACCTTTATGTTGCAGTTTATACTGGATTTATACTAAGTTATTCTTTTCAGGTCAACATTTTTTGTGATTGCAGTTCCAATACTTTTAACTTTAAATGCCATAACGTGAATCACGCGACATCAACATTAGGATCAGGCTTGTCAATTCTTGTAATATCCTCGTGTATCTTTTTTTGCATATTATGTGTTTCGTTTTATGTACTGCAATCGACACATGTATAAACATCTCTTCTCTATAACGACCTCCGTGGTCGAGTGGCGTACGCACCGGTTTTCAAGATGTCGCGATGTCGCTAGCTCTGAGGTCCCGGGTTCGATCCCCGGACAGGCCAATATAGAAAATAAATTTTCTACATTGTCTCGGGTTTGGGTGTTTGTGGTACTTTCGTTGTTTCTGAATTCCATAACACAAGTGCTTTACAGCTACTTACTTTGGGTTCAGAGCAATTTATGTGATGTTGTCCGCATTTATTTATTATTTATCTCTATAGCCTGATGACGATTCAAAGTAAGCCAAAGGATTCAAAACAAGAAACCTGAATTTCAATGTTTCTCCTCGTGAGAAAAACTAAAGACTAATGTATCTTTTTGCATTACAGACGATCATATCCAGATAATTTCCCGTCCTTCCTTTTTATCATGAATAAGAAGCCAGTCTAACTTGAATGACAACACGCTTTGCAATCCTAAAGGTTTTTGTATGTACTGCGAAATAGGTTTCATTGAAGTTGTATTTACTAAAGAAAAAAGTCTTGTATGAATTGTGCTATTTGAATGTGTTGATTGAGAGGATGTAATTGTTTTTGTAATGTGATGATCGGAAGATCAATAGAATCAATGATAATAAATATAAGTTATTGCATTTTTATAACCTATTACAGAAAACGGTCGCGTCAAATATTGATATCAGGAATCCACTACTGATATCAAAATTTTACAAATCGCTTGGTTATTAAAAATAAATTGTGTATGTCATGGTAATAAAATAAGTTAGTGACGTTATCTACCTACATGTAACTTGAGGTTAAAGCTCATGAGAAAATGATCATGTATAAAAACACACCCGATAAAATAAATAAGAATATCTACACACATCTAGAAAGTAGACAATTTTTCTTTACAGTTCGAGCCGTTTAGACTAAATGGCTATTAGAAAAAGGTACGAACATTTATAAATAAAAAGAGCTTGCATGAGAAAACAGTGTAAATGTTCAGTAGTGGCAATAGATTAGCGAGCGAGTGTCCAAGGTGTTGCTCTCCAAAGCTATTAGCTATGCGACGAGATAAAGCTGACGAAGCACACTAAGTTGCTAGCCCTGCGGCCCTGCGGCTCTGTAGGCGCTAATATCTCTACACTTTTATGTGGTTTCTTGAGTACCTGTGTATTTCTTCGCTTTCATGATCTGAAAAATTGTTTTTATAGTATTTACTTATTGTTAGGACCAACAAAGACACTAAAAAGAGAAAATGTTATTATCTTACTAACATTTATGATTGAACACAAAATTTCGAACAAACGTATTTATAAATAAATAATAGGTTTAGAGATAACAAAAAAAAAAGAAGTGAATTCGTTTTAAATCATGAGATATTTTGAATTTAGTTTGATAAATATTAGAAGAAAAAAGGCACGTTTATAGACACATTACTAGAAATATATTACTGCGTGAATCTAACATTAATGTTTTTCCTGGCCCCAGATACAAATATTTTATTGAATTCTAATACTATTTGCCCAGCTAAGCCCTATAGAATTACAGGCGCTTACACTGCAATGGCGAATAGGAATGCGGGCCAAACACGAGCATTAAATACACATTAGTTACGATCCAGGGAGCAAGTAGAAGCCTCATGATATCAACAGCTGGTATTACAGGCAAATGGAATATCTGGCATTCGTAAGGAAATACAAGGAAATGCGTTAAGTAGATTGTGCAGAGTTATTTATTGTAAATATAGGGATTTTGTAAAGGAATCTCATTTGGATTGGTACGCAGTAAAGAGTTTCTTAGGATAATGATTTTGCGTTTTTAGTATGCATACGCGATAACTTTTCACCCGTCAGGCGAATAAGCAGAGGCCCATATTTAAAATTTCATTTTGGAGAGTATGTACTTAATATATATAATAAATATAAAAATATCTCCCTTTATAAGGGATATTTTTATATAAAATCAACGTTTCCACGTATCGAAGTATACATAATAAACATGTCTCCTGATTTCGAGATACATGCGGTATACGCAAATCATTTACTGACTTATAAAATATATTCAAATGGTTATTTCCCTTCTGCTTCTTAATTTATTTATTTTTCTAGCGTAATGTAGCACAAAAATGCTTATACGTGCCTAAATCTTGTTAATACATGAAACATTTTTCCATTATAATTCCAGCAACCCACCATCTACGCACATAAATTATTACTGCACTAATATCTCAGAATCCAATCCATTACACAGCTTAATTTGATCAGCATCCTGAATTCTGCATTGACGTCAAAGCCACAACGCTCTGCATCAACAAATACGGAGCGCAACGTATTTAGACGTGATTATAAACTATTACGCAATGCAACGTGAACATTATAGTCCACACGTCTCTCGATTATAATGTACGTAAATAAATTATGAACGCTACCGTGTATGAAGCGATAAGATTAACTGAAATACTTGCGTATGAGTTTGTTGTACGTAGATGACATAATCATAATCTGGTAGGTATTTTCAGACTTTTCGTGCCAGTAAGGACTAAAATGTTACAGTATGAGTTTCTAGTCTGGGCAGCGTTAAGTGATAACCAAATAAATAAATAAATGCAAACAACATCACATACTTTGTTCTGAACCCAAAGTAAGTAGCCAAAGCACTTGTGTTATGGAATTCAGATGCAAAGTACCACAAACACAGAGGGATTTTCTACATTGACCCGTCCGGAACTTAAGACCTAGCGACACCTTGAAAGGGGTGCATACTTGACCACGGATGTCGTCATAAATCTGTGCGTCTTCTTATTATCTATTTATTTTTAAAATAATCAATAATATTGTAAGAATCATCACATTCACTTTTTTCCACTACTGCGATACCCCGGTAACATTTACGAAATATGAACCCAACGTATAAAACTGTCAACTTATACGCTTCAACAGAAAACCGTTACACATCGACCAATACATCAGCATCAAGAAACATTTATTAAACTTTCTCGACTTCCACACTTCAATCTTGATAATAGCGGGGTCACAATAATAACAATAAATCCGCTACAGACTAAAGCTATACCCACAAGCAACGAATGACATGCAACATGTTTCAAAACATGTACCGTACCTAAATTATGGTCAACTATTTGTTTTGACAGATGGTTATTCATACTTGATCAGTAAGCGAAATGTTGCGCATCACGTTTCACCACGTCTTAAGTCAATTGTTTGTCAATGCATGATTTTTCGTCGACATGTTGCGTAGTTGCGTGCGATATGGCAACGTTGCGCGGTTTTTTGCTACGTTGTGCGTCACACGTTGCGTTGCGCATCAATTGTTACAGTAACTAAATGTCTTTAATACAATATTGGGCACATAAGATACTTTTCTTCGACGGAAGGCCATAATAACAATCGTCGCCTACTGGAGATGACAGTTGCATAGGATGCAGTCTCACCCACACATGTGCCACTCCAGTTTATAACAGAATAAGCAAGACGTGTAGATGTGACATAATGAATGATGAATTTATGAGGCTACGATAACACATTAATTTCACTGAGTTTTTTTACTCTACAGAATTTCCTTATAAAAAGTTGTATTTAAAACTAGACTATGTACCTACTTATTTCCTGTTACACGTAGTCAAATATGCTAATATTTGACATTCCTTAATGCCAATTTAGATGTTGATCTACATAAATATAAAACCTATTAGCAACTCAAATATTTAGATAACCCACACAATATGTGAAAGATCCCACATATATGAAGAACTTTAGATAAAATTCACTGGAAATGCTGAATATATTTTCGTTTGAAAACAGTATAATGACCTGTCAATCACAACTAACCTAAGTGGTGTCAAAGTTTTCACCTCTAAGAAATATTAACTCTTAACAAGGATAAATATAACACAAGCTAAGCTTGTAACCCTTAGAAAATTCTAATTTTAGTGAAGCATAAACATGCACTAATTGACGCGTTAACTACGCTCATTTAACGGTTTACGTGCAACGGACATTTTATAGCTAGCAACTTTAAGGGCAAATAAAATACTTCAAAGTTTGTAATAGGATAACTTTTCTTTTAAGTAAAGTTCGCTTTTAGATACTTCACTGGAAAGCTGCATAAGTAACACGTAAAGAAATATGGTTGGACCCAAATATAGTGCCATATTTTTATTTAAAAGTTCTCAGAAAATATTCACCCATACATAGAATCCCTTACTTAAAATGTCATACATAACTATTAAGTACCCAATTTCTTTTCATATAAAATTCCCCATAAAAAAAACAAAAGAAAGTCCACCAAACAATCAAACAATGCCACATTGCTTCATATTTAAGCTATCAGTCCTAAATCTCACCGTATTCAGACGATAGATGTTGCCCATCTGTTGTCATAATCATCTTTCACGCTGTTGGGCACAGTTACATCATAATCGGACACCTACGGGCTTTAGACCATCCATATTCATTCCCCGTTTGGATAACCGGTAGTCAACATAATTGCCCTTTGTATACACGAATAACAGTCATAAAGTCACTACTCTATTATGAAAACGTCAGATTTAGAACTGTAATAAATCATTCTGGATTTATGGTACAAATTGTGATTAATTTGAATTGTTGATATGTTAATTCATTTATTACTGGTAGGTAGTTAATTTAGTGGAAAACTATTGCTTTGCATACTTGATTATTTACGCATTTAGTTCAAATTCCTTAATGTAAGGTCTTTGCTATCAAATCTAACTTTATATGCGCGAAATTACAATCAACCTATGTCTTAGAATCTAAAATGATCATCCTACCTCATTAATACAATAGATTTAAACATCGGTAAGTTCAAAACACTTAAAATACACTACGCTTATTGATCTGTGACTGCGAGTAGCGAGTACCAACTAGTTTGTTATTCTACGCATAATCTGTCTTTACGCGGAGCGTTTTGAATTTCATCTTTATTAGGAACAGGGTCGGTGAACCGCCTCAAATAGCCTACAAGGCCAACAGTATTGTCCTCTTAGCAACCAATTGCTCGCCTCTTAATTCTTAACTTTAATTCACAGATAGCCATAAAATAATTTAATCTGTGCACGTTCGATGATCGAAAAATGGCGGGGTATCGATGTTGAAACTAATTTACAATCACATGGTATTCAAAACGTTTATCATTCTAAATTCAAATTTGTACATTGTTTTTTGTTCTGCTTCTGTTTTTTTTTTTGAAAAACAAAAGAGGTTTTAGTTACTAGTGTCATTTTAATTTAACAAGAAATTAAGGGCCAAGTTGCCTTAAAGAATTGATGAGCGTTTAGTTAAGAACATCTGCACGATATATTTCGAAAGACCTATTTTTATCGCCATTAAGTCTAAAATGCTCACATAGCGGGCAGTTTTAGCACATACAAACCAGAACTTTAAAAGCTTTTCTGTGTTAGTGACGCGGAAAGTAGGGTTTTTACTTTACTTTAGAAGTTTTGAAGTTTAACGATCACAAATAAATCATCTTTATCCAAGTTTTATAGAAAAGTTATTGTTCTCTCCTTTCGATATTATTTAGATACTATTAGGACTTTGTTGTACAAATAGCTTTATACAGCCCACGGATTAAAAGACAATCATCCAATTCTGATTCCCACTAGCGATTCATTTAACACTATAATCGCTATAATAATAGGAAAGTGTATCTGAGGTAACGTTGGCTGTGGACCGTAAAATGAGGCCTGATGAGGCCAACCGCAGGCCCGGTGAACCATGGCCCCGGCCCTCGTGGCCTGAGATCACATCATTGTTCCTTTAGGGTTGACGTTTATGGGAATGTTTTGAATCTAAATATCTGCTTGTGATACAGTAGATAACAAGAACAAGGGCCTCGTAAACGGTGATACTGTAGAAAGTTGTCGGTTCAATTGAATCACTCAAATTATAATCGCTTAGTGAATGCAATTGTAATGAGTTACTAGACAAGCTTGGTATCATTTACTTTACATGTGTTTGAGTATTATATCGAATTAGTTTTTAAGATAATTTGTTTTTAACATACCTAGACAGATGAATCCATTTTACATGATTAAGGACTGCCTGGGTACCTGAAACAGAAAAAAAACATTAGTACACTTAATAAATAAACATAAGTAACATAAATATAGCAAATTTTTATATAAACATAATTAAAATATAGCTAAAGGAAAATTAAGCCGAAATATTCAAACAACTTTTGAAAATATCTTACATAATAAGTTAGAAAAATAACGGCCGCACAATAAACCAAACGAAATATCCCATAAGGTGTAGAATTTACCGCCATTTTCAATCTAATATAAGAGATGACCGAAGCGCTGGCTTCTTGCCAGATGCTAGGATATTTTAGGACATCCCTTTTAAGTGTTTTATTAATTTGCTCTAAGGTTATTCTAAGCAGACGTACTACGAGAATACCAGTACCAAACACCGACAAACTAATCAAAACAAACGTCTTGTTTGATCTTCATTGCCGTGTTATTATGACTGGAGAGAAGTTTACACTTTGAAATGCAGCAATGTATTCAAAACAATGTCTTAAGTACATGTCGAAATGTTTAGGTGTAGTGTGCTGAGGATGACGAGTAGCTGTGTCGTCAGTCATCGAATATAGCAGGATGTAAATAAACTAATGGAATTCAACTATAACTGCACGCATAAATTATAATGGAGTGGAGCTGCTAAGTAATAATTGAAGTTCAATCATCAGTTAGTAGGCAAACTCCATAAATCTTCAACCCTAATCACATAACCAAAAATAACAAATGTTATAATCACCGAGCATGTTAATTGATGCTTATAAAATAAAATATGGCAGAAGTTGACTCCTTTTAAGTCATAGAAATTGTCGTTCATATATCAAACACATTTTATTTTTCTTTTGGGTTCTTTTAGTTATTTTCGTCCAGGAACTTCCTTATACATCTAGGTTAAATAATTAATGAATGCTGATATTTGGAAATGAAAATAAAAATATAAATTATATTATCCGTAGTCTTTGACAAAAATCGATTAGAAAAGATCTCTATATATAGATTCCTTCTTCATACTTTACTTGTTTCTTCTGAAGGGACAATACTAAAGCATTAGCAATTAATATAAATTATCTTTTTATTTGTTCAAATATATCCGATTGTACAAAATCAACGCTAATACCTAATTTCTATTCCAACCCGTTGATAGTAAAAGTAGCAATAGGTCTAATAAAAGTGAACGCAACAAGTTAACACTAGAGATCGTGATATGTCCGCCGTTACCATGGGAACTGGTCTAATTACTGTCATAGATAGCAAGGGTTGGGCTTTACGACAGCGAGACACTGCATTCATAAATGAATAACAAGTACTACAAAATAGTAAGTATGAGCCAAGTTTTCCATGAAAACACAAGCTTGTATTTCGATGAAAAACCTGGCTATAACAAATCCTAGATAGTCACCTAACTGGTTCAAGCTTTTTACCTTCAATCATTTTTGATTCAAATCAGAGGTGTCAAACAAACTTTTAATTGTATCTAACGATTGTGAAACACCTAAAACTTTGAGTTATATTTTTAGGTATTTAATTTTTGTTTTTTTGCCAAAGTTATCTCTTTCGAATATACTCGGAGAACTCTTGTTTGTTTGCCAGCCCTACCTTGCACAATAGATGGCCTGCTTAGTTACTTGAGATAACAGTCTTTCAATCATTCCTATTCTTGAGTCAAACGTAAGTCAAATGGCAAATATCAGAAATTGAGTCCGATCGTTGCACAAATTCATACATAGGTAATTAATTGAAATACGAACAGTGCAGTTCGGCGCTTATCAGCCCTTAACTATCTACTACCAAACATAAAGTTCTCAAAGGCGGATATTAAAATTAACAAAGTACAGAGCCTAACAGCAATAATCACCAATAACTCTTGACAGACAAATTGAGGATCGGAAAAATTTATCACCAACCACTTATCAAGGTCTTGACGCTTTAATTACCATTTAACAACACCCAGAAGCAGTAAAGACCACCATTGGTAAAATTACCATACAAAGAGGTTTAAACCCATTGCAGTTACCCTGCAAGCAGCAGGTTATGCAATAACTAACCAGTGTCATTTAACACCTCCAGATTCACTTGGGCTTTTTAATTCTACAAGTATGAAAATCAAGCCAAAATAGACCTTATATCAATGAGCTTTGAGAGATTTGAGACAGGTACTTGCTTCCATTTCTTCCGTTACAATACATGAGGAAACGGGTTATCAATTCACCATTCATATTACACCTCGTTATGTACCGTAAGTGCTGTGAATGGTAACTTTAAGAGTACCAGTTTGATCCCAACTGGGTGGAAAAAAATATAGGGTTCTGAAGATGAGCAGTTATGATCAATAATTATGATTTACCAGTTTCTGTTTGTTACCAAATAGGCTTCCTAGGGTTTATGAGGTTGGCCTAAAGGCATGTTAGTAATATAACTGCGACGTGTTTGAAAATTCAATCTACCGGCCCAATAAGGGACATAGCTAATGTGTATGAGTCACATAACATATCATCACGCCTGTATCCCCGAAGGGGTAGGCAGAGGTGTACCAATGTACACCCACAGTTCGCCGATATGTTTAGGTCCCATGTAATAGGGGGCGAGCCTATTGCCACTGATGAGTCAAATAACATAAATATACAAAACATCATTCAGTACTTAAGTTTATATTCCCAAGTATGAAGTTTTTCGCCTTTATTCTCACATACATCAGAAATAAGTATTACCCTTTCAACGTGAGTTCCATACTTTCCAAAGTAATAAATACCAATGAACCATTTATCACGCGAAAACCGTCAACATCAAAATTCCACTGCGCCCAGGCATTAAATGACACAGTATTCAACTCGGTTGAGTAAACCCACCGATAATCGTCGTATCTACCTCGGTAAGGCGGTTGTAAAGCGACACAGCTGTGCTAATTAAAGCAAGCAATTAACGCTCTAAGTACGAATTAATTTGATCACGCTTAACTAGTGATTGTGTAAACAATATTACGAAGCGTGGTTGTCTTTTGTTAATTACCATAGATAACAAGCTGTTTCGTAATAGATGATATTATTATCACCAAAGGTACTGTCAGGATGAGCTTGTTTTTGGACGGAAACCAAAAAATCATCTAAGAGGCGAAAAATCTTACCAAACAGATTTATATAATCTTCGCGGATAACTAAGTCAGCTTTCCAAAGTCTTATGAAGAATAAATTTTTCAAAAACTTCTGTTTTTTTTTTTAAATAAAACGTCTCCTTAAACCTTTATGGTGTATATCGTGTAAGTGGCTTTCATCGTTTAAAGTTTAACAAATTAGGTTAATTGACCCGTATTCCTAAACAAGATAGGCAACTAATTATAAAGCTATGGTATTTCCTAACTCTCTAGCACATTATGCACGGTGCAGTCACAATGAGGTTATTATCTGAAGGTAAATAACAATAGTATCGAAGTAAACCATCGTCTGAACATAACTTATCGCTGGATTCCAACAAAGATGGATTCCGATCGCGACTGGTAGTGGACAAAATTATTTATAAGGTAACGGAACAATAATGGAAGAAATTATCAAGATCCTCTTTTCAAATACTACATAGTTTCTTATGTGAGATTCAAACAAAGGATAATAATATAATAACGTAGGCAAAGTTCCACAAGAGAGCGTTAAACAGATAGAATATTCAGCAGACTAATTGGTTAGTCATTAGGCAAACGGGCGGTCAGTTTCCATTTCGTTTAAAACAAGTCATATAGATCAAACTCAAAAACAAAAGCATGTCTACAAAGAAAAACTGAAAAGTTAAACTATTAGGAAAAGTTGCCATAAATGCTGTGGCAAGCAGACGCTCAAAAGGTGTATTTCGACTACAATGTATTTTCCACTTTTCGTCAGTTACAAAACTCTTAGAACAAATAAAGATATGAATGACTACTTAGATAACTATTATACTACGATAGTACTTAACGTCCTTGACAGGCAACTGTATCCACAAAGTCTTTTATCTAGGGCACATGTTACTGCCACAATGTACAGTATTAGGCCACACATGTAATGGACGCTTTCTACTTAATCGTCCACCCGTCCGATCCAACCACGTTTAATAAGAAAATCACTTAGCCTTCACTTAGAACTCTCAGAACAAACCTAATTGGTATTTGAGATATATAAATTGATGCAGATGTTTATACAAGTTAATTATTTTAATTCCAGTTTGATCTCATCGGGCTTTGCTTCGATCGACAGATAGACTTAACCTTTCAATTAGCCTATGGAAAGTCGCAAGTAGTGTGGATTTGTGGCCACTAAAGCGGTGTACTGAAATATTTTTAAGTGAACGAGGTGACAAATATAATATGTCAATAATATATCCTTTTAAGGTAAATACGTCATAACAACTAACAAGTTTGTTTTATCTACGAAAGCTTTCAAGATTGTCAGCCATTCAATCCACGGCTTATCCCGTTCTGCGATTGTAAAGTTTTAAGTGCTGATGACAGGTATTATCTCAAGTGGCTATAACGCAGGTACCTCTTGACCCTGCACTCTGCAGCCATGTGTTCACAACTCTTTAACCTGATCTGCTTATTATTTTTGTCACTGACGTAAATGGGTTACCCTTTTAGAGGCATTTCGACTATATCATTGAAGTTTACCGTTAACTGTAAAATAGAATAAGAGTTTATTGCTAATACGAGTGGAAGTGAGTTTTCTTGGATAAATTGTGTTAATGACCAAATAACCCAGTCAAGTCGAACATGTATAAAATGTGAGGGCTTCTCATAAACAGCTTTATTATTCAAAACCTGCTACAAGGGGCCCATGCATCCAGCTATTGAGGTCACACGACATGATGATATATGGTAAGCCGCAGATAACAGGAAATGTTCCACTGAACACTAAGAGGTTATGGGAGGAAATGCGTAACAAATCGCTGATCAGATAGCGATGCTTGGATGTCGAGTCGGGGTTAAATCGAGACAAATTAAGTGTCGATACTTAAATGATGATGCACTGAAAGCAGGAAGGCAATACGATGACGAGGTTTGTACATTATCTTTATTATTACTTACATAACGTTAGAGTATGTTATTAGACGTAAGCTTGGGTAAACAATGTATTGCATTACCTGCCTATCGATGACCACCAATTTCCCTCAAGGCACTGCATTATAACCGTACATTGCACCAATAATATGCAATCAAGAAATATTTCAATTGCTCCGCTCCATTTCCGCAAGTGTTAACGCTAATACTAGCCATCTGTTAGTGTTCATTGCCAAGGTCTAATTCGCTGATACTAGAGTAAAGTTGACACAGAATTTTACTTCCCTTTGGCTATCGGTCAGTGTGAAAATCAAGCAAATCGCCCAGAGCCTAAGTCACGAAGCAATCTTACATTTACTTACACAGAAATCGAAATAATTCACTCCATGCCAGAAATAAATGAAACATTCTGAAGTGTAATCCAACTTCTTACATGTATAGAAAACATAAATAAATGGGATATTGCATTGGAACCTAGCTCTAGCTGGGACGGCGAAGGAAAAAGACAAATGAGTTTCATTTGATCGGTTCCTAGCATGAAACTAATACAAAATTGTGTATAGAACTCAAACACAAATAACTCAAAATATTTATGTGAACTTTTATTTCCCATCGACAAACGAACAAGCACTATTAATATATTTTTTTATTATTTATTTAAAAACACTTACAACTACCTTTACAGGAATCTAATCCCAATGCGATAGAGTAGACATCAATTTTACTGCGGATAATAATGAACAATCGTCCAATGTAACTCAGAAAAGCTCTCCCAATGATCACTTATCTTCCTGTTTCAGTAAGTTTTATCATAGACGAAAATATTGATACGAAATCTACCAATATGATTTCTCAAACAACAACAGTGACCGAAGTCCTTAGATATAAACAGCTAATGTAGGTTGCAATTCTCGTGACTCTATATTACCCCGTTGACCTTTTGTATTAAACCCATTTCTAATACAAGCTCCGTTCAGCTATAAAATTATCAAACACATTCTAGTGTACGGGAATATTTATAAGATAATAATAGTTTGAAGTGTGACACATTATTCTCGTGTCGTTATTATCACGTCATAACTGTAGCCCTTTGCATAGACAAGTATGCTGTAAAATGGCAATTCTGTTTTGACATAAAACCGTTATACGACAAATGGAAATGATTTTGCCTTGTAAATGTTCTTTTACTACTATGTCTCTTCTCTGTACCTACGTATGTACAAAATAGTAATCTCACTAAGCATTTACTCACCTACACGATATAGACCTACCTTTGGCTTTATGAAAAAAAGTTTTTGAAATCACATGCCATTATTTTCACAAGTGCGTACATCTATTGGTTCCTAAAGACCCTTTCAAGTAACTGAATATGCTTTAAAAACTATCTGGCTAAAGGCCTTAAGTTCCTCGCTAAAAGTCAGGTGAAGCATTCAAAGTCTGCGCTCAGGCTAACTGCAAATAACTCTATCAAAAAAAAAGCCGTATAAACTAGCAAAATACAATCGAAACACCGATAAAAGTACCTGTATCAGAATTCAAAGGGCATCGAAAAAAAACAGCTACCAGCAAATTCGAAATACAACACACCGTTTAATTTCCCAAGATGGCCGCAGAACTAAAGGGCTTTTACATCGACAACGGACCATACCAGATAACTGTACAGCATATTGACCATAACCTTTAATAAGCCCCAATACCCGCGAACCGTGTAGTTTCCACACTTAATTCGAGTTGAGAAATAACCATTACAAAAAGCTGGTTTACTTCCAATACATACTTCCTAGGTCGATGAAAATTATATAGGTACCTACCTGGCCCATGGTAGTATGCAATGGAGTTTCACCTCACTTATTTCGGTCGTCACTCATATATACGAACTTTGTGCCCATATGTCTGTAATTTACATGTTGTTTATCTACGGTATTAAGCCTTTGACCACCGCCTGTCCTCTGTTGTTCTCCTCATAATTGATTTGCCGTGGTGCCCAGGTTAAGCGTTTTTTTTGTCGAGATCTTATATTTGGCCTACTACTAAGGTCACCCCCTGCGGAGTTCGGACCTCGACTTAGTTCGTTGCTAACAATCTTAATAAGGCAAAACAGCAAGGGATGGCTGGATCTAAGTTTTAATTATTTAGGGACATATTTTTATTGCTAGTTTGGCCGGCTCGGGCCAGCTTCTTCTAGGGACGGGGGGCACGGTTAGGCGTTCGTCCCTACTTATGCAAAGAACATATTTTCCGCATTTTTATTTTTTGGAATTATGATACAGCATCATCATACAATTATCACTATTTTAATGTGTTGTGGTAAACCTAACCTTAACTTACAATGCTGCTGAAACCTACTCAGTCGCATCATAACATTTTACTACACACTTTATAGATTATTAAAAAGCATAAACGTCAGAATTTAATCTATTACCTCTCTCTTCCTATCATAACATGTCTACAATTCTATGGGAACGACAACTTTTTACGTCCCTTCTAATAACATAAATAACTGCACTTTTAAAGTTGTTTGAAACTGCATCATAAACGTAGAAACAGAGCAGTGTGCCACATTGACTTTCATGTCGGGTACGTAGGTGAAAAACATCAATAAAACTCTATTGCTTGCTAACTGTACAAAATGAAAATATAATTCATCAATCCATAATAAATTCCCGCATAATTTTCAAATATATGAGTATTAGTTTCATAGCCCAACATAAATTGAAAGTAAATACCGACAATTAGCATGAGAATCGAGAACTAACTGTTGGGCCGAATACATAATTCAGCAGTACCTTTGAAGTTTAAAAGTTATTGCATGAAACCGTAAGCCTAGACAAATTCAATTTCCGAAGACAAGTATACCGTTATCCATGGTGGTCTTTCGACGTGCCTCCATTATTATTTTACACATGAGATACCTCATTAATAAAACTACGAATAACATGGTCAATGCATGTTTAACGATATCTCGTTTAGATGTAGATAGATAGCTTACTGATATATTCAGCGCGGTAACTTACCTGCTTGGAAGCTCAAATAGATATGTAGTGGCGTAACGTCTTGCTTACGACACTCATGGGAAAAGTGAGGGTACAATACTAATGGCTCTTTCAGGCACTTATTCTTCCCTAACTGGGTTACTATTATTCTCAATTGACATTTACTACTGACCCAGAAAAACGAGCCATAAATTCAATATTTCTCATCTCCCACTGCAACTTTGGTAGCAATAATAAATTCTAATAAATATTGATTGAATAAATTGCCATAAAGAAGGAAACAATACGTAAGTGCTTCGGTTACGGTAAATATTCTGACGTAACGCGTATCCGGTGGTAATGTTACATGATGTGTCGAATTGCGAATCGAAGCCTGTGATTTGTTTGAAATTTTGAATGAAAATATTTCTTACACGGTTCCATGTCATGGGTTTAAGAAATAATTTTGCCTTTATGTTACATCTGTAGAAATCAGAAGATGCACTTTTGGCAACGATATTTTGTGGTTTCCTCCGTAAAAACTGTATTTAAAACCAGCACACTCCCGTAATAAATATGTTTGCATATTAAATAACGTTATGTTAAAAACAACGGCATTGTTTAGTATTCCAAATACTCACATTCAATGTCATTCTGGCTCGAACAAACGGTTATAAAACAAACGTTATTCCAGAAACACAAATGCTGAGGTTTGGCGGGAAAGCGCAGCCGCCATATTGCAACGACGAAAACAATAAAGCGAAACGTCATTTACATTAGAACTACCGTTTTATAAGACCTTTTGTGGTCTGCTTGAGGCATAAGAACCGTTTTGTAGGATACAAATCTTGTTATAGATTGCTTGATAGCTGCGGAATATTCATCATTAGGTTCCCAATCAAGAACCGTAGAGTCGTTACTATATGGCCTTTTTAGGTTTGAAAAAGATATCCAAGATGCAGAAATATATATGAACTTTTCATATTCAATACGTGTTAAAAATAAAGAAGATACTTCCCAAATTTTTTGTTTCCATTGCCTAGAAACCTACTTCATAAAAGAAGCCGCAGAAAAGACGTCCCTTTACAGTTCAATTGTGAAACATTCTTTCATTACAAACGTTCTTTGAACATCTGTTTTCGTCTAACGTAAATTTAGCGATAGCTTTACGATCCAAAAGAGGGCAACATCAAACAGGCTTAATTGTTTTTCAGTTCTGAACTCCAACCTCAAACAGCTGTGTCAACAAACTACGTAAAACTGCCTATAGGACATTTTTCCTATACAATTTACACAAAGTACCTTACACATGAAATATGTCAAATTTTAAGATTCAAAGAAAACTTGCATACCGAATGCTATTGTCTTTTCGTGACATACTTCAGCTTTTTTAAACAAGTATATACCTTACTATACAATATTTGCAGGTTGTTTTGTCAAAAAGAACCGTAATTACAAACCCGAAAAGGATTTCAAATAGGTACCTCTTTACTATTTAAAATACTTTACACAAGGTCTAAATAAACATATAGTTTTTCGTAAGAGATTACAAAAAGCTAAAATAAAAATTTATTTCTTTACTCAATATATTTGCTTAAATGTTGTATTATTTCTAATCCAAATACGATCATCAAAGAAAAACCAAAAGCTATAAAAAAGAACAATGTAATCGCCTCACGTAAAAAACACGTCTCAATTCCAAAAATTGTTATTGCCGCCACAAATGACGTCCTTTATGGACAAACAGGGACAAAAACAACCCCTCAAGATCTAGCCAGCGATAATACAACGAAGGTTTAACATGTTATTGAATAATATAGCCAACAATGCGGGCGTTGACACCAACAAAAGCATAAATATGTAGGAAAAGTATCCAAAGCTGTATAAAAATCGTAAAGACAAAAAAGTTAAGAGCTCGTATCGTAATTTCAGACACCTACTTGGTTCTATATCTAAACACTAGGTCAGTGTCGTAAAAGACTAGGGGTTAACTCGATAGTAAATGATCCGTTATGTCTCAGATTTACTCATATGGTTAACCCATTTTAAGAATATCTTGAATTTAATCATGAATTGAAAGAACGTATCTTGAATATCCGTCACATTGCTAAACTAAAGATTATTTCAATTCAAAACCTCAAACACAGGGTCCAGGTCTTATAATAAGATCACAAATTAATAGTTTTCGAGAAGTTCCACTATGAAGATTTTATTAACTACCTTCACTCCCGTAAATAATCTCCATATCTTTATGCATTTAAGTAAACTCCAAATAAATTTAACACACGCAAGTCACACATCCACCTATTAATTAATTTAATAATCCAAGCTTATACGATTTCTGACATTAAAAAATGACGAATATAACAAAGTTCTTCGAAGGGCATTACATTCCTAATTATGTTTCAAGTATTTTTTCTCAAGTCACGATTTGTGGGAACCATTCGTTTTTTCGGGTCATCATAATGACATCTAATGATTACCTGTCCCTATACGAATTCTTCCGGACTCTTCTGGTGCACGTAATGAACTATATTATGAACCAAAGCCATTAGTTTTACTTTTTATTTGACTATGAAAACAGGTTCAGGCCGATCCTTAAATTCCCACTGCTATGAGGAACAAATTGTACATAAGCGTCTCTTTTGGCGAGGGGAAAGCATGTCGTTGGAGGTGATGACCTCTTGGACCCGCCTTTCAATAGGTTAGCCACCTAACATGGGAGTGATAGGTATTTCAATGGACAGTGAAATGTCGACACACAACTTGAGAAACGGAAAGCCTAACCTAACACCAAAAAAAGGTAGACAATTAAAATCCTGATGATGTGTAAATGAGTTCCCATATTCCATTTAACGGTCACCTTTGTAACTTTATTATTTTATTTAAATTACGTATCATGTATGTTCTGAATATTGTATTGTTGGAATTCTTGCTGGTTCTCACACTGCGACTGGAATGTGTTAAGTTGTTAGGCGGCTCAATCAGCTATTCAACCAGCGCAAGGTAAGAAGTAAGATACTTAGCTTAAATCGTGGCTTGATTATTGTACCTATATGGTTAATTATTTGCAAAAAGCCATGTATACGAGTTTAGTAGTAATAAATATCTATAAGTCAAATTAATTAGCAGCAATGTTTAGCGACATCGCCGTCTTCATATCAGTATTCCGCCCACGCAAGCACATTAAAAAAAAATGCGTGCACCGCGCGCAAGCGTAATAGTTCATTTAAAAGTATAAAGTCCACATTTGATCCGACACTCGTTAGCAGTGGTGAGTTAATAGCAGGTTGTCGTGAGCCCATAGTTACGGTTTGATTAAAAATTAAACCATTATCGATGATTATGTAACACACGCCTTCCCGACGCCTTTACTTTCTACTAAAAGCACGACACTGTATTGTATTTGATAGTAACGGGGATTTCCCATACAAGGATACAATGATCTAACTCTAAGTGATACTAATGTATTGTATTTATTCAAAATGGAACCATTGTGTTCAAAGGAGTCTGAATATGATTAATATCTGTTGGAAATTGCTATTTAAGTCTGGGTTATGCTGAATGTCTGGTAGCTTTTGTAGATAAATACATCATGTTGCAAACTAACGAATGCATTTTGGATTCAAAGCGAAATTCGAATGGTGTGTGACCGAAACAAATGACTGCAAATATTAGAGATTACTGTCAAAGGTATTGACATTTGGGCGTGTATAGCTACCGATGGTCATTATTCCGATAATGTATACAAACGGAACGAGAGAACATTCCACTTTCGCCGTCATTCCCTGCTCCCTGTTGCTTTCTTCTGTCAATCTCCATGGTTACACTTAATTGGTACAATATCGAAACATACGGTAATGATGTTTGTGTTGGGCTCCATTCGATTTCGAAATCATTATCTGTTGATTCTTATCTTGGTTTTACGAGTGTGTTTTTTTTTTCGTTTTATTACATTTGATTTAATAGCAATGGCTTGATGTCTCATTTAGTTTTGGTCGTACATATAATTATGTAGCTGACAGTATAAAACACGAAACAATAAACGCGATATATTGTGATAAATTATAATTTGATGACCACCTAAATGTTAATTGTGTAAATTAGAAAAGAGACAGCTTCCTCCTTTTTTGAAGTCGGTTAAAAGAGGCAGCTTATCTGTTGTTTAGACATAACATCAATACTCGTTATAACTCCTTGCCCCACTCATGACAGTTTACATAAAGTATTATTTTTAAACACGAGTACCTTGATCTGTAAATGCCCAGCTGGGCTGACTCCCGCGGAGACAGGCATCATACATAGAAACTTATAAACTGACATTCAATCATTTAAATTCTTGCTTTCTTGCAAAAGTTCTAAGTCATTTGGTCAGGAGATCTTGACGTAATCGTGGGGAGAAGCTTTTAGTAGTTTTAATGATGAAAAGTCCTTTATATTTTTTTCAAAAGTCCACCTACTTTTATTGAAATTTGGAGCTAATGAGATGTTAATGAAGTTCAAAAGCTTTTTTTTTCTCTATTGCTTTTCCTCAGTCAAGTATTTGATTACGACACCAGACATTAAAAGGAATAGACATTTCCATAAGACAACATAATATTTTTATAGATAAACACATAAAAATACAAACAATACAGTATCATCATTATTTACAGTCCGTTCATTTTCAATCAGAAAAAGATAGGAGAGTTTCATTACTGCGAATAAAATAATGAATGCTCTTGAAAAAGCTGAACACGTGTTACATTTCACATCAACCATAATTTGTATCGATTTTTCAATTGCGTCCTTGACAGAAACAAGTTCTGCATAAAGTATGAAGTTCGTTGCAGTAAAAGCGGCCTTTGGCGCAAGAAATTCTTTATTCATGGAGTAAATACGGGAATACTGCAAGTCTGCAACATGTAGAATATTTTAGTACTTATACTAAGGTCAGGGCTATTGTTTGTATACCGCATAGCCGCAATACTTGTGTCGGCTTTCTGTTTGTCATATGAGTTTGCTTAGACTGCGCCAATCTGTATGTCTACGACAGTTTGATGTTTTCTGTACTCGTCTACTTATACCACTGATTCAGTGGTACTGCCTGATAGCTATATTTTCAATTTGAAAACATTTTACCAGTTCTATGCATTAAAGTAATTTATGTTACGGTCAATTCACGTATTTTTTTGCGGCACATTCTAAACTCTAATGGCATCCCCAAATCCCCCCTCCCCCACATCCCCAATAGCATAAATACTTTTAAAGTTAAACGAAGCTAACTACATAGTTACGCTCGTGAAGCATAACACGTATCTGACGTATCTAATAAACTCAAAAACGAAGCCATATAACAATCAGTAAATGATAAGTGTACCACAGCAATGGCGGACCTTTAGCGTACGTAGAAAGGCGGAAAGTCGTGAGATGAGGATTGTAGTGACATCAAAACAAACCGATACATATACGTTGTTTACTGAGACCGCAGCCATGCTCGTAAATGTTTTGAAACTCAAAACTTTTGCCAGAAGATATTTTTTTTGAGAAAACTATTCAGAATTATGCAATGACATAGTGAGTAAAAATCTTTTCTAACTGTTTCCCATCTAGTCTTTTTCCATATTTTGACCAAAATGTAGCTTCAGCTGGTAGTATTGGACTGGTAGTACTTAGTTTCTTGATAACTGGTTCTCTCTACACGAAATGAAGGTGCAGAATTCACAACATTAGTTACAAATGCTTGACGCTCATTAATTACATTTTAGAACGTTAACCGCGTTAGATAAACTAGCTTAACATAATATATATATGTATTTAACGTAATGAAGTGGTAGATAATTATCTGCCCCCTTTATCCGAGCGCATGTATGGCGGGAAAACCATACAATTTCCTAGCCTAAATATAGGCTGTTGCAATGTGGCCTGCTTTCTGAGTGTTAGACAGGCACTTAACATTAGCCACGTCTTATTAACAGGCTTTCTTTCTTTCAGTTGGGAAAGTTTTAATTTGTTTCGTTTTCCTAGCCGAATTTTACACATCTGTCTAAACTTCGGCTAGGAATCTGTTGAATTATTTTGAATGTACAGGAACCCCCTCTCTCTTCATTCGTACACTCACGACAGAGTTTCGTGATTATTGTAATGGCTTCTATTAGTATATATTATATGTGCTTCAAATATCATAAAATATAATTTATTCAGTTTTGCTTTGTCAGTAATTCTGTGCACGATTTTACTAAGTGCCTTACATGTTTCTCTTCAATAACAATGCTTACATTTCGTAACCAGTCCATCCTATAGATCATAGACGCAAAATATCAAAATCATGATTTGTACTAAATAACAATGGCTTACAAAACAATTGAGGCCCAAAATAATCCGATTAAATTCGCAAAACATAAATGAAACCAGCGTAAAATGAACTACAAGAGATACAAATGTAGTTATTGCCCGATATGGGTATTACATTGTCAGAAGATCTGCCGAAAATGGTCGTTACCTAAATTCATATAACGTTACAGACATGATTCGGACATACTTTCACCAAAAATAGATTATGGTATTTTTGTTATACGTCTGTTACCATAATATGGAATTGTTTTACAAACATACCGTTACAAGGTATCAAGACTTCTAAGTTTTCATTCAAACGAAGTGAATATTACAATGAATGCAGTATTTATCACGAAATTTGTTTTTATTACATGTCACGTGTACCTAATCCACACATCCTTAGTAAACTTGGCTAAGCATAGCATAAACTTAAACAAAATTGTCAAAAAAAGTCCTAATTGAATTTTAACAAGGAACAAAAAGGTCAATGATACCCAAAAACACCCCTTACAAAATACCCCACGCGAAGATAACACTTACCCCCAAAAACGTAATATTTACGGCTTATAAACATGCAACAGTTCACACGTGCACGCAATCACAACAGAAATCATAACAAGCATTTCCTAATTAAAATAGCATATATGCACGTACTTAGTCTTATGTGTATAGACTAATATTGAACAAAGTGATGTCAAATTAATTGTTAGCAAATGTTGTATTCAAAGAAATAGACCAAGAAATCAAAACTTAATGACTATCAGGTACAACAATCTGAAAGACCGATATCATTTTTTAATTTCGCAATGTTATCACGCAGTTAATACCCTTTTGGTCCTGGAAATAGGTCAATTTCTAGTATTCTAAATCTTAAGTAGATTTAAATCTTAAATTAAAATCAATAAGCAATACATCAAACTCTCACAGCTATAATAATATGTAGCACATTTACCAAACGGTGTGTCGCTTGTTTATTTTGAATATCAAATGTAAACCACTCCTAGTATTGTATTCATAACAGGAGATATCTCCATACTTGGTAGTAGAATACTAAACAGTGAGACTTAACAATAACCCCAAGCTATAATATAAATCTCGCGTTGTCTAATGCTAAACTGAATATTTATAGGATTAATTTCTCTATAGCAAACACAGGACCAAACGTACTAAATTGTGATGAATGCACATTGCAGGAGACAATTTGCACATGTCACTTAAAAAATTACGAGCAAAAAGTCCGGGCTTCGAAAGGCATTAAAAAGTTAGACTGCAATGGTCCTCTACTCCATTTTAAAAGTCTAATAATAGATATTATAGGGTATTAAATTTCTATATAAAGAACATTGGCCTTGACGTTGCTATGCAGCGCCTGCATTGTGCAGTGCACACATAATTACTACGCGCCTTGTCGATGCTTGCGCAAGTATTATCGGATCAGGCGTCATTATCTGGCTTATACAATTCAATTATACAGCCTATGACCACCTATGACAGAGGCCTTAATATGTGGCCAGTACGGACATTGGCTCCACGTATTCTAAATTTAATTTTATGTTTACCGCCAATATTTCCTTTTAACAGTCGGTGTTCAATATGTATAAATAATGAGGTAAGTAATTCAAAGGGGAAAATTTGGAAACAATATTAATCATAGTTACCTAAATACCTATAAACTGTCTCTATGTTATTGAATTGTATTAATAGAGTTTGTGCATTATGGATAGTTCAGGACATTTCAATGTAACTATCTAATGAATTTTATTAAGGCCCGGGCTTTAAACTATAAATACAGGATATTCGAAGCTAGAGTTTAAATGAATAATCTAGTCGTCGAAAATAAAATATTATCTTATTGTTAACATATTTTGAAGTCCAAGAACAGTTTCATATTTCAAATCACAGCAATTCTCGTTGATCTAAATTTCTCGAAACATTTCTTAAAGATTAGCTTCTAGCAACGGAAACAATAAATCATTTTATTCAAACAGCAAAATTAATCAGACCATTGTCCAAGTTATACTATGTAAATTAACTAGTTTTGTTCTAAAACAAAAGGAGTTTTATTTAGTTGGAATTATACAACATTTATCAAATTTCAAGATGGCGTAGTTTGCGTAGGTACGAAAGCTTAATTTAATGTAAAGCATTGTACGTTCATTCTTAATGTTTTTAAATTAACATATACTAAATAGTGTGGGCCACTTCCTTTTAGCAACAATAGGTAGAACATTTTTAGTTTTTAAACAAGAAAAAGAGTTTCACGAAAACAGTTTTTCTTGTTTTATGATTATTTTATTGAGTTAAAGGAATATACTTTTAAACATCTTAGGGGCACCATGACATCGCGTGTAGCCCTTTAAAACACGCGATGAATCAACACATTGTATTGATTGTGTTAAGACGAGCCTTTTGTTTAAGGCCCTTTGTTACAATTAGCTCTTCATTCTATGTCTACAACCGTAATTGAACAGTGTCGGTACTAATTACTCATACAGTTAAGTGTTTTATTCTTTTGCCTTCTCAAAGCAGTAGGTAGTACCTATCTAGGTATCTAGCATTCAGTTAGTATTTTGAGCGCAATAGATATCAGTTTCCGTAGTGTAGTGGTTATCACGTGTGCTTCACACGCACAAGGCCCCCGGTTCGATCCCGGGCGGAAACAGTTGCTTTTTGCATCATTCTTCTATTTTTTAAAACACATACATTAACATTTTACTGAAAATAAGAAGAGGAAGTGCAAATAAGACCACAATTTCTCATTCCGGCGGTATGGGAAACGGTCAGCGGTTTAAATGGTTTTTGAATCGCGATAATGACACGGAAGCACGCTGACAATGTGTAGTACCAAACAAGAGCTGGAAAAGGCGAGTAATTAAGCTTAGAAAGTGGTACAGAAACTGGTAGAGCACGGGATCGGTACGTTTCTAAATTGACCGGCCGAGACGAGAGGGCCCGACCTGATAAAAGTAAATCTGTAAACTGACCTAAATACTTACGTTACGAAATCTTGTAACTGATAACAGTATCAAGACGAGATTACTTCATCGATAAACTGTCTTCGTTAATGCATTAAGTGACGAAATGCAAGCGCATTCTCAATCGAGTTCTTGTTTGTATAGGTTGAGTTGCTTTTGCCACAGCGCAAAACATAATTTATTATGGGGATTTAATCGCATGACAATAAGGAAAAGTTAGATCTTTCCTGCAGGAATATGCTACGACTAGGTATAGCTTTTGAAACATATCCTGTGATTTTACTGTAAAAATATGTGTTTGAAAATACTAATTGACTTAATTTAGCTGCATGTCTAAATACCTACGGGCCTATTTAGGTTGAGCTATTTATCTTTTATTTAAAACTCAACTAAAATTGTATGCTTTTTACGTTGCGCAACCTGAATTACTTCAAAGTTTAGTGACACTTCAATCAGGTGTACTCCGGTGCATCATAACGACGCCATATTGTTTTTATAGTCGTCTTCCGCTTTCGTAAGTCGCACGTGTTCGTGTATTACATCAAAACTTGTTGACACACGCACCTATTTACTATGATACTACCAGATTAGCGCCTGCACTTTCATATGACATTTTCTAACTCGCTTTTTCTTAGTTCCTTTGGGACCCGCGTTGGAGTGATCAAAAGCACTGAACTAATAAAACGAACTTACATAAATGCATAACATAATAATTATAGGTACAGGGCCCAGTAATGTGGGCCCAGTATAGTCTATCTCTCCTCCTTAAATACAAATCGAAGGTTTCCACTCAAACTAAGTATGTATAAGTATTATAATAAAAGTATAGTACCTTGTTAAAGTACGGTCAGTCGTCCACGAAGATCAAATATCAATAGATCTGCCGCGCTTGACAAGCTTAAAGAATAATAATAATATGGCACTTAACGTGTAGTGTAATTGCTAGGATAATTACATAGAATTTTACACCCAAGACGATTATAAATATAACCAAGCTTTCATTTCCGCGAGACTAGCGGACTATTCGCCACATACCTATATGAAAACCATTCGTAAGTAAGGGCGGCCGACACTTAAAACCGAATTTTGAAGAACGCAAAGTTTTTAATCACGTGTACGGACGAAAAACCACTAAACTACCCTACTTTAAATAAATAACTAATTTTAACAGTCCAATAATTCCAATAGGTGTACCTTCCCTTTAAGTCGTAAGCTGTCATTAGTGATTGGATTATCGGTCAACGACCTAAACACGTGAACACACCCAAGGTGTTGTAAAATGTGTCAACTGAAGACACATGTTTACTGCACTGAAGAAGAATTTATCACTGCTTTATTGCTAATTAAAATGAAATACTGCTTGTTTATACAGGTGTTAGAAATGCCACTAACACTGTATAAGGAAGTATGTGATTTTAATTAAGTCATTATAATCATATTTTTATTATTGTTGTAGATTTTTTTTTTAACTGTCTCGATTCTGATACTCGTACACAATACAATCAAGCCTTTTACTAAGCCTTTTGCTATGAGAATGTTTTCACTACTATGTTTGATGGGTAAGGAAAAACTAATTTGTTAAATATTACTTACCATATTTTTGTAACAAGCTGGACAATTATATCCAATGTTCCTGTTTTTAGACATTATAATTAGTTTTCCGCAAGTTTATTTTAAACCCATGACATAATTACTGAGAAACAATTATTGGAATAGTTTTAAGTGTTAGTGTAAAAAATAACTAGGATATTTACCGGCCAGGAAATGATTGGTAGATTATGTCATAATTTGATGATAATATAAATCAGGAACTGGTCTGAAAGTGCATAAACATGCATCTAAATCAATAGTCAATATGACTAAGTCCAACTGCAGTCAGCAAGAGATGCAAAGATAAAACTATCACTTTAAAATATAGATATATTCAGAAATTACTCAGTCATGGCTAACACTTGGTCATAATTAACACTAGCGGCCCGCCCCGGCTTTGCTCGGGTGCAACGCTGATACCTACACTATATATCTGTCGCAGACAAATAGTATAATATGGCATTTTACATACGGCGTCGTCAGTTTAAAAACGTTTGCGGTTATGTAATATGCCGAAGGCAAAATGTCAAATCATTCAATCGTCATAATGCGACGTTAGTGTTATTTTAGGGTGACTATGCTCATTAAAATCTCGAGAAAAACTTTGAATTACATACGTCGTCGCTCGCTTCGCTCGCTCTGTTGCAAGGTCACAATATCTAACCTAACCTAACCTATTGATCTCTGTCACAAAGTCGAACCTAATCAAGCAATTGATTTCTGAGCCTATGAATATATGAATATTCGATCATGGATTCGTTCATACATGGTTTTTTGACCATAAAAACTTTTTAACAAAAAAATTAAACCGCCGAAAAAACTGAAAAGCAAAAAATAAGAAACCTTTTTTTATTTAATCTTAATAACTAAGTTCTTAAACGAACGTGAGTATACCTAAATAATTTCGAGTCTGCGCCAAACAGGCAAATTAATTAATTACAATATATAGATACCTACTTATTTTTTTTAGAAATTTTTATGTTTATGGCTGGAGATTTCATTGCATTGTTAAGTTGTTTCAAACTCAAACTCACACTCAAAACTTTTATTTGCTTTACACAATGGAATTAGTAGGTGGTAAGTAAGGAATATAATTATAGAATATAGTATTTTTGCTTTGGTTGTTTCTTTAAATTTAAGGTAATTTTGTGATCTTTGTTAATTGATAGTTTGGCGCCGCCTCAAAATTATTTAGGTATACTCACATTCGTTTAAGAACTTAGTTATTAAGATTAAATAAAAAAAGGTTTCTTATTTTTTGCTTTTCAGTTTTTTCGGCGGTTTAATTTTTTTGTTAAAAAGTTTTTATTTTATATTTTTTGTGGCTATAACATACTAATGGCTACATGCTGAATCTTTTATTATTTTTAAAATAGCTAACTACCTTAATTTAGTATTAAAATCTGTGAGTGAACAATAAATCACCCCTATGTTCCCACCCTTCGGGTTAGATTGTATGGAACCAACTTCTAGGTATCCCCTATCTAATAAAAAAAGAATTATCAAAATCGGACTATTCTGTAATAAGTTATGCGTGGTCATATATAAAAATCAGTTAGTGAACAATCAATATATCCCTGTTTTTCTACCCTTAGGATTGGAATATTTTTTCCAAATTTATATGGGACCAACTATTAGGTATATCCTACACAATAAAAAAAGAATTATCAAAATCGAACTACTCTGTAAAAAGTTACGCGTGGTAATACATTACGATCAGTGCGTTAACAATCAATTAACCCCTGTTTTCCCACCCTTAGGGTAGGAATTCTTTTTCCAAATTTATATGGGACCAACTTTGGAGTATACCCTTTCTAATAAAAAAAGAATTATCAAAATCGGACTTCTCAATAAAAAGTTATGAGTGATCATACATAAAAAAAAAAAATATATACGCGTCGAATTGAGAACCTCCTCTGTTTTCGTCGGTTAAAAAATACTCTGCAGGAGTCCTTCACGACCCAGGGTCTATGGATACCTTAGCATTTTTGACGTGCTGGATAACCTCAAAAACTAAATACTTCAATTTGCCTCGGCATTATGTATATGGTGTTTAAATTTTCGATGAAATGTTGTGGTGAGGCATATTATAAAGTGACACGGCAATCTACATTTTGCCTTGGGCATATTACATAACCGCAAACGTTTTTAAACTGACGATGCCTTATGTAAAATGCCAAATTATACTATTTGTCTGCGACATATCTACACAACCATAAAGTTCTGTAGTGCGAAGCACAGCCTTCGACGCACTACTTGGTATAGGCACGCGCCCTACGGCCCCCCGGCCGTTACCGCCGCAACCGCGATGTCGCTGCATTTTAAATTTTGTAATATCTTCGAAAATATTCATTTAAATTACATGCTGTAAAAGGCAATATTGATCTATATTACATGCACAATTTATTAAAGGTACTTAATTGGATAAGGATTAATACTGTATAGCTTAAAATCGCTTTTTCGTAAATAAGTAATAAATAAACGATAAAAAATGGTTATTGTGGGTTATCCTTAAGAGATAGACATATGCCATCGCGGACTTTTTTGTAGATCTTTTTAAGGTGCACAATACTGTAGTACATTATTTTGATCTATCTCGTAGGGTTCAGCCAGCGTTTGCAATGTAAGCGCAAAAAATTTGTTCGTTTACTTAAATCTCTAAGATTATCCGTGTTCCTCTACTATATTATGCATGTATTATACATATAAACCTTCCTCGTGAATAACTCTATCTATTAAAAAAAACCGCATCAAAATCCGTTGCGTAGTTTTAAAGATCTAAGCATACATAGGGACAGACAGCGGGAAGCGACTTTATTTTATACTATGTAGTGAAGCTCTTTATTGATCAACCTCCTTGATTATTTAAACTATGAACATATTAATTTCAATATTAAATGATCATTTATTTATATAAATGAAATTCTTCCTAGAGGTTACTCTTCATATGAGCCGTTGTATACCATATACAATAATAATTTATATAAAAGCGTATGCATCTAATTAAAAATATATTTATATTCCAATCTTTTGATAGATTATTTTAATATTTCTATATTAAGTTGTGTTTTAAAACTCAGATTGTATTTGTAAAATTTAAAGAACTTTAAGTGGGTTGTAAGGTAGGTAGTTTATGTAGGTTTGTAAATTAAATGTTATTTTTTTTCTCATCTAGAGAATGCCAAAGTTATACATGTGCGAACATAACTAAGAATAAATATAATCGCTTATCCACTAGCTTTATAATGTGTGGCATTTATACCTTGTGCGCTGTAGCTTGGTGCGGGTGACATTTGTCAGAATGACGTTGAAATCTATCAGTATCACATGGCTAAGGATGTAACGTTATGCAAGTTATTTTTATCTATGACGTTTTTCACAGCAAAAGTCACATTTCCTCTTTCATTATTTTAAAAATAATTGTCTTATTAAATTTAATTGTATCTAATATTATTTTTTGAATTATTTAAAAATATAGATTTTTGAATATAAAATTTATTATAAACATTATGTCTGATTGGAATCGTGATATCTATATTGGTGATTTTATGGAATCATTATAATAATATCAGTTACAGATTCAGATGATGAATTGAGTCACAAATTCAGATGTTTCTGACTCTGATATGAGTTAAGACGAATAAAATTTACTTTTTTATTAGTTATAAACATATCGATATATCCTCGTAGCAGTACATCCCAACACTAAAGAAGTCTTTAGCGTTACGTTATACGCATGACACTTTGCTTATTTTTTCTTCCAATATAATTTTATTTGTAAACTAGAACATTCTGGTTGGTTAATTTAATTAAGAACCGTGATTAATGATTTAATATATTACAAATATGGTGCACCTGAAATACTAAGGTCATAATTGTAAATCGCTGCAACTTTCAAGAGTGAAACGAAACATGACTGACAACTGTCACCCGCACCATGCTATAGCGCACAAACTGTAAGATATATTATGTCAATAATACACTGATATTGATATATAATAAACAAGGCCAGGTAAATTGATCATACAAGAGCTGGTTATGCCAATAAGGGTTTAATTACTGCTTAATCACTTTATTTACAATTCAATTAACATGATAATATAATGTAGAACACTTTATATTCATAACAGAATTTTACTTCTCTCCATGTTTTTTTACATAGTTAATATTAAAAGGATCTTTTTTAAGGAATTTGTGTTCTTGATTTTTGACATAAAGTTAAAAACTTTTCTCTCTTGATTTTGTAATAGAGGTCATATTGCAACAAACTTGTATTCTGAAGTCTGTTAACTGCTGTTAACACTTTTTTCGACTTACAGAAACATAACAAAAACATTCTGAAACAAAATAAAGTAGCATTACTTTTAAAACAGAGTAGCAATCTATCAAGATAACGTTTGTTGTAAACTTAGGGCGTGCATAACAGCCAGTGGCCAGTTACAATGCGTCATAATCGATAAATGAAGGCTTACTGGATTGCAATTGCAATTTTATGACACCAACAATCCGTAACTAAGATCACAGATACCGTAACTTCTCACGCACACATAACGGTATTCCGAACGTAATTAGGTATGTTTCTCGATCATTTTTAAACTTATGCTACAAAGAAAGTCCACATTTTCGCAAAAATAAGCACATAAACAATATTACTCACCGGGCGACAGGTGTAAACGAGTGCAACATGCATGCAATTTAACGGAGTAACCAACAATGAAATGTTCACCAAAACTTTATACACAACACTGAACTAGCACAAACAACACGAATTTGATTCATTTATCTCGTACTTCCTATTCGATTCTTTTAGAATACAAGAAAAATGCATTCAATTCAAGAACAATAAAGCGAACTTCTTCGCTCCGCGGACCGCCCGCACCGCTACAACTCGCAAGCAAGCAAGTTAAAACTCACCAATCACAGTGAGGTAATCATTATGAGCTGTACAGCTATGAATATAAGAGTTACTTTTGACTGTATGGAAGAAGGCTCTGCATGCATACAACCTTCAGGATGTTACACATCGCAATAGTAGCTTTATCACTTTTCCCTAGTTACCTATATTTATTTCTTACATTTAAATAGTTGGAAACATAATTTTCTTTTTGGTATACATAAAATAATAGTTATGTTTAAATATTCCGTTAATTCTCACTTAGCTCTCATGTAGCGCCATCTATTGGTAGGACGATAAAGCTTTTCATGGTGTTTCTCTAAGCATCCAACTCACTGGTTTGTCGTTAGCTACCAATGATATTCTAATTAACAGATATGTTATAAGCGTGCAATCGTGAAGACTCGAAAACGTCCTATTTGGGACGTATTGCCTTCAACAACTATCTATTTGTCTCTTTTTTTCTTATGGGTTTTATCGCGCTATCTCTTTTGTAAAATTTTGACATGTATGTCAGCTGCCGCTGCTGCGCGGAACACTTTTTTCGATTGTTTTGTATGTGTATAACATATCTGTTTATTAGAATATCATTGTTAGCTACCCCAAAACAACAGCCCAGCTGTATTTTTCGGTGCATTTTTTATGATTTTTTAAACTAATTATAATAGCGTTTAGTCACGAGAATCCAATTTTTATCCATCCAAGTCATCGTTTTTTATTACAGCTTTGAATTTTCTTATAGTTTATTCCGTCAGTCATCAATAAAATTTATCGATTATGAAAATCTAGTTAATAAAAAGTTATTCTTCCGAGACCTTATTAAAAAAATCCTTATATCTATAAAATAAAACAAGTAATGAATAAGGTATACTTTAATAACTACATTTTATTGGTTAAGGACTAAAGCTTCATCCGAGCTGTGTTTTGGGCGTGCTGAACGTGCGCTTCCGAGACATCTTCTTGCGGGTCATGTGCAGCTGCTGCAACTGAGAGTTCACTTCTGCCCAAATGTCGCTCTGCTCTTCTATTGGTATTGTTTTTCTGGAAAAAAAATATAAGATATAGAATAAGAATAATAATTTATTATTTTTTCTTCATCATTTAAAATATCACTAAAATTTATACGTAATTTTAAAAACGTCAGTGCCTTTGTTTGATGTACAAGTTAATTTATAAAAATTAAATACAAGGACTGGAAGGCACCCCAATCAAAGAAAAACAGTAATAGCGCTCAAGTTCGGTAAACAAAAAACGACCATTAGTCATTAAAAACATTCATATACTTGTAACTGCCAGCAATGAGAAAAGTCACTATTAAATCTTAGTAAAGCAAGACACATACCTGTACTGCTTCATCAAGTCATATTTCTCCCAGGGTGTTGCCCTCAGCTCTCTTCGAACCCTATCTTTCTCCTTCAGGTATTCTTCTATGTTGGCAACACCCTTAAGCTCCTGTCTCTCCCATCGTTCCAGCCAGGGTCTTGGTTTAAGTTTTACCTGAAAAGATTGATAGTAAAGATAAACACACATAATATGAATAATGATATAATAAATTCATAACATGGACCAGAAAGAATTCATCTAGGCAATCCAATTTGGTATTATATATTTAGCTTTTGTTGATACAAAAGCTAAATATATAATATATTATCATATATATATAATATCATCAAAACTTTTATAGATAATATAATATCATCAAAACATGAAATATAAAATCCAGTTTCAAAATTGAACAAGTTGCAGGAGGTACCTAACTAAACTTGAACCTTTTTCTCATGTTCCTGTTAATTCCTGATTAAAGAAATTACATTTTGTTTTCCTTACACTTGATGATAATGATTAGTTCCTATTTAAAATAAGTCCTGGTTTTTCAATAATATCTTATTTCTTAGTATTTCATGTAAAAATAACTTTACATACCTGAACAGGGTTTACAGGCACTGGTGTTCCTTCAGGCAACAATTCCGGATCCATGTCAAAGGGAAAAGTGCTGTATTCTGGAAGAGCATCTCTCAGGTAGAACAACTTATCATCCAGGCGCTTCTCAAGCCGCAGGACTTGGATACTCTGTACTGTTGGGTCATAGAGGTCATAGCGCACCTGGAAAATATAATAATGAAAGATTTAAATACATATCCAAGTATATTTTGATTCATGTTGCATTACAAGACAATAATATTAGATAGATTGAATATATTTACAGACAACTTTGCTGCTCTCAATCGAAATTTAAAAATAAAAACTAACATGTTTATGGGTCTGATACCCAATGTACAAATGTTTTTATGATGAACGGTAGAAATATATAAGTTTGTTTATCAGTTGTCTGGTATTTATACATACTCTCATCTAGTTTGGGATTGGATGGTTATGTATAAGCTGTCTCTTGAATTGTATATTTAACATTTAAATGGACAGGTATATGATATACAAGTATAACTTATCAAAGATGCATACCTCAACACCTTGATGGTCCACAACATTTCTGAGAGTGAACTCGGCTCTCAATCCACAGCCCTTCCTCTCAATGCAGATGCCAACGAATCTGTTCGTTTTGCCCTGAGAGTGTAGGTCAGCCACTGTCACTGCTAGTATTGATCCTGAAAATAGTTTGAAAAAGTCTTGCAAAAATGTACCACATAATGTTTCTGTAACCTAGTTGTACACAAAATATCTTGTGATTTTTATTTATTCTAGTGACAATAAGTAGCATAGTGACATATTTTTGCGTATTTATACCTAAAGTTTTAATTGCCAATAACTTACCAACATAAAACTCAGGAATATCAATTTGATTTCGCCGTTTTAACATGTCACTTCTCTCCAGCTTCTCACGAAGACTGTTCCTCCATTTAGGGTTAGGGTCAGGCAGGAATTCAGGGTAAACGAATCTGTTCTCCAAGTGAGAGTGACGAGACCCTCTGGTGCGACTAAATTGTTTCTCTTTCTTATGTACAGGTACAGGTGCAACTTCCTCTCTCTCTTCCGCCTTTTCCGGTAGCGTAGATAAGACACGGCAGTCTAAAAGATGAAGGATAGCGTTAAAATATTTATTTTGATTGTAATAGTATCTAATATTAGTAATAAATATATTTCCTAACCTCTTCTGATGAACCATTTTGCAGCACAGAAAATATCACTTGTTGATCTTATAATAGCTAAGGCCATTGTGCTGACGGTTGTCGAGAATTTCAAAGTAGGAATTGATTAATAATCGTTTGTTATTCAGTTATAAAACAGACATTTCCTTCACATTAACAAATTATCGCAAAATGGAATTAGTTTGACATTTCTACATCTGATGATTGACGTTTAGTTTCCTTTTATTTTATCAACTGATATCTGTACTGTACAATTTAGTAAAAGAAGTACTGTGTAATCTGTATGTTGTTTATATTTTTCTGCTACATGAATGATTCGTTAAATAAGAAATTAATTAATAAATCGACAAAAATAATAGAAAAAAATATATAATTTTGAAGTTAAGACAACCGCAGGAAACTTGATGCACAAATAAAACGTAATGCTTCGAAGCGTTTACAAAGTTAGAAACAACATAGACCTAATCTCGGTGAAATATCAAATAATAATAATACAACCATTACAATCGCTCTCAGACGTCTAATAATAGAAGAATACATTATCATTTGTATTATTTACTTCCATTAATTGATGTTATATATAATTACATTAGCCAGAAAGTGTTAAATGTTAATTCATTATCTAGTTACTACTGTAAATGCTACAGTTCGAAGATTGGACAAAGACAAAAGATGTGTCATGTCATGTCAACTTGTTACTTGTCAAAACACTAACAAACGTCACGACTAAAACGAATTGAAAAATCGATTTGTCGCCCTATTTGTGAATTAAAGTTTAAAAGAACCCTGTTAGTATTTTATGTCGTCAATCATGCAGAAATGTAATGACGACAACATTCCCTTAGCTGATGACGACCCACAAGTGATAATCAATGACGAAATAGAAAACAATCATTTGGATCATGGTCGTTCAATGGACTCATTACCGAGCTCGTATACTGGTGGTTCCTCAAGCCCTGGCCTCAATGGGCCTCCGAGCTTTGAACCTGACTCCGGAATTGACGAACAAGAAGAGAAGGCAAGACTAATATCTCAGGTTTTGGAACTTCAGAACACATTAGATGGTAATACATTGTTCTTTTACCAAATTTTAACTAACTAGTTGTATTGAATTATTTGTAGTATTGTTATTATAACGTATTTATTTCCTAACTGCTATACCGGAGGTCGTGGGTTCGATTCCCACCCGGCACAAATGTTTGTGTTATGAGCACGATCATTTGTTCGGTATCTGGGTGTAATTTATCTATAATATGTATTTATTTAGAAATATATAAGTATGTTTATCAGGTGTCTGGTTACCATAACACAAGCTCTGCTTAGCTTGGGATCAGACAACCGTGTGTGAGATGTCCCGGAATATTATATTATATATTATATTTAAATTAAAATTGCATTAAACAGCTATAGTAATCCCAATATTTGTCTGATGACTTATTTCCATGGCATGCCACACATAATATTGTTCTATTGACATAAAAAAAAACATACCAGAAATAACTTAAACAAAGACAACCTTAACTATTTCTTTCACATTTTAGATCTGTCACAAAGGGTGGATTCAGTGAAAGAGGAGAATTTAAAACTGCGATCAGAAAACCAAGTGCTAGGCCAGTACATCGAGAACTTAATGTCGGCATCATCAGTCTTTCAGTCAACCACACCAAACATACACAAGAAGTAAACTGGAGTTACCGCCTCACAAAAATAAAACATTTGCTGGAAACCTTGATGCTGCTGGATGTCACATTTTTTTATTTTAATTTAATATTAGGCTATGTTAAACTACATTTTAATGTAACCCTTAAATAATGAATTTAAAATGAGATAAGGAACAAGTAGGGTATGATTTTCAAATTGGCAAAAAATAAAAAGTTAATAAATTAAAACCTAAAATATATTTATTTAGGCTTTAAAATGTGTGCTGTTGTCTAAAAAAGCAAAGAGTTTGTGTTGCAAAGAGGCTTAGCTTCAGCAATGCTTTCATTGAAATTTGTAAAAGCACTATAATATTATATGATATTATACCTAATTGTAATAAATAGATTTAAGATTTTTCAGAAATGCTTAATTCACTATTTTTGCCTTTATATAAAATTCAATTAAATGTTATAATCTACAAAAATGTAATGCAATTAATAACAGATGTAATTTGTAATAGTACACATTCCATTTTATTTTTGAATTTATTTACTTGCATAGATAATCTCTATGGGCTCTCTAAAACTGTTTATTATACATAGTTTAACTCAATGGATTACATTATTTTTAAGCTTATGAGTATTATACATTATAACAAACATTTATGATTTTTTGTTAACTCCCAACTTAAAATTGTCTGCAAAGTCAAAACCCATTGCAGATTGAGCTAACACCTAAATTTTGATATAACAAACATGACTAAACTTTGAAATAATGTGGCGTAATTGCGTAAAAAAAATATTGGCACTCATTTCAATTTTACAATGTAGTTGATCCCTAGAACCGGCATTTAGTGGCATCATTCACTTCACGTTTTTGTCACGCATAAAACATTCGATCACAATGTTGATTCATGCGTTTTAGCATCACCTCTTATATTGTAGGTGATGACGCTTCGGAAATCACCCGAACATACGATACAGACTTTTAATTTCCGTTACATTAAACATGGTCTATTAGTATGCACAAGGTTGCAGGTTCGAAGCAATGAGACTTTTTCAAAGTTATTGTTAAGTTATACATTCTGAATTATTTGTTAGTCAAACTGTAAAGAAAAGAAAATCGTGACGAAACCTGGGTTCCAAAAATTGGAATCTCAAATCGGCAATCCGCAAATGAGCAAGCGTGGTGATCCCAGCTCTTCTCTAGATAGGCAGAGGTCTGACCTACCTGTGGGAAGATAATAGTTTGGTATTATTATTTAAAAGAATATTTTTTTAAAGACGGTTCTCGTTCTGCTAAGATGCGTCTTAGACATGAGAACTCTGCAGAATGATAATAGCTTTATGAAAAAGCTTTTCGTAAAGGAGTTACTGTAGGTACTTTGCAAGCCATGGTTTTCTCGTGTTTGAAACATCCCTTTATAAAAAAGCAGTTCCTGCCCTCCCCATTTGAGGTAGGATGAACAAGCGTGATGCTAAAAGTCGAAAAAGTTGGTGAAATTTGTTATAAAATTATATAAACTTTGTAACTTTATTGGTAACTTTACATCAAATTAACAGAATAAATAAATTTCAGTGGCAAACATCGATATGAGTCATACAACAACATCGACTAGATGAGTCGGGGGATGTCTCCTACGTATTTTAAATTCTTTAGCCAAATTGCGTCATTGCGTCAGACCATGTAAAAAACTGGCCCGATTATTTATTTCCAAAGTGACTTGGCTGAGCCAGCATCGTTACCGCACATGCATCCTGCATGGTAGAAGGCACGAAACAACGCTGTGATCGCGTGTTTTGTGCGTGACAACATCGTGACGTACCGAGTGATGCCGCTGTAAGCTCGTAATCGAATTTCTAGGTAATTTAATTGTTACTGAAACGCTAGGTACCTTTCAGACCTGATAGTTTTACAAGTCTTACTATCTAGGTAGTAAGTTAATAGTACTAAGGTACTACCTACTGGCAAAAAATAGGCAAGTTTCCGAAGATCAATATCAGTTTGGAATTTGAAAGAGTCTCATTTAAATTAAAATAAATAAACGATGTGATGATCTGTATTGATTTTACAGATAATTTATATTTGTTATATGAATTACTTACTTAATAAGGCTATTATTAATACAATAAGTTAGGACATAAACTATTTTGTTGAAGCTTTGGTAATCCTTCGTGTATTGTTGTAAATCGTTATAGGTTAGAACTTTAGTAAGAATCGTCACCATTCCTATTACGAGACGCGGTAAAGTAATATAATAAAAATGCCATCAACGTTGACCTGCTTTTTAAAACTGTGTAAAATTTTAATTTTGCAGGAAAATTTAAAATACTAGTATGGTATTACTGATGCAGCTGTCTCTATCTTTCGTATTGAACTCGCTCGTATTGATTATATATACCCATCTCTTTCTTGACTGCTAGCAAATCCAGTGAGGAAAGAAGAAAACATTTTAGTTGTCCGTTGACAGTTGACAAGAGTGTACGATACGTATTGCAAATTTCAAGAACGTTATAAATAATTTAATATGCCGAAAAAATTAAAAGTTGTTGTGAAATCTCTGTACTCTCACGAAATCCGGAAAGACGTTAGCTTGGATAATTTAAAGTCTCTCAAATTAGAAGATGCCTGGCCTTTTATTAGGGACGAAATTGAGATCGAAATCGGCAGCAGTCAGTTGGTGTGTATTCCTCACATAACTGAAGCGGATTTGTATAAAGTAACGTCGTTATTCGTTCCAAATGAAAAGGAAACGAACGGTAAAATGTTTACACCACTCGGGGAGCTGGTGAAGAATGTAAATAAAGAGAAATCGAATGCCGAATATGTGCAATGGTTGGAGGAAGGTGACTTTCAAGATGAAGATTTTAAGTTTCCCCATGAAAGCGTAAAGGTCAGTATTATGTTACTTTGAAAATTATATAAAGTCGGCATTGCGGTAATGCCAGGTCATTAGGAACTGGGAGTATCACAAGCTAGATCTTGGCAAGTCTGTCCTGTAGTTGTACTCCTATTAAAAAAATGGATATTAATATTTAGACTTAATTTAAACTTCTAGCTAGATATAACATGACACCTTTATGAACATTACTTAAGAGTTTATATTCTAGATGTGTGCCTGTATTAATGGTTCTATTGTGCCTTATTTGTTCACAATACAAGAATTCGCTTTCGATTTTTCATGGCTTATTGCCCATGTATTCATGACCTACCTCTCTTTTATTGAAAATAATCCCTAGAGTACAGTTGCATGATGGTTGCATGTCATTTGCAACTGTTTTGCAAAGTATTGAATTATGCATTTATTCCTACGGCTTGTCATACATAATCCATTAGGTTTAATTATTAAATTCTAAGGTCATTTCACACTGCTTAGGTTTTATTCTTAGCAGTGTGATATAATTTGCACTATGGTAATTCAATTTGCAAGTTTCTAACATGGTGATATAATTTCATGAACTGTTTTTAAGACAAGCTAAATAAGATGTTATAGAATATTTGTCTTCTTGTGTAGGTATAATGGAAAATCTTTTATTTCCCATTTTATCCTAATTTTGATTTTTGAGTCTTTAAACCTACAGATTTGGGATTTGTTTCTCTTAATAAAATAATTAATAGTAATATCACAATATAATTTATTTTGATGTATTGAAACAAATTTATGTGCATTTAGGACAGTCACAGTCATAGAATAATGTTACCAGAATACTGATGCCAGTAATCCACAATGTTTTCACAATCAATAAGTACACACTCTAGAATAAAACCTACTTAACACTATGAGTAATTATTATGAGTAACATCCATTTAAAAACCATATGGTACGATAGATGTGTTTGTAATGATTAGATTATCACACAAGGGCAGGCAATAATTGTCACCAACACATTACTGAAGAGCTTGTTTTATAATAAATATTTTAAAATAATATCCTCTCTGCTTGTATACCACCTGTACATAGAAGGAAAACTGGATCTGTAAAATGAAAAAGACTTCAATGCAGAAACATACTCACATCAATACATATGTAATGTCTGTACATGGCCTCAGACACTAAACCTTTCTTAACCATGAATGTTTAGTATAAATGTTTGACAACATATGCTACATGTTTTCAAAACTTTTCTTTATGTTATGACTATATGAAGGCTGGAGTTGAATCAATATTAAATCTTATACAAGTGTCCAATTCAGTGATATGGAAATATATATTTCATTATTTCTTAAACAAGTTTTTGTTTGTGGATTTAGATAATAATTTTAATTATTAATGGACCTTGTCTAATATGCTTCTTTAAATTCTGAACTATGCAGATATCCATTATCATTTGTTTTAGTCTTTTCTGTGTAATGCCTTTTAATAATATTACATTCTGTATCTAATGTTTTTTATAGCTTAGCTACATTGTATTAGGTAAAAAGTCGCAGTCCATGTTTTCCTCATTGGTTTCTTACAATGTTGGTTTGGTCATTTGTTAGATTTGCCTGTTCAAACCAATTTGTGTCTGAATTTTATGATCCGACGTTATTATTGCCTGCAATATGCGATTTAACTTTTAAGGCACAGAGTTTCTGTCATATTTTTTGTAATTCTTGCTACCTATTTGATCAATAAGCTTTTAAAAATCATATTTGGTGAACAAACCTGGCCTTCGTCTTAATATTGTTCAGCATAACTTAAAGAAGCAGGTAAAGAAGCACTTCAGCTTAGCAAAAATAGAAGCCATAAGCGTCCTTACATTTTTCCATGGTAACGCGTGCCTTTCGTCACGTGTACCATACCTCAGTTCACCTTCACTCGGCCCTTTGCTTACACAAGCGTGATTAATGTATAAAACAAAGGAAGCCTCAAAAAATCACCGTGAACCTGCTAAAATAAACACAAAAGAATAAAAATAAAAAACAAGCAATTTGGATGCTATAAATATCGTTGCAATTTAGCACGCGCGTACGTGATATTAGTCAGCTAAAGTCAGCTTGCTCACCCTAATTCATAGATTAAATATCCCGTATATAACTTTTATCTGGTAGTACATTATTTCCCGGAAAATGAGTCGTATTATAGAATGTGAAGGCCATTATTGTCCCACTACAAAGATATAGTGAAATGCCTTTTTCGTCTATCCCTCAATGCAACCATCATGGTTTTTAAATCTCTTCATACTATATCGGGCAGAGACCCAGAAGCTCTAATAATTACGCATTAACATCGTTTTTAAATCTCTTTATACTAAATCGGGCAGAGACCCAAAGGTTCTACGAGTACTGGGCAGAGACCAAGAGCTCAAAAAACAATTATAAAATTTCATTGCTTCAGTTCTCAGAGTAAGTTTTATAAACAAACTATGGTAGTGTTCTTTATAATCAGGACTCGATGAGGCTTTCCAAGAAACCAGTATGATTACCACAAGAGTGTGGTTCTTTGAATATCAATTCCCAGTATATCCATGCAAGAACGCATAAGAGCTCGATAAAAGTAAAATGCACTTCAGATAAAAGTTCTGCATTGCAACAAGAGTTCCTTGAATTCGAAATGCGAATAATGGCGGTCTGAAACGCTTATTTATGGATAGTTAAAACGTCTTGCTTATTTGTACCAGGATTTACGACAAAACAATCGTTGACGTAAATGTGCATGCAAGTGGTATGATTAATTAAAAATATTGATATCATAACGTTTTGATTTTTATCTAACACGATATTATAATGATGGCAATGAACTGTACTTATTAACTATGTATCTTGATTGATCTACACGTATTTTGTGAAATACGTTGCTATGTAGATCCGTCCTGGTATTGATAAAATTGCCAGCTAGTTTGTTTCACTACAGAACGAATGACTGTTGTCGTAAGTCTTATTATGGTTCACCAAAATGCTCTTGTTAACGATTTCTTTAAGTTAAGTTGACTTCGATGAAGCTCTGTTGGGGTTATTCACAGAACAAACAAGTCCCTGCCTGGATGCCTGGTAATCTTATCAACGTTTTCATGTTTTCCAGAGATAAAATGCTGTATGATTTGTTATTGATAGCATAAACGATACGTATTGGCTTTTTAATCCGCAAACATAATGTAAAAAAGCAAAATATTCTAGAACTATCCAAAATGAACTAATTTGGACAACTCGTGTATGATTTCCTTTCCCCAATTTCTGTCTAGCGGGTAGAATTTGTATAATTTTACCCATCGCCATTACTAAGTTAAAATAAAATTAATAGACGAGGAATGAATCAAAAGTAATTTGATACGAGTGTTTCTTGAAGTCAGTGACTATAAAATACTGTTATTCTACACGCAGCTCTTTCAAGTCATTGACCTGTTTAGGTTTGTTCGAATCAGAAGATAGAAGAGAAATATATTTATATTTCTCTTGAGTATTGTTAGGTTCCTGGTCCATTTATTAGATTTAATCTTGACTAGAGTAAGAAAAATGAACAGATTTGTCAGTCTATGGGAAACCGGTCGAAATATTTTTGCGAAATAAAAGCCAAACGCAAAATCTACTAAAAAAAGAGGCAATGGTTAAACTCGTCCTTTGCCAGAAGTTTTATAACATTAGTGTGATGAAAAATTTGGGGTGCAAAAAAGAGCTTCTAAATAAAGAAATTCAGAGAAAGAAAATCCTATTTAGTGGTCAATCTTTAGGTAAACAGTGATCCGAGATCTGACTAACTATGTATCCCTGTGTTAAATGCCTCAAATCGGCATAGAACCTAGTTCTTCCTAAAAACAGTAAACCGTTTCTAAAGGCTTGTTTTTTATTTCCAGATCACGTTACAAGATGAATCTATTAAGAACAAAGTCAGAGTAATCATGATCAACTTTTCGAGGACCACCGTACCCAAAAGCAAGGATTTAGTCAACAACATCTACTTAGATGTTAATAACAAAGGTTAGTGTAAAGTTATTTATTTATGCATCTACTGAACATAGGTTTTCTGTGAAATTGATCTAGGACCGATGCGACTCGCGGTCGGAGAGAAGCGAAACTTAGAATTGAGATGACAAAGTCAGTGAATGATGATAATAAGTTTTACTTTATCTAAGATCTGTAATGGTATTTGCCGGGCATATCGATAAACTTCTGGACGCCAGAAAGGTAATAAATAAATAATGGTAAACCTAGCCTAGTAACAGTACAAAAGTGTTACTGTTTGACCATAATTTTTTTTTCAAAAGAATTGACGATATTTCTTATTTCTCAAAAATTTTCATTAAATAAAAAGTCCAATAGCTTTATTCTAACACCGCATTTATTCTAACTAGTAGTAAACGCCAGATGGTTACTTTCAGAATGGTATTGATCGAAATATACTTGTGTTTGCCCGATCAATATTACGTGAATCCCACATAATAGTCGTCGTATCTTACCTGCATAATCAATGACTAGTAATATGGTGAAATGTAGTTGTGTTGTGGGTTCGACATCTAGACTTTCCAAATACGGATATAAATAAAATACTAATAAAGACAATTGCTTTCAGACCTGAAGGGCAAGAAATCAGTGTACATGATCACAAATGTGCTCATGGCGAAAACCATAGAATTCCGAGTGACGCGGGGAACGTCATCCAGAATATTCCATCTTGGAACCGCTTCACCCCTCGTCTTTGGTTTAGAAGAGTTCCTCATTGGAGATGACGGAAAACTTATTGCTAAGGTAAGACTAAAACTTTACTATGTACGAAACTTAGGTAAAATAAATAATTATTTTAATAAAGATAATGACGAATGGCAAAAATGCAAATATCGACCAGTAAAATAAGAAAAAAATATTTTGTCATTTGAAACCGAATAAACGAGAAATCTAAATATGTAATTAAATAACGATGGAAGATAAAACTCACCTGAAAGTGTTATGGTCATAAAACAGAATGAATAGATAAATAACTGGCGATTAATAAATAGTACACCTATTTATTAATCGCCAGTTATTTATGTCTTAAAATCGATTTGGTTAAGTTTGGATGCGTTTGAGTCGAATTCGAAAGTTCAGGATCAAGATAAAAAACCAGTCCTGAACAAGTTGAAATAAAGATGCGCGCGAGTACAAGGCCTTAATTTCCAAGTACTTTAAACAACCAGTTCTTTATAGCTGCGTAATACAACTTGTTTTGAATAATAATAAGATACTCCATTGTTTTGCTTTGTCTAAAATAGTCGCTGCAGAGAGACGATTGTATTTGATTTTGATCGTTCAACTAAAACAATTGAAACGTATATTATAATCCCGAATTTAATGTAATGATCAAATCTAGAACGAAAAAGATAAAATCAAATAAGCCGCAGTTATATTTTTTATATCAATTCGGCTAAGGACTTTACCTAAATAGCATTAACCTTCAACGTTAATTTTGACGTCGGGAAAAATATTTAGCTTGGTACGAAAATAGACTGTGAATCAAACTTGTTATTTTCCACATTATAATGACTATGATTATACCCAATAATAACAAGTAGAGTCGAGAAAATTGTTTACAAACATACTAGTTTGAAACTCAGTTAATTACTTTACGATATCAAGAAAACATCAAAGAATCCTGTTCCAAATAAGTAATTAAATTTTAATTAAATTTAAAGAAAGTTTTCAGTACACTCCCTCTATGACTTCGTCTTAGTAATGACTCATTATTAGGTGCTTTTGTTTATCTTTCTAGAAAGATGTCTTGAGTAGGTATAAAACAATGTTTATGTAACGCAATGTGTCAAGGTAAGTGTGTTATGCAGTTTACGCTTCTGCGGGCTACCTCAAGGTCGTACTTTAGGACCAATACTTTTATCCTTGAATGTCTTTAGGCTTCATTAGTTTTGTTTGAAAACAATATTACTACTATATTTATAAACATTTACTAGGTTGGACCGTAATTTATTATAGAAGCCAGTTTCACGTATCATTATCCGATATAATGATTTAGTTCCCAACCGAACGTGACCCAGTTACTGGCTAATACAGTAAATGACGTCACTACAGACATGCGGTCTGTGAGTTACTGAAGGATATATTTTATACCAATAAACGTGCTTTATTCCACGTATTACCCTAGGAAATAACGTAATTTATACTTTGATAACGTTCTAGAATAAGTTCTTAGATACTTTATGTGTCCTATTTTTGTCCAAATATTTGAGAAAATCCTACACGTGCTATACTTACCTTAATCAATCACTGAAAGATAAAGATGTTAGCTCACTGGCAAAACATTCGCTTTGTTTGCATAGTCAGTTCTAAATTATTCTACTATATGAACAAGGAAAAACATTAACGCTGCATAAAAACAATGCGCGGTGACCTTTACAACTATTGTTTGATTTTCCGTATAATCAGCTAGTACTTATACAATCTCTTCGATCTTATCTTCAGTCTGACCAAGTCTTAGATAACGTAGGTTCTTTCCTCAGAAAATATCTTTAAAAGATTCTTCAGTAAACATGTTTTAAAACAAAGCCACTTCAGAACTTGTTACTTCGGTTTTGTATATAAATTCTTTGTACGCATTTGAAAGATGACTCAAATCTAGATTAATCTAGAGTGCCACTGAAGGAATGTATTAGGTTGATAATGGATTCACAATTCTCTATTCCTTTGCAGATGTCTGTACCAATACATTATAGCCTGGATTAAATTTAAATCGTAAGTGGTGTGAAACATAAAAGCGAATGAGATTTGTGTTCATTTAGTCTACATCAATTGTGTGGATTTCAGTAGGTCATTGTTTTGAAACCATTCACCGTTCAGTGTGAATATAATTCTTTGTATCCATTATTATGTTGTTCACTAGTTTTCACTGGTCTCTATAAATTGTCATATTTCTTTGTTAGTACCAGAGATCATTTCACAAATCCTAACACAAACGTATTAATTTGACCCTTGCTAGTTTTAGCTTCAATCATTTATTACACTTATACCTATACTCAAAATCGATTCGGCCATTCTAAAACATTCTAATTTATGGATACCTGCGAATCATCTCACGATAATTGATGCTTACTTTATGCCCATTGGCAAGTTGGCAACTCGCCCACGAGTTGACGAAATAACTCCAAGAATTTCCATAGCATCAAAGATTTTTATTTATAATAGGTTGCCAAGATAATTGATATGCGTAATGTTTCAAATAGTTATGATCTTTTCATTATATCAGAAGATTGACAGTAACATTTTTTCAATAATATCTAACGTTTGGCAGGTTGAAATTCGCCGGAAGTTTCTTATTTGTTAGTCTGCTGTTGCAGCCAAGTATTTTGTCAATACGACGCCGCAATGTCTGTTGCTAAGCTACTTCTTATGTTTATTACGTAGCAGGAAGTTTATTCATTGTTAGCTTTAACCGTTGTTACTGTTAGGTATACTTTTTATGTTAAACCATTCATGAGGCCCTGGAATTTTTTGTATAGCTAATGTGATTTCTTCTTACTTGCTTTTACCCAAATCATGTTGCGGTCGGTTTGCATCGTCAACGAATTCAGTTGCACTTGGTTTCTAAAATTCTTTTATTCATGCTTCAATGTAATGGATTAGAATAATTGCCTTTGGCTGGCAATACAACTATAAACCACTCAAAACACTATTTCTATTCTTATCTAGGAACAAATAATCATTTAAATCAAACATCTAATGCAATTCGCAATAAATTTCCCTATTGATTGATCAATTTATTCGAATTTTATTGTACCTAAGTACGTAATATATGGTACTGTTTTATAGTGCAATAATTTCAGTAGCTTGTTATAGTTGTTATCCCGTCTTAAGATTATGCGATTACAGAGATATGGAATTCGTTTGTCAATAGTTGGATTTACGCAGCATTATGATATCTTGAACAATCGCTACTGGTTATATTCAATTGTAAATAAGCATGCCAAGATATGAAGACCAATTTAAAATATTATGGAAATATAAAATATTGTAAATGCTGAAGTTGGAAATGGTATAACTGATATTATTGATATAGAATTAAAAACGGTGCAACAAGACTTACATTTTGGGAAACAGGTATACAAAAACAACAAAGCTCGGGTACCTGTTAAAACTCTTTGAATTATCTTAACCTTAGATACATAAAAGACGTTATAACAGTGAATGTTCCAGTTACGGTGACACACAGACAGTACCATCTTTTCACGAGGCAACAAAGAGGCTTAAACATAATACGGTCTTGGTACAAGCAGTTTCATAACTATGGTACAGAAACGCCCTTGAGACGACTACGGAACATGTCTGTTACGTTTTTTGTAATAAGAGTTCTTTGCTCTCGTTTTATCTTTTTATATTTATACACAAGCTGCGTCCCAGGTGTCCTTTTATTGTACAAATATACCGTAATAATAATTGCGTTAGTTATGCCTTATAAAACGACGGTTTCGGTTTGGTCTTTAATGTGGTTGACTGGTTGTTAAATAATTGGATATTAAACGAGTAGATTCTGGAAATATTGGTACTAAATATATCGTAGTTAGGTTTCCAAGCGCTTTAGCTTTGAACTAAACGGTTTGCAGAAATGATATAATAGTTCTCGTAAGTAGTGATCGTTTAACTACTGTATTGCCAAGTAAATTAGCTGCGGAGGTCAAATAGGCAGTCGACCCACGACAAACGACCAATAATGGCATTCAGCTAAATTCATAAAGACTGGAAGACAACCCTAACGAAGGCTTATGGAATAGCTCAAAAAGAAGAAAGATGACAAGTAAAAACTTCAAGGCTTCCCATAATACTAAAATTTAAAATATCAAAATTCGAGTCACTGGCACAAGTTTTATAGATATCAATTAAGCGGGCTATAAAGCATTACACCGCGTTGGTCGTTTATGATGGTTTTACCCGTCGTATAACAGATAGAATAGGTATATCAGATTATAAGAAACAATTATTAGTCTATAAAACAGACATGATAAAATATCATCATTTATTATAAGAGACTTATATTTACAACCAGGTGAATTATCTTCGAAATATTACCCATATACTCGTACATCTTTGCAGAAAAACGGTCCACAAAACTGTTTGGTTCACCACTTACCATCTACGTTACCTACGATAAGACCGGTTCTTTTTAGCTTATAATAAATCCATGATAAGCTACATAGTATATTCAAATAATAATAGCAGTATGATGTCATAAAAAGTTCCTGACACCATCTACACTGTTCATACCTAGTTCATTGCCTCAACCCACGCATTGAGTTCTTTTTGGGTTTGGCTACTTTTTACCCGACTGACCGGAGACAAAAAAGTAGGGTTATTTAAACCTGTATGACTGGCCTGTTTGGCTAGTGGCTGAACCCTGACTGCTGGATCGGAAGTAGTTGGACCGATTACCACAGAGGATCTTTGGATGATGAACAAGATCAGTTGTTCTGTTTCTGGGTGTAATATATAGATAATAATATGTATTTATTTAGGAATTTATGAGTATGTTTATCAATTGTCTCGTCAGCATAGTACAGTTTTGCCCAGTTTGGCCAGATTAACGTGAATAAGTTGTCCCAGGATGTTGATGTTATTATTATTACTATTGACGCAGATTCCAATTGTTCGATTTCCCTTTGAAGTGCAGTAAGCGGTTGTTCTATTTCAGTGTTTATGTGCTTGCCATTATTGCCAGCGTCAAGAGTTGTGTAAAATAATTAATGTTCGAAATTCTTATCCAAAGAATGAAGTGCCAAAAGCATAGATGACGAAATTGTAGATTTGAGAGTGCAGATGAAACTATTGTAGTTGGGATTCTTTTGCGCAAAGTATAGTAGTAAAAAAACACTTTGATTGCCCATTTAGTTCAGGTTTTTACTCGTACTGATGTTAACATTAAAAGTGATGTTAAAGGTAAATAGCATATTTCGCTGAAAACTATAACCAACTTTGTTTAGAGCCACCAGTGCCCTTAGTAATAAACTCTTGACGTAAGAACATTCTAATACAATGACTGACAGATGCAATGTACGGTCAACCAAAAGCAACTAGTAACAACGAATAACGAGAATAATCCTAACTGGTTTGAAATAAGGGTTTCAATACTAAAGTGTTTGAACCATCATTGACGAGTGGTCTACTGTACATTTATTTTTAACGAGAGGTGTGTCTCGATAGTCAAGCCATGATTGGCCAATTGCCATTCTATATACGAACATCACTAATGGTCTTCATCAATTAGGAAGTTTGGCTGTCTGGGTCGTTTTAAATATAAAGTTATGGCTCTACCAATTTGACACGTTGCGCTAATCAATATGATTGTACCTAGTACCGAACGCGTTTTATTTAAATGAATGTACTGTTAAAACATTTCCACTTATTATTGCGTGTTAGAATTATTTCTAGATTGCGTGTCTTTTTCCATATTTTTCGTATAAAATGCGTAGTATTTGGCAAATAGGTATACACCTATTGGTTTTCCAAATAATGAGTTGTAAACATGTTGTTTAGAAACTACCTTTGCTACGTAATAGAACCCGTTTTGTACCTACGTCTACGGTATCGATTTTAATCTTAACCCTGTCTATCGGTACTTAAGTACTTGCCTAGATATAGCTTTTTCTTTTGATGCTTATGTCTTTTACACGACCTACATTGTTCTTCATATTGCGATCTACAAATGAGGTCCGATTTGTGCGTAGTTTGCAAGAATAATTAAAAAAGTACTTACATAAAACTTTTGTAGTACATAAGAAATCCTAATAATAGTATAACATAATGTCTGGTATTTTCTCGTAAACAAACCATTATTTTTGCATAAGAAGAAAAACAAATCATGTTCTCATTGCTATTTCATGTGTACCATCATTTTCTAAAGAAAACAAAAGCCCAGTTAATGTACAGACAATTACTGAGATCATGTTTTCAATAATAAAGGATAATTGACTTTGTAACGCTAGGAAAATATGCTTCGAATAGACACAATTCAAATGTATGGAAAACCCATATTGCGTATTTTAGAAATTGGGCTAATGATTCTGGTCCAATTCGATGTTACATTCGAATACGTCTTTAATCGATCAATACTGTATGATTTCGATAATGTTAAATTCATGTCGGTACATCGATACTGGTGAAGTTTTAATTCAAACGATTACGTCTCTTGAATATACATTATTTGTGTTGCATTTTGCATTAGTAACACATAACAATGTTCCTTTATTTGCCGATACGATAAATTTCATCTTATAAAAAGCTATTGAAGCATCCATCTTCAAAACAAAAAAGAACTTTCTAACCGTATTATAAAAAATATTTTCGTATATTTTAATTTGCATTATCCACTTCACTTAGTTCACAATAATTTCTCGAAAGCAAACTTCGAGAACAACATACAAAAAGAAATAGGTTCCACCGAGATTTGAACTCGGATCGCTGGATTCAAAGTCCAGAGTGCTAACCATTACACCATGGAACCGGACAGCTGTCTCCTCGATTTATAGGGATCCTTTCGACTTACCGATTTTGGCATTATTATTTTACTGTTTATTTTTGTTATCATTCCTAATGTTAAATTAGTCACGATTTGTTCGACTTATTTGTTGCATATACATATTAGGTATTAACATTCAACCGACATTGTTTAAAGTTTTTTCTAATTATGAATAGTTCAGTTTACCGCCGTGTTAAACTGTGACCAAGGTTTTAATTCTTAATTACTGTTTATACATAATTATAGAAGTTGTGCAATTTAAATGCGTAATATTTTATGGATGAGAAGTTCAATTACTAAGACCTGTTAAAAGATTTGGTCATTATTTACTATTCCACATGCATTTCTTTAAAAATGTAGAACTATTTGTGCTTACTCATAGTCATACAACATCATACGATCGTGTTATTTGAATGTTTGCTTTTTCCGGTATTTATAATAAATGCGTTGAGAAATCGTGACTAACATTGTTTATTGTGATTGATCACCTGCTCTTATGACCTGTTTTCCAACATGAATAATTATGTTTAGGTATTTAAATAGATCCGTGAGCGTCATTACCTCAGACCAAAACAAAAAAATGATATAAAATAAAAACATGAAACGGTAGATTATAATTCCAAATTTGAAAATTCTTCTATATCTCTAATTTCTCTTTCTTTTTCGTTACAGGAGCCAGTAGCAATCAAATCGAAGTCGCTTCATTGGCAGAAGGTAGACCCATCTGACCACCTGTACATCCCTGGCAAGCACGCCGCTGCATGCAAAGTATAGATCAACGCCTGCACAACGGAGCACGCTTGGACCCATACATGTTGCTTAAAGCACTAGATGCCAAGTATGGCTGTATGACATGTTACCTTGGCCCCAACCAAGGTTGAATTTTCAAGGTTATGTCATCGAGTATAAAATCGATATTTAATTGTAACATCTATAAGTAATGTCGGTGTTAGTTTTTTAAGGGGCACCTTTGAACTGATTTAAGTAGGCTTTATAATTTCGGCACGTTTTGTGTAGATGATCTATTATACATTATAAAATAGAGCTATTAAAAAAAAATGTACTGAATGTTTCGGATTTAACACGAAATTTTAATTTTATATTGGCCTATTCTAAAATCCTTGTGATTTATTTGTCTCTACAAACAACAGTGAAAAATTATTATTTTATAATCTACAAAATTGATTAAATATGTAATCACTTTTCATTGACAATTTTAATTGCATCTGATAATAGCATATGACGTTGAAATTTATCTACTTATTTAGATTTAAGATTAAAATAATTTGTGTGTTGATTAATACTTAGTTTTTAATGCAATGTAATAAAAATTTAAAATCAAGAGAGATTTACAATTTTACAAAACAGTATGGGATGATGGAATCCTTTTAGAAGCTTACCCCTGTTTTTTGAAAGGCTGATCAATTAAATCTGTTGTCAAATCGACAGAAGAAAAATAATTGGTTTAAAAATCAAATCGTCAGAAAAAAAAAACGGTTGATCAAATGACTAACAACCAATCACAGCACTTGACATGAGGTATGACAGGTGATCAACAAATTATTGTGTTGATCAGCCTTTCCGGAACCAGGGGTGTGTATGGGCCCCTATTAGGCTAATCAGTAAATTAATTTACCAGCTATTTACTGTAGCTCGCAAGTGACTATGGCTTAGCCATGACTTAGATGTAATTTACTCCCGGATACTCAAACTTCACTTATCTCCAAGACGCTCTTAAGTCTATCTCTATTTTACACTTTAAAGTGACAAAGATAGAATGAGATTTATTCGGTGGTGTTTGGGTATCCGGCCATTAGCTTACCAGAACAAATCTTTTGCCTCTAGATAAAAATTCATTGAGTAATTGGGACATAGTAAAATCTTAATATTTGTGTGTAGTATTGATACTAGTATTAATACATTCCAAAGTATATAAAGGTCTTTGAAATTGGGTGACAGACAACCTGCCTGTAGTTTCTCAAGTAGCAACTATAAAAATTAGATATTCGACTAGTTTCAAAAACCTGTGTACTTTTTATTTGTGTGTAATATATTGTATAGGATCATATGTCAGTGGTAACAAATGCAAAAATCAACCTTACTGCAATAAGTTAGAGGTCAAAATGTCTATTGACTTGTGGTCCATTATGCTATGTATCTAATTGTGCACTAAACAGTCTGTGATTATTTGTTTGAACCAGTATTGTACACGTTAAGTATTTTTACTGATATATGACCGTCTGTACTTAAGTACTCTCAATGTGATTATTGCGTGTTAGGCTTCGTTCACACGGCATTGTCCTGCACGTCTTTTTACAGTATACGTCATAACGTATTAATAGTGACCATACAACTTAAATAGATCGATTCACACGTCGATTGTACTGCAAAAAAACGTGTATCGCTTATACGTTTAAACGCATACTCAACGGACTTGTCAAGCAAATCGAATGAACTTTGACGTCTACTCACTGTGACTACTAAGTGGAAACTGGGGCTATTCGTTTTTACACGAATGAAAATTTACCATATGAACACCCGATTAACTAAACGTTAAAAAAACGATTACAAAAAAACGTGTAGGACAATGCCGTGTGAACGAAGCCTTATGATTGAACAATCTGTCGGATATTTATCGAATAAACCATTTCTTTAAGCTAGTTCTTGTTTTATTTAAATAATTATTCATGTCATTCAGTCACAAGCTTTAGAAAATTAGTAAAACCTTTAGATCTTTCCCTTTAAGTTGCGCTTATATACTTAAGGAATACATAGGGTAACTTAACATTACATACCTTGAAGGCTACGCTAATAAAATCAAGTGCCACCCACATCTATTACAAAAAAAAAACTACAATATACAAAAATACTTCCAAATCTTTATTAATAATTAAGTTTAAAGCTTATCCTGCAATCACATCACAATATACAACTAATACTTCTTGATCGTCTTTCGTATGAGCGCCATTCTCTGCCGGTGCGCTTCCGTGACGGCTGCCCGCTTGTATGGACGGAGCTCGTCGTTGCCGAACCCTGGTATCCACATGTTCCATTGCCGTTCTGGAAATATGGAGAAAGGTTAGCTAGTAATGTTCTTCCTTCAATTCCAATGTCATAGAATTGAAATTTACACAATAACAGTCAGAATGACTGAAGAGCGTCATGGAAACCAGCCTAAGATTTTGTTAACTTACATACTCAGCAAATAAACTTAACAATTTACATTTGAATCTTAATATATAAAACCAAATCAGAATTAATTACCCAATTTATAACTCAAGATTGGGTGTACCTTAAATAATTTGATCTGTTGGGATTGTCATCGTTTCCAATAGGGAAAATAACTATTAAAGCATTGGGAATGGTGACAAGAAACTAACATAGATGAGACAGCGGGGCAGAGTATAAACAAAGACTTTCTTACCCAAGTGCATCTGTACATCTCTCAACTCCACACTAGGAGCGTGTCTGTGCTTAGCCATCGCACAGGCTGCGTTAAGAGCTGTGTCAATGAAGTCATCGGCCAGCTGCAGTAGCATCTCTTCAACTTCTTCATCCAGCTGAACTGTGGGGTCCACTTCACGTACCAACTCTTGAAGACGAGGCCGGCTTAGCAGCTGAAATATTAAGACAGGAAACATGGCTGATAAAGATCATCCAGTAAAATCAAGGATGTTAACAAGTTGAAACATAACACAGATTTTGAGTTTATAGTTTGATTTCATCAAGAAAGTTTATGTAAAATACCCTCAAACTAAATTATTTTGATTTTCTTTAACTGTATGACCTAGTCTAACTTTATCCTTATGATTATTACAGTAAAAGTATTCTTCATTCCATGATAAATTGAACAGCTAGAGTTACTGTAATAACTGTTTGAATTATCTGGAAAAAATAACCATTGAAAGTGGCATTTATTTCTATTTGTACTTAGTCATGACTAGGTAACTAGTCTAAGTAGATTTTAGAGACTAGGTTTGATGTACATACACTCTTAAAATTATTAAGAGACGCCTTAAAGAAATCACTAACATGTGCATGGGGAGGTAAACATTGACCTAGATGTTCTTGTAACAGATACATGAGGCAACGTCAAAGATAGCATCTAACCTGTGTAGTCTGGTCTCCTCCGCCGCCTTGACCTGCTTTGTTACCTACTTGGGCCTGTGTGCCCATAGGACTGTGCTGCGAAGGTGAGCCCTGAACTGCAGCCTGTAACTGCGGGCTTTGCAACGGATTGTTCACATACTGAATAGCACCTTGGCTAATCGAACCTATAGTAGGCATGTTAGAACCTAATCCCATTGTACTGTTTGACATTACTTTTTGTATCATCAAAATACTTATTTATAAAATACTTTACGAAAACAACGCTAGCCAAATTCAACAAATCTTGACAGAATTGACAATGACATATGAATGAATGAACGATATACCCACCCACAGACTGCTCTTACAAATAGATTAAAGAAAATGATTGAAGGTCATAGACCTAAGAAAACAGTAGGTAAGTATGCTCAAAAATCTGCTGTTGCAAGTTGTATTAAAATAAACCGAAATAAAACAAAGCCATTATTATTATTTTCTAGTAATTTCGAAATGGGTATTTGCTCCACACTGTACATACTAAGACTTACGTTTTGTATAATTAATTATTACAGAAACTCTTCGAGAAACACAAAAATGCTTTAATGTAACAAACAATTTGTGCTTGGTTAGAAAAAGAAACTCAATCAACATTAGTATTTAATTTAATTTATTTCTTATGTATAAAATAATTATATTTCATTTGTTTTAGTCCATGTCATCGAATAGCGACGATTCATCAGAATCATCGTCCATAAATAAGTCAGAAGATAATTTTTGATTTCTTGTATCCATCATAAATAATTTTATTGCATCTCTGATATCCCAGCTGCTGAATTTCAGACGCCTGTAATAAGAAAATAATGCAAAACATACAAATATTTTTAAACTTCAATAGTAACTATATTTATTTGAAGGCCTTAAATTCTACTTTTACGGAGATCCAGACCTCTACTTTCCAATTTACATATTTAGTTTAATTATGAGTGAAACTTACATGTCAGCCTCTGGTCTTTTGAGATGGGTCAAATGTTGAAAAGCTTTCAGTATTGTTTCGGTTTCATCAGATGATGGGTTTATCAAAGTTAATGAATTCATATTTCTTATCGGATGCTGAAATAGTACATTTACATTAATTTCATTATTGGTCACTGCAAAGTAGTAGATATGCGCGAAAGAGAAACTAAGATTAATCAAAACTTCTTGTTCTTTAAACAAAAAAAAAAATGCATTTAGTAGCCCAATTTAAAAGGAGGATAAGCTATTAAACCTCACATTCAAGGCAAGTAAAAATCCCTGAAAGCAAAAGCAAGGCGATTAAAACCGCAAGGCACAGCTAGTCTAGTTTATAATATAAGTAGGATTACCTTAAAACTAGCGTCAATCTGTTCATTGGTAGCATGCCTCAAGTTGAACATTTCATGTGTTATGTGATACACGGAGTTGTCTTGTATCGTGTAAATACTGAAAATAAACGTCCGTCGAAATTGGAAGTACAGTTCCGCATTTTTCTCCCTAAATATGCCGTCAATTATTAAATATAATGTTTTTTTCTGAAATATAATAGTAAAATGATTATTTTTGGTGGTTTTTGCTTAAGATAATTGCGTAATTCAAATTTATTTATCAATCTCTACGCAAACTAGAATACATGTACCCGCAAAATAGTGTTTCTATAAGTTAATTCTTAATTCTTTATTGTACACAAAAAGATTATTTAGAACATACATACATTAATTAAAGTAAATGTACACAGGCGAGCTTAACTCAAAATTGAGTTTTCTTCCAGCAAACCTTTGAGTCATTGTGAGATTATTATTGAGTGGTGAGGAAGATAAAGTGTACAACTTTTAAATCTTAATAAACATACACACAAATACTACACAGAGTACGAATATAATATAATATATATTAAATATAGATATACATAGACTACATAACTCAAATAGAAAGGAAATGTTCTTTTATTCTTCTCCTAAAAACGTTCAACGAAGGACTACTACGCAAGGAATGTGGAAGTGAGTTCCAGAGGTGCACAGCACGAATAGTAAACGATTCGTCGTAACGACTAGAGGAGTGAGCAGGAGTGCGAAGGAGAAGAGAAGAAGAAGTACGACAAGTTAGATGGGTTTTCGTGTGGTATAGTAGCTAATAAACGAAAGGACTGATTGTGATGTGTTTTTTTTCTTCTTCTAAGCGGACGTGACCGACATCGCTACAAATTATAGACACTCGTATAGCATTCCAAAAGGATTCACCAATTTACAAATTTTAATAATAATTTATATAATTTCTACTTACATCATGTTGTACCACATCAACTGTAAATGTACTTCGATCGTGTACAGTTTCAGGTAACGTTGATAGAATGTTGGCGATCCCTTGTTTAGTTGTATACATTTTGGTCATGTGGCTATTAGGATTGGTCAAAAAATTCCGGGCCGCTTTAGTATAAGATAAAACTGCTGTTTCGGAGTCTGAAAATTAAAACTTGCTGTTTAATATATCAGGTACAGTACGGTGCAAACTTAATGGCGGCTCTGAACACGAGGCGAGTCGCTGCGCAGTAACAATTTTATGCGCCAGCGGGGGTGCGGGGCGAGGTACTGCGCAGCGTGTAGCTAACTTCAGAGCCGCCATTAAGTTTGAATCCCACTATACTAGAGTTCAGTTTATTTATTTGTATACATAATACCCAGGACACAATCCTTTCAGGATAATAAAAATAGGTGCATAGCTCTTTCTGCCATCGTTTCCAAATCTAACTTATATTTACGTACTTTACAAAGATGTATTATATGTAATTAGATCAATCACACAGTTAAGTTAGTTTCTTGAAGAAATAACGTGACGGTCAGGACTCTCAGGACTCGCATTATTCTATTTATTAAGCGACTTCAAAAAAGAGGAGTTTCTCAATTTGTGTTTTTTTTTAGGTTTGTTACCACATAACTTTTTACTGGGTGTACCGATTTTGATTACTCTTTTTTTATTTGAAAGCTGGTGCTTCCCGTGTGGTTCCATTATTTTAGTCCAGTTAGGACAATGGGATTCATAAAAAAACCATATAAGACTTTATTTTGAATTCGGATTTTTTCAGATAATTACCTGAAAAGTCGCAACTGATCGTCAACGTAGCCTGATCGTCATACAGTAGTTCAATTTTCTTTCTCCGTATTGTCGGAGGCTGGTCATAATTCGAGAAGTAGAGAGTCACAAACTTCTCCACAACCATCTTTGTTTTCCTGTCTGAGGTCGCCAGATAGTTTCTGAAGAACGGGAATAATACCACGCCATGTTGGTTTAATTTTATTCCATCCTGCAACATCAGGCATTCATTTAACTTGTCATTTGAAATAACAAAAAAATATAAATAAGTATTTTATTAGCTATTTCATCATCATCATCATCATCCAGCCTATAAACGCCCACTGCTGAGCACAGGCCTCTTCTCATATAGAGAAGGCATGAGCATTGATCACCACGCTTGCTCACTGCGGATTGGCGATTTCAGATCCCAAATTTTGGAGTCCAGGTTTCCTCACGATGTTTTCCTTCACCGTTTGTCAGAAGTGTCTCAGAATAATTAAGAAAGTACATATAACTTTGAAAAAGCCACATTGGTACTTGTCTGGGTTCGAACCTGCAACCTTGTGCATACAAATCCGTTCATTGAACCGCTAGGCCACCACGACATTAGCTATTTACATAATTCTATAATGGTTAGTTTCTGGGACAAATTCTTAGTACTTATAATAACTTTTAAACTATCGCGCTGCCTGTGTATAGTAATATTATAAAACGGGGCTTAGCGCGCGCGTACATACTTAAATGCCTTTAAGGATTGACGTTTTAACTGGGTTACGCGCTAATCCCCATTCGATAATATTACTTAATACTAATATTTTGCAAGCTTATTTTAATTAACTACAGCATGACAAAAGGAGGAAATAAATTAACAGCTTCATATCTGGACATGGGCCAATTTTAGAAGCTTAACAACTTGACTGTCCCTCCAATAGACACAATAGTTAAATAGTTAAAACAATATGAATGTTCATACGAAACGTGACTCATTGGATAGGGAATTGGCTAAAGTCAATTAAGTATAGGAGCCTTAGCCAAAAACTTACCAGTTCTATCAACCTAGGGAATTTCATAGTTACAGTCTTAACATAAGTCACAGCATCTATCTCCTGACAAAGAGGATTTCCTTCCAGATACAGTTTCTCTATTTTACTGCTTACTCTTAATATTTCTGTAAATGATGGTATCTGGAAGCAAATTTTTATTTATAAAAGAACAGACAAGAGGTGAAAATATACAAAAAATGTTTTTTTTTTTTTTTGGTAGAGATCTTTGCAGTTAGCCTGAGCGCAGGCTTTGACTGCTTCACCGGACTTTTGGCGAGGACCTTAAGGCCTCCAGCCAGAGCAATAGGAAAAAACTAACTACGTCAGCAACGTCCACTAAGGGCACCCCCTGCGGGGTTCGGACCTCGACTTAGTGCGATGCTAACAATCTTAATAGAGCAAAACAAGAAGGGATGGCTGGATCTAAATTTTTATTATTTAAGGACATATTTTTATTGCTAGTTTGGCCGGCTCGGGTCAGCTTGGCCTAGGGACGGGGGGATAACATTTACGTTACTATTATTTATAATACGCGACGGGCCCCTCCGGCGAGGACGTAATATACGGCGGTTGTGTTTTGTAATGCTATATATAAGCGATGTTTTATCGTCGGGGTAGGAGAGAGTATGTCTGGGGCGTTTAATCTTAGATATTACGGAAGGAACGTATCGCGCGGCCGCTACGATTAGCGGGTTACGGTGGGTTTCGGAGGAGTCGAAAAATCGGATCGCATCAAAAAAGGTCCAATGTTCCAAATAGTTGGAATATTGTAACAAATTGGGGGAGACCTTTGCCCAGCACTCATGGGACACATAGGTTTAATTACACACAAAAAAAAGAGAAATATAATATAATATTTTTTTTTTATCTATCAGTCCATTTTCTCATAATACATATTGGCATTATACTCACATTATTGTAGCTTAGATTTACAGCAGTCAAATCTGCTTTGATGAAAAAGTTTAATACCTCAAATGGTACTAGGCTGAAAATAAAACATATTATGTAAATTGTTATAATTACAGACTTGTTATTTCCTTGTATAGTTGGATTCAAACTTAATCGCGGCTCTGAAGGAAGCTAAACGCTGCGCAGTACCTCGCCCCGCACCCCCGCTGGCGCATAAGTTTGTTACTGCGCAGCGACTCGCCTCGTGTTCAGAGCCGCCACTAAGTTTGCACCGTACTGTACTTAGATACAGTAAAAGGCTCAAGTGTTACCTTAAGTTATTGTGGCTTAAATTCAATGACTTTGTGTCTCTCCCCATTCTTATCATAAGTATTTTGAATTGTGCAAGAAGAGATATTTTGTAGAAGTTTATTTTCCTTTTCATAAATTCTGAAAAAGTAAAAACCAAATATGGGAATGTTCAACAAAACAGTAAACTAAACGTGCGTCGACACCCTTGCGCCGTCCCACGTTTTAAGTTCAGCAGCCTCTCCTGGCGCTGCTGCTGGAGCTGCGGAGACCCTTAAGCGGCGGAAGTATAATAACATTGTGGGTGATTATATTTTCGAGCCGTTTGGGGTTGAAACGCTCGGGTCATGGGGTCCGAGCGCACGAAATCTTTTCAAAGAACTTTCCAAACGTTTGGTAGAATCTACTCGTGATCAGAGGGCTGGTTTGTTCCTTGCACAGAGAATCGGCATAGCCATTCAACGTGGCAATGCAGCCAGCCTTCTGGGCACGTTCCCCGCCATTGACAAGGATGACGATGAATTCTTTGACGCCATTTAGTTTTTATTTATGTAAGTTTTAATTTTAGTATAGTTAGAGTTTGTTCTTATATTAGATTTAAATAAATACTTAACAAGTAAACTAGCTATTGATTCTTTTTATCCTATTTAAAATATAACTAATAATTCAGAAAATTATACAAAAAATACTAGTGATATTATTCACACAATTGGATATCAAGTATTTTTTATAATATATAATCTAGAAACGTTTATACAGACCTGGATCATCACAGAAATTAGATAAATCCAATTCACAGTTCTCGTCAAATCTCCGGCTCACCACTCCACTAACTATATCTTCTACAGTAGTTTTCATTCCAAAGAAGTCTAAGGAGATCTTATCATTGAACAAAACATCAACATTAAACATATTTCTGCAGTACGGAAACATAAAGTCCAGTTTAATTAATCGTATAATAAAATTTAAGTTTGATGTATAGAAGGTAGCTATTTCCCCTTGCATGGAACTGTTTACTGGTATTATGACTGCCCCAAAATATGCTGACAGTCTGTCAAATAGTTGTGGTAATGTATCCTGCCAGTTGTGTATCTGTGGAGGAAATACATAATATTTATATAATAATCCAGTCTATTAACAACCCAAGGCTGGCCACAGGCCTCTTCCCATGTAGATTAATTTCAGATCCCAATTTTAGAATCCAGGTTTGCTCACAATGTTTCCCTCACCGTTAGTCAGAAGTTGCTTTGAATAATTAAGAAAATATAATCGGTACAACATTATTGTTATTGTTAACAATATAAGGGTTAACAGGTACCCATTGATTAAACATATTACGCTAGGTACCTATCCCTGTATATAGTGTGAGGATTAGACGAATAAGACTTAGGAGACAATTTTGAAAATGTCTTGTATTTTTGTTTAAGCTAATGAACTTGTGTTAGAGATAAAACAGATGCGAGTTTATATGCCAGTTAGTTACTATGTGGTTATATAAATTAACTTTAATGATCAAATTAAATAAAAGTGTACCATTATTTTATGAAATAGGTGTCTCGCCGGTATATCTTCAGCTGCTAAACAATTTTCTATACTTTCTATTATGACTGTATTTGCAGTTGTTCTATTAAGTAGAAACTTTTTATATTTTTCTAACTGTACGTTGTCGGTCGACATGGTGTAATTATCTTATTGCTGATATTTAATAAAAGTTTAAATCTTTTCACAAACGTAAACAAACAAATCCCTAATCACACAAAAGTAAATTGTTAATGTCAAAATGTCAACTTGACAAAACTTGACATTTGACATCTTATCACCAACGAGGTTGCATTTGAAACTATAGAGTGAGCCTATCAGAGATGAAACCGTAAGCACTAGTGTGATCAAGTGTTGTCGTGAATTATGTATGAAGGTAGAGCTTGCCTTTTTGAAAAATCTATCTAAAACACTAATATTATCCTAACAATGTCAAAACCATCGATATTTTCTTATATAAGTTTCTCGTTGCGCGAAAATTAACTTAAATGAAAAACGAAATGTACTAGGTTCAGGCACAAGGGGAACCTAGCGATAGTAGCAGTCTATGGATATCATACGTCGATGCTTTTCTCAAGCTTTTCTCTATGCTTGACATTGTTTATGGATGTCTGTCTTTCTAAGCGGATTCACTTCCATAGAGAAAAGTAATAAATAGTTCACTCACTTCATTCATAGCGCGGTTGGCTTAAATAATAGGTTATACCACGGATAATATAAAAAAAAAGTACTCTGTGTACCACGGGTTGGTTATACGGAGCAAAGTATTATTTGGAGTAATTAATAATGTCAGAAGTGTTCTAAGTGATTTGTGTATAAATATCGATTTAAATTAGCTCCAATCTCATGTTGTTGCCACCTCCGCCCCTAAAAATGCAAAAAATTCGAGTTTAAAAATGCCCAGTGCGTGCCCTACGGAAAGTTAAAAGGGCGATCTCCTTCATATGTATGACACCGGACACGGTAATTATTATTATTTTGATGTGCTATTGGAGAGAGATTTGTGTTCATACTTCATAGCTACTTCCATAGTAGGTACCTACACTTTTTTAAGACGTAGAATTGTGGTGATATATTATTATGTTCTTGTGTTTTTTTTCTTCTCTTGCATTCCTTTTGGCGCGCTTATCGATGCATCTGTCATTTTCAAGTATTTTTGCACAAGGAAAGTTTGAAGGAGTGGATTTTTAAGGAGTCAAATGCAGGAAAACTTGTTTTGGTATAAAATGATGAGACAGATAAAACGGAATTTGGAATTAGGATCAGAGAGGACACTGACAACTTGTGGTTGTTGATGGTATTTTTGTTAATGTATTTCGTTTGAACTTTGAAGTACGGTCATCATCATCATCATATCAGCCTGTTGCAGTCCACTGCTGGACATAGGCCTCTCCCAAGGAACGCCACAGCTCACGATCTCCCGCCCTTTGCATCCAGTCACTGCCAGCTGCCTTTTTAACCGAGGCCGCTGCCGTGACCCAGAATAGTAGGGCGGCTGGGAACTAGGGGCCGTGGCTTTTTTATTTGTGTCATGAGGGGTATATGCCCGTACTCACCACGCTAGGCAAGCGGGTTGGTGAGTGCAGCACAGAGCCTCGCACCAGTGACGCTGCTGCCCGCCACTGGCCAGAGATATTTAGCTCTGCATTTAGTTGGTTATACCGCAAACGGTTCGGTCGCCAGAGCCTCGTCCGTTGTCCAGCAGGGTGCACCACGAGTAGGCGAGGTTGGCACTTGGGGCAGAAGATGTGCGTTTGCCCCCTTACACCCCATGAAGTACGGTGATAAACGCTTTCTCATAATTTTGCCAAAGAGTCGGCTACCGGCGTTGGTAGATTTTTTTTTATGGCCGGATTTCAACGTCGAGCATTAGATAAGATACAGTCAGATGTTTTTTTAATACATAACATTAGGATTTAAAAACCTCATACTACTCACAATTAAATGACATTTTACATTTATTCCTAAATATACACATTTTTCTGATAATCCTTATCAAATCATAAACTGCGAGGTGTTTCGATTTTTTTGATGAGAAGTGTATAATATGTACCTATTTATCTTTTCTTTAACTTTGGCTGGACCTGACCTAGTTTTGTCGGACTTGCACGAGGTTTATGTACTGCCATAATAATAATACTAAGGGCGCGTTGCACTATGTATCAACGATTAATTTCGATCGTTGGACGACTGTCGTCTCTAGCTGTCCCCATTATTCCGATTGTTTGTCTTCATTGACTGCCTCGTTGGCATAGTGGTGCTAAGGGCGACTGCTACGCTAGAGGGTTCGATTCCCAAGTCGACCAAGGTGTTATTGGGTTTCTCTATGAAATTCTCAGTAACAGGTCGGAGTGTGGATTTGTGCCCGGTAAGTGGCAATAGGCTTGGCGAACTGTGGTTGTACATTGGTACACCTCTGCGTTACCCATCGGGGATATTGACGTGATGATATGTTATGTTATAATGTCTTCATACTTTTTTATCGTATTACGACTGTCGTGCTAGCCGTTCCCCCTGCCTTATCAATCTGTCGTCACTGCACAACATGTCGTAGGTAGACGACAGTAAGTCGTGTCGTTCTATATGTGAACATCTCAGTTTAATCATATAAGCCACGACACTTAAAACTACACAATTATCTGTCGTCACGACAAAGTGGAAACGCGCCCTTATTTGGACAGACTTGTGTTTTTATGGACACGAATTAAAATAAGAGTAACATTAATTAATTGTTTTTATTTTTCACAAACTATAAATAACAATAGGTACATATTTAAACCAATAATTTTCTGTTTAGTTATAGTAGGTGCATTTAGTTTGTCTTTATTCCTTGTCCTTGTTGGCATCCAATCATTCTAAAACAAAATAAAAATGTAAGAGCAGTTTTTTACTGATGAAAGTAGTTAATGCCTGTTAGAGGAAGGGGACATTTTGCGAAAGGGATATTTTGAGAAAGGGTAAAATAAGTTGTTTTTGTTCCAATGATTTTGATTTGTTTGAAAAAAACATCAGTTGTTCCGATATGGGATACATGCGTTAGTGTCGAAATTGCTAAAATTTTAATATTTAAACTTAAACGCTATCAAGGTGCATTTTTTAATAATATTATATGTATATATATTTATGTTGAGAAAAGTTGTTCGCGCTAATTCCCGTTACATAATATTAAGTTAAATCTAGTCGCTCATTCCAGTACGGGAAACTTGCCTCCAATTTCATGTCCTGTAAGGTTAAAGGCTACCAAGAAATCTTGTAAGCCGCAACAATATGTAAATTCGTCCTCAGGCTTGAACCATGGCTGCTCATCTTCGGTGCAGATATTCTCGCATTTAATGTCGTTATTTACAGGAGACGGGTCATTCACATGGACGATAGCTAGGGTGTTCTCTTCATCGAACTTCAGCACCTGTGGACAGGAACTGCGTGAGTACTACTAACATTCCAGTACGTGTATTCCTATCGCTTGTTGACAACCCAAGCCATGTTTAGTAAATAAAAATAACGGTATCAACACAACATTACTATCGACTACGATCGGTGACCAATGATTTAATAGTATATCTCGTTAATAATCGACGTTAGACGATGCGAAATTGGTATTTTCAAATAGTATTTAAGAAAGAAATTAAACTGCCATAGCGCATACGACCACTGTTAGTAGACAATTTTATGATCGTGGCGGTATGTTACTGAAGTTATATTGGTATTTATTTAGAGACTTCTAAAGGACGAGGTTCTCAATTGACGGTTATTGTTTGTACGTTAACTATCTCATAAGTTTCTTATAATAAATTAATTCCACTAACGGAAACAAGTTTTGAACGCCTTTAGTACACCTACGCGTTCCTATGCGGCAGCGAATCACTGCGAAACTACTGCGGTAGCGATCTATCTGCAGAACGTTTGTACATTGCAGCACAGCAGAAAAAGCGTAGAAAAAAGAACCAGGAAAGAAGGGAACTAGGAAAAATTTCCTCCATGTCACCTGATTTTATGTATGCTTTTTTAATAAAAATAATTCAACTGCATATACCTCATTCAAAAATACGTCAATATTTTCGGCATTACATTATTACAGAATAAAGCCGGAACCCCACCGCTGCGCAGGCTGTGCACGGATGCGTGGCTCACCTCTGCTGCGTGGGCTCATTAGTTCGGCGGCGTCGGCCTCCGTTTCCACTGCGGCGCACGGACACGGATGTGTCGCTCACACAGCTCATAGCTATGCGTGGGGTACAGTCACGAGCAAAAATATGTAACATAATAATATGCGAAATTGTTAAACGAAATTAGTGAGATTTTTTGTCGAATCTCTTCTGCCATCTAGCAATCAATGCATACTGACAGATGACACTTGAAAATAAAATAGTTCAAATATTTTTTTTAATAAAAAAAATATTTTACTTAAAGTCAATATATTATTTTTATAATATAGACAATAGCTCTTCCAAGTAACAATATAATTTAGCTATTGTGTAGTAACATCTGTTTTACTTATTTGCATTATAAATTACTTAGTTCTTACATAAATTATACTTATCACAACTTAAATGTATGCATATATACTAGGAACATTAATTGTATCTCTTATTTATAGTTGCTTATTCTTATAATAATTTCTTAAAAATATTATGTGTATACATATTTTTGCTCGAGACTGTACATATTCGTGGGTCGCCGAGAAATGGCCGACCCACGCAGCTGGGATGCGTCGCACGGCCGTGGGTTGAGCTATGTACCGGCCATTCGAGCTAGCTACGCGTGTGTTTATGACGTCAATTGCTGCGTAGCATGTCCGTGCGCTGCAGTGGAAACGCTTTCATACATTTTGTACTAAAGCGAAGCTAAACACACGTGCACAGCCTCTCCGTGCGCCGCTGTGGCTTTCCGGCTTAATTCCTTGTGTTACCATGGGTTAAAATCTGCCCTCACTGTCAGAACGCGTGCGGGGAGGCTTTGCGATGCGAAACACCAATAGCGCAAAATCTGTGTTACAACGACGATTTCGCAGTTCCTTTCGAAACCAATACAGACAGTACATGTATGTATATGTATACTACATGAAAATAGTTGCTATGCTGATAGCGTATGCGCTTAAGGCGTAAGTTGTCTATTTTAATTTAAATATATTTTGTAAAAGTAAGAATAATTGGTACCTTCCACAAATATCGCGGTATATACGCTCCGTCTTTTTCTTGCAAGGTGTGTGTACCCGACCATTCAACAAACTCTCCGAAGCCTCCCATCTGAGTCCTCACCATTTGATTTATATCCTCCCAAGTCGTCTAAAATATAAGCATCATCTTTGAAAAAATAATAGATATAGGTGTATTAAGATAAAGGTTAAAAATAGTTTAGTATTATTAAGTTGACTGGTCTAAAGGTTTTAGGTGTAAAGCAAGAAATATTACCATATTATTATTACAAGGACGCCAGTACAGTATTGTGTTCAATGGTTTAATTAACGTGCTTTCCCGCGCTTCACGTGCATTGAAGTTTCGTTCATCGACTAGCAGTGTTCTACCGTAGCAGCAGGATGAGGACGTATCCTTACACGTTATTCCTTTGTCCAGTTGCTCATCAGCGATGGCAGGGTATTTGTGCCAAATAGTTGATGTTCTTGGAGGATCGTCCGCCCCAGTCAGTAGCGTACGAGTGTAAAGAGGCACGTTTTTACCATGATCGAAGCAGACGTCATAAGTTCCTAAGAAATCCGTCAGCTCATATCCTACTCGTATCAATTCAGAAGTTTCAGTCAGACATTTCGTTTTATTATTTATTATGTTAGGCATGACTTTATTCTTGCAGTGCAGATCTGATAATTTGTAATTTTTACCATCGATTGCAAATATGTCTTGTTTCACACAAGTTGCTTGTAGTAAATTTTTGTTGAAATTCTGGAATTGATTTTCTTCTTTTTCTTGATGAGGACAGAAAACCTTTAAAGGTTCAAGTGGTTGCATTAAGGATTGATTATTCGAGGTTTTCCAAGTTGGCCAGCCCAGGTCATTATTTAGAATCAGTGGCATATCTTCGCTGTACTTAATGTTTTTATTTATATAACATTCTGTAACAAAGTTATTAATTAATTAATAATTGTTGAGTTTAGACGAGAATAGGCGAGATTTGATGCATTAAAAAAAACAATAAGTGTTTAAATAATACATTGGGAAAATCTTTAACTCGAGTTACATTGACCGAAGATGGAAAAGTACTTTAAATTTAAATCGATACTGATGAATGCGCGAAACAATGATTAAATAAAATATTTAGTAAAGGAACGATGTAGGTAAGGTCGGACTAGTTTGGTACACGTGAATTATTTGTAATACTAATTGAAATGATTACCTGTAGATGCGACCTCGAAGCTTCTCTGTATTGATCCGTGAACATTGGATACATTGCACGAATACTGTCCCCATTTAAAATGATCCTTGAATTGTTTTAATTCTTCGTCGGTTAACAATTTTCCGTTAAAATACCAGTTAACCTGAAAGTTACGCAAAAGGAAATGAATAAATTACCTTTAAGGTATTTTTAAACATATTTTTTACTTTTAAAGATACCGGGAAGGTGCAGCATAAAATATTGAGGAAATAGGTTGCAACATCATGATAAACAGCTCTCTTAGTTAATTTTCTCTTTTATAAATATGATAAATATGCATTTGCGTAATTAGAATTTTATGTTCGTAGTTTTTACTCACGTCAGGTGATGGTTTTCCTCGCTCGCTTCGGCAGTTCGACAACACATTGGAGAGATCACCTCCCCAGTCGAGGATTGGAACATGTTCAAACATAAATTTCGGCGGACGACCAACATCAACAACGTAGGTGTGTGTGAACGTATTACCATGCTTATCGTTTACGCGACACGTGTAGTTACCATCCTGGCTGACAGAGGCGTTCTCAAAATACATGTAAGGCTCCTTAAGTTTCATGTCGTTGTCTTCCTGTTAACATGAAAACATCTTGCGGATAAAACCTATGGTTTTGTAAAGACCAAAAATAGTTAATTAAAATAGAAAAAATCTTATCAAGAGATAAGTGTAAAAGCGCTTGAAAACAAGAAAAAAAGTGGTTTCCTCGTAGAGTTAAGCCGGAAACCCACAGCGGCGCACGGAGAGGCTGTGCACGTGTGTTCAGCTTCGCTTTAGTACAAAATGTATGAGAGCGTTTCCACCGGAGCGCACGGACATGCTACGCAGCAATTGACGTCATAAACACACGCGTAGCTAACTCGAATAGGCGGAACGTAGTTCAGCCACGTGGCCGACCCACGCATCCCAGCTGCGTGGGTCGGCCATTTCTCGGCGACCCACGACTATGTACAGTCTCGAGCAAAAATATGTACACACATAATATTGTTAAGAAATTATTATAAGAATAAGCTACTATAAATAAGAGGTACAATTAATGTTCCTAGTATATATAAATGCATTTAAGTTGTGATAAGTATAAGTAATTTATGTAAGAACTAAGTAATTTATTATACAAATAAGTAAAACAGATGTTACTACACAATAGCTAAATTATATTGTTACTTGGAAGAGCTATTGTCTATATTATAAAAATAATATATTGACTTTAAGTATTTTTTTTTTTATTAAAAAAAATATTTGATCCATTTTATTTTCAAGTGTCATCTGTCAGTATGCATTGATTGCTAGATGGCAGAAGAGATTCGACAAAAAATCTCACTAATTTCGTTTAACAATTTCGCATATTATTAAGTATACATATTTTTGCTCGTGACTGTACCCCACGCATAGCTATGAGTTGTGTGGGCGACACATTCGTGTCCGTGCGCCGCAGTGGAAACGGAGGCCGACGCCGCCGAACTAATGAGCCCACGCAGCAGAGGTGAGCCACGCATCCGTGCACAGCCTGCGCAGCGGAGGGGTTCCGGCTTTAAACATAGATGGAATGAATTTAAGTAATATATAACATAATGACAATTACAACTTACCATTAGCCATTTAACCAACTGTGATTTGGAGTTATATCCATCACATTCAAGTTTTGCGTCTTCGCCTTCCCTGATGTATATATGTTTCTTCACCCCGAAACCGATAGACTCTGAAGTTAATAAGACAAACTTTGATTAATAAATCGGTTTCCGATTCCTAAAGCTACCTAGTAGCGCAACACTTCACTTAATCTTACCAGTTACATCTGCTTGGAATACGGCACTAACAAAACCAAGATAGTTTGTAGCTTCACACTCGTAAGATTTGCCGTCGGTTCGTTTCGGATTATAAATTATAAGTGCTCCGTCTTCAATCGCGTATTTCTCATCTGGAACGATTGCAGTTGTAAGGTAGTTTCATGATATCTTTTTAATTTTAGTTTCAGGGTTCAATGTTTATACAAATTTAATTTTGTTGGGTGAACTCGAGTGGATCAAAAGCTTGTAGTAAGTTCTGACACAGTACTCAATTTGATTTTAGAATCCATTTTACACGGTAGTTTTTTTATTTTATGTATGTTAATACATAAAAACATTGAAAGACTTTTATTATTAATAAAAGTCTTTCAATGTATTTTTTTGGCAAATGATATTATAGCTACTTATTTAAATAACTTACTTTGTGTAATAACAGCTCCGTCGACCTTCCAAACAATACTTGGTTTTGGAATACCAGCGGTGGTGCATGGGATCCTTAAGGCAAGGTCACCTTCAACACCGTTGTACAGTGAAGTGTTTGAATAAATCCAGGGTGGCGCTGTATATAAAAAAATAGTTTAATTAAAAAATAGTTTTTTGATCAAGAATCGTGTATACTTAACACAGTGTAAAAAGCTTTTTTTCCAACCAATTTCCCGTTAGTCGTTGTCTAAGCTTATTTCCCGCATTTTACTTACATTCTACAATAAGGGTAGTGACGTATTCATCCTTTCCCACTTCATTCTCTGCTACGCACTTGTAACGACCTGCGTGTTTGTCTTCTAGACTCGATATTCTCAAAACGTTGACTGGTGCGAGTTTCGAGTTTATTTTAATTTCATTAGATTCTTTTAATGGTAAGTATTCTGTAGCGGATTCTCTCATGAATTGCCAAGTTATTTTTGGTATTGATATGCCCTTGAGAATCCTGAAATATAAAAAAAATGTCTTTAAGCAATTATTTTTTATAAACAACCCTAATAAATTAAGATATTCTACAATTAGTACTAGGTACATGAATGTATATTCTTGAATTTTTTTCACGTCATCACACTTACGTGCATTCAATAGTGTCCGATGTTCCCAATCTGACTTTCTTTGCAGTAGCTCCAGATACCTTTGGAGCTTCTGAAATAAAATTAACAACGTGTGGATTATTATTGTGTATCTATTTAATATGTCGTATATTTTTTATCCCTAAATTAAAATTATTCAAATTAAAATCTCTGTAAATAATAATTAAATTCCCACGACTATTGCAGTGAATGTTTGTGTCATCCGCAAAAATACAAATACTCGTAATAACAGGAGGTTACGATGATACAATTGTGGGTGATGTTGAGTCATCACCTAAAAATATAGTACTTATTTAATTGAAGATAAATAATTGAGGATAAATAATGATTTCTTTATAGTACCTAATTAAAGTATAATATATTATTACTTACGAAGAATTTTTGTCTTAAACGTCGCGCTAGTTGTTCCAACATCATTCTTAGCTTCGCAAGTGTAAGAATTAGTGTCTCCTACTTTAATATCCTTTATGATAAGCGCTCCTGCGTCTATAGAGTACTTCGAGTCTAAAACAAACATCAAAAATGGTATGTTTTATGGAAGTGTGATGTAGGTTTTGAACAAACACATGACAAACTTGAAATATTCATGATATTGACAAAAATAATGTTTTTTTTTTTTAATAATTATTTTCGCCGCGATCTTTCCCAACTTTTGGTATTTCTAAATCTTGCCAAGTGACATTATTTTAGTCGGTATTATTAGCGGCATTTTGTTTGTTTGTTGGCGACAGTGATGAGGAGAACTCGCACTAGCCTTTTGAGAAAAACTGATTATTTTTAAGGGGGTATTATTTTAAGTTTCTCCATTTTTTTATTAATACAAACAGATATCGATACCTAAAAAACGTTCACCATTCACTTCTTAACAACCTGTAGGTATCGAGAAATCCATATATAAGATTTACGGTTGGAATTCGAATCCATGGTTTTGTATTTCACGACCGAAACCTAAACGCAACATATTTTTCAAAGTTATTTTGTTTCTTTACACCTTAAACTAACAAACATTGAAGTACATTTGAGTATTAGTCGATCTTTGATTTATTCTTACTTGGAGTGATGGTTGCATCATTCATCTTCCAAATGAGAGTCGGCTTTGGAATGCCGGTTGCGTCGCATGGCAATTTCAGAAGAGCGTCACCTTCAGTGCTTGTGTAAACTTCTGTGTGGATCGTGGTTATTTTTGGTGGATCTGTTAAATGATAAGAATATTTTTAAAGTGTTTTGCGTTACTGGTATTTCTATTAATATTTTTATCGAAATAAAAAGATTAAATGCTTAAAATCGATTATGTTGTCGGGAAGTCTACCCGCGAAGTAGATTTCAGATCTTCTATCTATGTATGGAATGTTGTTTCACCTTGAACGATGAGTGTAGTGATGTGTTCATTAGTACCCAAGCCGTTCACTGCTACACACTTGTAGTTTCCTGCGTCTTTTTCTTCAACACCAGTGATACGTAACACACTCTCATCGCCAGGCAAAGGAACAAATTCTGAATTCGTTGCCGCTTTAAACTGCCAAGATATTTTCGGTTTTGGAAGTCCTTTGACACTGAAAAAGTTTCGTAGATGTTGTTAAAAGTAAAAAAAACTATCATACTGATGGTTGTATACAATTTACTTTTATCAACACTTACTTGCAATTGATAACGGCAGTGGATCCTTTCGTAGCTTTCTTATTTTTTTCGCCCGTCGCGACAGGGAACACTAAAGGAAGAAACCCATTGATTAGATTTGAATGACCTTCCAAACAATACTTGGTTTTGGAATACCAGCGGTGGTGCATGGGATACTACTAAGGCAAGGTACTGTGTTTGTAATTATTTTAGGTGGCGCAGTATATACAAAAAAGGTTTGTTATGTTATAAGAGCAAGAATCGTGTTTAATACATAGTAAAAAGCTTTTTCTTTGCAATTTCCCATTGTAGTCGTTTTCTAAGCTCATTTCTCGCATTTTACTTACATTCGACAGTAAGAGTAGTGACATGTTCATCCTTTCCCACTTCATTCTCTGCTACGCACTTGTAACGACCTGCGTGTTTGTCTTCTAGACTCGATATTCTCAAAACGTTGACTGATACCAGTTTCGAGTCTATTTTAATTTCATTAGATTCTTTTAATGGTAAGTATTCTGTAGCAGATTCTCTCATGAATTGCCAAGTTATTTTTGGTATTGATATGCCCTTGAGAATCCTGAAATATAAAAAATGTCTTTAAGCAATTAACTTTAATAAACAACCCTAATAAATTAAGATATTCTACAATTAGTACTAGGTACATGAATGTATATTCTTGAATTTTTTTCACGTCATCACACTTACGTGCATTCAATAGTGTCCGATGTTCCCAATCTGACTTTCTTTGCAGCAGCTCCAGATACCTTTGGAGCTTCTGAAATAAAATTAACAACGTGTGGTTTATTATTGTGTATCTATTTAATATATCGTATATTTTTTTACCTAAATTAAAGTTATTCAAATTAAAATCTCTGTAAATAATAATATAATTCCCACGGCTATTGCAGTTAATGCTTGTGTCATCCGCAAAAATACAAATACTCGTAAACAGGAGGTTACGATGATACAATTGTGGGTGATGTTGAATCATCACCTAAAACTAAAGTACTTATTTAATTGAAGATAAATAATTGAGGATAAATAATGATTTCTTTATAGTACCTTATTAAAGTATAATATATTATTATTGTGAAGTTGCTTCATCGATTAGTCTGGATGATACATTTACTTACGAAGAATTTTTGTCTCAAACGTCGCGCTAGTTGTTCCAACATCATTCTTAGCTTCGCAAGTGTAAGAATTAGTGTCTCCTACTTTAATATCCTTTATGATAAGCGCTCCTGCGTCTATAGAGTACTTCGAGTCTAAAACAAACATAAAAAATGGTATGTTTTATATTCACAAGCTTATTACAAATCTTAAAAAAAAAGTAGTGAGATTCTCGTCCTTTATACAACATGTTAAGAAAACCCCGTGCGACCCTATGGTGTGATATAGGTTTAACAAACGCATGACCAATTTGTCCAACTTAGGCGACCAAAGCACGTCCGACAAAATCAGTGTCCGATTATTTGTAGGAGAAAAATAGAACGCACTGAAAGCAATAGTGCAACGCACACTCACGTCAGAATTCGGTACTAAGATTCGGCGGAAAATTCAGCCCGATTAGCTGACCTGCAAAAAGTCTGACGTGGGTGGGTAGCGTAAAATATCAAACTTGAAATGTTCTCAATGGTAACAACAATAATGTTATTTTTTAATAACCATTTTTTTAGTTGCCCTATTTTTTTTTCTTTGCACCTTAAAGTAACAGATTTATTCTTACTTGGAGTGATGGTTGCATCATTCATCTTCCAAATGAGAGTCGGCTTTGGAATGCCGGTTGCGTCGCATGGCAATTTCAGAAGAGCGTCACCTTCAGTGCTTGTGTAAACTTCTGTGTGGACTGTGGTTATTTTTGGTGGATCTGTTAAATAATAAGAAATAAGGTTATAAAAAAAGCGTTTTTGCGTTACTGATATTGAAGCCGGAAACCCACAGCGGCGCACGTGTGCTTAGCTTCGCTTTAGTACAAAATGTATGGGAGTAAAAATATGTAGGTACTATTTAGTGCTAAATATGTAGTATATATAATATTGTTAAGAAATTTTTATAAGAATAAGCTACTATAAATAAGAGGTACAATTAATGTTCCTAGTATATATATATACATTTAAGTTGTGATAAGTATAATTTATGTAAGAACTAAGTTATTTATAATACAGATGTTACTATACAATAGCTAAATTATATTGTTACTCGGAAGCGCTATTGTCTATATTATAAAAATAATATATTGACTTTTAAGTAAAAATTTTTATATAAAAAAAAAATTTGAACCATTTTATTTTCAAGTGTCATCTGTCAGTATGCATTGATTGCTAGATAGCAGAAGAGATGCGACAAAAAATCTCACTAATTTCGTTTAACAATTTCGCATATTATTATGTTTACATATTTTTGCTCGTGACTGTACCCCATGCATAGCTATGAGCTGTGTGGGCGACACATCCGTCTCCGTGCGCGGCAGTGGAAACGGAGGCCGACGTCGCCGAACTAATGAACCCACGCAGCAGAAGTGAGCCACGCATCCGTGCACAGCCTGCGCAGCGGTGGGTTTCCGGCTTTATTCAAATCGATCATGTTGTCGGGAAGGCTACCCGCGAAGTGGATTTCAAATTTTCTATGTATGGAATGTTGTTTCACCTTGAACAGTGAGTGTAGTGATGTGTTCATTAGTACCCAAGCCGTTCACTGCTACACACTTGTAGTTTCCTGCGTCTTTTTCTTCAACACCAGTGATACGCAAGACGCTCTCATCGCCAGGCAAAGGAATAAATTCTGAATTAGTTACTCCTTGGAACTGCCAAGATATTTTCGGTTTTGGAAGTCCTTTGACACTGAAAAAGATTCGTAGATGTTGTTAAAAGTAAAAACAAACAACTATCATACTGATGGTTGTATACAATTCACTTTTATCGACACTTACTTGCAATTGATAATGGCAGTGGATCCTTTTGCAGCTTTCTTATTTTTTTCTCCCGACGCAACAGGAACTAAAGGAAGAAAACCATTGATTAGATTTCAATGATTTTGATTTTGAATTGTTAACAGGATTCTTACAAAACACATACCAACACCCTCTGCTGATACGAAAGTGCTGAAAGATTTATGTACATCATGGTTCTTTAAGGTAGCTCTACAGGTATAACTTCCAGCCAAATTTAAATCCATTTTCTTAATTTTCAGTTGTTTCCCATCATTAGATATCCAGTATTTATCTGAAGAGAAGATCTGGCCGTTTGTTCCTTTGATTACGTCCGCGAAGTACCATCGGATATTCATCTGTTGTGCCGATGTAATGTCGCATGTAATAGTGCCTTCAGAACCGTATAACACTCCAGTTGGACCTGAATATTGATATAATAATATATATAAATATAATATAGCCATATAGTTTACTAAATTTTGGTTCTAAAAAACCTGTTTTATAACATTTAAGTACTTCGTGTCTTCTTCTGTATTATGTAATGGACTTTAATCATGGTTTTAGATAATGTAGTATTAGTTGCATATATTATAACTATAGAAAATTTTAAATTACCTTCTGGGACTGATTTCACAACGAAGGCATCTTTGACTACGATTTTAATTGTTTTAGAATCTTTTCGCAAGTGGTCTTTTCCCAAGTGGTTCTTGGCGTAACATACATATGTGTCAGATTTAGTTATATTTGTAATTGTTACATAACTAATGTAGTCGTATGGCACTTGCAGAATCGAACTCTGAAATAGAAAATTATAATTAGAAAAATTACTGTGATTTTAAAAAACACATGTATGTTTCTTTTCTTCTGCTCTGTATGACCTACTTACCAAAGATTTAACTTGTTCTCCCTTAATATTCATCCAAGTGATTGTAGGTTGTGGGTAAGCAGATACTTTGCAAGTCAACTTTACCGTGCTATCATATTCTACTTCTATCTCCTCACCTTCTACGATAGTGGCAACTGGCGCTTTGTTGTCTATTTCGACTAAAGAGAAACGATAATTTTAATAAGCAAAAGTGCTGAATTTATTATATATTGTTGATGTTGAATTACTTATTGTCATCATCATCTCCCTGCCCTGTACCCAATTATTTGGGGTCGGCGCAATGCGTATTCAGCTTCCATTCATCTCTAAAACTTGTCATCTCAGTATTCACTCCTTTCTTTCTCATATTTTCTTTCACACAATCCATCCATCTCTTTATTGGTCTTCCTCTGCATGTATACCCATCCACATTCATATTCATAACTCGTCTAGTTACGTGACTTTCATCCCACCTCATCACATGTCCATACCACGACAAACGGAATAAATTACTTACTGTAATAATAATCAAATAATATCCTGGGAAAACAAACACAGGTTTATGTGATCTCAAATTAAGCAGAGCTTGTTTTATAGTAACCAGACAACTGACAAACATATATTTCTAAATACATACATACGATCTTCCTCATCACAAAAGATTTCTTCTGCCAGGGTCACTGGCCACGAGACCAAGTGGCCAAACAAAAATTAAAATTACATTTACTCGACCAAAATATACATACCAACAATCGGCTCCTGGGGAGTGATAGGGATTTTAGACATTCTTTTAATAGTACTGCCTGTAGCAATTACTTTTCCCTCCACCTACAATTATGTAAAGGAAAATTAGCCACAGTTTATAGATATAACGGTAGGTAACGATGGGATGGTAAATTATATTTACTTACCACAATTTGGAATATTTTCGAGGGCGCCACAAACCGGTCTGTTATGTAGAAATCGGTAGAAGTTTTGGTCAAATTCAGAGTTTTGATAATTTTCCCATCAATTGACAAAATACGAACCAATTTTATATTTACTAAATGTTTTGGATCATTAACAGATATTGAAAGGTAAACTTTGGCATCTGAAAACAAAATATTTGTGAACGCTTATTTTCATGTTTATAGTAAAATAGTAAATCCTATTGAGTTTGCGTGTCAGGTTTACCTTTTTTGAGTTATTGGTGTAATATAAAGTAAGAAATTGGGTATTTTACGGGTACTTATCCTAATATTGATTCCTGATAATAGTCTGAAATATAAAAACTACTAACTAGACTATTATTTATGGTCACAAAGATAATAGAATGATGAACTTACCGGCAATTGGTTGGGGTGTAGTATCCGCCAGTGTTTTCGGCACTAATTCGGAGAAACCATGGGTAAAGAGAAAATCGGTTCTGCCAATGATGACCACGGATGTATGCGCTTTACCACGCACTGTTGCAATATATTGCCCGACCGTGACGTCAGTTAATTTTATCACCTATAAATGTTTAAAAATGTTCTTGAAAATAAAGTTTTTTTTATTCTATTAATTTGTTCTCTTTTCGTAGGACAGCGAGGTGGGATATGTAAGAGGTGGGTGGCAATGAAAGAAAAGTTTATAAACTTCCTAACAGTGAGACATGACAGATAGAGTCTGCCTGGAAAGAGAACCGACGTAAAATTTGAGGAAGGCTGTGTTTAACTACCGTTTTTGGTATGCTGACGACAGTATTCCGTCAATACAGTATGATTAAAACATCAGGATATTAAGTTTTTGTGGTTAGATGCCGTCTTTAAATGTGCAGTAACTTCGGAAATAAAATTGCTGGTAATCCAATATTCCTTTTTTTTTTACTACGATTATAAAATTTGACTAATCAGTTATGCTCTGCAACTGATCCCCTGAAACCTATGCCTGTTCAACTTTTTATATTTCCTTCTTCATTTATTGTTATTTATAGCGACTGCAGCGATATTTGAATGTGTAGTCTTGTTACCTACGGTAGTGTGGTAAGTACCTGATATGCTATTATACCTATAAGTTTGACATTTGTTTTACAAAACCACTAACATTTCTAGAAACTACTTTACTTTTTTGTCTTTTTTGTTGTTTTGTGCAAGTAACTTACAATTCCATTCTTATTCATCATTATTATTTCTTGCCTTGCTGGAGGTCCCCGTATATTGAGTGTTACGTCCAAGCCAGACACAGACACAACTGCATACTCAGTACGGTCGTCAATCATAAACTAAAACAAAATGAACATGGTAGGTATCATCTCCAATATTTGTTGTTTTAATGAGTCCAGCCAATACAATTATAATATAGATTATCGTTAAACTTTTATTTAAGTTTTACTTACTGGAATGTTCGTATAAACTCTGGGTGGGACTGTCGTTGTGACCATCACAGTCTTGTTGCCATTTATAGTTTCTTCAATCGTTTTGATCACCTGCAATGTATTAAGACAGTATATGAAAAAATATATCCAGTTCTTGAATAAAGTAACATCATAGAAGAAAAAAAAATACCGATGGGAGTTTGTTCTTTGGGGTCCGGAACACTAGTCCAGAGCACTTTGCTGCTATATCGTAGAAGACTTCATATCCAGATATTGTAAAACGGTAACAGCGACCAGTTAAAACGAAAACAATCTGAAAAGATAAAACCATTTTACACAAGAAACCTTTGAATTCTAATATTATTACATTGGGATATTTCCACCGTCCCCCAAATTGCAATTCGGTACGCTTCAAGTTTTACTCACAAATATTATATCAGTCGAAAACGTTTTCAACATGGGTTTTTAATTATTATTGAAATCCGTAACTGTAGCTGCTTGCTTTGTATATTCTTCTAGTTATATAAATAAATTAATCTGTCCTATCGGAAGCTATATTCCAAAACGGGCATAATCATAGCAAGTTGGGCAGGACGCGTCAAGTGACGCAAAAATTGCATCAAAGCATCGAAGCAGTCAAAGCCTGTGCTCAGGCTAACTGCAAAGATATCTACTAAAAAAAAATGGGTGCCCGAAGACGGACGATGCCGCCGAGGCCAGGAAGAGACGGCAGGACAATCTACAGTCTTAACTAGTGCAAGGGTTAGTTTGAGGTGGCTATGGCGCGAGAAAGAAAAGGCGGCAGCGCATTAGTGATGAAATGTGGATTATGGACCGCCGTGGAACAACACAAAAATATTTCATACTTATCATTAAAATTAAATGTTATGAAAAATATTTAGCTTAACATTTAATTTTAATGTCATGGATTTCCGCAAAGTAACGCCTGATTCTATAACTTATCATTGCAAGATTTTTGGTACCGATTAAGTAATACGATTTATTAGTCAATGTTGTATGTTTTAATTAATGTATTAATTGTTAATTACCTGACTTTGTTTCCTTTGACACATTTCCGTGACTTGCCGACTTAATGAATAATCTTTGGCCGACGCATCAGTAAATACATAAATATAAGAATTGGAATGACTCTGCTCTAAAGCTAAAAGTAATCCTGCCATGGTTGGTTCCGGGCAATCATTTCTTATGGTATCGTGGGCTTGTAAAGAATCAAGTGCACGCCGGAATGTCCCGCGATCTTTTGTTTTCGCTCTAAGTTCAGATTCTAAAAACAAAATCATTATCAGAAACGTAACTTTCGTCTACATCGTGTGTATGTTTTGGGCAATGCGATTTTGTTAACATTGTGGTTTTTGATGCACATCAAATAAAATTAAATGTAATTATCAATATTTGCAAATAGGATTGAAAATAATTTTGAGAAGAAACATCAAAACTCATTTAGGGGACATAGTCTTTTTAAAAGGCAAACAAATCAAGAGTGCATAAAATAGATTTTGTGGCTATCGACTGGTATATATATACTTAGTCGACCCAAGTATTCTTATTGGTTTGAGATTAATTGCCACCGACAACCACACAGCCTCGTTGGCCGTCACTAATTAATGTGTGTAGCTATATTTTTTTTCTTATACAATAAATGTGTGTTTACTTACTTGGTTCGTTTATTGACACTAGTACCATATTATCAATGGCACTAGATTTTTCATGGAACACTATATCCAATAATTTATTTGCACTAATTTTAACCTCTGAAATATCATCAGCCATAGAGCTTGTGTCATCTATAGCAAAGGTTAAACTGCTGCTACCCATGCATGACGCCTTAAAGATATGTGCAACTATTAATAATATCCCATAGGGATAGCTTCGGCCCCACATTTTATGGTAATATATAATTGAAGTATAACACCATTAGTCTACTATAACTCCCAGAACAGACAGAGAAAATACTTGTATTTACCTCCAATTTATACTTATTTGAGTGGTCATCCATTATCCCCTTTGCTTTATTAATTTATTGGTAGGTTCTTGTATTTTCCTTTTGTATATATTATTTATGCTGCTGATTTCAACACTACAATTAAAATCGAGGAAGTTAATCAATAGTTTTCCCGTTGGTGACACTAGCTTTGGCAAAATAAATGGCAAATAAACTATAAAATATGAGGGAGCTAAACGTTATAACTCACTGCCAAAAGATATAAAAAATACAAAATCATTATTACTGTATAAAAAATTACTTAAATGTCACATCTTAAAAGGTCATCAGAAAAATAATTATTTTAATGAAAATAATTGGCTAGCTTGCATTATTTGAAATCTAAAGACTCGTATACACGGGGTATACGAGTCTTTAGATTTCAAATAATGCAAACAAAGATAAGGAATCACCGCACGGCGGCCGCGTCAGCGCGCCGCACGGCGGCAGGCAATACAAAACTGTTTTTAAAATTACTTTCTATAATTTCGTAACGTTAACACTATAAGCTCTTGCTACTCCTGGACAACAAAAATGTATAATTCGTGTAATTTTAAGTATTTATTTCTGTACAAGTGATTTGTAATCTTTAGAAATAAATGAATTCAAACCGTAAACCGTAGCTTTATTGATCTTAAAGTGCACGATCAAGCTCCTTGTCGAACTGAACGTGTCTGAAACTAAGTTTTAAGATCTTCCTTGAGATCGTGTTTGATCGTTTGCTTGACAAAAACCGTGAATTTTGGCAAGAAAGTTTGTCAAGCATGCTTAATAGTTTTCATTGGCAAGATTCCGCTATTTTAAATTAAGTGTGTGGCAGGTTAATGAAGGTCCCAGTGTGTACCTAATTTTCGAATTCAGATGATTTTAGTTTAATGACAAATGTGCACCTACTTGCCACCGTTGTCATTGTAGGATTGCCACTGACTGTTCATTGTAGGCTTACCTTTACACGAAAATTAGGCACAATAACAAGTACACTGGAACGTTCATTAACTTGCCACCCACTGACTTTAAAATAGCGTAATTAGGCCTCAGCACGCTTCATGCAGTAGCGACAGTTAACTTCTCGAATATGAATCATATTATGATAATAAACATACATTTTCATGAATTACGCAGACGTTTGAGCATCTTTATAAAGTTTTATATAATAAGATATGTAGCTCCGTACTAAGTTTTCATGACCATTGGGTACAGAGTTTGTTACAATTTGATTAAATGACTGACTAACGTCAGCCTTAAGCAACACGATGCACTATATTTTACTCCACCATCAATCTCTTAAATACAGTCAATGTTCTTTGCATTCACAGTTTAGTTAATTAAATAAACAGTGTTAGAGACTAGTACTCGTATAGAACAATTAGTATCTACAAAATAAAATATAAACTTAGTGTTTAAGTTTATACAGGGTGTTAAGAAACCACTGTCCGACCCGAAAGGGAGATATAGGGTCACATGCCCAAATAAAATATCAAAGGAAAATTCATGATAGAAACAATAATAATGGATTTTAAAATAACCATTTTTTGAACAAAAATTCCCTAAATATGAGATGAAAACAAAAACTAAAACACCAATGTCGTTTTTATTTTTGGGGGCCTTTTGTTTGGTAGTTAGGTAGCATCTGGGGGCCGAGTCTGCTATTTACAATGGCTCCAATCGTCTGAGTGGGTGGCGTTAGTAAGTCCATTTTAGGATAATTGGCATTCTACTAACACCAAAACGTCAACATTGGCCGCCCCAATGGCCAATTTCTTTGCCAATTTGGCACCCACTCAGACGATTGGAGCCATTGTAAATAGCAGTCTCGGCCCCCTGTGGCGACGCCGACGCCGACTCTCTTTCTCGACTTTTGAGAATAATCATTTTTGAAAATACACAAACATTAGTCATTCATATAACACTGATTTATTATTGTTTTATCTTTTCTGTTTTCATTTCAATCTGCAATGTAGACTCGCCTCCTACTTTTATAATGATACATGGTTCTTAGAAAATTTGAGACACCCATGACTAACAGTTTGGGAAAAATGGTGAACAATACTCGTTATCGAAATAAAAGGCGTTAAGCCGGAAACCCACCGCTGCGCAGGCTGTGCACGGATGCGTGGCTCACCTCTGCTGCGTGGGCTCATTAGTTTGGCGGCGCCGGCCTCCGTTTCCATTGCGGCGCACGGACACGGATGAGTCGCCCACACAGCTCATAGCTATGCATGGGGTACAGTCACCAGCAAAAATATGTATACATATTAATATGCGAAATTGTTAAACGAAATTAGTGAGATTTTTTGTCGAATCTCTTCTGCCATCTAGCTTACCGCTTAAGCAATGCTTACCGACAGATGACACTTGAAAATAAAATGGTTCAAATATTTTTTTTAATAAAAAAGAATATTTTTCTTAAAGTCAATATATTATTTTTATAATATAGACAATAGCGCTTCCGAGTAACAATATAATTTAGCTATAGTGAAGGAACATCTGTTTTACTTATTTGTATTATAAATAACTTATTTCTTACATAAATTATACTTATTACAACTTAAATGTAAGTATATATACTAGGAACATTAATTGTACCTCTTATTTATAGTAGCTTATTCTTATAATCATTTCTTAACAATACTATGTGTATGTACATATTTTTGCTCGAAACTGTACATAGTCGTGGGTCGCCGAGAAATGACCGACCCACGCAGCTGGGATGCGTCGCAAGACCGTGGGCTGAGCTACGTTCTGCCTATTCGAGTTAGCTACGCGTGTGTTTATGACGTCAATTGCTGCGTAGCATGTCCGTGCGCTGCAGTGGAAACGCTCTCATACATTTTGTACTAAAGCGAAGCTTAACCCACGTGCACAGCCTCTCCGTGCGCCGCTGTGGGTTTCCGGCTTTATTCTGTAAACTGAATAATTATTCATTATTTCATGAACTATAACTATTATGGTTTATATGGAGTAGGTATTGCATACTTCAGTTTCATCACCTGACGCATTCAAGTCACGTCAATTACAAAAAAAAATACCAGGCTCCGTCATATCTTACATTGACTCATCATTTAAACGTTCAAAACGACTAGAACCAATACAAAAAATTTACTTAAAATTTTGTGTAAATCTATAATTGGCATGGACAATATATACTTTATCATTATTAGGAGCCTGAAATGTCCCACCGTTGGGCATAGGCCTTCCCACTCTCCATCCATATGTCTCTATCAAGCGAAAGGTCGGATGGGATTTTCTTAAAATATTGCATATTATTATGTATGGAGGTGATCCCATATGGATTTAATTAAAGTCGGCTCCTTCTTATTACTTCTCGCATCTTACTGCGTCTTGAACTATAATAAGTACATATCACAATAAGTATAATAATATCTACTAATAATAATCTAATCAGAATTATGATATGATTTGTGACACATTTAATTAATTTATTCGACGGATTGTTTGTTATCAAATTAAACCTACAAGCTCGCTGTGGTTTATTTTAATTTACAAGTATATCGCTCCTATAATATTCATATTCCAAATTCGACTTTCAGGAAAACCACATTGAATGCATGTATTTAAAATGAAATGCCTATTTTGTTTATTAAATGTGCTATCGCTCTACTTAACGGCTATTTTTAAACTAGTAAACGACTCTTTGGTTTATAAACGAATAAATAAAAATATTAATTAAAAACAATTGACATTTAATTTTCATAATCATCACTTTATTTGTGGTTGAGGGATACCCGAAGATTTTTTTTCCCTAGGCTATATTGTCCCACTGCTGGGCAAAGGCCTCCCCCAAATCCTTCCATTCAACCCTATCCCGAGCCACCTCAAATCCAGCCCTCGCAGTATTTATTTATTTATTTTTCTGCAATAAGTGTTGGTACAATTTAGGTCTTAAAATAACATATACATAATTATATCCGCAACTCTTAGTCATAATAATGTGACATGCAACCATTATAATTAATTATTATTATAAATTTATTTTACTTTAAATCGTCATTGTCAATAATATGTTCGACTGTTAGTATATAAGTTCCTTGGTTCGACTACTTTATCAAAACACAACCAAATGTCAAATAAGATAAAATATTATTAATTTTAAAACCTCCTTTTAAATATGTCGTTTACAGAGTAAAAGTTTTTTCCCTCAACCATACTTTGAGACTCTTTGTAAATATATGGTAATGTTTTAACAGTATCCGGCAAAGCATTAAATATGCGACAGCACATTGCGTAGCTGTTCTTGCTGTACAATGCTCTTCTAGGAATTATGGGCAAAACCAATCTATCCTTGTGTCTAGTACTTTTTGGAAACTTTTCATGGGCTTTTGTAAACAACTCCGGGTGCATTTTTACAAATTTTGCACATTCAAATATGAACACACTTGGAAGGGTTAATATCCTAAATTTTTTAAAAAATGGTTTGCAAGATTCCCATGGACGTATTCCTGATATTGCGCGAATGCATTTTTTCTGTGCGAGGAAAACCCTTTGGCTTTCTGTTGAGTACCCCCAGGTGATCACTCCGTACCTCAGCACAGAATCAACATAGCCGTAATAAGCAGATAATACTGTTTATACCGATGACGTTTTTGACAGCTCATATAGAACATACACGAATTTATTTATTTTATTGCACACTTTAGTAACGTGTGCCTTCCAGTTGCACTGTTTATCTATCGTGATACCGAGAAATGTCGTTTCGTTTACTTCTTGTAATTTTTGTCCTCTATAATTAATGTTTAAAGTCTTATTTTTTCGTCCATACGTATTAAATTGAATAAAATTAGTTTTGGTCAGATTTACGTGTAGATTATTTGCATCAAGCCATGTTATTATAGATTCAATTGTATTGTTTATGTCCCATGTATGTCTATCAATGTCATTATTCGATGTAATTATTAAAGAAATGTCATCGGCGAACAGGAAACAGGGGTGATTCGTAACTTCAGGAAGGCTTTATATAAATTAAAAATAATAGGGAACTAAGCACACCCCCTTGAGGTACACCAGCCCTATTATGTCTTTAGACCTGTATGATTTTAGTTCTAGTTCACTGTCAATATGTTCGATTTCAACACATTGCATTCTGTTGCTTAAATAGCTTTTTATCCATTGCAGTGCTGGTCCCCGTATGCCATAGTTTTCTAATTTGTCCATTAGCAGCTTGTGTGATACGAAATCAAAAGCCTTTGACATATCAAAAAATATGCCTGTTGTCTCACTTCGTTTGTCCAGGTTAGTAACTATGGTGTGAATTAAGTTAAAGCATGCTACAGTTTGTGCGGTGTAGCATGGTGCGGGTGACAGTTGTCAGTCATGTTTCGTTTCACTCTTGAAAGTTGCCGCGATTTACAATTATGACCTTAGTATTTCAGGTGCACCATATTTGTAATATATTAAATCATTAATCACGGTTCTTAATTAAATTAAACCAACCAGAATGTTCTAGTTTACAAATAAAATTATATTTGAAGAAAAAATAAGCAAAGTGTTATGCGTATAACGTAACGCCAAAGACTTCTTTAGTGATGGGATGTACTGCTACGATGGATATATCGATATTTATATAACTAATAAAAAGTACATTTTATTCGTCTTTACTCATATTAGAGTCGGAAACATCTGAATTGTGACTCAATTCATCATCTGAATCTGTAACTGATATTATTAACGATGATTCCATAAAATCACCAATATGGATATCACAATCCCAATCAGACATAATGTTTATGATAAATTTTATATTCAAAAATATATTTTTTAAATAATTCAAAAAATAATATAAGATACAATTAAATTTAATATTACAATTATTTTTATAATAATAAAAAAGGGAATGTGATTTTTGCTGTGAAAAACGTCATCGATAAAAATAACTTGCATAACGTTACATCCTTAGCCATGTGATACTGATAGATTTCAACGTCATACTGACAAATGTCACCCGCACCAAGCTACAGCGCACAAGGTATAGAGTTGTGGACTTCCCCTTTTGAAAACCGTAATGTTCTTCGCTTAGAACGGCGTGCCTAGTATGCGACTGCCATCCTGCCACCTCTTCCTAGCCGGCCTCGGCGACGCCGTCTTGGTATCTGTTGGCTCCATCGACGTATTATATGCATAGACTGCTACTATCGCTAGGTTCCCCTTGTGCCAAGCGAGAGCAGTTTTTAGTCTGAACCTAGTACATTTCGTTTTTCATTTAAGTTAATTTTCGCGCAACGAGAAACTTATTTAAGAAAATATCGATGGTTTTGACATTGTTAGGATAATATTAGTGTTTTAGATGGATTTTTTAAAACGGCAAGGTCATAAAAGTGTAAAAATAGAAAATTAATGTGAGTACATAGTCGTTTTATTTAAATCCATCTTTAATGTTTTCCAGTACCGAATTATTTTGTTCTAAATTTTCTTGATGTGATAACAAATGTTACTCAATAATGTTAGAACAAAATAGTTCGGTACTGGGATAGGGAATCTTCAATCTTGTATAGGTTTTATATGTGTGCACAGGTCGTGTGCATGTGTGTGTGGGTCGTAGTTATCGTCAAGAAATGTAGGTGGCGCTTCAAACATGTCATGGCAAAAAGTCACACGAGAGGGCTCTCTTTACCCGTTACATTATTATACTCTTTGGTAGCAGTCTCTATATTGCTCTATATATAGTACATCAATGGTTGTGGGTGACTGTCAGATTCTATCATCGACTAAAATCAATTACTTTTGTTTTCTGTACATGCTGCATAGTCTGTGCTCCTTTAAACGCATTTCATTCATTCATTTCAATTGTGACGTCACCAATCAATCACCATTCATTATTTATTTTGCGGATTTGCGTTCGTAGCGGCTCGCAATTAATTAATAATATCAGAAGTGTTCTGAGTGATTTGTGTATAAATATCTATTGAAACTAGCTCCAAAATAGTAATCATGAAGCCGGAACTTATAACAGTTTGCAAGATTGCTTTATTCTTAATGGTTTTCATGAGTGTAATTTCTCATGTTGTTATAGCCACCTCCGCCCCTAAAAAGCTACAAATTGGAGTTAAAAAAAGGCCCAGTGAGTGCCCTACGAAAAGTAAAAAGGGCGACCTCCTTCATATGCATTACACGGTAATAATTATTTTGATGTACTATTATAGAACCTGTGTTCATAACCTATGCTCATGATTTACCACTATCATAATTTGCATAATTTAATGTGTTGTTAATTACTCCATTTAGCTTTGTACAGGCTTTAGTTTCTTATAGAACTTATGTGGAATATATTCTTAGATATAGCTTTTGTATCCATTAAATAATTCCTATGATTATTTTTAATGCATATTTCTGTTCTTCTTTCCAGGGAACATTAGAAGATGGAACTGAATTTGATAGTTCTATTCCTCGTGGTAACCCCCTTACCTTCACTCTTGGATCTGGTCAAGTCATCAAGGGCTGGGACCAGGGATTAATTGGAATGTGTGAGGGGGAGCAAAGGAAACTGGTCATCCCACCAGAACTGGCTTATGGTGAAGCCGGTGCGCCACCCAAGATACCAAAGTCTGCAACTTTGACATTCCATGTTGATTTAGTCAAAATTGAAAGGAAAGATGAACTTTAATAGTCTGATTTCCTAAGGAAACTTTCAGCATAATACTTTTTTACCACATTCCACAGTAAATCTTATGAAATAAAACTAGTGATTATGTTTATTACTTTTAATTTTGTGATTTAGGTATATTAATTTACATATTATGAATTATATACTGCTGAAGGAGATTATACATTGTATTTTCATTAATAGCTCATTATAAAGAATGTAGAAATGTGTGCAATAAATATATCATATCTGCTTATCCCCATAAGTACAGCTGAACACCCTAATAATATAAAACTTTTAGCTTCCTCCTGGCTGTGTGATTTGATTGTATAGGTATTAAGTAGTATCAGATACCAAATAATATATCTATTAAGCAATATATTATGACCTATTGAAGCATACTTAGTAACGTTTTTGAAATCAACATTTTTATATTTAAATATAGTGTTTTTTTTCATAATTACCTCTTTTTTTCGTGCGGCCAAACTTTTGTGTGGCAGGAAAAAGGGTGCTGTTATTATGTATGCAACAATAGGTAGGTAATTAATCACTGCGTTTTAGTACACAATAATGTAGCAACACTGTTTACAATATTTTACTCTGTGGTATACAACGTCAGTCCCTTCTGTCACACACAAGTTTCATCATTCATTCATTTGCCGTATTTATGTACAAGTTGTCAAAACCAATATTGAATTTTTCGCTGCTCTGATTCATAAAATTAGCACGCCTCAATGAGTTTTTAATAACGTGGAAATAATTACCGGTGCGATAATGGTAAAGATAATATTTCTTCACCCGGATTTGGGTATTGGTGGAGCAGAGAGGTTGGTACTCGATGCTGCTTTGGCTTTTAAGAAGAAGGGTCATGAAGTAGCGTTCTACACAAATCATCATGATCCTACGCACTGCTTCGCGGAGACGAGGGACGGAACCTTCCCGGTGTCGGTCGTTGGAGACTGGATACCACGCTCTATATTCGGCAGGTTTAAAGCGGCTTGTGCGTATGTGCGCATGGTGTACGCCGCTGTTTACATGGCGTGGTACGTCATACCGGCAGAAGAACCTACTCTTATATTCTGTGATCTGATTTCTCTATGCATTCCATTCCTGAAGTTGGCCAGAGGACCTTTCCGTGTCGTGTTTTACTGCCACCATCCTGATAAACTGTTGACCTCTGAAGGTGGAATCCTGAAAAAGATTTACAGAGCTCCATTGAACTGGTTGGAGGAACTTACAACTGCACAAGCTGATAAAGTGTTAGTGAACAGTAAATACACTGCCAGGGTGTACCAAGATGCATTCCAGAGGATAAAAGATATACCTGACATCTGTTACCCTTCCATAAACACTGAGTATTTCAAGTCAACTACACCAAAACCTTTGAAAGAAGTTGTTCCAGTGGGTACAGATAAGTTTATATTCTTGTCTATTAATAGGTATGAAAGAAAGAAGAATCTACAATTAGCACTAAGAGCATTTGAGCACTTAAAACATGTGTTAAATGAGGCTGATTGGAACAAAGTGCATTTTATAATGGCGGGAGGATTTGACCCCATTAACTTGGAGAACATGGAGCATTATATTGAGCTGACTGACTTAGTATCTGAGTTGGACATAGAAGAAAAGGTAACATTTATGAAATCTCCAAAAGATGATGAGAAGGTGTCTTTACTATATAATTGCAAGGCATTGGTGTATACTCCATCTAATGAGCACTTTGGTATAGTTCCACTGGAGGCCATGTATTTCCAGAAGCCTGTTATAGCAGTCAACAGCGGAGGCCCCACAGAGACAGTTGTCAATGAAGTCACAGGGTTTTTATGTGAACCAAACAGCAAATCATTTGCAAAAGCCATGAGCAAGCTGGTCATAAACCCTGAATTAGGTATGAAACTTGGCGAGGCTGGTCTAAAGAGGTTTGAAACAAAGTTTTCCTTTGATGCATTTACAGACCAGTTAGATGGAATTCTGACTAGGGAAAGGCAGTTGGTATCTGAAGCAAGAACTAGTGAGTTTGAAAACAGAAAACGTAAATAACAGGATGCCAGCACCCCAACAATATGTGATATTGTTTGAGTGCTAACTAAAACTCCATAGTACAATCATTGTAATATGGCACAACAATTTAAGAATTGCTTAAGAAGCATATATATCAAATATTTTCAGAAGCATTTGCATTGTTCTGTAATATAAACAGCTAGGTGTTATGTAAATAATTAATGTACATTATTGTATTCTAGGTACATATCCTGTATGCTGATATAGTATATCCTTAAATGTTTCCTGGCTGTATTTTGCAGTGCAATATCCTTAATTGTCCCATTATCAAAAGGATATGATGCTATCTGTCTGTTTTGTCCAATCTATTTCATTCAACTACTAAGCTTGGTTCTAAAGCATATTGGACCCCATGCATACAATTGTACCATACTACTGTAATTCTGCTTTCCAAATGTTAATTCTAAAAGGGCCGATAGCAACTACTTGTATCCGCATTTCTACAAGATTAATCTTTCTAGAAATCAGAGGTCATGTCAACATCATTTAATCTTGGCATTATATAGATAATTAATATTTTTATACAGTGTTTGTAATGTAAACATGTGTAAATTGTTTAATGTAACTGTAATGTAAGGTTTGTAATTCTATGTAAGAAAATAAAATATTGCCCAGTACTAGATACTAAATTAATTAACCATAGCTCCATTTGGCTGGGCTATAAATGGCTTAAGTCAAATAGTTGTGTACTCTAAACGCCAATCTTCTTTGATCTATACATGTTTGTTCTGGATTCAAGAAAAAAGAACTGACTGGCAATGTGTATTACATTTTCAGTCAAATTGCTTTATACTATGCAATTTGGCGCGATGTTAAGTGCGTAAATGGTTAAGATGAATCATAAGAGAGTCAATGTAGTGACAGTTGAGGCTAAGATAAAAAATTGTTTGGCATTTAGAAAAATTGTCTTAGGTATATATTTCTAGTTAAGATTGCAAAACCATTAGTGTATGAATAAAAGTAGGAATGTAGTGGGAACTGATTTATAATAGACTGACTGAAGACTGTATGTCCAGTAGAATTCATAAATTGATCTATTTCCTTTTTAATCATCTTTTTTTGGATATATTTTTGCCTACCCCACACTTCTTACAGTTGGTGCATATTAGTTGAAAATAGGTGCTTTATTTTGATTTTGTTTACATGTTTTATTGCAGTTAGCGTTGGCTATTTAAGAAAATCTTTTGATGTAGCAGACATGATTTTAGTTTAAACAAAATAATTTTGTTACTTCCAGATTTTTACAGACTTTTTATACAAAATTATCACTTTATTTTTGGTTACTACTTCATTATACTGTAAGTACTAATTGAAATTAAATGATTAGATGAGTAAGAATAGATTCGTTTCTTATATTGATGTTATTATAATAATACAGTGTTGGAGCCTAAGCCTTAACAAACAAAAACAAAAAGATTTTTATAAAATAAATGAAAGTAAAATATTGTGATTACAAATGCTACCTCTCAAACGTACTATAATCGATTATTTCAGGCCTGGCTGCTTTTAATAATAAGGAAAAAAAGGTTTAAGCAAACAACTAAACATATTCTTTTGTCTTTCCAGCTCTTAAGCGATTTCTTAGTACATAACTATAAAGATCTTGTTACATAATGTATGTATGTATAATAAATTAAGTATTGTATGTACTAAAACTTAGCGTTTTGTTGATTGTTCATGTTTGTATTTAGTGGTGTAAATAAATGATAGAAAGAGATCAGTTTTTTTATATTTGATAACAATTTACGAAAAAAATAAGTGACAGCCTGTTGCTCCATTGCTGAAAAGAGGGTTTGTCATACCAAAAAGCAAAGAGGCAGGATGTTTTTATACCTATTCCTTGATCAATACGCACACTAATACCGGATTCGTTTACGTATTCATCATTGACCGGATTCAGAATCCGGTAATCCGGAACTACATATGCCAATGGATGTGGCTGGCACAGGACCGTATAAAATGGCACGAAAAAGGGCAGGCCTATGAGGAAAAGGGCTGTGGATGATGATATGACAATGAAATCATTCATTTCAAAATCGTATTAAGTTGGTACGTAGATATCTAAATTCGTTTATCTGGTTACATGATTTGGTTATCTGCTACAAGACAGTAATTACCTACAAGTGCTTACCTTTCATAAAGTGTAAAACAATTTTACATTAAGTGCCCTGTCCTCGGCGTCCTATATACCATCTAATCGATACAGCCGCGCCCGGGCTAGTCCTTTGTCAGGATAGCGAGATATTAATAGTTCCTAGTGTTTATGCAGGTACCTACATGCATATTTCTAATCCGTAGGATCATACAATACTTACATGTACTGCGTAATTTGTAAACGAAACTACTTTTATTTTAATATTAAATTGTAACTACTTTAATCATTATGTATTTCTTTTTATTCAAGGGATATCTACAAAAGAAGTGACTTGGTTCACTGAAAGGCTCACATGAGGACTCAGGCCCGACAGGAAGCTGCCTTGTTGAGAACTTTACTCTTATATATGAAAGGGGCATCTTCTTGGGGATTAATTTTGTTGAACAGAAACGTATAACTATGTTACCTGCTTTTCAGTACATGAATACGTAATTAAGTAGACAGGCTCACAATATGGGCCTCCTGAAACAATTTCACCATCGTAGGTCACGGAAGCGTATCGAGAGCGGACACCTAGCCTCCGAGCACATAAATCTGGCGACCCATCTCTAGCCGGTAAGAAAGAGGTAGGAGCCCTCCTAAGGAGTGGTCTTGAGGCACCCAGGTCCTTCGTGTCGCTACTTACAATCAGCTTGCCAGAAGCTGCCCTACATATATAAGTATATACCTTCAGATACAGTTTTGGTTTATATCTTAATTTTAGAAAAAGCAAGTTAATATGCGCTCAGGCATTGCGTTATTTACTTGATAAGATAACGGCTTCCCCGAGGGATTAATTATTTTTAGCTACTTTCATTTCGCTTTATTCTTAGCAATTTAAAATCTGTACAATTACACGAGACAGCAACAACAGAATGGTAGTGGTAGGCGTCACGTCAACTACCACTTCGCGACTTGTTGCGCGTTCGACTCCCGGGGTGGACTGTTAGTGATCTATAATGTTTTTTAAGGCTAGAAGTAGAATATAAATTTGATAAAAAAAAAAAAAATGCTTCTTTACAAAAAAAGTAGTTAGGTGCCTATTAGAAGTTTAACATTTGGTAGTGCATGTGATTTGATTGCTTGTAAAAGCTCCGCAAAGAAGGAATAGATCATCGTATGGCATGTGGACCTACGGCTTAACGTGCTTTCCGAGGAACGGAGGGATCTCGGTATGTTTAGAAATGGTCACCCATCCACGGACTAATTACTTTCTTTAATTACCTCACAATGATTTAGATTACAGACCGTACATAATCATAATGCATAATATAATAAGTAAAAGAGAAGCCGTTGCCTAGCCCCTTTGTGCGAAAGTATTGATCCGAATTGCTTGTTACGTAACATTGGTACCAACTTAGTACTTATAATGTGTCCTATATATCCTAGCTCGAGGCCCGGGCGCGCAATCGCGTTGCACACTGCAGTACTCCATCAACAGGAATCAATGTCTAGGCCCGCCCACTTTAGGCTATATCGTCATACATTGTACAGGTTCAATGCAGGTTTTATGGCGCAGTATTGATTGTGACTTGCGCGTTGCATCTAGGTCATAGGTCCCCAGTATTCGTTGCAACTGCGATTTTACGGCAGTGCGGCGTCGACTGTCAGCTGAGCGAGATGAGCTGGACCTCCGGACTGTAACCAGAGGTGGTGGAGCTTTAGCTTTGAGGCAGGATTGGTGTTCTAGGCGATAAAGGTTAGTTCAATTATTTTAGATAAAGGATTTCATAATTTTCCTGTAAATTCACCCGATTTTACCTGAGTGCGTCATACCTGTGGTATAAGTTACGTAACGTCGACCACGCCCAACGAATTTGTCATTTTGGATTTAGGCTCAATAATACCTAGCTATCTACTTAAATATTTGTATGAAGTGCGGCCGTTTTTCTCTTTTTTTGTGAATATTTTTTCTGGTCTTTGTCAATAAGCCATCTGTCCATCCTGGTGGTAAATTTATTTTTTTTTGTTCACAGGCGAGTCATATATTTAACATCCGCACCGCATGGGTGCAGCGTCATGAGCAGTTCCAGACGTACCAAGTTGGCCGTCCGAGTTGTCGGGACCCCACCGGCTTGCAGGGCTATCACCATAATGGCATTGGTAAGCAATGATTCCTCCGTGTAAATTTCTTTTGCAGAAAAGATGGCCCCCGACTAAATGCCATCTTTTCCTTCGATTTTGATTATCTGGTGTCTGACAACTTTCTGAGCTATTCTTTTTGTTCACAGCTATCAGGTCAGCGAGCATCTTCACCTCTACGCTCCAGTGACAGGGCGGCCCTTGCAGACAGCCGGCCCAGTTCACTTGGCTCGTAGACTAGTCACACCACACTCCCTTAGGCTTACTCAAATCACATACTGACCTATATGAGATGAGAAAGTTTGTGGACCAGAAATATTTTGATACTTACCTACCCCAAATCCTGACCCGTTTTTTTAACCTCTGCCCTTTTTAAACTTTTTTGTTCATCTTAAGGGCTTGATAGGCGTGGGTAACCAATAAATCTTCCCTGACAGATGTTTACCCCTTTTCCTTTTTCCGAAGTACTCCTATGTCCTAACCCCTCTCGAAATATTTCTGGTCCACTTGTAAAATATAGGTATGGGTTGCCTTGCATGGTGACTGGTTTAGTCGCGGGCGGGGGAGATGGCTTCAGCCGTGACCTCCTGTTTTTCGACTTAACCGTTCACTACCACGGGGTATATCCATATTTATTTTTACATACTGACAACTACAATATGCATTGAGGACGATTTGTATAATGGTCCCTTATGTAATTGTCGTTGTGAGTAATTATTAGGATAAGTTAGTTTTAAGTTGGTGTTAAAATTAAGTCTTATAGGCGATTCTGAAAACACATCTTTGTCCAAACGTCTTATATTATAATAAAGCAAACTTTAGAATAAGTTAGGTTAAGTAACATTGGTTTTTTATTTATTACCTAATCTATTTGTCTTTATCTCGTACCATTTCACATTTTAGTTTGCCTTTTCAAGACAACTACTGTGTGTGTGTACCCTATAGACCCCATATACCCTAACTAGAAACCTGGAGTTAAATGATAGTGAAGTAACTACCTATGGAACATCATACAGCCGCGAACAATTTTCCATAATTTCGCAAATGTTAGCTGTCTTATATTAAAATAAGACATTGTCGTGTACAGTCGTAAGTATCTTCATAAAACAATAAATACGATACGAAATACTTAGAATTCGATTACATGTAGGTAATATGGTCACTACTAGTACTAAGCTACCACTGACCAAGCAATAGCATTGAATAGAATTATGCTTTTGAAATGTACACAACTGAGTTTAATGAAATAGCATGCACGTCATTGTAGGTAGGTAACCATACCAACGAAATCCTATATAGAACTTGGAGTCTATTTTATTACTAAGTAGTCATAAAATAGATTGGAGTAGTAATAAAAGAGATAGTCTACATAGGGTAATTCGGGTATGCTATATATAAATAGGTACCTCTAGAAATTATTATGATAAGCCATCATAAACTTTGTTACATGTAGGTAATATGCATAGCCTTGCTACCTACACAACCTACGTTGTGTTACAATATAACACATCTCGGGTCTGAATATTGATTCGGACATGCGCGTTGCAGTTATTATTGCATAACATCTGCAATGCACCGTTTACGTACGTCGTTTGACGGACCTGCTGTACGTATCGTCCGGCAAAACTCGCTAGGACGGCATAGTATATGGTTTAAAGACAAAAACACCAAATTCTTTACTTTATTATTGAATTTACACTTTGGGGAAAGTAACAGATTTTCCTAAAGCCCGGTGAACTGCACAGATATTCTTTAAAACATACCTAACATATTTTGTTAAAGAAACTTTAAAAGTATTCAAGTCAATAGTCTCAATCTGGCGGAGACTAACTAAATAACTTGCTAACAAATTACATATGAAATAAATAACATCATTTAAGTACTGTAGTTACTTTAAAAGTAGTAAAAGAATTAATTTTCATTTGACGTTTCTCGCTTTGCGTTACGAACAAGAAAACTCTATTTTTTTAGACATTATTAATAGGCGACTGGCTATAAGATAAAAAATAATTATATTCCGAATTTTCGTTGTATCCTTTTATCCTTTCTTACGGTAAGTATTACTTATATTCAAAGCACGCTTAAAAACATTCAAGTTTAGTGAATAAAATTAAATAGTCAAATTCAATAAATAAAACACGTTATAAAACATAAAATAATTTATTTATATCGATTGTTACTCGAGTAATATCTTCTCGACATCGTCGTACACTCGTTCTACCTTCTCCGTGGGTAGTGGGGGTAACAACTCGAACTGCAAGTCGTACTGCTGGTCTAAGCCCATGTAGCTGTCGCTCATTATGTACACTGTGTAGATTATGCGGCCTGCGGACAAATTAAATACGGTAAAAATATACTGGCGAAATAATGCAAAAGGGGTACGTGTGTACCAGACAACGCAGCACACGTACTAACATCAGGGGAGATCGTCCCCGAAGTACAGACTGCGGGATAGCCACTAGTGGTTACCCTTCGGTAGGTCCCGTCGATAACAGTTATAACGAAAACGGAAAGTATGATAGTATATGAGTACATGTAGTTCCTTTACCTGAACTTTATCAATTTTTATTTTTTTGCTTTCACTATAACTGCCTGTGTGTTCATCTGTATTTTTAGCGGAATATGTCTCAGTAGCAGTAGGTAAATTTGACTTTTAAGTTTCTACTATATTCGATTATCGCTAAAGTACCAGCCCTCGTTCTTGCCGCGCGGGAAGCGGGGACACAGCACGTTGTTGATAAACATTACAATAACACAAGTGAACATACCTTGCATGCTAGGCGTATGCAAGTTAACCTGCGCGGTCCCCCTCGCCGGGATCCGCTTGAGCGCGTGCAGCTCGCCGTCGTCCACGGTGCCGACTGTCGCGAACCAGCCCTCGTTCTTGCCGCGCGGGAAGCGGGGACACAGCACGTTGTTGATAAACATTACAATAACACAAGTGAACATACCTTGCATGCTAGGCGTATGCAAGTTAACCTGCGCGGTCCCCCTCGCCGGGATCCGCTTGAGCGCGTGCAGCTCGCCGTCGTCCACGGTGCCGACTGTCGCGAACCAGCCCTCGTTCTTGCCGCGCGGGAAGCGGGGACACAGCACGTTGTTGATAAACATTACAATAACACAAGTGAACATACCTTGCATGCTAGGCGTATGCAAGTTAACCTGCGCGGTCCCCCTCGCCGGGATCCGCTTGAGCGCGTGCAGCTCGCCGTCGTCCACGGTGCCGACTGTCGCGAACCAGCCCTCGTTCTTGCCGCGCGGGAAGCGGGGACACAGCACGTTGTTGGGATTGCCGCCGCGACGGTTCAGTTCTAGGCGGAGGGTGTATTCCTAGGAACAAGGTCGTAGGTTAGTTAGCAAAATGTATTGAAAATATGACGTGCAAAAGTTCAGTAGTTCCATTTATCCTAGCTTTCAGTTGTCAGTCTTGCTATAAGAAATGCTGTAGCTTGGTTTTAAACTCACATTAATTTTAATTATTTTTTATCTATGTTCAGATAGTAATTTACCTGATCAGCATGTATCGGCATCCAATCATCCCTTGAAGGTTGTCGGTTTATGAGTTTTTCCTGTACATCATCACGGTCGACCCATAGCCCGCGTATGCGCAGCTTTACGTCTAGAGTGGGGATATCGCAGATAGCCTGAAATTTTTAAATACATTATAAAAACTGGTCTAGGACTCCTTTCGGTTTTACATAATATTTTACAATCTTTATGTTGCAAAATTACTTTACTCAGCAAAAATAATATCGGAGCGTAGAGCAAGCATGCTTCAAGAATCTCCTAATTTTTTATTTTGTAATATCTCTATTTTGTTATGCCCGACAGGGCCCACAACGATCCAAAACTAATTGTATATTAAAATTTAATGTACCTACCACCTAAGTTCACATTTGTGGAATGCAATAAACGTATTGAGTATTGAGTAAGAAATTAATAAGAATAAAATAATATGTTCAAAGTTACAGGCAAAGACACCATTTAATAAGAGATTACTCTTGCTATAGGAACATAGATTCAGTTCTACGGGGTCTCAAAAACATTTAAATCATCTGCACAAAGAGCACCCAGGCTTGAAACAAAATAATGTTTGTCTCAGGATCGAACTCGTAACAAGTACGCGTAGCGGTAGTAAAGTACACCACTCTGCTATCTGAACAGTTTAATCAGTTTTTTAACGCACAAAATCAGTGTACTCAAAATATTTTTGTTGAACTCACCCTATGTATCTGCTCAATCTGTTTCTCCTCAAACTCTTTCCTCAAATACTTGGCTAGCAGCTCATAATTCCTGCTGCAAGCCACCTTAACACCATTCAGCATCATACACGGCTTGTTCGTATCCCTAGCCATGTGTGAGAACATGTATAGGTGTTGCGAGTCGATGTATGGTAGCGTGGTGAGGGGGGACTCGGTCGGCCATCTTGCTTGCACGATCCCTTGCATCAGCATCTGGCAGCAGAGGCAGACGGATAGCCAGCCGTTTTCTGCTGAAGTGTCTATCATTGCCTGTGGAAAAGAAATTATTAGATTGGGTTATAATGTTTTTTTTCCTGAGTAAATTCATCTTATGCAAAGAGCACAAATAAAAGTCCTTTTAAATTCTTTTTTGACTAATTTTATAAATGTTTTTTTTTTTCCTTTTTGTTGTGAACTTTTTTTTATTCTTTTAATTTTTATGTTTTAAATCTTTTGTATCCATTTTTTTTTACTCATATTTTAAATAACCTGTGTCTTGTTTTATCTATCTATCTATCTAATTTTGTGTCGTAGCTAGCGTACACATGGCATGTACAAGGTAACAATCTTAAAGTACGATCCAGAAAAGTGAAATGACGATCATACGTGACTTTCATAAGATTTTTTCTCTTTACTTGTATACGTTGAATTTTGATTATGTATATATAGGAAAAAATACTACTTAATATTTTAAAGGGTTACTAACACTTATCGAAGTTCTTAAAAATATATTCATTTCTACAAACTTGATATGTATGATAAGTAGATTTATAATTTACCTGAAGTATCCTAATAGTCTGGTCTAACACTGACTTGGTGTCAGTGAGGTAGTCTGTGTTCGGCAGCTGTAACCTTGTCATGTGGGCTTGTAGTAACAAGAACGCTTTGACGTTTGACGAGTCCAAGGTTAAAGCGTCCACCGGAAGTTTACATTGTGTGGATAGCTCACTGGAAATAAAAAAAAGACATTTTAAAGGTGATAAGAAATACTACTGGAGTCTTTAACGATTAGCAGATTTAATTTGTATCTCCATCAAAATATCTTAACAGGAACAGTTAGAAACACTGTTCTATAAAAATCATGTTTTACTTATATCAAATAGAAAATAACAGTATGTAAATCTTTTTCATCAATTATGGTTTTAATCTCTTTAGAGATCCTTATTACAAAGTAAGACATAAGAAAAGCGTTGTTGGAATTGTACAAAATGTAGATGAGACAATTAAGGTGCAATATAAGAGAGGGCGAGAGAGATACAGAGAGAAAGTAACAGAAAGAGACAGCAACAGAATTACATACATTAAACGATTATATTTACCCATTAAGTATATCCTCGTTATGCCTTACAGGCAGCGTAGCGTACTCATGGCTGTCAGCTAACACGCGCAACAACTCGTCGATGTTCATGTTATATTGTAGGTTCCTTGTGAAGTGCGCCATGGTCTTGTAGGATAGGTAGTAGTAGGACGCTATGCGACCCATCCAAGTGCAGTGGACTGTGCGGAGGTCCTGGTGATGAAAGGTTTTATAGATAAATCGATTTTGATCTTGACTGATTTCAGTCTTTGAGGTTAAAAGAAGTAGTTGTATGTTTTATTTTGCATTCAAGATTATTGCATCTTCTTCTGTGGTAAGTAACTTTGGTACAACGAGGTTGGATTTGAAACTATAGAGTGAGCCTATCAGAGTTTAAACCGTAAGCACTAGTGTGAACAAGTGTCGTCGTGAATTATGTATGAAGATGTAGCTTGCCGTTTTAAAAAATCTATCTAAAACACTAATATTATCCTAAAAATGTCAAAACCATCGATATTTTCTTATATAAGTTTCTCATTGCGCGAAAATTAACTTAAATGAAAAACGAAATGTACTAGGATCAGACTAAAAACTGCTCTCGCTTGGCACAAGGGGAACCTAGCGATAGTAGCAGTCTATGCAAATCATACGTCGATGCTTTGGAAGGATAATAAAGTACTTTGATAAAAAATTGTAGGTATTTCATTAATTTTTTCTTGTACTTTGCTCTATTCCATGGTATATTCCATGTCGGAAACAACATGCCGTATATATTTTTTCAAAATGAAGTTTATGCATTTAACTTTGTGGTAATACCTAAACTCACTAAACCCCCCCTTTTTAATGCACAGACAAAACATATAAAAATAATATGCTTTTAGTCATAAAACGAAACGAGATTGACCTTCAACTGTTTTCATTATAGATTGTTTTGGTTTTAAACAACAGTTTTAAAATATTTATCAATAAAATAAATAAACAAGTCGTACCTCCTCAATCTCCAAGCAGTTAGCTTCGGCCAACGCATCCAACGAGCTCTGCACCAAGTTGGACAGGTAATAGTTAACGTCCTGAGCCTCAATGCTCTCGAGGTTGTAGTACGACGGGTTCTTCAGCAGCCGCCGGAAGAAGTACGTCCATGTCATGTAGTCTAGGATGTCCTGTTTGGTTTGGACTGTACCTGTGGTTTACAAGATTGTAGGGGTGAATATATATGTTTATTTATTTATTAAATACGTCTTGCACACAATGTACAATGGCGGACTTAACGCCTAAGGCGTTCTCTACCAGTCTACCGATATGTTCGGTTAGTGATGTGGCGATTGACACGCAAACGTAAAAATTGAAGACAAACGGCTCACGGCTGTAAAGAGTGACGTCACTTGGCAAGCGGCCGACGTGGGTGCGACACTTTCGCTGGAGCGGCCATTGTGAAAACACGTACATTGAACGGAGCAATTATATCCACTTCCATCACATACTATTCTGATTGTTTAATTGAAAATCATTTTGATTATGCTTATGAAGATCATTCTATACCTGTTGGTGCATTTATTTTTTTTGTCCGTCCACGATGAACGAAGACATTCTATCTATTCCTTAGCACATGGTCGAACTTATTCCGACATACATATAATTAAAATCCGTGGTCAAAATTTGCTTTATAAAATCAAATACAATAAGGAACCTAAATATAATTATAGTCAGTGAAATATAAAATAGCAAAGTAAAGTATGTGTTCTTACCAGCCACAATTTCAGCGTTCAAATGGTCAGGCAAAACATCCAGTAAACTGGATTCAACTGGGAAGGGCTCGTATAAGAACTTCTTGTAAAAGTTCTTCTTTTGATCGTGGACCAACACTACTGCTACTCCCTCGTTGTCATACTGAAATGAACAGATATTATATTTTAGATATGTATTATAATAAATAGATATCTACAGGAAGAAATAACAAAAGTTTTTCTGATCTTAGTCAAAATAATGATTATAGTCATTAATTTCACAATTACTTATTTTTAAATCAGAAACTATTTAGTTTCAGGTTTCTCTTTCATGTGAGAGGTATTAGGTATATGTTCATGGGTGTCAGTCTGGGGCATCGTTGTTTTTATACGTATGGAGTTTGAGAAATTACTTTTTTTTTTTATTGTAGACAAGTTTTTTCATTTCTTTATTTAAAGTATACCTAGTTGTAAATTATCAAGAAGGTAATCTGTATACCTGCGGCCGGCCCGCCCTGCCCATCATCTGCAGTACATCAGTGATGGGCATGTCGACGTAGCGCTTCTGCTTGCCGTCGTAGTACTCCGTGCCTTTGATGACCACCAGGTGAGCGGGGAAGTTCACACCCCACGCTAGGGTCGCTGTGCAGATTAGTACCTGAAGACGGGACATTTATTTGTTATTTTAATTAATCATTTAAGAAAATAAAAGTAGGTTCTTAATGAAATATGGAGAGACTTCATTTCTTCATATGTTAATAAAGAATGATTAAGAAAGTCAATTTCTTTATTTAACGGTAAACGTTAACTCAAAATTCGATTTGAAGGCGTGATTTTACATAATTTACGCAGAATCTATTAATACTTCCATCGGTTAGGTTAGTTAGGTCTAAGTCAAGATCAATGACACCGTTACATTAGGCAAAGAATGATAAACCAAGCTTTTAATTTTCGAATTCTCAGCTAACTTAGATGACATGACGTAACCAGTAAGTGACCACAATAATAAAAAAAAAATATAATACGAACGTTTTTTTAGAAAATTCTTGAAATGTAGGATAAATATAGCTCAATGCTCAAGATAATATTCCTAGAACTAACTCAGCTTGTAGACTTAAAATGCTAAAACCAACACTAACCTGTATCTTCTGATTAATAAACAGCTCCTCAACAGTATTCCTGTCCCTCTCATGCAGACCAGCATGGTGGATGCCGATGCCGAACGCTAGCGTCAGCTTCAGATTCGACTCCCGGATGCTGCCGAGGATCTGTTCCATCTCCGACTCGTGCATGTGCAGCCATTGCTTAGGATTGTCTTCTGCGGCTAGGTAGGCGATTAGGTCGAGGGCTGTTAATCTGTAAGTAAATTTGGTTATATAAGTATTTTTTTAATGATTCATGCTTTTTTTTTTTAAATTTAGGTTTAAACTTCTATTTATTGCATCGAACTTAGTTTGGAGTCTTATGCTAGTTCTATCAAAAGATTCATTGTGACTGTTTGGATTAGGAAAAGCTAGCTTTAATTAATGTATCGTTTCAAAATATTTTGTTTCCCTAGACTTTCATAATCAATGTAATGTAATAGTAATAAAATAGAATATTCTTTATTGTACTTATGTATTCCGTAGCGTGTTTATTTAGTGCCATTACAATAGAAGCTCTAACGCTAAACAAATAAGGTGCATATTACCTGGTCTGGCGCCTACTGGAGACGAACACGAGTGCGGGCGCGCAGGGCGAGTGCGTGCGTATCGCTTGGAACGTCGGCTTGTTCATGGTCAGCATGCGCGGGCAGTAGTGACGGCCAGGGTGGCCTGATATGTGCACCTAGGAAAAAATAGGAGATAATTATAAGGCAAGAAAAAAAAACATAGATTCAAACACAGAAGAATAAGTAAGTCAGTTTGTAAGTCGGTTAAAAAATAATTATATTTTTCATGGAATTAGAGTTTTGTTTAGAATTTTTTAAGTTAAAGATAGGCAACCCAAGTAGGTCCGTAGGCAAGATTTAACCAACAGTTGTCGATGAACAATAAGATTTTTGACCGAATTTACTATCAGCTGTATAAGGTATAAGAATGCCGATGTTTCATGAAATGATAATATTTTGTTACAAAATCTACGCCACGGAATATACCTTCCTTATAAATACTTCCTTATAAGTACTTTAAATAAACAGCCACTAAAAAAATATTAAATTACTCATTTTTTTTTATTTCAGATAGTATGATCAAGCGTGGTGATCAATACTCGAGTCTTCTCTATACGGGAAGAGGTCTGTATCAAGCAGTGAGACGTTACTAATAACGTCAAAGATTCTTAGTCTGGTATTATTATAATTATTATTGAATCTGACAAATCTTCTAGGGCCATGTGTTAATTGACAACCTCAAGTGACGATAAAATGAAATCATGAAGCTACTTACCTCCAAAGGCACAGGTCGTACAGACGGCCTGAAGTTATACAACCCCAGTTCTCCGATGTTCAGCCAGTTGGCAAGGTCTTTAGCGTTCGCGAGCGCCGTAGATAAACCTATGATGCGTAGGCGCCGCGTTGTGTGTGACTCGATGAAGTTTGTTCTGTGAACGAATAAAATATATTTAAAAATATAAGTATTATTTAACATTTTTGATCGTTGAAAACATTGCTCATAAAATTAATGTAAATTCTCTTTATGTTATGTTTGTCATATTTTTAGCGCGATATGTGAATACCAGATGATTACACATTCATCTTCATACATATTATAGGTCACGTAAAAAGAACGCTAGCTGTCAAGATGCGCAGAACGCGATTTATCGGTCTGTTTGGTGGTATGAAGTGCGGGGGGTACGAGCCGCATGTTTGCCGGTGCGCTATTGGTTCGTAGGACGACCTTTGCCTGCCGAATTGAATACTCATGCGCAAACGTACCCTCCCCACCTTTCGCCAGCGTTCTTTTTACCTGACGCGACCTATATGACTTTAACTAAACTTAAAAATCTCGCAGTATCTCGTTACCTAGAAACAGTGGGACAAGTATATAAACCGATGCCGTCCTACTTCTCAGGAGTCGTCGCTATCACGTGAGACTCGTCTTGCTGAAGGATGTAGTTACCTGGACACAATGACTTCCAGCACGGGCCCTCGGTCCTCGCCCAGCAGGTGGATCTCGTCTATAACGATGAGCGCGACGTCCTGCACGTAGTTCCTGGTCTGCCACGAGCGACTGATGCCGTCCCACTTCTCAGGAGTCGTCACTATCACGTGAGACTCGTCTTGCTGAAGGATGTAGTTACCTGGACACAATGACTTCCAGCACGGGCCCTCGGTCTTCGCCCAGCAGGTGGATCTCGTCTATAACGATGAGCGCGACGTCCTGCACGTAGTTCCTGGTCTGCCACGAGCGACTGATGCCGTCCCACTTCTCAGGAGTCGTCACTATCACGTGAGACTCGTCTTGCTGAAGGATGTAGTTACCTGGACACAATGACTTCCAGCACGGGCCCTCGGTCCTCGCCCAGCAGGTGGATCTCGTCTATAACGATGAGCGCGACGTCCTGCACGTAGTTCCTGGTCTGCCACGAGCGACTGATGCCGTCCCACTTCTCAGGAGTCGTCACTATCACGTGAGACTCGTCTTGCTGAAGGATGTAGTTACCTGGACACAATGACTTCCAGCACGGGCCCTCGGTCCTCGCCCAGCAGGTGGATCTCGTCTATAACGATGAGCGCGACGTCCTGCACGTAGTTCCTGGTCTGCCACGAGCGACTGATGCCGTCCCACTTCTCAGGAGTCGTCACTATCACGTGAGACTCGTCTTGCTGAAGGATGTAGTTACCTGGACACAATGACTTCCAGCACGGGCCCTCGGTCCTCGCCCAGCAGGTGGATCTCGTCTATAACGATGAGCGCGACGTCCTGCACGTAGTTCCTGGTCTGCCACGAGCGACTGATGCCGTCCCACTTCTCAGGAGTCGTCACTATCACGTGAGACTCGTCTTGCTGAAGGATGTAGTTACCTGGACACAATGACTTCCAGCACGGGCCCTCGGTCCTCGCCCAGCAGGTGGATCTCGTCTATAACGATGAGCGCGACGTCCTGCACGTAGTTCCTGGTCTGCCACGAGCGACTGATACCGTCCCACTTCTCAGGAGTCGTCACTATCACGTGAGACTCGTCTTGCTGAAGGATGTAGTTACCTGGACACAATGACTTCCAGCACGGGCCCTCGGTCCTCGCCCAGCAGGTGGATCTCGTCTATAACGATGAGCGCGACGTCCTGCACGTAGTTCCTGGTCTGCCACGAGCGACTGATGCCGTCCCACTTCTCAGGAGTCGTCACTATCACGTGAGACTCGTCTTGCTGAAGGATGTAGTTACCTGGACACAATGACTTCCAGCACGGGCCCTCGGTCCTCGCCCAGCAGGTGGATCTCGTCTATAACGATGAGCGCGACGTCCTGCACGTAGTTCCTGGTCTGCCACGAGCGACTGATGCCGTCCCACTTCTCAGGAGTCGTCACTATCACGTGAGACTCGTCTTGCTGAAGGATGTAGTTACCTGGACACAATGACTTCCAGCACGGGCCCTCGGTCCTCGCCCAGCAGGTGGATCTCGTCTATAACGATGAGCGCGACGTCCTGCACGTAGTTCCTGGTCTGCCACGAGCGACTGATGCCGTCCCACTTCTCAGGAGTCGTCACTATCACGTGAGACTCGTCTTGCTGAAGGATGTAGTTACCTGGACACAATGACTTCCAGCACGGGCCCTCGGTCCTCGCCCAGCAGGTGGATCTCGTCTATAACGATGAGCGCGACGTCCTGCACGTAGTTCCTGGTCTGCCACGAGCGACTGATGCCGTCCCACTTCTCAGGAGTCGTCACTATCACGTGAGACTCGTCTTGCTGAAGGATGTAGTTACCTGGACACAATGACTTCCAGCACGGGCCCTCGGTCCTCGCCCAGCAGGTGGATCTCGTCTATAACGATGAGCGCGACGTCCTGCACGTAGTTCCTGGTCTGCCACGAGCGACTGATGCCGTCCCACTTCTCAGGAGTCGTCACTATCACGTGAGACTCGTCTTGCTGAAGGATGTAGTTACCTGGACACAATGACTTCCAGCACGGGCCCTCGGTCCTCGCCCAGCAGGTGGATCTCGTCTATAACGATGAGCGCGACGTCCTGCACGTAGTTCCTGGTCTGCCACGAGCGACTGATGCCGTCCCACTTCTCAGGAGTCGTCACTATCACGTGAGACTCGTCTTGCTGAAGGATGTAGTTACCTGGACACAATGACTTCCAGCACGGGCCCTCGGTCCTCGCCCAGCAGGTGGATCTCGTCTATAACGATGAGCGCGACGTCCTGCACGTAGTTCCTGGTCTGCCACGAGCGACTGATGCCGTCCCACTTCTCAGGAGTCGTCACTATCACGTGGGAGTTACGTATAGCTCTGATGTCGGGGGAAACGTCACCTAAGACAAGAAAATATTTATTAAATCTGGATTTGGAGCTTAAGGACAAGATTTTGACAAAAAATAAAGTTCCGAAATAATAATAAGCTCACAAAGAACCAAAAAAAAAAGGAAACTGCATGACGTTTGTAAAACCTTCTCAATACTTTCGCGAATATTCACCATTTGCACAATCCTACAAGGTAAAAGTGTTTGCCGTTCCATCAAATAAAAATATACGCTACACTGCAACTGTTCCAAACTGAAAGTATAAAATAAAAACATAAGGTACATAGCTCGAAGTTTTAAAGACTGACCTGTTAATTCCACGACACGTTTTCCTAACTTTTCTTCGAGTCGTATTTTCCAATCTTTTATTCTTTCTTTGACCAGAGCTTTAAGTGGAGCTATGTAAACCACCTGAAATACAATGAAAAAAGTAGTTATTAATTGGTAAAGTTAGGAAAAACCCTCGGGTCTGCTGGTATACAAGTTGTTACCGAAAGGACATAACTATCCAAAAGGGGTGAAGAGTACTCCTGATATAGAGTAAGTTTACAAAATATCAACTCAAAATTAGTTATAAAGCTATTTTAAACTGATCATAAAAGAAAATGAAAGAAACATATTCAAATTTTTAACCCTTTCCGTGCCAAGTCGGGCATGTAGCTAGTTCTACATCTTTTTTATTTGACCCTTACCTTACACTCTGGGTACTGATTAAACACTCTGAACATGGCGACTTCAGCGACTATCGTCTTGCCCGAGCCGGTGGGCGCGCCTAGCAACACGTTGTGGTCGGTGTGGTATAGACAATGGAAGATCTGCGTCTGTATGGGGTTGAAGTGGCTGAAGTTGTATAGCATCTCGAACGAGGGGTTGTTGAGAGCCGTGACGGGTAGGGGTTGCAGTTCCAGAAGATCTGTGAAAGAATTTTTAATATCAGTAAATATTGTCATGTTTTCGTTTTGTTAACTGTACTAATAACAAAAAAAGTATGGGCTGGTCTTCTTTGACTTGAAAAGCTGCTCTTTTTTATTCTTGGTTTTAATGTCAGGCACTATTAATTCAGGTTTAATGGAAGTGTAAATATACATGAAAAAAAAAACAAAGTTTCTACTTTTACTATCGTATTACGTGTTTTGTTGACTTATGATATAGACAGAAAATATTATAAATACCTGTATGAGGTGGATGAGTTTCCGGTAGTATTAAATGTTGGAACGTTAGCGGCAACACACTTTCTGACCCTAACCATCTGTAAGGAAAACACAACACATTAATATACACTATTTAAATAATGCAATAAAGATAAAAGAATAAAGGTATAGTATATGTTTTACCTCTCTGAAGTAGCTCGAATGTAGTATTGAGGCGGCAAGGGTTCGCTTATTGGTATAGTTATAACTAGCTCTTGTGGTTCCCTCGTAATTACCTGTGTAAAAATAAAGTCATTTTTCATATCAGACTTTTTATTCACCGGGGACTGTGGTAGTTTGTACTACTTTGCATGCGATCCCGTCTAGTATTAAGATGGGAAAAACACTTCTAAGGATCTATACAGAAGGAATTTAACATCCGTATTTCCCAGAACAAAGGAAACACATGACATTCCTCGAGACAAAAAAATATGCGATTCGAATAGAAGATTCAAGCCTTATTCTCAACACAATAGGGTATAAAATGGTGTAACTACAATCAATATAGTAAAATTGTAAATGTACCTGTTTCTTAGTGATAAGGAAGTATTCGTGGTAGTACATGATGTCTGTGTCTGGGTCCTCCACCCAGATCCAGAACGCTTCAGGCGCTTTGCTGTGGTACTTGTCGTTCCATCTATATTTAACAATAACATTCATATAGAATAACTCATTTACTATACTAAATGAAAATGTCGAAATAAAGAGAATGATTTAGGCTAAAGTAAAAAAAGAGAAAACATCTGAAATATTTTGGCATTTCTGAACTGTAACTTATTTTGTATAACAGCTTTTTCATTTCATAGTCACACATATGTAGAAAAAGTTCTATCGGCAGTGTGAACACCCAACGATCAACTGTGAATATGCATCTGTTTTCTTGTACTTTTCTTGAGCGAGAATAAGTCGCCCTTCGTTGGTACAACTGGTACCTAAGGTCCTATAACCTTTAGTAACTATATTACGAGATTAATGCCTTTATTTATGCATTACTTACTTGAAATTAGGTATAATGGTGAGTCGTATCCTCAAGACTGTTCTTGTGATTGGATGTAAGCTGGCTTCCATCTCTAACAATGGAAACTCATCGGCACACTTCTTTAAGTGACGCGCGTTCTTCGGGTTTCGTATTAAATCTCCTGTAATAGATATTAATGGTTTAGTTGTGGTCTAACTGCACCTTATTTATTTTAATTTATTTATACTACATTGTATAAACGGTCTGGCAACTTAAAAAAATCTAAGTAAATAGTAATGGTTTTTTTGTAACTTTTACAATTCAGATAAATTTCTTATAGAGTCCAGAAGCAAATGTGTATTTTGTACAATTCATAATTAGTGGAGCAAGGTTAGACATCCAGGTTGAGCAGGACTTACAAGATATGTTTTAAAAAGGAGCTGGAATTTTACTTCCTATAATATACTAATTTTACTGTCATGTAACAAAATAATCTTTTATTTTTATATGAACAAGTTAGTTGTAAAACCTATGAAGGGTTTATAAAATATAAAAATACATTTCACTCACCAACTTCCTTCCAATCCATATCCCTAATCTGATCCGGCTTCAACATCGGGTATTCAATATGCTTGAGGGTCTCTATAGTGAAACAGTTGAACTGCCGCATGTCGCTGTAGAAGTCCCACTGCTGCAGCTCCAACATCTTCGCCATCTTCAGGTATAACCCGGCCATGTATGCGTTGTTCTTGCGTAAAGTTATTTCGAATAGAGCGCGGATTATTCGGACGGCGTTCTGTAATTGGTCGTGTTATATTTAATTTGCAGTTTTGTCGCCTGAGTATATAAAAATTACAAAATATACTGTTTTAACATGACAGAAACCTTAATATAGATTCAGATATGTAAACAAAGCTGGAGGTGGAAAGGAAAAAGTTAGATCTAGTACGATTAATTAAAGACGAATTCATTTTCATACCACCCTAAGCAAAACGAAGGCCAGAAAATGATAATAAAATAAACTATATAAGATAAGCTAGAAGAGATAAGCTGGAGTCATTGACAAAAAATTGCACATCACAGCTCGCAAAGAGAGATGGAACGGGGATAGAGAGCCCTTTGTTCTGCAGTTAGACTGAAACGACTAGGAAAAAATACAACAATAGTTTGTATATCAATATAAATTTTCATACCTGGCTGATATAATTTAGGTCAGACTGCAAAGAAGAGCCGGTCACGCGGCCTCTGGACAGGTAGGTCTGCAGCAGGATGTTGATCTTCCAGTGAATGTCTTCCGGAGCATCCTCGATGCGGAGCTCACAGAACTGGTCCTTGAGGTTCCAGAGCTCTGTTATCTCTTCTTTACGGATCTAGAAAGTAAGGAACAGTTTACAAGGTTGTGGATCTGCAGTCAGATAGAAGAGAATATCAAACTCTTTCGGGCATGTCCCAGTAAGTACCAAGTAGCTAAGCTATCTCCTATTTTGTAAGACACTGTTTTACCTTTATATACCCTAATCGCGTTTTACACGAAAAAATATTAGGGATTCAAATATTTACTTGTAGATAAATGTGTTATAGAATATATTAGGGTGCTCCTCGATCTGGCAAACCCGCACCGAATACGCAACCTGGAAACTGTACGGGAGTTTCTCAAATCTGGTCGCACCCATAGATATCAAAACCCTTTTTTAAACGCGTAACTAATTAAAGATTAAAAAAAATAGGTCTGCCCGTGACCATGATACCTGCAAAGGTGTTGAAACATCGGGACCTAAAATCTAAAATTAAACCGCGACAAAATCCGTAAAAAATATTTTTATTTCAATGTCTAACATCGCGTAAACCTAAGAAACCAAAAATAGATAACATTTGTACTTACTTTGAGTTGTTGGAATTCAGAGCATCTCGTAAGCATTTCCAGCACATATCCTTGTGTCATAGACTTGCGGACCATAGAGTTGAAGACCTCCATCGTTTCGCTAGTTATGTAGTAGTGACTAGCTGTGCGACCCAAATCTATGATCAGAAATATTTTTATAGGATAAGAATAATTCTTACAGAAAAAACCGACTTCAAAATAAGTCTTATATCGTTTTCTTATGGATTCCACTGTCATAACAAGACCAAATTGGAAGCACCAGCTTTCGAATAAAAAAGAATTATCAAAATTGGTTCACCCAATCGAAGGTTATAAGGAAACAAACAAAAAAAAACAAATAGGGCTAGGTTTAAAATGGTTTGCAAATGACCCATCAGTTTGTAAATAAGCTCCCCTTACTTATTTTATTCACATCATTGTTTTTATAAGCATAAATTGAAGTCTAACTACGAAAATCGTAGAGTGAGTACAATTAACTTTATAATTCCATGAACACCATAAGATCGTTTTTCCTGTGAGCATTTGAATGCGAATTCATACAAAAATAAGCTACATGGCGTTTAACGTGTATACCATTATTTTTTTGTATTGTCAATACACTTTTGCTAGTCACCACAAAATTTCTTCATGTGTAATTTTTAAACGACTTTCCAACTGTTTGGGTTTCTTATGCAAAGCCTTCAGTAATGTAATGTTTTATGTTGCTGAAGGCATAAGGATACAAACTTGCTACATTATTTATGTTACATAGCATGTATATGCAAACGTTCTTATTTGGATTTAATATTATTTTATATTATCCTATCCGTTGTTTTACTCTGTTTTTCCTTTTGTACTAAAAGCGTGTGGCAATAAACGTTTTTTCTTTCTTTCCGTTTTAGTCTTATAAATGGCTTGTATTTACCTGTAACATTAAGATGTCCAGTCCTCTCATTGTATCGTATCATATGCGTATTATCGAGGTGCATGGCAGCGTTTGTGATCAATTCTCGTCGCTTAGTCTCCAGCATAGGCTCTTCTTGAACGTCACTGTATGTTAGACCGTAGACCTAAAATTGTAAGTAACGTTAAAACTAGTTAAAAGCCCAACAAAAAAATATAAAAGACATTGTGTGTCGATCACCGGTGACTGATGTCGCTCAAAGGTTTATTTTATGAGGAACAGAAACATAAAATTCATTAAAACGTATACAAATAAGTAAATATTGGGATAATGGTGATAATTAGAGATTTACATAGTTATAACATTTGATTTTATACCTGTGGATTGATTCTCATTCGGACGAATAAGTATGTATAACTAAGCCACTCCACTGCCTCGTCGATATTTGTCACTGTTCCGAGGGCGACCTGTAAATAAAATAAAAACACTAATTAAAGAGATTATAAAAAAATATAAAAACCTACCAGAAATTATGGGGCCTAAACATATCGGCGAACTAACGAACGGGTGAACATTGGTAGACCTCTGCCTAACCCTTCGGGGAATACAGGCGTTATGTTATGTAATTAACTAAAAATTCCATCTTCAGGGGTCCGCTGCCAATCTCACTGGATTCAGCTGAATTTACTAGATTAGTTTACTATTCTGTATTCATCCCTAATACAATACTCACCTCAGCATTCAGATTATCGGCTAAAAGATTAATAAAGTTGCTCTCGATAGGGAACTGGTTGGTCATGGACTTGAGGTAGTGCGTGAGCTTGTCGTGCGCGGTGATGATGATGCCGGTGCCCGACGTGTCGAACTGCGGCCGGCCCGCGCGACCGAAGATTTGTAGGACATCTAGTATGCTCAGGTCTACGAATGTGCCGTGGTTTTGGTCGTAGATTTCTGTGCCCTGAAAAAAAAAGATGTAATTTTAAATGATCTAGCGTTATATGATTTGATACAAGCCCTTTCTCAAAATTAACTAAATAAATAATCGAGGCAAGTGATTTTTGGGAGCGTCGGACACTAATAGTCACGCTATTATAAAACCACTTTTCGCGCCAAAGGTTAAAAAAATTAGCACTGACCAATCAATATATTGCTTTAGAATATTGTTGGTTTATGTTTACACTGTTAAATACTTTTTGTTAGTTCCTACTAAAGCTATTTTACATTGTACTTTACATGTTTCTTACCCTTATTATAACAGCATGTGCAGGTAAGTTAACACCCCACGCCAGCGTGGATGTGCAAACTAGAACTTTTATAAAACCTTCAGCAAAGTATTTTTCTACCATGTTTCTGAAAACAAAGAAAATAACAGTATACATTAAGTCTACACACTAAATCCGATAAAAAATCTAGAAATGTTTATTAAAGAAAAAACAAAACTAAATTGAACCTTAATTATGAGAAAAGTTACAAAAATAATTTGAATATTGAATACTACCAATGAAAAGATGAACTTTTTATTTAAAAGAATTAAATTAAATAATCTCACCTATCACTCCTCAGCATACCCGCATGATGACACGCGAACCCATTCGCGAACAATTCAGCTAGTATCTTATTAGGGCTGCTACCAATTGACTTCTTCGCCTTCAGAAAGGCCCCTGTATCTTCTGGCTCGAAGTATTTGAGATGGCCCTTCTTTTGAGCGAGCTCTCTAAGCACCATAGCCGTCTGGTGGGTGGCGTTACGGGCGTGAACGAATACCATTACTTGGTGGCCCTTTTGTACCATGTCGACGGCTTTGTCGTAGCATATTTCGTTCATGGTTTGGATCTGTGGGTTAAAATAAGAAAACAATATGAGAATTGATACCACATTATTGATACAAAATTATGGTAGTACACCCAATATAATGTAAACTATTGATTTCAAAACTTATTTTAACAGGTGAAATTTTCTTAATACCGTTTAATGTAGATAACAAATTAAATACAAAATAGAAAATAATAAACCAATTCCATAAAAAATAGGAGGATATTTTTTAATCTGGGGGCATGGCAGTGCTCCAGCCAAGTCTCGATTATAATTTTCCAAATAATTCTCTAGCAAAAGTAAGTGAAAATAAGCAAAATTACTTACAATTCTAAGATGTGCACCACCACCGCTGCCAGTCTCCTTAACACCAATGAACTGTTGTTCCAGAGGCACCGGCCGGAAGCGCGAGTCGAAGTAGAACAGACCGATGTTCGGGTTTACACGTAGAAATCTGAAGGATAACAAGATTAATTGGTCTTTTGCTCAATTTAATAGTAGCCGATGTAATAGCAAAATATGCAACCTCAATGGATGAAACTAATGATATTAAAGAAATGGAATTAACAAAAGAAATAATTAAGTAAATAAAACGAATCAGGTAATCAAAATGAATTTCTTTATAAGATAAGCAGAAGCTATACGCTTGATCGTCTTTATGTTGATACACAGGAAAAAACTTTTTATAGAATTATAAAAAGTTTGTGTGTACCTACATAAACTGAAAATTTTGAAAAAATGTCACTCTCAAATACAGGTTGACAGTGTTTGAGAGTGTCATTGTTAGATCTAGTATATTTAGTTCGTCTAACACAGGCAGTATTGGACACATACTCTGCATGTCTAATGCCCAAACCGGCGTAATTCTTCCTAGATTCTAAGCAAAATATCCAACGAACCTGGCAACATCAACATAATTAGGCAGCGTAGCAGACAGGCCGACTATCCGTATCATGTTCTGCGTCGACTCGACTTGTCGCAGCGTCCGTGCGACAATCGCTTCCACTATCGGTCCTCGGTCGCCGTGCAGTAAGTGGACTTCGTCGATGATTAACAGTTTCACGATTGAGGCCAGTTCGGTGTCGGCTGTGAAGAGATATTTTTATGTTTTTACATACAAGTAACATATTTTTTAGCCTCTTTCAAGGCAATGTGACATTTTTTAAAGATGGAAGCGTAAGTAAAACTCCTACGAAATGGCTAAGGATTTTATCAATGTTTTTAACTTCCATCGAGAATGATTTCGATATTTTATAATCGATCCAAAATCGATGAAACAGAGATTTCTTTTCTCCTTTTTTTTAATGGAATATGTCATCAAAAATGACATCTAGTAATAAAAAATATAGTTTAGTTTTTTCATGTTCTTTTGGTATTTCCATTAAATATTACATGAACTTGATTGGCCATACGACACTAATGGGCAAAGGCCTCCCCAATTATTTAATTTTTTCTCTTTCTCGAGCATGGTAATATTCTAAAAAAAATCACACAATTTTACAACAGTGTACAACTACGCCGGAACTATATAAATAAAAATCTTTATATAACACTCACTGGCGCCCTTCCTAGTAACAACATCCCACTTCTCAGGGGTAGTGACAATCATTTGCGTCTGCTGCACTTCTGATTTAGTTAGCTTCATATCACCGGTCAGCTCCCGTACCAATATACCGAGCCCTTTGAGCCGCCGTCCGAAGCTCGCCGTCATTTCTGCTGCAAGAGCCTTCATGGGCGCTATGTAGATAATCTAAAAACATAAATTATAATAAAACAATTGAAAGAGAGTTTCTGTTTTCATTTTAGAGTATAAATATGTAAACTATAGAGTGCGGTTTACGTAGTATGAACAGTGGACACAGGTATGAACAAACGTCTTCTTCAAGATCACGACCAATCCTTATGTTCAAAGCCTCATGAAAGGATTGGCCTTTAGTAATTTATAGGCAACGGAAAAAGAAATGATAAAAATAAAACTCAAAAGAAGATCAAAAGTTTTCATAGCAGCATAGAAAGAACTCTCTAAATCGATTCACTTATCAAGAATAATTAAGAAAGTACATATAACTTTGAAAAAGCCACATTGGTACTTGCCTGGGTTCAAGCCTGCAACCTTGTGCATACAAATCCGTTTATTGAACCGCTAGGCCACCACGACAACTCCAAGAGGTTATAAAAGGGAAAATAGACTCTAAATATAAATTTTTCATATAAAATATGCTGACCTTAAACTTATTCTTCATGATAACATTATTCTCGATGTGTTGTTTGATCTGGTGCACCACAGTGAGCAGCGCTATATTAGTTTTACCCGCCCCGGTTGGCGCACAGATCAGTAGGTTCTCATTAGTGTTGTAAGCCGTTTGGAAGACTACAGACTGTATCCTGTTTAGCTCCTTAATGTTCTCGAAGGCCATTTGACCGATCTGTAAAAAAATATTTTTTAATAATAATTTCCTGGGACAACTCACACACGGTCATCTAATCCCAAACTAAGCGGAGCTTGTACTATGGTAACCAGTCAACTGATGACCATACATTAATATTACTAAATACATGCATATTATAGATAAATAACACCCCGATACACAACAAATGATCATACTCATCACACAAAGATTTGTCCTGGGTGGGTATCAAACCCTCGACCTACGATATAGCTGTCAGGGTCACTAACCACTAGACCAACAGGCCCGTCATGTAAACATACAATTTTAAAAACAGAGGTATATAATGTTACTAACCTCATCCAATTCAGCGACCGGCACTCGTTGGTTCCCGATAGTTAAAGGAGGCGGGTCGTTCTTAGGTATTATAATCTCCTCATATTCTTTATTATCTTTCTTTATAGCGTTTTCTGGAAGTATAAGCTTAAGACCTGAGACAAAACCTGAAAAAAAACACACATATTTCATGAGAATTAAGTTTTAACACAGAAAATAAATTATGACCGCGACAAGCGCGATGATCGCATCTTTAAAAAATAAATCTGTCATTTTGACAGTTTAAATTAAGCTTCCCGCCATATTGACTTTTTTTTATTTATATTTATTTTAAAATGGTATTCTGATCTTACCTGCAGAATTCTTGGCTTCTAGTGCAGAATCATAAACATTGGGGTATTGGACTTTTGTTTGGAAATAAGATATTTTCTGTAGAATAGGGTCTATGTTACTGGCTGATCTTGATGTAGAAAATGGTACCACTGGTTTTGATAATTCTGCTAATCTGTGAAAGACATTTAAATTTTATAACAGATACATTACAAATGCCTACATAATATATTTCTTAATTAATAAACACAGACCGGATGAAACAAGTCACTGAATAGACTCCAAACAGAAATCATTTACTATGTTGTCATATTTTTCACATTTTCTATTAGTGTGAATGAAAAGGTTGGAAAGAGTAGACCTAGGCAGAAGCTTAGAGACCAAATCGGAGACGTCTTGAAAAAAGGCCAGGCCAAGAGTACGGGTAACAGGCGTGATTATGTATTTTGCTATTATTTAAAGAACTCGCTTTTACAGTTTATTATGCTTCAACATTTTGGTAACACAGGTTTCGTAATGTATATGTTGCGTAACATATTGTTCAACACAAAACATGTTGGTATCTCATTGGAACACTTTAATTACCTTTTGGACCTCAACTGCGCGATATTAATCTCCTGCTCCTCATCATCTTCCTCGACCTTCCGGTTCTTGGCTTTCTTCTCCTCTTTCCTCACCAGCTTGGCTAGCATCTTCTCTTGTTCTGATAGCACTGACACTTGGCAGAGGTATTGAGGCATTTTGTTCTCGGGGAGTATCGCTGCAACTGTAAATACGTTTTTTTTCATCGTAAAAAGCAACACATTGTTTTTATTTATTTATTAACCCAATACCTAATTTAAGTTATTAACAAAATTATAGATAAATGTCTTATCATTTCAAATAAAATCTAGTGAATATAATTATTCTGTAAGTGATTTAGGGGTAGGATGGAACAATGTTGGCTGGTCAGATGTTAAAAAAACATCGACACAATACAAGAAGTGTTATTTTTTATACGTTTTCGCTGATGATTTATTAAGTTAGTTTAGACTGCCTCGTTGGCCTAGTGGTGCTAAGCACGCCTGCTACGCTAGAGGTCTTGGGTTTGATTCCCGGGACGACCAAGGTGTTATTGGGTTTTTCTATGAAATTCTCAGTAGCAGGTCGGGGTTTGGATTTGTGCTCGGTTAGTGGCAATAGGCTCGCCCCCTATTACATGGGACCTAAAAGATATCGGCGAACCGTGGGTGTACATTGGTACGCCTCTGCCTACCCCCTCGGGGATACAAGCGTGATGATATGTATGTATGTATTTATTAAGTTATAGTGACTGACTGGACCTTCGGTAAATAAATTGCAAAATATGACGAAAGTGGTATGGTGCGGAAAAAAACGTCAACTAGTTTTAGACCTATATCGTTATCAATACTTACGTTCAGACAACGTAGGCCCTGGCGGTGGAGCCTTCAAACTATTGATAATATCCTGTCTATGCTCCAGTATCTCTTGAATAAACTCGAACTTATCGAAGCCAAGCAACTCAAAGAGATCGTTCTGCATTTCATCGTTAGTCCGGGGAGAATTCAGGAATGTTATAATAGATTGGAGGATGTCCACACTTGATATGCCGGAGGTGTTCTCATATTGTTCTTTCACTTTTGTTTCTAGCCAGCTTTTACCAAACTGCAATAAAGATATTTTTAAGAAGTTTTCCTATGATAATAGTGGTAAGTACATAAAGTAGTCAAGTCATAATATACATTTCGCGCACCTCATAAAATTGTTATTAAAAGGATTCGAGGATGTAGATAAAAAAATATGTGAACAAATAATAGGTAGAGAAGATTTCTTGTGGTAAAACTAATTGATGATCTCATATTGTTTAATTGAAATAAGATCATACAAAAAATCTTTACAAAAGTATTTATTTTTGTTCTAGTTGAAACATTGTTCTACAATAAGAGCAGAGCAGTACACGAATACTAAGATTATTATAATGCGCCTTCAATGTAGAAGCCCTCAGAATACCAAAATCCTTATTGTTCTAATAGTAAAATGGACTTTAATCGCATGACACTAAAGTCCCATTATAATTTATTTATTTAAATACAAAAACTTACTTTACTCTCTACTGGGGCAGCAGGAGCTTTCGTTTGGTTGCTAGAGCTAGAGCTAGCTGCTAGGTTGTCATACTTCATGGAGAAGTCAGTGACAAAAGCGCTGGCCGTCGCTGGCTTACTTGTCAACTTAGCGAGTGGTTTCTTAGTGGGCTTGTAAGGTATATAGTGACATTGTATATGCTCCCCCCAAAGTTTGATGTTCTCCTTATTAGATTCAGCCTCTTCCTTACGGATGTATTCCTTTGTAGTCTCATTTATTTGCTCGGAGATTTGTGTTACAATCTGCAAAAAATATTTAGAATAAAAACTGTTGCTTGTAATTTACTTAAATGTTTATAAACCCATATTGCATTGAATATTAATAAATGATAATATTTTGCATTCAGAAATGTAAGTTTACACTTTAAAATTTTATAAACAATGTCTCAAACTGAGCAACAGTAGTGGAAACATTTTCACATGAGTTCTTTCTTTTATCAATCTATTGTTTTTTACTAAAGACCTTAATAACTGTTACAGTGAGCCTTGAATTAATCTTTTTTTTAATCCCACAAAAGTATAAAAACTAAGCCTACATATTAAATAGGAAAAATTATATACTAAAATAAAACTAAGAACTAAAATAAGGCGTCAAAAAATTCACCCACGTCACTGTCGGAATCCCACAAATGAGTTTTATACATACCTCACAAATTTTATTAGCCGTAGCCGACATAACTGGTCCAAATGTCTGTCTCAACTGCGACATATGCTTCAGCATCACAATATCCTGATCGAGGAACATTCTCAGGGTGAGGACCGCAGCATCATCTATCACCTCATCCGGCTGGTCTTTAGTTAAGAGCTTACAAGCCTCTTTTAATTGATCGAAGAGTGTTAGGACCTCGTTGGAGTTTGGTTCATTCTCTTTTACGTATTTGTAGATGTCTGTGTATGATTTGAACCTGTCAAGTTGTTTGTCAGTATACAATTTCATTGCTGGTAGTTGTTGAAATCAATTAAAAAATAAATAAGAAACAAAAACATATGTAGCAATAGATATTGTCTAAATGTTTATTAATATAATGTTGTGCAAGCAGCAAATCGCCATTGTATTAGGATAAACAGATCTAAACCTACAAAATAAACTTTAAAAAACATGTAGTGTGTGTAATCCTTATAATAACAATTCTATGCTACTCTTTTCCTAGCTGTAAAAAGGGAAAATTTTTAGGTTTTCCTAATATTTGAAATACTTAAGTTAAATATCTTATTAAAGTTAAATATTTTGACCTTTTTATTACAATAAGTATGTCTTACCTCTGTAAGGTTTTCTTTTTTAACAGCACCGGCTTCGTGGGATCCACAGTTGGCTTCAAACATCGTGGTTTGTCAAGCTGGGTATGAGCCCTTAGGGCTCGCGTTATTCGAGGTAGCTCTATCATTATAACCTTTACCTTTAAAAAAAAAAACACTAACATATTACACAAAGTTTCAAACACATTTATACTAAGAATTATCATTGCATGCGATTAAAAATACCTTATAACAGTCGGTGTAACAATGTTGTGAAATACTCGGCAATTTGTATTTATAAACAACACTATTTTTGTCTCTAACTATAATGAATATAAATGTGGTGAGTATATTTACAAGTGAGTTGATTAAATTAGAAGTTAGTAGTTAAATTATTTATAAATATACAATTATTTTGGCTGCACATATGATCGACACGTATCAGTCGCAATGTTATCAGCAGTTATTGACAGACTGACAGTAATGACATTACTTGCAGCAGTGACAGTCGACTTTGACAGATATATTTCTATGTTGGTCGCCCTGAAATGTGAAGCGTCGGCCATATATTACGTTACCTATTCAATTTAAGGCTTGGAAATGTTGTTTATTGTTATCATTTTTGTAGAAACTTCACAAATATATCATAAAAAAACCATGAATGTAATAGAAAGTAATAATACTTTACCTTTCTGCTTTTATTTAATTTGAATCAGTTTAACAGTAGGTTTCGAGATCCTTTAGGGCTGAAACTGCGTTAAGCGGGCATCCGCGCGGTTTCATACAAAAGTGGTCCGTCGCGGGGACCTGCGCGGAGCACTTTGTCTGCTTAACGCAGTTTCCGCTCTTAGAGTGCCTTTCGAATATCTCTGCGAAAATACATTATTTTTCACCTGAACTCAAATCCAATAAAAATTCTCAATTGCGTCTCTTCTGCCCTTGCAGTACAAAATATGTAGATCTAATAAACAGGAGCTAAATAAATTATCCTTCTTGTAACCCTTTACTTTGTGGATATCGCATGTTTGTCTCAGTCAGCAGTTTTGGGCTTAAAATTTAGGTAGGGGAACTATGCCTATTTACACCTGGTTATCCATGCAGTCATTGATATCCTATGTTCGCAAAAATCATGATCGTGCTCGCCACTTAGATAATCCTAAGGGCGCGTGCACAGGCAAAGTTCAATCAATGTTGACAGCTTCCAGTAGCGAATGCATGAAAACTACTACGTTGTATGGCCATACGTACATGGACTGCTTTTTGCTAGTTGCAGTTAGACTGCTTTTGTTTCGACTGTTTACCAAAACCTAGGGAAGGGAGACGCACGAGACGCGTGAGAGTGGTCGATCATTGATTAGCTGCTCGAGCAGTTTGTGTACGGACAGCCGCTGACGATCTGATCGATTTGTCCTTGATAAGTGAGTTATTATTAGGTGTATATTTAGAGGAATGTATGAATATTTGTTGAAAAGTGACTTTTAGGGATATACAGAAAAGGAAAGGAAAAGTACTCTAGTTTATCAAAACAATTTTGAGTGAGAGAGATTATATTAATAAAATGAAAGACGTCTTCAGTTACAACATTTTTATTTAATTTAATTATACTTTATGATCATAATGCTTATAGCTATGGCTTGCCTACTTATTAATGTTGTTTAAAATGTATAGCGTAATGGGACTAGTGTCACAATTACACGTTAGATTAAACAACGCTATAAGTATCAGCCAATTTGTTATCTAATCCCATAACATACATTCTGGTGTGTTCGCATTTTACCTTACAGTGAATGTTACTGGGGCCATCTTTTTGAAACACAATATAATGCTGCCATCGAAAAGATTTTCATCCTAACTTTGGGGTATTATTAACTAGTATAAACAAATCAAATTTGTGTTAGATACTATTGTAAAGTTTTATCAAATATTTAGTTACTAGTTATTTCTATAAATTTGTAAATACAGATATGTAATGTACCTAACTGAGACAAAAAAAAACTGCGGCGTTGTTTGCAGAAAGTTTGGAGTTTCCTGTGCTTGGGATGTAAGTTATACCAACATTCAGCCGCAAAACCAATATTTACGCTTGAAATATGAGTTTAATTATGATTTTTGAGTCCATAGGAAACTACACCTCAGTGATTATTCAAAAGAGTGGGATTTTATGATTTTTACATTTTAAGGTACCTACTTGTTTTATTCAAATTTTCATAATAATATTTATCAAAACTAGTGTTTGTATGGTACAAAAAAAAAAAAACAATTTATAAACTACAAAAAAAGAAAGTATTTTTCCCGCGTGTTATTCCCGACGCTCCCAATTCAAAATATTGTGTTTTAAAATGATGACGTCAATCTTACATACTAGGTTCTCTCCCTACTGAGACTGTCAACAATAACGATGTGCAACTTACGTACTTTTATTAAGAACCGGTCTCCATACATGATATGAACCGATCTTAATATAATGCTAATGATTTCCCACATATTTGCACCTATATTATGTACTGGCCAATCTTCACAATACTATTATTCTATATCGTAAAAGTAAAGGCGCGTGACATTCGGTCGCTCACATAATTTCATGTAAACGTTGTAATTATAGGTAATCGTCACCGCGAACGCGATGGTGCATTGCAGTTTACAGTGATAAAAATGATATTCGATAATGTACACGGCATGCTCCGCGACCGAATGTACACGAACCACGATTATATGATTAATATAACTAATGAGTGGCTATTTATTTGAAACATCTAATTACCTAGTGTGAATTTTTACAATTTCTAACTACAAAGCTGTTTTTACATACATTAATACACACACAGTAAAAAGATATTTAATGTATTATTTGTTGTAGTACATACACAGGATAGATTATATATTTTTAAAAATATTGGCCAGTTACGATTATAATTTATGTAAAAACGCAAGATAGCACAAGTCCTTAACATACTCTAATTAATTATACTTAAACAAACAACAATTTGATTAAGTACAAATTTTCGTTTCAAATAGAGATCACGGTTATAGATAACAGCTATAAAAGCGATAAAACATACAAAGTAAATAATGTACTAAACCGCCGTAGTGCTATATGGGCCCAATACACGATAGCTATCAAAACTGTAGTACTTTGTGAAACTTGGAACTTTGAATACAGAAATCAGCCCGAACCTTCGGCCATTTTACAAACAGACCGATTGTACATAAATTGTAAATATCTATTCGTTATAACACCTATAAAGAGGCTTAGGATTTTACAAGCAGATAAACATATTTGTATAGGTAGACAGTAGATATTATCAAAGATCAACAATTTAAACGTTTAAGAAAAGTACAAAACAAAAAACCTCAAATAAATGCTCAAGAAATTTGGTCCAAATGGAAATAATACCATTGCATTTACAATAAACAGCCTATTTCGAAAAAGTAAAAAATATTTGAGATATTACTGTATTTTTGATAAGTCTTATCTAATAGCAAATATTAATTTCTGTGGTAAAATTTTAACAAAGAAAGATCATCTAAAAATACTATATTTGTATTTCACAGAGCATTTGTGTGATATAAAAGAAATCATGTCATAAGACGCGTGATTTCGAAATTTACAAAAAGTTTTGATAGGATAAATAGTTGATATAGTAGGCAAAACATCGGATATATTTTGGTGATATTATCCACAGGACATTTAATAACAACACTAATTTCTAGGAAAAACAAAAGTTGTTTCAAAGTTCTTTAAGTTGCTGGTATTACGGCAGCTGGGATGTTGTCACCTGCAAGTAGAAAATATTACTGTGATGATCCGTAAAGGTAGTCCCAAATCCTACAAAAATAAGTCAGGAAATCTACGTATGAGGCTTATATTAAGATGACAACAGGAATAAACTAGAAAAAATACAAACATAATACAGGTTTTACCCATAAGAGACTTTAACTCTATATTGACTAAAATTTGAAATTAGTAAAAATAAGAGTGAGCTTAGTAAAGGGAAAACATTCTTGCTAGATTTTTTAAACAAGAAACACATACATCAACCAACAAAGAACGATTAGGATTCACATAACGTTTAAAAAACAACCAGTGGATCGGAAGGTTCTAGAAACAAAAAAATAAATTAAGAAATAAATGTACCTGTAATCAATCCATACCTCGGCCTCATTCCTCCAAATAAATGGTTTACAGACCTAGAAAATATTAAAAATAGTTTAGCAATTACATCCAAAAGTTAAGAAGCATTTGCATAAGACGAATTCACAATAATAATATGTATGATAGTTCATAAAATAATTGTGCATTAACAAGTGATTTTCAAAAGGACGGCACAAGAGAACAATATAATTTGTGATCAAATTCTTTGTTTCTTTTTTGTCATGCAAATCCATTGAGATTCGAAATTTTTGTAATAAATTAATATTTATAATTTCCAGATATTGTTTTATCAACTGACCAGCAATTTTTACATTAAGTAACTATTTTCTGGTATGTTTTTTGATTAGAGAGATTTTAGTTGTGTTAAACATAATGTGCTGAATAATACCCCCAATAATATCATTTATTTATTATGAAAGCGGACAAAATATTGTGGCTGACAATACCACATGATTATATTTTTTTCAAAGCATTGAAAGCACCATTTAGCAATAATTGATTATATCAGTTTTAAGCTTTTTGTATAATTCTTTATTTTAGATCCCCACCATAATATTTGTAAGTCGATATTAGAACTAATTTTGAATAAGTAACACATATTTTAGTGAAGCATAAATAAATGGGGGTTAAATCTGGGACAAGCGGCATTCTTGGATAAAAGTAGAATAACTTTTTATATCAAGCAATTTATAAGGTCTAGTTACTAATTCTTCATTAGGTCTTTGCATAACGTTTTAGATATATTAAAGAGCAATCCCAGACACAAGAGTTAACAGAAACACATTTGCAAAATAAAGCTGAACTGCATTTATAAGTTACTGTTCACACCAGACATTTACAAAAATAGATTTAGGTACATTTGGTTCGCCTTGCAATGGAACAATAAAAGCTTGATGACCCTTCGTTTTTTGGTGGAATTTGAAAAACTGATGTGAAAGCAAACTTATAATATGAGCTGGAAGATGTCGAAACGCATGAAACAATCTTCGATAGAGACAGAAACGAAGTCACAATAGAACAGACAAAGCCAACACCATCAACAACGACAAACGATACGTCTTGCCCACTTACCAAAATAGGCTAATACCAATAACGGAATTATTATAAATTAACAACATACTTTATATTACTAAGTATTCATTAACATTATAACAAGTAACTTCTAAATTAAACTTCGGTTACCGAAACTTGTTCACACAAAGTTGGCTGAAAATGTGGAAAAAATAATGGTATGATTAGTCTAAAAACATAATAATGTGTAACAAAAGAGATGTTATTAGTATGTGGGTCAATTGTATTATTGTATTTACGTACCGATGATTAGAGCCAAGATGATGATTCCAATTACAGCTGCGATTATCATCATCTGGAAGTTTAATGGTCAATATTATTAACTAATCCAGTTTTGTCTCTCCTTTCCTCTTTGTAGAGGAACCGAGTTTCTATAATATAGTCGTCGAACAAATCAGGTAAACTGCCTTCCTTTGGTTTGTAACAAAACGGTCGGTTTGGTATTCAATTTGAGCGTCATTGAAAACCAAATTGCCATGTTCAACAGTCAAGTCATATATCTTATTGTCTTATTTAGTAGTTAAATGTCTTAAACATTAATAATAAATCATTACTTCAGTGTAAAACAAATGCGACCCAAGTACCTAATTTGTGTAGTTGCTTAGGACATACAAAGATTTTAGCTACATTTATTTCAATTGTAAGTACAAACTATAAACTTTAACATTTTACATCTCATTTGCTGATTTAGCAATAGTAACTATGTCCTTATTTATTTTATCATGGTCAGTAATCAGTCGTATACTTTTGTTACCATAGTTTCTATAACTAATTTTTTTTCTATGTTTTTATGAACTTTTTTTAATTACAATTTCTAAATGCATTTTGTTGACTGCCAGTTTCGTTGCGTTAGATTCTACACTGGAACACATAAGTTTGATTTTTAGTACTTAGCACATTTTAAGTTACCTTTAGATTTTGCAGCCAGAATTTGCTTTTCAGTTTTCCAGCCTGCTGTTCGAACTGTGATGCACCTTGCTGCAGAGCATCTGTAAATACAATACCCTGATTATCATCATGTAGGTTACAAAATGTCTTCAATATCTTCTGTGTGCTCTTAGAATATTAGAGAATCCATTGACTGGATTGATCAATTTGTGTAGTGTTGTTTTGAAAGAGTTGGATAAGGATTTGGATTACATGTTACCCATTGATTACGATAACTTTGTTTTACGATATCTATGATAGAATAATCAAATCACCATTAAAGATAACACTGTTATGTAGATAAAAGCTTTTATAAACTTCCAACATTTACTAGTCTAGTACCAAAAGGACAATACAACATACATTCCTATCCTAAGCTATCATATCGTTATTAACGCTGATGTTATCAACCAGCCTTACTATGGGATACTGTGTTACCCATGTGGGTTTTGGAGGTCAGATAGACAGCCTGTGAAAAAACGGTATTCCGCTAAATCCGGTAAGACTGGAACCTAATACCAAAGTAGTTGGGAAAAGGCTCGGTTGATGATGAATACCATCAGTCCACAACCCATTTAACTGGGTAACACAGTATCCCATATTAAGACTAGTTGTCAGAATTGTCTTAAAGACTGCCAAATATCATCGTATGACAGTCGGGACCTACGGCTTAATGTACTATCCGAGGCACGGGGGGGTCTCGGTACGAGTATGTTAGTAAATGGTCACCATCCAAATCCAAGGATGAAAGGCGGCGGGCGCGGCTTAACCTGTACTATCGGTCAAACCGGACGGCTAACACTTTGCCACGAGTCCCTCTGTATTGCGCGCTAAAAAATCATAGCCACTATTTTTCTAAAATCATAGTAAGTATTCTTCGTGTTTACCTGCTCGATCATCAAGTTCTGAGAGTTTCTGATCTCGCTCCAACACCTTCTCAACGTTGGTCTTCATGATGTCCACCACCTGCAGTCATTTAAGTTTTATTAGTTTGTCGCCTATAGAACCCGATAAAATAATAGATATGAACAGGTAGACAATTTGTCGTCTATTGCGGATAATGATTACAGGGTCAAGTGACCAAGTGACAAGTGAGTAAATAGCTAGCTTTCCAAAACACGAACATTTGCAACAGACGAGAGTTACGTAGTTTACAGCTATGCTTTTTTTAATTTAAATAGAGAAATGATTGGAATTTCAATATTAAATCGCATATTTAACTTTAATACCGCAATAAACATTAATAAGTATAGCGACTATAATAATATGAAACGTCGCCCCAATATCATGAGCTATTCTCCAGAATGACGTCACCCAGCGCAGACTGAGTGACGTCACAGGCTGGACTCGACAAATGGCTCTTGTAGTGAATGACTATAGAAACTTTAATCTCGAGAGATGAGTGCAGACTTATTATATCATCCTACGCTCTTTTGGGGAAGGAAAAGAAATTTATTTTTACCGACTCCAAAAAGGTGGAGGATTTCATTGTGGATAGTTTAATTTCAAATACCATTTTTTTCAATAGAGAGGCTTCTTGCTTAGTTATGTTTTTTACCAATAAGAATGAATGACCCGATTTACGTTGATTTGGTGTCAAAACGATAAGGAATCTGTATCAAATATCAAACAAAAAGGCCAGTATTATTTTATAGACTAAAATTGACATTTCAATCATTAGTCTAAAAGCTAAAGCAGATACAATCTTAATTATTAACAGTATTCAACATTAAAATACACGTGTTTGAAATCATACGGCTCGGTCTGGGGCTCTGGGCGTAACGACCGGCGGTAAATAATATCCACCCACGGTCAGAGTTCAATTAATGTCACCCCCAGTTGTCCCTAGATCCACCCATCTGTGTATAGATATGTTTGATATAACATTGTGATATTTTTATGTTCTCTACATTGTGATATATAGATAAAAACAAATCTAAAAATACCAATTTAATAAATTGATATAATATTGTAAGCAGCTTGTCTAACTTAATTTTTATAAACTAAACAAGAGTGGTTAAATGATTTAAACAGAAGATTTGTGGCAAGAAAATTCGGCTTTTCTTGACTTTATCCAGATCAATTGTTGTGATCACTTGCTTTGGAAATGATGTACTTACAGAAATAAGGATATTGGCAAGTAACTTTGAACATATTAAATAATTAATTATAAGTATATACCATTCAGTAAGTTAGGTCTGAATCATGAAGGATTACAAAGCAAATAGAAGCCAATTCAAAATACATGAAGACATTTTTTTTTAAACATTACACAACCCCAAACTTTCATGGATTTCTGCCGTTCGTTCACGATTACTTCAAATTAACAAAGTAAAGTATATACAAAATGTAAAATAAATCCAGTTCCTCACCTCATCGACCTGCGCCTGCGTCTGCTGCAGACGGCGCTGGGCCGCGATCTGCTGCGGCGTCTTCGGCCCGCCCACCGGCATGTCGCCCTCGCCGCCAGGCGCCAGACCGCCCTCCGACGCCCTAGGACATGGGACTCGTTAATGTGGTTGTCATGACGACACGATCAGCATCAGTAATGGCAGCAATATAAGACTTGTGACGTCAGCACGTAATATGCACGAGATCCGTATAGGATTGAGGATGTGATCCATGTTAATATGGTTCAAAATAATGGTATTTGCACAGGACATAATGATTGCAAGAAATATGGTTCTGGTTACGTCAGCACATATTTTGTAGGACATCAGAATTGGCCTGAAAATGTGACCCATGTTGGTATGGTTTTAGTGACATTAGATATACTTTGAAAAGAAAATCAATATTGGCAGGAATTTGTTCTGATGACGATAATATCTACTGTGTGAGGTATCGGTATGTAACTTTCAGGAAGAGTGTTCTTGTGACTATTTATTTGTGTAGGTGACATCAGAATAGGCCTGAGAATGTGAGCCATGGTAATATGGTTCTGGTGACGTCAGTGCATTTTGTGTAGGATATGAGCAATGAGAGTGTGGTGACGTTATCCTGTATTGTATAGTCTGTCATGTACGAGTAAAAGCCTAAGAATTAGTAGAATGTGGTGAAGTCATCACGTCATATACTTTGATCTGTCTTTTATAAGCCTAAATGAGTAGAATTTTTCTATGTGTTTGTGTATTTCATGTGGCGTCACTAGAATGTGGTCATACAATGCCCATCATATAATTTCGTTTTTGGAACATAAGTTCCAGCTGAACTTCATGCTTGGTCCCAGTGTTTGTGACGAACGATTAAAATCCGACAACCTTAAAACCCTTTCATACGATTTCTATCCTTATCATTCAAAATAAACTTTTGTGTATTTTGTTCTTATTTTGCACGAGAACAGAAACAGCAAAATCACGCTTCCAATTTCTATAAAATGTCCAAATAGTCATAGACCAAACATTCTACAAAAAAAAATCTGTCATAGATCTGAAACGGTCGGAAATGGGGTAAAACGAAAAACGAAACCTCAATGAATAAATTCTGAGCAACATGTAATGTAAAGATTGTCGTGAATGGAAATCCGAAGTACCTTTTCCCTCCCGGGCTTACACGAACCTTTAGAAGGACATTAAAAATAAATGGATGTTACGTACATAATATTGTCAAGTAACAAATGAGGCAGTAAATTAAACATGAACATAACCACTTTCAGTACAGTTTGATATTTACAAGAATTTTTAAATATGAATGGAAGCTTTCGTATTTAATTTTCCTGCTATGTATGCTTATGTCTTTTTACTGACTTCGAAAGAAGAGGTACTGAACACAACGACACAATTTTCTTTTTGTGCTATATACTCCTTACGCATTTATTTCGGATACGGATTTCTAAAATTCTATTTAAACAATTAATTCCTTTTCACATTCATATCGACGAAGGAAAATTTTTTGAAGGAATGTGAGAGTTTATCAACTTTACATTCTTAATTAAATATATTCGTGAATAAGCACTTTAATTATCGGTACGTTATAGGACAACGCATCGACCAATTGACGGACGTAAAGTTCAATCACTTAGCGCAATTTTCCACGTCACTAGACAAAGGTAAATAAGAGAGGCCCTTAGTAAGCCACGTGATTAAAACGAAATTGAGTGGCTTTTGCCCTTCGAGGAGGCTTTGTGTAATTTCTCCACGTTTTCAGGAGCGATGATGAATTTTGGATTTGAAAACACGTGATAATTTGATAGCTGAATTTCTTAAATAAATTTCTAAACGATTATGATTATATAATTTGAACGATAATTTATGAGCTAGCTAAATGTTGATCTGAGAAACATGTTTTAAAATGTTGTAATCAATTACTTTTGGGAATGACTGAAGAAATATATATCCCTAAAGTATCGTCAACTACTTCGTTCTACTTAGCTACTTGTTGTCCTCATTCTTCTAAACTTTCTAGAGTTTTATCAATTTCATTAGTGTAAATTGACCTACATCACTATAACTGCTATGCCTTAATTAATTGACTTCATAAAACTGATAGATTCTACGGAGATTGGCGGCGGGTGCCACTGAAAGGTCGTTCCTCTCTCCTCGACCCGATGTAGAAGGACTTGTCAATAAGAGGCAATGTACTACCATTTAAGCTTAGGGTTGGCCTACCAAAAAAGTTTTTAACCGACTTCAAAAAGCAGGAGGTACGCAATTCGAATGTATTTTCTTTTTTTTTATGTTTGTTACCTCAGTATTTTCGGCCCAGTGAATTGATTTTGATGTTTTTAAAAAATATTTTTAGTTTGGTTTTAAAGAAATGGTAGATGTGTATGTTAATGTCAATTTTCACTTATTGGAAAGATATTAGGATTGAAGTGAAGATACATGTTTTTTTTTGTATTTTCCATTTTTTTATACATTAACTAGTTATTTTCTTAAACAAATAGCTACCTGTTTTTTACTTAATAATGTGTTACGTTGATATACATTTCAAGAACTACAGTTTAAGACTACGATGTCAAGAGAAATGCAATACTCCTCATAATAACAAGTAAAATACCATTTAGCTTTATACCTTTGATCATATAATATTTTCGTACCGCTTTGAAATTAGGTTCTCAAAAGCATCAATAAAATTCGGAAAATGGCGGCCAAAATCCGGTGCCTGAGGGCTACACGATACTAAGTGCCAACCCTACGTTAATAATATATTTTACGAATTTTTGCTTACTCAGCCTTCGTGAAAAGGCGTTTATGCTTTAGCAGTATATTATGTTTAGTTATTTGGAAGATATAATGAACAGCCGATGGCTTTGTGAAATTGAGTTTGAAAAGTCGTTTTTTTCGCTTTGAAGACATCTTAATTCTATAGGCTGAAATCGAACTGAAATATTCTGGGAGCATAATATTCTTTAATTTACGTATTTTAAGTATAATTAAAATAATCATTACTTACTTCTTTTTTTACTATTCAAAACTAAAGTGAATACACAGTACGAAAATACAGTTCGTATTCTGAAACATAACTTACACAGTGTTATATGGTTCAATCAAGGTTAATGAACCTAGATAAGCAATTAACTGAATTCCAAAGATACCCGTGGATTTCAAACGTCCATATTTTACTGTATTATTTTTTATTTATGAAGTTGTAAGCTGGTTACATTCTAATCGGCCAGGCTCTTTTTTGGTTCCAAAATCAAAAATGTATTTCCAGCCAGCTTCTTATAAAATACTTTTAAAACCAGTAAGGAAATATAAAACAAAAAACGTTCTTTCGACGTTTAAATAAAATAAAAGGTACCTATCACTTTTATTCAGTGAAATAGAGAGAAAAGCCGAATTAATATTGTTCCAGTTTTTTCCTTTTCCATTATCGGGCTTTTGACTGGCTGTCCAATAGGAAATTCAATTTATGCGATATAGTTTTCAATGTTAAAAGGAAAATTCTTTGAGCTTTCAATCAACATTTTTGTAGGTAACGAATCCCGATGACTGTTATAGATTGAATTATTATGATTGTAGAATGTAGGTATTACTGATTATTATTTATTTATTTTTAGATTATCGACGAAAAAAAGCAGCAATAATTTCTTAAATATTACTTTTAAAACCCTCATAATTTTGCTTCTATTTTAGTAAATGCATTTTAAAGTAGATCATTTAAAGTTACGAAGTACCTAAGTAAGGAGATTTTAAATACAAGCTTTCAATAAGAAAGAAATAGTCAAGAAAACTCATCAATTTTTTTATTTATACTGATCTCAAAGCTGTCAAAACAAGCCTCTATGAAAACAGATTGTGTATAAAAACCATGACGTCATAATCTTACTTATGTCCTATATAAGTAATATGTTGTTGGCATTTACTTTTATTCATAAATTAATTTACTTCTAATCTCTTCTGACAGTGTTTTCATTTTCCTATTTATAAAAGCTTGGAGAGAGCTCAAGCTGTCTTAATTAAACCTGTTACAATATTCGGTGACCTTTTCATGCCTGTAACAACCTACATATAAATAAACCTCGCTTTATTTCAGAAATGTTTGGATAAATATGTTTTATTTTTCGACAATCGGCGTAGGTGTTAAGAAATATATTGTTTTATCGTATATTTCTGTTCAATGTTTTGGATTTTGGTATTTAACTATATCTATATTCAAAACATATGTATTTTTTTCTTTAAGAGAAATAAAATAAGGTTTTCGGCCTACATGGACGAAATATCTTTTACATTTTTTGCACCTGACTCCTCTTGATAAAACTCGTTAAAACAAAGCCTACCGTTAGGGAAAATCCATTCAACCTTTGACATTTGCTTTTAAAATATTCCCAAACTGTGCTTCCTAGCTATTACTTATCTACGTTATGTAAAGAATATCTATTCTGTTTTATAAACTTTAATAAAGGGCTCACATATTATGGTAGTGCCAAAACTTTGTGATAGTAAGAAATATTAGCGATGAGTAGATCAAATAGAGAAAAGTTATAGCAGTATAGTTATAAGCTTAATAATAATACATACATACATACATATCATCACGCCTGTATCCCCGAAGGGGTAGGCAGAGGTGTACCAATGTACACCCACAGTTCGCCGATATGTTTTGGTCCCATGTAATAGGGGGCGAGCCTATTGCCATTAACCGGGCACAAATCCAAACTCCGACCTGCTACTGAGAATTTCATAGAAAAACCCAATAACACCTTGGTCGACCCGGGAATCGAACCCAAGACCTCTAGCGTAGCAGGCGTGCATAGCACCACTAGGCCAACGAGGCAGTTAATAATAATACCAGCCTATAAACATCCCACTGCTGGGCACAGGCCTCTTCCCATATAGGGAAGGCACAAGCATTGATTTTCACGCTTGCTCATTTGTGGATCGGCGATTTCAGACCCCAATTTTGGAATCCAGGTTTCCTTACGATTATTTCCTTCACCTTGTAAGCATAGATAACTATAAATACTACATTAGTAACACCTTAATAATAAGCCGTAGGAACTGACAAGAGGGTGAATTTCGACAAATGCCATTTTTCTTATCATATCGGTGAACTTTTTCAATTTTTATATTTTTGTAGATTTTTCAGGTTTTATGTAATCTTTAGGATACAAAATATCATTAAATTTAATATCATCAACGTATCATTTAAGACTGAGGAGAAAATTCAGTTTGAATTTTGGTTTCCACCGATGTGAAAAACCGGCACCGATTAATTTGTTTGTACACCGATATGATAAGTGTATCCACCGAAATGATGTACATATCCAGCGATATGATAATCTATTCACCTTTGAACATCAAAAAGGAAATAGTTAGTAGGTACTTAAAGGTGACTTAGAAATGAAGATCTGAACTTAGGGTAGATCACATCCAAAGAGAACTGAGTTCTTAGATATAAAATAAAAATGATTTTTTGTAATTATGTACCTATTTTTTTAACGTTTTCTAGAGGTACTTAAAATTAAAAAAATAATGATTATTTTTATTATCATTGTCTTTATTAAACTGAAATATGAAAAAAAAACAAAAATCTCATATCTAAGTTTTCTTTTTGATTTAATATAATATAATAATAATAATATAATATTCCTTTATTTCAGGCAACTAGGGCCCATAGAAAAATACAATACTTATATAATAGAACAATAACTATAAACTAATACATACAATTATAAACTTAAAAACTAAAATTATACACGATTATTATTGTTTTTGCAACGTCGGCGTCGTGTATCGCGCGGTGTCGGGTATCCGGCCACGAAATCGTCGGAAAATAACGCCTTTCGGCCAAAATGATGATAAAATGATCTACCGATATGATAAAGCAATCCACCGATGTGACAAAACTGTGCGTTGATCACGAATCAAAACACCGATATGAGATATATGACACCGATTGATTTTTTCTTATAATTTCGGTGTAAATTATCATATCGGTGGTAAAAAATACCACCGATTACAGCGATATGAGAACAGCGACATGAGAAAATACACACTTTTTAGAAAATTATAAAAAATGCATAATATCTAGGATAAATTCAATAACAGACAATGAAGCTAATTCACTTACTACCTCTGTTAGAACCAAACAACAATAAAAAATCTACTCATTACACTAGAAAAATACAACCACCGATTATATAAAATAATTGTCCAGGAGTAACTGAAATGGCGTTCTTACAGTTTTGGTGGGCATATGCAGCGATTTAACCCACTTCTATCCTGACTGCCCACTAGCACACACCAACGAGGGAAATACAATTGGGGTGGGGATGCTGTCCGACTCGTCGATGAAAAGTTATGTTTGAATTACTTTTGTCCAGCGATATGAGAATATTTTTCAGGACAAGTACGTTTGTGCCTCTCAGTAATAATAATCATTAATTATGCAATAAAATATGCTATAAATTAATAAAAAAACTAATATTCTATGAAATAGAATAAGTTATATACCTAATTTATTTATTGTAAGTAGTGTATAAGCTGTTTGGTTTGCAAAAAAAGTAGTGGGACAGCACCGATTTGCAAAAAAATAGAGGTTTATGTATTTTATTTCTACCTTAGTAATAGTCCTAGGCAAATCATATTTTTGCCACAACCCAATAACAACCTATTGAATACTAAAAAAAATAATTCAGAACTATATTCCTTTTTTTAAATACTAATTTCAACGAAGACAAAAAAATAAGGCATTTGGGAAATTCACCCAAGAACTTAAAATACCTAAGTTAAACATAATAGGATATTTCGGTCTAGTATCCAAAAGTTTGTCTAAAAAGGTACAAAAAAAAGAATCTGCTATGTCAGCAGGAACTTATAGCAGTAAGATGATATTTTCCTATCTTTCAGTAACAGCTGTGTTTATATATGTATGTTTTATATTTTACGATCTTTGTAGAGCTTCGGTTTTATAGTTGATTTTCCAGTCAGTGAACCTTTTTACCTTTTTTGACCGTTCCAATAGGATTCCATCCTTCGTCAACGATTACTGAAAAACCGGTAAAAATGAAAACATGAAGCTTTATATTTTTTCGTTGTGAATGGCATTCCATTCGGCCAGTTATGTGTTTTGTATAAAATGGATTCCAAAGCGGAATAGGTTTTGCAGTGCTTTCTAAAATATTTCTAGCAGATAAAAATTCTTTATGTACTTATTTGGAATTTTACAAACTTTGATTAGGATTGTGTGTAAATAAAAAATCATACCTCGATCAATAGCTACAATATAATATTATAATTAATGTAAACTTTTTTATAGCTTAGCTAATATCGTTCAAAAATAACAATAGGTTTAAAGGCGTAAATTAAGTATAGGTTATGTTATGTTATGCTACAGTTATGTAAATGAAAAGATCAAACGGAACTCAGTTACTTTACACTCCTAAACCGAAATAATATAAATTCATTCATTTACCTTCAACATAGCCATTAAATTAAATCGATTAAATCCTTCTTACATTTTAAAATAAAAACTGCTAAGTACAAAAGCCAGATAACCTTTATAAAAAGCATAAATACCATAAAAGCGATTTAAAAAACGGCTCTTGGTCCCAACAATTTCTGTGAAGCGTAATTTAATTCAGCTAAATGAGATTTTGCCGGCAAATTGGATTCATTTCCTGCTATTTATGTTTATATTACTGAGTATTTTTGATGTTATTACTTTGAAAGTGTCAAAGGTTGTGTTTATGAAATAGATTTTGTTTTGTTGTAATCCGTTTAAGTTTTTATTGGTAAGCTCCTAGGTCTAGGTCAGTCTAGGACCTGTTCTGAACCGTCCGACGTTTTTTTATCCATATATTGCCGTGACAACTCACTTAAAAATGAAAAGGTGTGACAATTATTTTGGCTATCGTACTTGTAGGTACAATATCTTGTGAACAAAATGAACTTCGCTATCATTTTTGTTATGTTTGGAAGTTAGTAAGAAGGTTTCTCAAATATGGAAAATACCTTTCAATAAAAGATTCGTAAACCAAACTCTGTATTAACTCGTGTGGGGAAAAAGCTCTTTTGTTATGTTTTGAACTAGGTTATTGTATATACAAATTAATTCATATGTATTCTGATAATAATTCATGTTTATTCCATAGAAACATCTTTAAGGTCCAATGATTCAAGCTTTCTTTTAAAATACGGTATACAACTGAATCCAGTAAGACAGGTAGCCGACCCCAACATAGTTGGAAAAAGGCTCGGGCGATGATGTTGATTCGAGCGATGTCCTTTTTAAATAATAAAACCTCTATGACTGACATTTTATGTGGGAAAATGATAAAAATTATATTTATTTATATATATATATTCATTATAAAATAAGCTTTTTATTCAAGATACAATAGAAATTTTTGAAAGTCTCTTTAATTAAGTAAGACTTCATATTGAACTGTTAATGCCTATTTTTAAGTTACTTAGATAGGCTTTTCAAGCTAATGTAGATAATACCAAAACCAATTTAATACAAGTTTCTTGTTATATACCATCCTCCATTTTCTTTGATCTCGGTCAATCTGTACCAATCATTATAATAAATTACTGTAATTAAACAATGTTATCTCAATTAAACATAATTAGCTATATAATATACAAAGATATTTTATTAAAGGACTTGTCGTTAACAATACTTATAACGATGACTTCTATTCGCTTTATAATAAACAGGGATGAATGAGTCCGTGACCTTGAAACTTGAAGCTGCGAGGCTTTTGGTCTTGACATTGATTTTAGAAGATTAATTGTTTTAATAACAAATTAGAAATACTACCGAGAATTAAAATGAAAGTTCTGATAGAAACTAAGATCTTAGGTGGATTAAAGCGGGATTAGATTGAGGTAAAAAACTTAAACAAAATAATAACTAAGTGTTATGAAAATACTAGCCTAGTGCTGGTAAGCACGTCTGCTACGCTAGAGGTCTTGGGTTCGATTCCCGGGTCGACCAAGGTGTTATTGGGTTTTTCTATGAAATTCTCAGTAGCAGATCGGAGTTTGGATTTGTGCCCGGTTAGTTGCAATAGGCTCGCCCCCTATTACATGGTACCTAAAACATATCGGTGAACTGTACACCACATTGGTACGCCTCTGCCTACCCCTTCGGGGATACAGGCGTGATGATATGTTATGTTAAAGGAAAATTGGATGAGAGTTGGATAGAATATGTTCAATGTTGACGAGATGACTAGTTTACAGATTGATAAGTAAGTGAAACATCTGCCTAGTCCTTTTTTGTATTATATCGGTTAAACCGTACGACGCCAAATAGATATCGACATTTTTAACTGAATCTGTTTTGTTTCATCTTCTATTCCTGTTTATGTTAGACAGATTACACTTAGCCACGGGCCCCTATAGTCTCTAGTAAGAGAAACAGACAACAGAAAACAACTGGATCATATATCACAGATCACATATGTATGAACTACAAGAGTAATTACTTAATTAAGGTATTAAGTCCCGGACTCAGTACCTTAACCCTTAACACGTATGAAGAATATAAGCTTTTGTTACGTTATAAGAATTTGTTGTAATATGTTTTTAGTGGTGACAAGGTTTAAGTGTAGGCTTCTGTTTGTAGATGTTTGGCTTCGAGCCAAGCCTTGCATTAGCCATGCAAAGCTGTTATCGGAAAACGTTTACAGAAATGTAAAAACTCCGGCACAAGGTTTAGTGTCGGGAAATTGTAATATCGTATTTTTTTTATAGTATTATTTATTTTAGAAACCTATATTCTGTAAATAGCTGTTGGCAGGAAATTTATACGAAAAAAATAAGACAAGATTTTGATCTTCCACAGTTCAGGTTGTATATTTACCAAATTACATGGTTACTGGTAATTATTAAACTTTTTATATTAAATGTATTTATTTTATTTTTTGTAGCTAGCATGTGGTAAGAATTGTTAAACTGCTCGAATAATCTGAATTGGGATAATGGTTGAACAATGACTGGTTAACTTTGCTAAGCGTTGTTTTACACGAATCATTACCGATCGTCGGTCGTAAATTGCTAGAGTTTACTGATCCCAAACGGTAGGGTTACATAAGGAATCTCATGACTTGTCGTTAACCCTGTATTTTCACGTATAGTTCAATCCAACGAGATATATTTCTTAAGGTGCCAGTCGGGCATTACCACTAATTTTAGCAACATTACCCCTGAAAATCAATTTTCTTGCCGAACCAATATGAATGTATATCACGAATTGAAGTTTACTTCAGCTTTAGGCATCCCACCAATCGCATGAAATATGGTCAAGGATCGACTCTAAAGATATCTAAGGTAAAGCAAAAAGTATCATGGAGAGTATGCAGGCACGGATCAGATCTCAGCGCCCATCCAAATTTGGGGGTCGGCAAGGTCAGGGTTATGATCAAACAATGCCATCTTAACCCTCCCTAACGCCATCACTGCTAAGGCTCTTACACGTGTAACAATTTTCAGTCGGTCAACTGGACAGTGAAGTACCAGTGGTCCATTAAGGTCATGGCACATAAAGGTTATAGCACATTATACCGGCACCGCAACTGCACAGCTCCAAACCAGCTATTAACTTGTCAGTCAATTTAGAGCATTAAATCGTGTGTAGTATAATATATTTCATAATGTCAATATGAAAAAGCCAACGGCGGGCAGTCAGCGCGCTTGCCGCTACCACACAACTCGACTCGCAGCCCGCGTGCTGCAAGCGAGCGGACCTTGTGCGTACAGCGCGCCGACGGCATGCTTATTACGCGCCGACTCCGAGTCGGCAGCGAAACAACGTCATGGCGTCGTCGTCGTTCTTCGTCGAGAGCAATAGCGATTATTGCTAGTTCGCGCAATGTAAACCGAGACATTATGAAAACGTACAAGTCCTAGGCGTGTTCAATCATAAATGCATAAAAACAATATTGAGTTCGCGGTGACAGCAAGCTTGCACCTCGCGGACTGTGAGCTGCCGGCGCGCGGACTGCGAGCTTGCACCTTGCGGACAACGCGTAGTAAGCGCGCTGGCAGCTAGCCGTAGTCTAAATTCGAGGCGACGCCGTGCTGCAGCTGTGCAGTTGCGGTGCCGGTATAATGTGCTATAACCTTTAAAGTCCATTCAAAAGTTGCCTTTAGTTGTTAGCTGGACATCAGAACAATACTATTGTTACAACTTACCTCAATAAACTTTCCTGGCGTTCTATGCACCGTTATCTATACAGGATTCGAGATAATTTCGATAGAATTCGAGCCTTTGTAAGCCTACGAAAGTTTAAGCGAAACTTTTTATACAGAGTGTTTGTTGTTTACAATTTTGTTTGTATTTAATTATTAATTAATGTGCGGGCTTTTAATGAAATTAGGTAAAGGTTGTTGTATTTTGTATGGCAAACAAAGTATGGTACAGTTCTGTCTGAGGTTAAGCTATTTACTGTTGAAGAATTTGGAATAAACAGGTTTGTTATTAGCAATTAAAAGTTTTGTACAATGAGACCTTAATTTAGTTCTTTTTCTGTCGCTATACACAAAATATTAGTGGATTATAAACGTTATGACTAATGAGTATTCGGCAACATGCGTCGCTAAAATTGCTACGAGAACAAATTTTTTTGTAACTGTGTAAAAAATTAACACACTTTATAACAGAGTCCTAATTACGTAATACTTTATATTTGTTTAAGTCTTCATCCAAAAATATTTTTTTTCGGTTCCTGGGCACGTTAAATAAGCTTCAGCAAAGGGAACTAACTATTTATAGAAAACCTACTTTGTTTTTATTAAAAAAAATAAAACGAAACTCAACATTTAACTTATAATTCCTTTTAGCTTCTAAAATAAATAATTCCTTTCTATTCAATACAAAAATAGATGGAGCAACAATTATTTTCATTGTAGGCATCAAATTAAATGGAAGACTAATGGTAGCTTTTGGTAGTAGCAGACTAAGTGAGGATAATGACCCAAATATCACGAAATCAATCGACATTTAATGGTGTGTGGCTAGACAGTTGTTTGTTTTGTTCATGGTTGGAATTACTTAAATATATCGCTATGCTTTTATTTTGTGCAGGGGTAAGCAGATTTATACGACTTGGTATGAAATGTAATTTTACGTAAAACGGTAGGAGTATTGATACTTACTATGCTGTTCCTATCGATGTTTATTAGAAAATAATGTTTCTATCAAACGTACTTTCTTTGTTTGGTGTGGTTTGCTATTTTTAATACAATTATGATTTACTCAGGTGTAACTGTGTGTATTTTTAAAAAGTTTCTCATTTTTTATTGACATGTTTTAATGATTCAGTACTTTGTATGACAAAGGTTTCCGTTGTGCCTATCATCTACAAAAATTGACGCAATTTAGTGCACAGTACTAGAAGAAACTAGAATATGTAGAAGTAACTAGAACAACAACCTATTTCATGATTCCAAAAACGAATGTAAACTTAAATAGATATTGATTCGAAGTCACGTGACTTTAGCTGTATTTATACCTAGTTAACTTTTAATACTCCGATAAATACGGATCATAGCAGTATTAGCTTGAGTTTAAAGTTAAATATCATTAAACAAGTCAATTTGATCCAATAGGTCAAAGGTGAACTTAAGACCCTATGATCTAAGGGTTAGAGTTGAATTTCAAATGTCAACGCTGTTTAAAGTTTCTGCACTTGTAGTTTTACAAACTTACCCTTATTGCGTTTTATTTTTGTTCCATAGTTTTAAGGAATAGGTCAAGACGTAGGATGTCATTTAACCTTTGAATCGACAACCTTTTGGGTTAAAGGTCAAGTTAGAGGTGACAGGTCAGGTACGTAGGCAAAATAATAACACACCTTTATGTTATGATGTATAAGATGGATGATAGTAGCTAACTACCAAGAAATAATGATACCCAAAATATTGGTCCAGCGATTTTAAATAAAAAGTTATAAATAGAATTAAAAGATTAATTAAGTATACATTTAATTAAATGAAGGTTTTAGGGTATCGTTAATTGTTCTTTACTTGCAAAAATATTTCACCTGATCAATGGTTTTTTACATTTTATCACCCCTATTTCTCTGCTGTAAAAAAACTAAGTATGGTCTAAGCAATAAAATACACAAGAAACACTTGTGATACCGTTTGTATTACTAAAATCGAATAAAAACACTTTCAATTTCGTTAGTAGTAGAAAAATACAACATTCGAAAGACAAAACCTAAATTTAACCCTAAAATGCAAATGTATTTTCGCAATACGATCTAGCGAAAGCTTACATAGATAACATCTGACGATTCAGCGCCCGCATGTTCAATACTCTGCGTTCGTGCTTTGAAACTTTAATGTATAGTGCATGGGTAGCCAATGAGGGCTCAGCTACTGAGTTTCCAATGACGTTGTTTGTTCGAAGCATTTTAGGGTCAGCTGTGTGACGTCAGCAGTTTTGTTCGATGTTTTTCCTTTTATTTCTTGTTTGTGACTTTTGATTGTCGATTGTTTTGATGTCGTCATAGGTAATCTTCTCGGTGAGAAAAAGGAATCATGAAGGGATTTTTTTTATTGGATAATTATGTTTACTTGATTTTGAATATATTGAAGTTATACATTGTATAATGTCCTAATATAATCCTCCTAATATAATCCTGATCTCCTTATGAGATATTTCTTTATATGTCTACCAAGAAATTTACTAAAATAAATAATAAAATTATTTTAAAAAATTTCATTACTAAGAAATTAGCCGCCAATAGCACAAAACATGCTTAATTTCGCATTTGTTCATAAACCATTGCGTACCAAAAGAGCACACACTAATCCCCAAATACTTCAGAGACAGCAATGGTTAATACACAAACATATAAACTCAGCAAGCCGCACAGCTCATAGTACCCTCGTTTTGCACAAAGAGTATTGTTTTGACAAGGTAAGGGCTTTTGAAACGGAGCTTAGATGAGATTGAATTTCTGGTACACGCGTTTAAGTAGAAGTGACTAGACAGATTTTTATTCCATTGTTGTATATAGGAGAGATGGCTTTATTAGATAAACTTAGTTCCAAAGATGTAAGAAAATAAAGAATAGCTGTTGCTCGCGGCTAAATGCGTGTGCATATGAAGTATGGACAGTGGACGTGCAGCCTATATCCTTTCTTGGGATCCAAGATAACCTCATACAAAGTTTCTTCAAAATCGGTTCAATGGTTCAGGCGTGAAAGCATAACAGACAGGCAGACATAGTATATTTTTAATTTATTATTTTATTATGGAAAACAGATACAGGTGACCCTCGGTTTGGTTAAACGGTTATATATGTTATATATGCTTCATAGGTTATAAAAATATTTGGGAAAGGCCTATGTTCAGAAGGATGTTAACTGGGTAATGCTATCATACTTTATATTCCCTATTTGTGTAATAGTTATTTTAATCTATGTTAATTTTAATTAAAGATATTAATACAATTATAGACCATGTGACCCAATTGCCTTTGGTTCAAATGAAACCAAAGACCTCTGTGAACTCTTGACCTTTCAATGACATACTCAGAGTGTATACCTCTCTGAGTTGCAGTATCCAAGGGGCCCGAGTCCGCTATTTTAAGTCAGTGAGTGGTGAGTTAAAAAAAGTTCCAGTGTACTTGTTAATGTGCCTAATTTTCGAATTCAGATAATTTTAGTTCAATGACAAATGTACACCTGCTTGCTGTTGTCATTGTAGGATTGCAAGTGAGTGTTCCAGATAAGAATATCTGAATACGAAAATTAGGCACACGACAGACACTGGAAAGATTTTTAACCCACCACTCACTGAATTAAAATAGCAGACTCGGGCCCCAGTACTAGTGCAGCAATGACTAATTCGCAACCCTCATTTATAAATCTCAATTGGGGTGCATTATACAACCCTAAGTATAAAACCCTATGTCCGGCGCACCCTAAAAAGTTAACGTCGCCATCAACTGACTGTCTGGCGAAAATTTTGCTTTAATAGCGATAATTCGGTTTTGTAGTTCATGTTTAAAGTTTACAGTTGAAATATAAAGTACACCACAAATCAACAATAAATGCCAAAGACAAACTAAGTTTCTGTTACGCATTTACGGTTAAACTACAGACCAGATTTGGTAGAAAACTTGGCAAGAAATTGACACTGAAGAAAGAACATAGCCTTATTTTATTGCGATGTACATCCAATCTGGCCAAGACACATGCAACAGTCTTCTATAAGAAGAAAAATCAAGATTATATAATGTGTAGTATCAAAGATATCGCTCTCCTAAGCTGTAGAAACCGTGCCAACTTATTTTTTGGTTTGGGGCGATACTGGTTGTTGAATGCAAAAATGCAACAGTTTATTCCCATACATTTTTGTTTTTTCTTATGTTAATGGAGTCATAATTGGCAATAATAATTAGTTTCATTAGTCAGTAAACAAGCACGTAAATAATATTTAGCGATTCGTCCATTACGAGTATCTTTATGTTATTCTAATTGTTGTTTTCCTTGTTTCATTATTTTGTGGTTATTTGTGGCTGGTTTGGTATTATTTATTCCATATATACGTTACTAATGTATTATAAAACGAAACTATAGGTGGATATCTATACATTTATTATGTAGGTCGTAGGTAGATTAAAAACAATAACCATGTATCAGAGATGGTTAGCTAAAGCGTTACTTAAGTACCTAAGGTATATTCTTTCTGTTACCAAATGGCATATCAAATTGCTAAAACATACAATTTTAAGGGAAAACATCTATACATACTTATTATGTACCTACAATTGAATCCATATTCCTCTGTAAAATATCACCAAAATACGCAATACTTATTATGAAACCTCCATTACTTCTTTACTTAACGTTAGAATATCAATCCACTGCAAGAAACATCAATGGATGCGTGACCAGGGTAAGCCAATATCGGTGGCAGCCATAATGAAATGCCGGAATGAAAAGGATCAAAATCATTCGTTGCCTTTAAAACGATTCGCTAAAACGATTATATTCTTTACTTTGGTATAAAAAGCTTATGATTTAAGCCTGTATTTAAGTGGATGTTCGTTAATTTAATGAATTGTCTTTGTGAAAACCCGTTGTGCAGCGATGATCGCTTTTATAATATATATTTCAGATCCAATGTAGCAAGAATGATATTTTAACCACTAAAATGTATCAAATTGTAGTATAATTGAATTTTCATTGCAATTGTGTGAAAGTACATAAAAAACTTACATTTTTTCTGCTGTCCGCTGTGCTTTCTTCAAAGACGAATCAAATAGGGGCTTATCGATCTACGTAAGCACTTGAACGTTATCACCAACTGATACAGTCATTCACAGTTATATCGGCCCTACCAACTGTATTACTTCACTGCCCAACACCAAATGAACGTAATTTATGAATGGAAAGCTCTCACTAGATTTCCCTACAAGTATATCGGGCAGTGATCTATTTTTAGTTACACCTTTTCCCGACGAAAAATCTCTTATTAAACGTTAATTTTAATCCCATGAACACACACAGTGATTTGACGTTAGAACTAGTGTAAAAAGACGCCGAAACTGTGATGTAAAATGTGGATATTTTTCAGAAAATATAGACAGAAAGTGGAAAACCTTCCGCGACGAGGTTTCCCGATTTGTATGAGAGAGGGCGCGTCTATACTCGCTATAATAGACACGTATTGTCTAAAAATACCAACTGTCCACATCACCATTATAATTTCAACTCTATATATACCCCCACAGAGTGTAAAATCCTCCGTTTATAACCGTTCGATGTGTAGTCGTTTGATAAGGGTGTGTGCGTTAAGTTTCGCGCATGCGCCTTCCGTCGGGGAGATGGTAACAAAAATCAATCCGCATCGGTAGGTGGGAGTTACGTAATGAACGAGACATGAACACGTAGACAACAGTACTTGCCCCTAATTGGTATTAATCTTGTAAAAAAGACATTTTATTACCACCTTACTTATCTACAAGTGGTCTAGCATAATTAATTCAAAATACAATTCAGGTATCATCCATTTTTAATTCGCTTTGTTGTACCCCTGTTTGAGCGTGTAGGCGAATGCGTGGGAGAAATAACGATCCTTGTTTCTAGGAGTTACTATAAAACCTTTAAATTATAGTTGTTTTCTAGAAACTGTTAAGTAAAGATAACCTTTAAATCTTATTTTTCTTTGTAATTCGCTTATAATATGAGACTTTCATAGAGGGCTGTGGGCGAGTCGAGTCTTGTAGTTATGTATTTGGTATTGCACACCCACGCACACAAATTGCTTCACAAGCTACTAATTACACGACTGATCTGTATGTTAAACATTTTCTATTAATCCTACGCAAAAATCACTATATTAGACAAGTTTATACCTAAATAAATACAAATAAATCATTATGTTTATGTTTATTATGACAGTATGGATATGTTTTCGTCATTCCAATGTTTGTTTATAGGACTATAACACGCATGTATTTAACTTGTAAGGAAAAATAACGTTATTCAACTTTGGCATCGCACCAAAACGATTTCTGAAATTCAAATGGGTGGAGTTAATATTTTTTTATGGTACTTAGATATTATGAAAGCACATTATAAATCCCAAAATGTATATATTTCGCCAATGTACTCAAAATAAAATTATACAACATTCCCTTGCTTATTAAGAAGTATGAATTTATACAAAATGCAATAGGTATCTATTCTATGGATATCATTAATATCATGAATTAATTGATTAAAGTTTCAAGTCGTTGATAATTAGGTAACTCATCAAAGATGACAATGGTTTGATGAAACCAAGACAAATTAAAAAGGTAACAGAAAAACGGTAAATGGTAAAGTAAAAAATGTAGTAGAAAAGACAGGATAAATACGTGTAAAATATTACTTAAATAAGTTGCAATCATCAATTAGCTATAGCAACTGAAACAGGCTGGAAAAAAAAAATAAAAAAAAACAGATCTAAAATGAGAAATAAAAACAAATGAATGAATAATAAATGCTTCATTCATCGAGACACGGGAGTTTCGTCACGAATATTGACTTGTTTATCAACTTGTAATAGACGCTAAAGGTCAGAATATATTATTTGCTGAACACATTTTGTTTACAATTTGTTATGTGTTTTTCTGTTATTTTTTCCTTCTTCATATAAAAATATAATGTGTAGGAGTAAACATTTACCTACACTCTAATTCTTGATCGTTAATCTATTGCTTAGCAGGTTCTTCAAAATCTTTTTAGAATAATTGAACTAAATAACTCTTTGATAGTCATATAACATCTTCTATTTTTACGAATAAGAGTTCCTTCTTTCAGTGGAGAATATACACCGTTTAAATTTGATTCGCAATCAAATTTTAATTGGGATCTAAAGCGAATTAAATCGGTCCTACAAACGAATTTCTTCCCGAACCGTTTCAACATTAAGGACACTTCCTTTCTCAGTTCGTTCTCAGTTGCATTGTAAACCTGTCTTAAAGTCTAGCCAAGTCTTGGAGGTAGTAGTTTAAAACCTCCTTGCTTTACTTCTTAAGGTTCTAGAAAATATATCCACATTGGGAGCATATGCCATGAAATATGTAGAGCGACTGCTAAGGGGAACCCTGTTGCCGATTTGTCTTTCGAAATAAATGTGGCTTTCTTGCTGCAGCTGTATTAAAACTGTTTCTGTGTACACTATATAGGGGTAAGAAGCTACATACGGTGGGGGAAAATTGCAACTTCCATTTTAAATTCGGGCCACTGCGGATGCTCTGGTGTTGGAGAGGTTTATGGATGTTTTTGTTACCACCAGGTAGAGAGTTTTCCCACTTGTTCCCATTTTAAAAGAAACTATGAAAAATTGTAATATTAAATAAAGCTTCTGTTAATATTTATTTTGTTAAGCAATACAAGGAATATGCAAACGTTACCGAAAAAGCAATTATATTTTTTTGGCAAACGCTTTTAGTTACGTATGTTGTTTTTTTGTATATATCTAAAATAACACTTTTTTGAGTAATTATCGTATCTTTCCCAAACTACCCGTTCTGGTTAGTGTATATTCTAAAAATAAGGGTTAAAAGATTAAAAGATGTTTTATGATATTCACGAACTGGAAACGAGTTGTTAATAGAGCTAATAACAACATAAACTTCCCTAACTCAATTTCTCAGTACAAAAAAAAACAAGTAATAATAATAGCAATGTAAACGGTTAAAAATTAAATGAAATTCATCCGTAAACAGAAAGTTATATTCAGTTGAACTAAATTGAAACGTCCACACGTTTCTCTTGACTTTAAATAAAGGAATCGGTATAGTAGTTCAACTTAGTTCAAAACTGTTTCCACGCTAATTTGACAGCTGCAGGGAAGAGCGGACATGTTGTATCCTGTTGCTCTATAAAATGAGTCAACTGACATAACTGAAACTGGGTTATATTTGTTAGAAGTAAGTGATATTATTTCGCTACCCACCTAGTAAAGAAAGGGTAATTTAACAGACTAGCTGCTCACGTGCTCAAGTGGCGATTTAGGTATTTTTCAATTTTTAAAAAATCAAATCTTTATTTGCGTTCCATATGTTATACATTTCATATGTTGTACATTTCCATGTATGTTATAATTCAATCTTGTTAAAATCCACCCACTCTTTACAGGGCCATTGCACAAATTTTCCGGTAACATATCCCACAAGAATATGTAAGTATAGACCAGGCATTTCAATATTAGTATCAAATTTTAGGCAAGCCTAAAATTTCTAACACAAATCAACTTAAAACCAAGTACTTATTTCATGTTTTCTGAAACATACCTTAAGGACATTCTCGTTGAATTTACATTAAAAAAATCTCACATTTTGTCATAACGGATCTAAAACGGACACAATCAAGTACTATAAATAATTACTAGTAATAAATCTAGTTTCCGGAAGTGTATCTACGGAAGTATTACGTGTAAGAGTGGCGGTATCGATTCCAATGTCAATCCGAGGCGAACCGGCTTGTCAACGACCGGAGCCGCTCAGGTTCTGATGCAACTTTATTAATGCGTCACGATTAGCTATGTTGTTATGCGTTTCTTAAATGACTTGATCACTGGTGATAAGTGGATTCTCCTAAAACTAGACCTAGGAAATACTTAAGGAAAAGTATTAAAACTTCAAATCAAGTGAACCTAATATAAAAAAATATATATATATCCTTTTAAGTGTCCCACTGCTGGGCAAAGGTGTCCCCCGTCTGACTCCAGACATTCCTGTCTCAAGGCGCATGACGCCAATCACTTGCGATCGATGTCACCCAAGTGAACCTATTATATAAAATTAGGTAAGCCTTGTCCTTTTAAGCATGATTTTTAAACGGGACACCAACAGATAAAATAAATGTATTTAAAGAATTATGTCCATCAAATTAGCTTTCAAAAATCCCTCGAACGAATCGAGCAGACACGATACAAACAGACTATAGTGTTGGTTTGCAAAGAGATTGGCAAATTACAACAAAAAGTTTCTCAATTGTTCATGATGTATGTTCGAATTACAAGATCTTTGGCTAAATCGACAAGTTAAAGAGTATAAAATATATTTCTTATGGTGCATTTAGTTTTGTAATAATATGCCGTGGTCGCAAGCAGACCACGGCCTGTGTCACCCGGTCTAAACGTCAGCGCATGTACGCGCTTATTCCTGTTGAATTATATTACTGTAAACATGCAGCGCAATAGTTTAAAAGTTAGTAGTTTTGTAATATTTGTATGAATGTTGGTACATATTGCTGTCAAAATTAAATATTTAGAATTGTATTATACCTTAGCATAATACCAACTCATCAGTACTGTAGTCACGCGTTTGTTATTCGCCAAATATTGACGACTTTATCTTTCTCAATGTCTTCGAGAACATTCTTCGTCAGTGAATGAATTCTTGTGCAATGTCTATGAACGTGGCACAGGTCGCGGTGACCTTGACATGCAGTTTGAAGTATCGATTCCATTGATAATTATTATTTGTTGTTGATGTGGAAGATTTTTTGTAACAATGTTAAATGTTGTTGTGAAATTCGACCTTTCTCATGTTTATAATTTTTCAGTTTACATTTTAATAAATGAGTAAGTTATTTCTAATATAGGCCAAATTAACCAGTAAAGGAGACTTATGTTCTTCTTAAGGTAATGGTATACCTTCTCATCATCATATCAGCCTGTTGCAGTCCACTGCTGGACATAGGCCTCCCCCAAGGAACGCCACTGCGCACGATCTCCCGCCCTTTGCATCCAGTCACTGCCAGCTGCCTTCTTCAGGTCATCGGTCCATCGGTAATGCTATACAATGACGTCTAAAGTCTGATGAGCTTAAAAGTACGACAACTCCACTCTCCTTTTTGCCATTTATATATCATGCTATTTTCGGACAAAATATCAGGTTATAATAAAAATGTTCAGAATTTGAAATATGGAGCGGAATTCCTGTAAATTCACGGGAATATTCAAGCGTGAATTTTTAAGGAATCCAGGTTTAATAAATGTTTAGCGTACATTTTAAATACTTAATGTATTTCGAGCTTTGTGTTCCTACATGAAATTGTTTGGGTATGTTGAATATTGGATATTTAATCACTCATTGATTTGTGTTTTGTAAACATAATTGTTTTTAATAATTGACTAAGTTTTTTTAATACCTTGCTATATTATGTTTGGTAAAAGGAGTAGCAGGATATTTTTTTATTAAATATGTACTATTATTACTTAAATTAAGTATTACATATTTATAGGTGATATTATAAACTAATGTTATTATAAACTGGACTTACCCACACGTAATTTTAAGGTAGTACATAATAATGGCACTACGATGTGTAAAGAAAATTATTTTTCTGTTTTATCTTAAAATCATAAATCTTTTTGCACATAACTATTATGGCGTTTGTAGTAGTTACCAAATGTTTCACACCATGTATGACCATGATTGTACAATTGTGTATAATATTTATTATTTATAAAACAAATGTTAAAAATGGACGATGAATATAGTGCTGCGCTGTAGCATATTAGCAGGTAAGGTATAATTAATTAGGCTGATATTGTTTAAATAATTACTTGGCTATATAACGGATTATATCAAGTTTTCACAAGACTGCTTATTATTAAAAGGTTATGTTCTACTTAATGTTTGGCAATAGGGATAATGTCAATTTTTTATTTTTATGTCCATCTTTTAGATAATAGAAACGCATTTTTTGTTTTGTCCTGTAAACAAAGAATTATAAAGATACCGCGAGTACAATTCTTGCGTGACGTCACGTCCATGCACAAATTGTAACGTCACAAGCATTACCCACTCCTGAACTTTAATAAAGGGACGATAAAAGAAAAAATACGTGTCTATTACATTTGATTATCTAAATGGCTGACTAAATAAATGTTGACTTTTCATACCTAGTCATCTACCCTATTACCATGAACTTATATGACTATTAACATTAATTATCCTTTCATTTGTTTCAGTGATTATTTTTATACCGTTTTCTTCAATTCAACATTTTATAGAGGTGAATCAATTATTTCTATATTTTATAAACAGTACCTATATAGAATACGCCATCTTAATCATAGAAACATACAGGCGAACACAGTACATAACTTGCCGAAGTCGGTTAAAAATGAAAGTGTGTAAACTTTTATTTACTGTTTTGTTAAAAGATAATTAAATGTATGGTAGACAGGTTTTCCTATGGGAGAGGCTCGTCAGTTGTATGTGCTACTACGAATTCTCTTTGACATTGACGAAGGAATTTTATTTACAACTCTATGTTTAAGTAGTACCAGGAATTTTATTTAGAAAATAAATTATTCTCATGTAAAAGTATAAGGAAAACATGTTAAGTACTGACGCTGACTTGTGACTTATAAAGCCAAAATATACTCATCATCTCCCGAGTCTTTTCCGAACTATGTTAGGGTCGGCTTCCAGTCTTACCGGATTTAGCTAAATACCGTATTTTACTTGAAGCGACTGCCTATCTGACCTCCACAAACCACTGGAAACATAGTATCCCATGGTAAGATTGGTTGTCAGAATTGACTTAACGACTGCCAAAGATCATAGTATGACAGTCGGGACCTACGGCTTAACGTGCTATCAGATTCACGGAGTCTCGCTATGTTGTAAATGGTCACCCATCCACGGACCAACCACGTCGAGCGCGTCTGCAACCTGTAACCTTTAACCTGTATTATCGGTCAAACCGTACGGCTTACACTTAGCCACGAGCCTCATTAAACTACCCAGCAAAGCCCAAATATAGTCAGAGCTTTAAAACAAATAGCAAGAGTGTAGTTATACTTCTATACATGAATATTTCCCGGACCCACCGCCTATTTTAATGGCACTTTAAAATTCAAAAGGAAAAAAGATGGAACTATACGGCCGGCGTCGGCTCATCTCATTAGTGAGATTGCTTTTATTAACATTACAAAACAGGTACTATGGATAACAGAAGGTATTCAGTTTTTTTTTTGAGAAAAATACATATTAGACACCCGATATAGTGTTGCATCTTATAGCGAAGGAATGTTAATAATTTAATTTGATCTGATTTTACTGAAATATAATTTTTAATACCTACCTCTAACAAAAGGTATCGATGAGGAACAGAATTATTGAAATCAATCCACTGTTCTCGGGTAAGAAATGTTCAAAATAGGATGTACAATGTACATAGGTACCAGTTTCAAAAACACGGGTTACTTTGAAAATCAGAGTGATTCAAATGCGGCGTGTATGTTGAATCCCATCAAAAACATAAATGTAAAAGGCTGCCAAGTTCGACACTATGGCAATGCTTCGCCTATAAAAGAAGTGAGATCTAAATAAGTACCAAGTTCCATAAAAATACCTCAAATCTTAAATAGTTATAAGAATGCACACTTGATTTCCAGCAGTTTTAAGGTACATTTTGAATAAGTATCATGTTACAGAGAAATACCTAACATTATAATAGTCAGAGAAACACACCGGTTTTTTTAGCAGTTTCCTGATAACATTTATTATTTTCTGTACTTTTCTGTTGCTCCTGATTGTTGCTTTTTTGTTTTAATAATTTATGTTAAAAAGGTACAAGTTAACCAATATCCAACAAAACTATATTTCTAAGCATCTTATTTCAATCTTTTAATCTTTTTTTTTTACATCAAAAATGAAAAACATAATGCAAGAATACGTTAAAACCTATTAGGTTTCCAATGTCGACTTTTAAAGTTTTTTTTCTTAGCCCCTTAGTGACTGCCTGCTCGCCGACATTTGCAACCACACGTGGATACCGGAATGTGCGGAAGACGAGAACATAGGTCACAGGAGACTCTTCATAGACGAATGCGATATCTTTGAGTACAACTGTGATTATGATAACAGTGAGTTATTTTAATTCATAATTCTTATAAAAAGAGTCCCTTCTCACAATAATTCACATCAAATGCATAAACTTAGCCTTGGGAAAAGTGTTTGTCGATCACACTATGGTTGTGCCATGCCGAGATCGGACCTACGCAAGAAATTTTAGATGCCGCTACCTCAACCGCTTGCTTTAACTTGCCTTTGTATAAGTTTTACCAGTTTTAGTACTGTTTTACATAAACATAGAGTTTTTTTTTTTACAGGATATTTAATCGTAAACTACTCCGATTGCTTCGGTCCCATGACCTGTCCGACTCTCCCCCCTCACAGGATGCTCAGACAAGGCAACTACCTGTACCGCGCCGACGGCAGAATTATTTACTCACCACTCATACACACTACACCAGAACCAAAACCTGTTACTAGGAGAAGACCTACACCAGAATCAAAGACTCCAAATGGTAGAAGGAGATATACGCCAGAAAGAGGGAGAAAGAGGAAGAGAAAGAATACTACTCCTTGCAGCCCGTGTATGAGAGGGAAGCCAGATAATCAGCCGAAGCCGAAGCCTAAGCCAAAGCCTAAGTCGAAACCGAAGCCGAGTCGTCGTCAGTTGAACCCTCCTAGAACTACAGAACGGTCTACTCGAAAGTTTACTACAGAAAGAACGACGAAGCAGGTCAGTTTTGTATTTCTTCTGACTTCTTACTGCGTGATATGGGCTGGGATATATGTTACACTAGCCAGCTAACGCAGTAAAAAGTAGCCCATGTTTTTTCTTGAGTTTTAAGCTCACTTCGCATCATTCACTAAAATTGGTTTAAGGGTTTAGCCGTGAAAACGTCTCAGAAAGATGGGCAGACTTTACTTTTAATATGTGTTGGTATGGATGATCGTTATACGTCATTACCTTCTAAATTCTTTACTTCTTAGACACCTTAATCAGACTATTATTATAAGGGAATGGTAAATAAAAATAAACGAACAACTCAAATCAGCTTAATTTTGGCAAAGTTACTTACGTAAAACTAGTACCGCAAAAGTGACACACTAAAATTTCGCTTGACAACATGGAATTTTAATGTTTATTTAAAGAGTAATAAAATAAGTATTGGCTAAGTTAAAAAGTAATTGCCTTCTGTTAGTCATTAGTGCCTCGACCCAGATTTGTTGAGGGTTTATAGCTTTCAACTGTCGGTTAGCGAGTGCTCCAGTTGTCTGTCGAACAATTAACTAAAGAAGCCGGAATGTACAACTTTGCTGAATAGAATTCTTTAGATTGAAAATAGGGTTGGATATATAAATAATATTTTTTTTTATTTAGTTTCGTAACAGAAGTATTGTTCATAAATATATGGTTGATAAATGACGCATACAAATTACAAATTGAGTACATATACTGAATATCTAAAATACATAATCATTTGATTAAAAATTGACAACCGTAATATGTTTTTGCTGATTTTACATTCGTCATGAGTATAAAAAGTCGGCACCTTTTTTGCACGGAACATTTTTAGGCTCGTATAATAATATATTATGTGCGTGAGTCGTTCTTCATTCAGTCTTATTCGTTTTTATCTTTACATAAATACATTAAGGAGAATAATCTTATATGAATTGTCAACAGGTCATCAGAACAGCTACCATCGGGACAGTCATACTGATGAAGATCACAGTAATTAAAGATGGGAAGACAGTATACAAGGTGATCAAAGGATATGCACCCACTACGACCGCCATCACCACCGCAGACTCCGATTTCTTAGAATAAATGTAATATGAATGAATTGATCTTCATCTGTTTAGTAGATATTCTTCTGCCTAACTTTTTCTCAACGGATGTTCAGTCCAGTCTTACCGGCTTCAGCTGAATACCGACTGTTATATTATACATTTATATTATATTTCACAAATCATTTTTCTGTATTAACAGTATATCATTAGCGTAAAACTGGTTAACAAAATTAAATAATAGAGTAATTTTTGTAATATTACTTTAAAGTGTTTTATTTTTGAGACAAAAAATTGATCACATAGTTGGATTTGAATTTTGTTTTTACCCCGAATCTTCAATCAATCGTTTCCTTTAAGTATCCCCGAACTTTGGATACTTGATCATACTTTATTGGAAATGCTGTATATTACAAAATATAGTATCATTTACAAATGCAATCAGCAAAATTTCTTTTACAATTCAATACTATCTTAATGAGTTTCATTGAGTTCTACATGGGATTGCATTTCTAGATATACAGACTTCAATAGGTCGCTAATGAAGTATCATCGCAGTTCAGCGATAGAAAGAAACCGTATAGGAATACATATAAGTGTGCAGTCTTCTTCGAATAGTTCAGTCAATGATTACGTAGTTCATTTGTTTTAATATTTGCATCAGTAAGAATCATTATCACATCGATTTGTGAACGAAGATTGTTTTTTGGGCAATGAGTGAATTAGGAATACTTCTTTGCCTACTCGTGGAAAGCGAAGGGTAAATCGCATAGGGTTTGGTCTCAAGTTTTCCTTCTCTAAGCAGTGATTATTGGCTCTGCTCAATTTTTAACCGACGAAAACAGAGGAGGTTCTCAATTCGACGCGTATATATATTTTTTTTTTATGTATGATCACGCATATCTTTTTACTGAGTAGTCCGATTTTGATAATTCTTTTTTTATTGGAAAGGGTATACTCCAAAATTGGTCCCATATAAATTTGAAAAAAGAATTCCCACCCTAAGGGTGGAAAAACAGGGGTTAATTGATTGTTCACGCACTGATCGTAATGTATTACCACGCGTAACTTTTTACAGAGTAGTTCTATTTTGATAATTCTTTTTTATTGAGTAGGCTATACCTAGAAGTTGGTCCCATATAAATTTGGAAAAAATATTCCAACCCTAAGGGTAGAAAAACAGGGATATATTGATTGTTCACTAACTGATTTTAAGATATGACCACGCGTAACTTATTACAGAACAGTCCGATTTTGATAAATCTTTTTTTATTAGATAGGGGGTTATACCTTGAAGCTGGTCCCATATAATTTTACTCTAAGGTTGGGAAAATAGGGGTGATTTATTGTTCACTCACAGGATTGAATGCTGAAATAAGGTAGTTAGCTATTTTAAAAATAATAAATAATTCAGTATGTAGCAATTAGTATATAATAGCCACAAAAAAATATAAAATAAAAACTTTTTAACAAAAAAATTAAACCGCCGAAAACACTGAAAAGCAAAAAATAAGAAACCTTTTTTTATTTAATCTTAATAACTAAGTTCTTAAACGAATGTGAGTATACCTAAATAATTTTGAGGCAGCGCCAAACTATCAATTAACAAAGATCACAAAATTCCTTAAAAATAAAGAAACAACCAAATCAAAAACGCTATATACTATAATTATATTCTTTACTTACCACCTACTAATTCCATTGTGGAAAGCAAATAAAAGTTTTGAGTTTGAGTTTGAATCAACTTAACAATGCAATGAAATCTCCAGCGACAAACATTAAAATTTCTAAAAAAATTAAGTACCTATATATTGTAATTAATTAATTTGCCTGTTTGGCGCCGACTCGAAATTACTTAGGTATACTCACATTCGTTTAAGAACTTAGTTATTAAGATTAAATAAAAAAAGGTTTCTTATGTTTTGGTTTTCAGTTTTTTCGGCGGTTTAATTTTTTTGTTAAAAAGTTTTTATCCCTTAGTCGCCTTCTACGACACCCACGGGATGAGATGGGGTGGTGACCTTTGCATTCTATAGGTCCGTCACCACACGGACGTCAAATCATACTTATTCAGGAGATTTAGAAGCTTTTTACGACTTGCAAGAACATTTGGGCAGCTTAGAAGAAAAATTTAGTTTCAAAAATCAACTGACTATGATGTAAAATTTTTTAATTGAAGGCTTTGTATCGTTAGTTCTTAGGTATATGTATGCATCCCATTGTATTTCCTTATTTCCCGTTATTAAGCAAAATATTACCTTCAGATAGGCTTATCAAAACCAGTCCACGTTCCTCAAAGGAAACATAAATCTAAGCTGACACATAACAATATTTTTATTCACATATTTTATTACGGAACATAAAATCAGTCTTACATTTCACACTGAAACAATATGATTTCATTTGCCACGGTTTTAAAGAACCGATAGGGTGGAATTGATTTCACACAAATGTTGCGATAATGACGTAGTTTAATGGACAAGAGTATTATATTAGTATTTGAGATATGATAAAAAAAACAATTGAAGAAAGTAAATTAGATTAAAAGCAGAATGTTTCGGGAAATTTTAGCAGCATTGTGTGAGTACACAAAACATATTGTAGCTTTTTTTGCATGTTTATATATAAAGGATAAGCAGGGTAAATTTATAATTACCCTCCGGAAGGGGTCCAGTCAGGACCGAAGCCTGCCGGAGCCGCGCAGAGATTGCGCAAGCGACCCCGTGGCTCTGACCAAGGCTAAGACGGGACCGGGGTGTTTTTAGTCGGTGCAAGTCCGACATATCCCTACGCTGTGCCCTCAGCGTGGGTTGAAATCATTAGAGTTTCACCCCGACAAAAAAAAAAAAGAAAAAAAAAGGGTACATTTATAATAAAATTCGTAACTCCGACGAAGAATGTTTATTTGAATTCTGCTCCTTTTGCTACATTCAAGATATGCAATATTGCATGTAACCATGAACATGTAAGATCTTAAAAGAATTTCATCATAAAATAGATCAGTGCTATCATAGAATTTAAACTCAATTTATGTGAAATGAAATTGTTTTGTGTGTTTGCTTGTGTGTATGTTTGTGTGAAATGAAATGAAATGAAGTACACATCAAGAAACCAACTTCTAACTACTTCACTTTTTTTCAGTTTTCGTGTCAATACAATTTACAACACAACACTTCATCGGGGTATGGTAACCACTCAATATAGATTAGAAAAATAATAAAATAGAATAACCCTTTGATACCTATTTCCAGAATCTCGATGAATGTATTTTGTCTAAAACCTGCAACCATACCTGGGCCCCGACATGTGGGTTTAACGAGAACGATTCCAATTGGAGATTGTTTTTAGATGAATGCGATATGCACGAATATAATTGTGAAAATACCAAGTGTAAGTATCATAAGAGACATTCTTAATGTTCAAATATCTGCTTCGCGCAGCTTTGTTCCAATATAAGGGCTGCCTGGAATCAAAAAAATAGATCCTTCTCGGTTGCTTCTGACTCTTGTCGTATCTCAATCGGGCTTCATATCCATTTGTCTCTTGTTCATACTAATTTTGTTATTTCTAATGCGTTCAAAGTTATTGCAGTTATATTTTTAAGCCTGCTGTAAAACCAAGGTAACGCTATGCTAGTGGCTAAGTGCTGAGCTTTTCAAAAGTTTCTAAAGGATTGTTTTAATAATAATTGATGTGACTTCTCATTTAAGCGTATAAGGAAGTATTAATACAGGAATGTAATGGTCGTTGCACACACCAAGACTCGCAACACCAAATGCCTTCGACTCCAGTTCACTCGCCTGAACCATCAACGACAGAGGCTCCTAAGCCAGAAGTAACTATTATTCATTCTAGTGCTTCTGTAAATACTGAAACAACAACTGATAAATCTGATACTTCTACTATATTTGTAGCGCCGACGAATTCTGAAATAACTATAGGAGAAATTCAAACTAATGCAGACGTTACAACGCAGACCACAAGAGCTCCTGATACTACAACTGATATTGCTACTACTTCAACTATTGTTTATTCGACAGAAACCACTAACAATCCCGCAATAACTGCACAAGGTGTAACTACTACTTTGAATCCTTGCTTCCCTGGTAACTGCTCGAGACCTACTACATGGGAAACTACGTCGAGTGGAGAAACTAGAGATTTCGTCCAAATACTAAGAGAACGTTACGGCGACAGAGTTAAAATTTTAAGGGATACCACGCATTTCCCCAAACACACTACTAAATACTACAGGAGAATCGGTTCGTTCGTGCCAAGTCGTCATAAAGAACGAGTTAGATCTCGATAGGAAAGTAATTTAATATTGCTCAAGATTGCTGTTGAAAATGTTGAATCAATGTGTTTTTCCATAAAAATTGCAGCGGTGCAGAATATATAATGCAAGGACCAGACATAACGAACTGGATGTATTTGAAACGATTTGATGTATAATTATTTTACTTTTTCTTGTCAATATCATGACATTTTTTTTAAGATAAGATAAAATATATTAATTTTTTTAATGAAAGTGATTTCTAATAAAAATTATGGCAAATAGTTGAGTCGCAAGAGGAATACCTGGGATGATTTTATGATTTGACTAGCGGCCCGCCCCGGCTTTGCTCGGGTGCAACGCTGATACCAAATATGTATAACTACACAATCATAAAGTTCTGTAGGGCGAAGCACAGCCTTGGACGCACTATTTGGTAAAGGCACGACCCTCGGCCCCCGCGCGGCCCTCCGGCCGGTATCGCCGCAACCGCTATGTACCTACATTTTAAATTTGCAATATCTTCGAAAATATTCATTTAAATTACATGCTGTAAAGGGCAATATTGACCTATATTGCATGCACAATTTATTAAAGGTACTTAATTGGATAAGGATTAATACTGTATTGCTTAAAATTTACGCTTTTTCGTAAATAAGTCATAAATAAACGATAAAATGGATATTGTGGGTTATCCTCAAGAGATAGACATATGCCATCGCGGACTTTTTTGTAGATCTTTTTAAGGTGCACAATACCGTAGTACATTATTTTGAGCTATCTTGTTGGGTTCAGTCAGCGTTTGCAATGAAAGCGCAAAAAATTTGTTCATTTACGACCTTACATTGGAAATCTCTAAGATTATCCGTGTTCCTCTACTATACTATGCACGTATTATGAATATAAACCTTCCTCTTGAATCACTCTATCTATTAAAAAAAACTGCATCAAAATCCGTTGCGTAGTTTTAAAGATCTAAGCATACATAGGGACAGACAGCGGGAAGCGACTTTGTTTTATACTATGTAGTGATAGTGATATTTATTCGGTTATTAGGTTCTTGTAAATACCTCGCGATAGGGAATCGGAATAGTGATAATTTGTTGGGTTTCTTAAAGTTCCAAGGATGTAAATATGACTGTAAATATGTAATAAATTCACGTTTGAATTAAAGAACATTTGGTTTTATTTTTCTTGATAAAGGAGTATGTGTACTAGAATAATAACTATAGCAAATTACACAAGAATTTAATTGCCATATTGTTTTTCGGAACAGTTAATCTTGATTGGCCTTACATTATACCGTAGGCGCGTGAGATCAGCTCACACAATACTAATTGTAACATTTAGCAACGATTTGTCTAAGATCCGACATTGAGTTGTTCGCCTTTTAATAAATGAAATATATGGAATAATCTTAGACTCAAATCTTTTCACGTGATAGATCAATTGTATTTAAGATCGTTGATTATATTTTACTAGTTTTTTTTTCATATAACCTTCTAAGTGTCTCACTGTTGGGCAAAAATCTCACTCATCTGACTCCAGACACTCCTGTCTCGAGCCACATGACACCAATTACTTGAGAAGCGATTGATGTCATCCCGCCACCGTTTCCTCGGCCCGCCTCTACTACCTCTACTAGTTTTTATGTTGTATTTTGATCCTGGCCTGTCCCACATCAGGGCAAAGGCCTTCCTTTCCTATTTCCACACGTTTCTGTATAGACCAAGTTTTGGCCACTCTTTATTATATGATTTAATATAGGTCTTCCAAATAGATGACAATATGTTGGTTGTCTCTAGTCTAAAATCAGCGAATGCCGCTAGTCTTTCACTACGTAAGTATATTGACGGGCCTGTCGGTCTAGAGGTTAGTGACCCTGACTTCTATACCGGAGGTCGTCGGTTCGATTCCCACCCAAGACATATTTTTGTGTGATGAGAACAGTCATTGGTTCGGTGTCTGGGTGTAACTTATCTATAATATGCATGTATTTAGAAATATATGTTTATCTATTGTCTGGATACCATAACACAAGCTCTGCTTAGCTTGGGATTAGATAACCGTGTGTGAGTTGTCCCAGGATACTATATTATATTATTACAGGATATTATATCTGTTCTCTAGAAATCATGATAATTTCTAACCTCGTTTGCTTTATTTATTACAATAAATAAACTGTGATATTTGCAATTGCTAGCACTGTTTAGTTTTACTTGTTTGAGTAATACCAGTTAATGTTCTCGTAGTTTATAGCTCTCCAATGTAATACGCAATGCTAATAAACTAATCTCGCTGCGAATGAGATTGGATAGTACTAAGTATTGCGAAAATTATGGCATTGCATGGAATTGTGATTTCGATATGTAAATGAACTTTGGTCAGAGTATACTCAAACGTAAATACGATGTAATGACATCAAGATGAATAAAAGCAAGAATAAATATTCTGCATTATTTTTAAGTAGATGCTGTTTTTTAGTACATGATAATTATATTTCTAAATGAAAACATTTGCACAGGTTTTCTTCGCGTTTACTATTTTGTTTTTTAGGTACCTTGTCAGCGCGCTTACCTAAAACTAGGTGCTTAAACCTAAAACAGGACTTTTTCCTTCGTGTAAGTGAGACACTGCTACGTGTTATGTAGTGCACCGTCTCGCTTCTACAACGGCAACAGTCCTGCCTTTGAGAGTTCATGGTTAAGGTACAGCTGTCAAGGTATGTAAATACCAATTTGTGTAAGTCTCACAAATCATTTTGATGATAATATCACTTTCGGAAACACGAAAACAATTATAGTCTGGACAGATTACTAACAGCTTCATTAGGCTAGACTACCAAACTAAGTAGGTACATTCTTAATAAAAGCGGTCATAATCTTCAAATCACATGTTCTATACATACGTATATACAAAGTGGTTCAGGTAATGTAATGCCAAGGTTTCTATTGTTGCAATCGCCATCAAAACGGAGATACATCGTGAAGATGTTGTAATGTCTGTGATGTGATCATTTGACTGGGTTATGATTGGCGATCATTATCTGTTATTTATGGGCCCTTTTAATAATCGGGTTATTGCGTTTTCGATACGTTTGAAATGTTTTTAGCTAAGTACGCTACTAATGCGCACCAGGGGCCCGAGTCTGCTATTGACAATCGTCTGAGTGGGTGGCGTTAGTAGGCCCATTTTAGGATAATTAGCATTCTACTTAATGTCAGAAAGTAAAAATTGGCCGTCTCAATGGCCAATTTTTACGTTAAAATGACGTTTTCCCTACGTAATTATCCTAAAATGAACCTACTAACGCCACCCACTCAGACGATTCAAACAATTGTCAATAGCAGACTCGGGCCCCTGGTCAGATGTATAAAGATAGAGGTTTGGAGGACAAAAGGGGAGGCTTTTGCGAAGCATATGGATCTGATGTAGGATAGTTAAAAAAAAGTTCTGCATCCTCTTACCAAAGAAAATAGTCAAAACTATAAGGACGAGGTATTTTAGCTGCTGTGATATCATAAATTGCATTATATTGTACAGCTGCCTTTTTTATTGTTAAAGTGATACTAAGTCAGTCACTGTGGTAAGATTTATTATCAGGCCGAAATTCATGCATTTAATTTTAAGAGAAATTGGGAATGAAAATTAATGGTATTGCCGTGTTAAATCTCTGTTAGTCTGGACACCAAATTACCTTTAATTCATGGCGAAATTTCAACTGTATGCCGAATTTATTTATTGCAGCTGCATTCCGAAAAAATATTGTTATATATTCAACAGCTATTAAATAAAAAAATCCTTCAGGACTTTAAAGTCTGCAAGTTATTTATATTAACTATTTATCAAAAGATAATAACAAAACGACTTGTTATGTTTTGTTTATTGTTGTGACATTTAAAAGGCAGTCGATAATTATAGAGGTGTGAATGTTACTGTAACAGTTGCTATTAAAACGTCAGTTTTAAATATTATTTATTGCTAACTTAACAATATTAGGACTACAGAACATGTATCGATTTTGACAGTCCAATTAAATTGTAGAGATATATTAAGTTACTTAGTTTGATGCACTGAATTGCATGTTTGCTGTGATGATATGTTAGGATCTTACATTTTTGTATAAGTGGCTTATTTAAGAGCATTTGAGATTAATAAATAGGTGCTAATACAGGAAGTATGTAGTTCATATTTATTTACAATCCTTTAAAATTTATGTTACTGTAATTGACACCAAACGTTCAAATAAGTTAAATTACATACACACCGAAAACATAAATTATAATACCAAACATATTAGTCAGAACACACAAATTAGTCTAAGAAAACTATATATTACTATTTGCAAAGTGTCACTTTGCAATTTATTTAACAGTTCCTTGTCAGACTAAAAAGAAAACTACTAAAACACACACAAATGTAACATTGATTCAAAAATCAAACCACAAAGTAACAAATTATTTATTTTCCAAGCTTAAAATCTACCAAGTTACAAACCAAGCAACTTAGCCATTTTAATTAAAAAGTGAAGGTATTGTTAATAAAACTTCGGAAGCCACTTTTGAACTCTGACGTATTAAAAGGTAAAGTTCGCGTGTTCACGGAAGTTTGTTCTTAAGGTTACAACAATTATTTAGATAAAGGCTTAATCATGCTACTTACATTAATTTATACGTTTTAAGAGGATACTGTGAACTGTGACGGAAAACATTGCGAAGAAACCTGGATTCCAAAATTTGGGATCTGAAATCGCCAATCCGCAGCGAGCAAGCGTGGTGATCAATGCTAGTGCCTTCTCTATCGGGATAGAGGCCTTTCCCCAGCAGTGGGACGTTTATAAGCTGGATTATTATTATACAGCTATTTTAAAGAGACTTCAAAAGGAATTAAATTTTCAGATCACTAATCTCTAAAATACTATAATATTAACCCTTTCCCTGACCAATGAGGCACATGTCACATTCCAATTGTTGAACTATTGTGTCTACTGGCGGGTCAGTTAATGTGTTTAAGTATTCTCAGGTAAATATATTATGTCACACGTAACGTAACTTAACGCAATGACTAACAATCTCATTGCTATTGTCCGCTTGTCTTCGTCACAGAATTTCCCAACAATTCGAAGAGTTTGAGTCAACTTATTTCATTTGTTTTCGCAAAATGGGGATGTCGCGAAATTACTAGTTTATTTACATCACGTGCAGATCTGAGGACGTGCAAATATATTTCATTTTTATGTGAGTTTAAGAATCTGGGTCAGAATTTAAAAACTTACGGATGTACTTGTTTAATCTGGGTGAAGCCTCGTTTCGTTTTTTTGGAGCATGCGAAATTATGATGGGAAATGCGAGCGAAATTGAAGTGAGGTTTGTAAGCGGTTTTTCGAATCAGGCATAGATTACCGACTTCAAAAAAGTATGGTCACACATAGACAATTACTTTTGTTACGCTTTCACACAGGTAATTGTGGATCAAATCTCATTAATTCTACTTATCATTTTCAGGGTATACGGAAGGGGATCACCTTTGAGGTATCTCAAGTCGATTCCTGTTGATATGTCGTTGTAATCAATTTTTATTGCATATACAGGAAAAAGTTGGCTGAGGCCTTTCTTATAACAGATTCATAAAAATACGAAAACTTTAAGTTATCCCCAAGCTTTTTAATACTCTCCAAAATATTCACCTTGTACAGAATACACGTAGCATGTCGCAATCTCGTATACGTGCATACTTGTACATCGTTTGACCTGCATTCACTCAGCTGGGCATTGGCCGCGCACGTCCCTCGTAAATCCACCGAACATCTACGTTACGTAAACTGCAATGCTCAATGTACTTTTATAGAATTCTATTTTTGTGATCAATGTACTATTTTAAATTTCAAATATAGGGAAACAATTGAATGTCAGGTTCGATATTTATGTAATAAAAATGTTTTGCTCGTAATTGGAACTTAAAATAGGAAGTGCCATTTGATATTTGTGAAAAGATCTATTTAAAATTGGAACTAAATATGAAAAGAGGCAAGCAAACATTTACTGAATGGAGTTTCAATATTTATGAAACAATAATGTTCTATTTTAAATCGGGTATACGGAAAGGTTGCAAAACAATTGAATGGCATTTATTTATAGAGTTAAAAGTTTTGTTTTTGTGGTTTGTCGAATGGAAACGTGCAGTCCGAAGTTATAACTGTTGGTAGTTTGGAAGTATTGATTATTATGACGTGGGACGACAGGGAGGGGATGGGAGGGGGTGTCCATGTTTTGCAGTCTGTGAGTCTGACTGAGTTCCGGATATAGGTTAGTAATAAACATTGGTACTTATAAAAATGAGTTGTCAGTAATGAGCTGGGTGCGAGAAACCGAAGATAGAACTAAGTGTCGTGAAATAGAAGATGCCCATGTCCAGCAGTGGACTGCTATAGGCTAATGATGATGATGATAAAGATGAACGAATGTAAAATTGAAGTTCAACTTAACTTTAACTTTTACATTCGATCATCTTTTAAATCAAATTAAAGCTTTTAGTAAAATATATCCAAAATGGGCATTCAGCGATTAAAAGCTTTTAAATAGATGAGTTAGAATAGGCTCTTCTCTTGCATCGAGACAGATATTAGAATAGCTAATGCCGTGATAGGAATATCTAGCCTACCGGGCTCTTCATTCAATATTTTTAGAGAGCATAGACAAGAATGAAATCTATATTCAAAGACCTCTATCGAATTTGAAACTCGTCTATTTCCGAATATACCTTTAAGAAAGATATTTATTTACATCTATGAGTTGGAGTTACTCTATAAATACAGTAACAGTGTGACTAGTTACTAAGTTATACCTAACGGTATATCAAGTATTAATTAGAAAATATATAGATTTTAAATATTAGATTTTAAACCTGGATTCCAAAATTTGGGATCTGAAATCGCCAATCCGCAGAGAGCAAGCGTGGTGATCAATGCTCATGCCTTCTCTATATGGGAAGAGGCCTGTGCCCAGCAGAGGGACGTTTATAGGCTGGATAATTATTATTATAGATTTATCAGTTGTCTGGTTGCAATGGCTCTGAATAGTTTGGAATCAAATGGCCATTAGTGTGTTAACAATTTATTATTGTTAATAAACCCGTGGAGGCGATGTCAATACCGATTTAATAAATACCTAGAATAAGTTATAAAATGTAACCGATAAAAGGTCAATTACAATTAATAGCAGTACGGATATAGATCATTATGTGGGCGGAAGCTGTGGCGGAAATAAGAACAAGTGGAGCGAAGGCGAGCCGATAGCATAATTAATAATAATCTGATAATAGACTTAGAGTTATGTTGTTATAAAATGAAAAGAAAAAGTATTGCAGTATTTGTGTATAATAATATGCGTGCATTTATATGTATGTTTTATATTTTGTAGTTTTATAAATTAAGTCGCACACTCTGACTGCCAATATTGACACCTTCTCCTTTCGCGGGTCTGCTGGCAGAAATTTCTTAAGAAATAAGCAGTACCTTTCTACATATTTTTTAACTAAGAAATATTATCTGTTAATGTGTTGTGTGTACATAAATTATTAAATAAATAAATAAAAAGTTTCCACTTATACCATAGAGTTATGAGTGCTAAAGGGTAAGAAGAGAACATACTTACTTTCTACGTCGGCCGGGTTAGAGTTAGTTATAGGTAAATTAGTGATAAAAATGATGATTTTTGGACGTTAATATTAAAGTAACTGATTTAGAAGTGTTTATGTTCGGAGCATAATATGTTTCTCGAAAGTGTCAATATTACGAGCCAATTTGAACCGTCATTGACAGGTTCAGACTTTTCGGTGAAACCATATCTTCCTCGATATTAATAGAAAATCGAACTACGTCAGCAATGTTAATTAACGGTAACCCCGATTATTTTCAGTAACAACATTTTAGGAAATGATTAAGTTATAAATAGATTTATCCCACAAAGAGTATTATAGGTCTCAGGTATAAATAGACAAGGGTACGAGTATTACAATCTATCATTATTTGTAACAAAAGGGTCAAACGAAAACTAATTAATTACAGCTATTTATAACTTATACCCACCGATAATTCTAAGAATTAATTAATAACCCAAATCAATTTTCGATATTTACCTTTACCCTAGTATTAAATACTCTTTTTATATTTGTATACATACTTTTCACAGTGTTTATATTATTCTTGTATTATTTTTCCTATTTTATTTATATTTTAAAAATGCTATAAAATTAGTTTCAGTCACAAATGTTTTTAGATTAAGGTGTTCTTCATATGGAGATTTCTCTGAAATAAACCATTATTATTATTATTTACTGTGTTATACTTAATCTTTATATTCGTTGTAATAATCTGTTCAAAGGATATAGATTGTGTTTGTAGGAAGCAGGCGGTATGGCGCGGAAATGAGCGAGCCTCGGGCGCCGGAAGAACTTCTACAGATTCACTGCTTGATTGTCTATTGACTTATATAGAAGATCTATAGGACTTTAAACAACGTATAGTTATTAAAATATTTTTATATATATTATGAATTGATTCCAACTTCTAAGCATACTAAACTTAGGGTATATGAAAATAAATGGATTTGTCGCCTGAATATGTGGTACAAATTCTGTATCCAAACAAAAAAAAAAAATAATATGTTGTACGAAATCTACCGTTCTCTTTTGATATTTAACGAAAACTTTATTCACTAACATATATTTTTTGTAACTGTCCATAATGCATAGGCTACACTGTTACGAGAATTTGGGTCACCTATTAGATACTATTATGTTCTAAGGGTCTGGGTGTGAAGGTATCTGGGTGTAATTTATCTATAATACGTATGTATTTAGAAATATATAAGTATGTTTATCAGTTGTCTGGTTACCATAACACAAGCTCTGCTTAGCTTGGGATCAGATAACCGTGTGTGAGATGTGCTGGAATATTATTATTATGTAGTGGGGATTTCTATGTTATTTGCTATTAATAGTACCTAATAAAAAGTATTGTTTCCTTGCCTTTCAAACACAAAGTAAATAGCTAAGCTACTAAATATTGTGATGTATTGTGTTTTATATTCTGTATATGCCGTACTGACTATACTTTAACTATACTATGCATCTGTGAAGTTTTAACTACTCCTAAAATAAATTATGATAAAATATTATTTGAATATGAGTAATTATGAAGAGGTCACATCGATTGTGTCATATTTATTGATTGGTCTTTTAGATTCATAGTTAAATACAAATGTTTGATAAATATGTATAAGTTAATGAAAATTTCCATTTTGTAATTATAAACACAAATGTATTTTTAGAAACACATAAATAATCGTATTTCCTTTTATGGCTTTTTAAATATTCTAATAAAGTTAATTCAGTTAAGGAACTGACAATTTCTTATAAATATTGAAGCTAAGGATCGCTGTTTATGAAGAAAAAGTAACATAAATTACAAACCACGAAATTGTTTTGTATTATTTTTATTGATGAATCCCAATTGCATATTAGTTTTTGATTATTGGTGGGATATAAGTATAAGATTGCATGTAATTATTTTAAGGACACATTTAGATAAGGAATCACATAGGTCCTTGCTATTAGAGGCCAAAATTTAATAATTGAATTGATGGGAATAACTTTAAATAATTGCGTTTTATTATAATAATACGTAACTTAGAAATTGAACCTTGAACCTCGCCCTTGACAGAGCGAATCGCAGTGAACAAACCCGTCGGTGTTGAATTTATGTCGAAATAAGGCCGTATCCATAACGCTATCTCATTAATTATAATTTCTACCACTATAATGAGAATTTTAAAACTAGGTTCTTAATTCCTCGGAATCACTGCTTTTTTATGAATGTTTCCTGATTAGGTACTTGAAGACGATATGTTTTTTTTTTTTTTTTAAAACGTGTTCACCTTTCATGTTGTGAACCAACTGGTTGGTTGGTGAACATGGGGGTCATTATCTGATTAAGGGTCCTACAGAAGTCGTGAGAGACGCAAAATTTTAAAAGGTATGTATTTTTTCCTTTTATAAATACATCCAATTTTTCACTGATTTTATTCAAATTTTTAATGATTACAACATTTTCATTTTATTATACTTACATAAGGAAAACTTTTGGCACTAAAATTTGTATCAGCAATTTTCGATGCAACCTCAAATAGGTTTCAAGATAAGTTTTTAACAAGGAACTACAGGTGGGTACATGTGTTGGCATCGTTCCAACTCGGTCGAAGCAGCTTGCAGCACCATCTGTGCGCCTGGTAGCCTGTGGGATAACTTCTTAAGTTTTGGACATGAAATTACTATGTTGGAAACGAATTTTACTGGTGTTTGTTATATAAAATTTAATGTGTACCAACAACGGAATATCAAACTGTAATCAGATGTAATTTATGTTTAAAGTCTGAAACGTTTTCCTTCAGGCAGTTATACTTATTTAATCAGGCATTATTTGATGTAACAAATCCATAAATTTAAGAACTTCTGAAGTATCTAAATATCAATAAATTATGAAGATTACGATTATAAATCATCATTATTTTTACGAGATAAAATGATCCATAAATATACGTAAAGATTCAAATGTTCTAGATTTATTAGTTAGTCTCCATGCAGGCAATATCTCAACGCACTTCAAGTAATATCAAGCGAGCAGTAATCCAATTACCAAGATGCAGTGGCGATCGATATCCAGTGGGCGTTCTGACGCAAACGTCTTCACTATATCTTACAATAATAAATATGTTGGGACAACTCACACACGACCATCAAAATAGGTAAAGCCTGTAGTATGGCAAACTTACAACTGATAAATTTATACTTATTTATTTGTAAATACACATATTATAGATGAATTACTGCCATGCAAAGAACAAAATAATCATACCTATCACATAAAGATTGGGAATAAAATCCAAGTCCTTTAGTTTTGCAGTCAGGATTACTTAGACGCAGTATACGAGGGACCGTACCATGATCTCCTAAAGCAGGACTGTTGCGGTTGAGTAAGCGAGATAGCGCTATGCACAGTGTAGTGCGCCGTCTTGTTTCCACAACCGCCACAGTACTGCTTTACGAGATCATGGAAGGCCCCAGTTATCTTGCTTTACAGAACATTTACAAAGCCGTATAACCTTAGACTTGACCGACTGAATGCTAACATCACTTGACTCGTTACTAATTGTTTTGCTAATTGCTATCACCAGCCTTGTGATTTGAATAAACAATATTAATATTGTGTAATCTTTGGAATATTTTTATACAATACACAGGTATAAGTTTTGTCCGAGTAAAATACGTTTTAGAATATGATGCTTTTGAGGTTAGTGTACGCATACCATGCATATAACTGTAACTGTACATTTAGATGATGTAAATAGTAATGCTTTTTTTCAATAAAAAATGTGATATCACAGTTTTTTATTAAGTGTTAATTTAAATTAATCATTGAAGAGTATATTTTGATTATCGCTTGAAAATTTTTTTTAAATAAATTATGATGTTAATAGGAGCCTTCAAATTAATATAGAATCTGAAGGTTTTTTTTAAACATAATAAAGCACATCTTACACTCAAGTGTAGGTATGATACTTCCAGAGCTATTAAAAAATACCCTTTGAAATATTATGATTATTCAATGCAAATTTTAAATAATATAAATGCATTACAAGTTATTTCTTAAGCCTCAAGAATTCGCCTTTCATTATGTACTTGATAATACGGTAAAGTTTTAATCGCAGTACATTAAAATTTAGTACTTATACGCTTGTTGGTTTAATTGTGTTAAAAGCCTTGTTGAGTAGATTTCTCACGAGATTATTTATTATGTCGAGGATAAGACGATATGATCGTATACGTAATAATATAATAAAGTTATAAACAAAACAGTGGTTTTGCATTGTTATATAGTTGTTTGTAATCTAATTAACAAATTATTGTAACTTGTATAATTGTGTTGCATACTGATAATGTAATTAAAATGTAACTTGGATCTTTTTATATTTTAAATATAAAGTTAGTGCTTGTAAAGAAAAAAAAATGTGTAAACTAAAAATTATAAAAATATATTTTGGTCTCAGAACAGAAATGAAACCTTTTTAGTTTATTTTATTACAGTTTCGCGATTGCAAATATTATTTGTCTATATTTATTAATAAATGGATAGATTTTAGACCTAGGCAAATCAATTCTGATAATAGCGATTGATTTCATCTTACCAATCTCTCTTCAGCAAATTAGGGGAGATCTTTGCATATATATTATTAAGGTAAGGTAGGCAAAAAACTTATCCCCTTGTCCCTAGACCAAGCTGGCGAGAGCCGGTCAAACTAGCAATAAAATATTTAAAATAAATAATAAGGTAAAACTTGGATCCAGCCATCTCTTGTTTTGCCTGATTAAGATTGTTAGCAACGCGCTAAGTTGAGGTCCGAACTCAGCAAGCAGTCAAAGTCTGCGCTCAGGTTAACTACAAAGATCTCTCCCAAGAAAAGGCAAAAAACTTCTACCCATGTCTGATGATCTACATACAAATGTATCTAGGTGCAGCAAAACCTGAAATCCTGCCCTTAACAACAGGATGTATATAATTAAACTGGTTTCCAATTTCCTTTTTTAAACCGCTTTTATTGTTCTTATTGGTTTAATTTAGTTTATTGGTCCAGTGCATATAAAATAAGAGCAAATAATATTAAAAACCTTGGCCCTGGTAGAATAAGAGTCAGTTAGCGAGGTACTAGCGAGGCTATGTACAGGGTGTGCCGGATGCAGTTAGTATTAAGAGTGACTAATCAAGGAGGCTGATTTAATGAAAGTCGTTCAATAACTTTAAGTATGTGATCTTATAAAGAGATGAGTAAAAGTAAAACTGCTTCGTAAAGAAAATATTTTAGACCTCCGATGCTGCGTGGACAATGAATTTAACCTAATTAAAAAAATCCAAAAAATAATCACTGCTTCATTATTTTGAGTATTTTTTTTCTCCTCTTAAAATCATAATGCCAAATCATTTGATATTATTTCGTTTGTTTTCTATATGGTCATGAGTGATTTATTTTTGGACACAATGACGTATTATTTCCAGATATTTTTTCCAGTGAAATTATCTCTTAAAAAAAAATTGAGAATGGTCTTTCTGAGAATACTTTTGGCAATGAACAAAACTTAAACATGTTTATGTTTTGATGTAATACAGTATAACAATGGAACAATAGGGGTAAGTAAATAGAGCAGAGCCTAATATTAAGGCTCTACATTTGTGAACACGCCAGGCGGCTGGCGGCTTGTGTAAGCCGTATTGCTTTAATACTCGGTGCACGAAAGCTTTTCCAGGGCTGTGATTAGGAAAATTATTTAAAAACATCAATTGCTTTTGATGTTATGGTGTGATGTGATAGTTAGTAAACGGAATTTTCTTCGTTTTGGTGGAAAAAGAACTTATGACCTTTTCAAACATCTTTAAGCCAATTGAGGACATCAATCTAAAAGGAGACGAGAAAGAAAGGATATGTTTGAATTGAAAAATTATGGGTAAAAAAATATTGTTTTTCTTATTTTTCCAAAAGGTGAAACCTATTCACAATACGGCCAGAAATATCCACTCATTTGCAATTTTAACGGTTAAACTTAAACAATAAAATTACACAAAAAATAACACTCCTATCTTTAATTCACAAAAAAATATTTAAAAAGTTAAACCAAACAAGCAGTGCATTCTTTAGCAACAAGACTGTGTCACACGACAGTCTTTACAAAACATCACAACTACGTGCCAGCCCTACACATACAAAAAAAAAACTATGTACTTAGTCTTTTGATCCGCAGTGATGTGTAAGAAATCCTTGTCCGAACATTCCCATCTGGCCGCTTGTCCCGGAAGCGAGCAGAAGGTTACCCGGCGCGGCTATATATTGGTGTAGTTGTGTGCCCGCGCGCAGTGCCGTCCGCGCATGCGCAGTAACTCTGACCGTGAATTCCAATTTTGTAAGTTGTATTACATACGTGTGTATGTGTGAGTTTGGTGTTTATGTGTGTTTCGTTTGGATTTGTTTTTAATGCGGTATTAAGTAGGACGCCGTTGAAGTGATTTGAAGTGTTATGTAACAAATGTCATTTTTTGAAAAAAGAACCGTTTTGTTTTGGCTTACTTTTACAAATCATGGTTTTACTTAATGGTGTTACGTTAGTTAATTTTTTTAGCGAATACAAGTTATTTGAATCTAGATGATGACAAAAAATTCAAGTGTCGTTACATTTTTGAATAAGTATAAAATAACTATAACTATGCATTTAATTTACAGTCAACCATAGTTATTTCAGAGATCTTATAACATACCTATTTTATACGTACATACCAGTTACTTTAAATCTGTTAAAATTGTAACTTGTGAATAGAGGTTAAATCTTTTTCTTACTTTAATGAACCACTTAGTTCTTAAAAAAATAATTGTTTTTAAAAAACCTTATATTAAATAAATTAAAATCGATTTAGGACAATTAATTAACGTTTGCGCTTTGTGTCTCTTATGTTTGATACTCATTTCAACCTTTTTTTGATATAATCCTCTATTTATACAAAGAATACATAGTTAGTGGTAGTTAAAAAATATCAAAAACGATCAGTAACCGATACTGACAATAATTAACATCGAAATTTCTAAAATGTTTGAAAATAAGGAATAATGTACCTGTTGTTTTTAAATACGAATCTTACATAGATTTAAAATCTTACGGTTTAGGTTACTACTATCGAGTAAAATGAGATAATAAAAAATGATTTAAAAAAAGTGTTTAAAAATTTCGAGTTCATAAACCAAACATTCAGAGGTCAGCACGTATTGTCTCATTTTTGAAAAATATCTGTCCTTGTAATATAATCACTTGTACTCGTAAACACTTATTCGACCCACATAAAGTCTCTCACTGTTTAATCATCAATCTTCTTTTTACTTACACTTAATAATTCCTATTCCAGACCAAAATGCGTTTCCTCATCATCACCGCCGCGATCCTCGCCGTCACCCAGGCGCGTCCAGGTCTGCTGTTCGCCCAGCCTTACCAGCCCCTCGGCGTGGAGTACGTATCAGGAACACCATCTGTCCACCCCCACCCAGCCGTCGAACTCAACGCTGCCAGCGAAGCTCTCCTACCCAGAGGACTTTTAAAGTCCAGAGACTTTTATGATAACCCTCACATCGCTGCTGGTCTAGCTAAGGAGTCGTGGTTCACGAATAAGGAGATGCGAGTTGTGGAGCGTGAGGCGGAAAAGATTCCAAGGGAGAGTATTTATCATATTGTTAAGAGCGCCGGCTTTTTGGATAGGCATTAAGTTGAAGAACAAAAGTGGAGTTAATGTGTTGTGTTATTATATCTATGTAAGTATCTATATAATATCATAAAATGTAGTGTAGATAGATTCAGTCTATGTAACTATATAGATTTCCAAGTGTATTTGTAAATATGTCAACTTTAAATAGTCGTTTGTCTAGTTATATCCCAAGTTATGTTGGGATTGAATTCAAATCTCACCGGGTTCAGCTGAATTCCGAATTTTACATGTAGAGTCTGCATATCAGACCTCCAAAATCCGTTTACTTGGTATCACAGTGCTCAAGTATGTTTGTATATATTAGAATTAATTAACAATCTAGTATGTATAGTAATATTATAACGGGGATTAGCGCGTACATGCATAAATACCTTTAGGGCTTGACGTTGTTAATATTACTATAAACATGCAGCGCGATAGTTTAAAAGTTTATAATCTAGTATGTAATTCGATAGATGATAAAGTACAATGTAGAATACTTTTAGTTCGTATGTCGTCACCTTTAAAGTTTGTAAAATAATTAGCTTCTATAATTATAAGGGATTTGTAACTAGGTTTCATCGTTAAACTACAATTCTAAGTCATGTTACTCTTAAGTTATGTAATTTGTATCGGTTTATTTAAACAAGTTCTGTATGCCAATTATAATTATTTATGTAAATAGTGTTTGAATGTAAAGGAGTGCCGGTTTAGCCTTACAACTTAATTAATTAAGAATTCATAACTGTGATCTCGAACAATAAGTACTAATGTAAGTTATTGTTCAATGTTTTTGTAAATAAATGTAAATAAAAATGTTTGCATAGAAAATTGTTTGAATTAAATTTTGTTGTAGTTGCAGTTTGAGTTGTAGAGCGGTTTCTTGAAACTTCTTCCCCTTTTGCAAGTCACCCAGCATTCGTGGGCAGGTTTTTGAATGAAATCTGAAAACGAAATATAATAAGGTTAATTAGTAATTTAGAGGCCAGCTAAGGAAGAGGTGATGGGATTACCTAGACTATCGTAAAGTCTGATTTGAGGTAGCGCGTTTCAAGGCTCTTTATATCTATCTTGCCAGAAGTGGGACTGCATAGTCTAATAATAAAAGCATTATAAAGAGTAAATTGGCAAAAGTATAAAGTCAAACCGCAACCAAGGGCTACCCTTATTTTACGCAAGAATAAATGTAATTGTGGTTTAAGTTCCTATTCATCAAATGTTTTACTATTATGTTTCCTCAATACCGACACTTACATTTCATTTCAAAACCAAGAATTTACATTTATGTTGTCTGTATCTTATGTGAACAAACAATCAGCTTTAAAAAGTTCATCATCCATTATACGCAAAACCTCAAATAAAATTACTGAGCATAAAATTAATATCACATTAAAATATTACTAAATATTGCTCATAACACAACGACAACATACTAACATGAAGTGGTTTGCGCCAGTGATCTGATTTTCATAAGTAGATTATGTCACTTACGTTATAAATAACACATTAATGGAAAATCATCGAAGTATGATTGAAACGATTTAAAAATCAAAACATTACGCAGTTTTTCGCACATATTAAATATCATAACATAACATATCATCACGCCTGTATCCCCGAAGGGTTAGGCAGAGGTGTACCAATGTACACCCACAGTTCGCCGATGTCTTTAGGTCCTATGTGGCGAGCCTATTGCCACCAATCCTGCACAAATCCAAACTCCGACCTGCTACTGAGAATTTCAATGAAAAACCCAATAACACCTTGGTGGACATGGGAATAGAACCCAAGACCCAAGAATTATGTCACTTACATTATAAATCATGCTTTTGTGGGAAATCGTTAAAGTATGATTGAAACGATTTAAAAATCAAAACATTACGCATTTTTCGCACATATTAAATCTTGCAATCGCAATAAAAAAAAATATCACAGTAGGACAGGACGGAAATCGAACCCAGAAACGTGTAATTAGTTTTTGCGTCAATTTGGCCATTAATTTATATAATAATAGTTACATAAGGAACTAGTTTAATATTAGTTAAGTATCATTTTTATAACATTTATGTGCAGTTAGGCAAAAGGTCAAATACATCATAAAATATTCAGTATTGATGTTATGCAAAAATCATCACAGTAACAGTTTAAATCATTTTTTAAATGTTTGATGAAGGCACTAAGTAATTAAGTTATTAATTTATTGCAAAAACATAATATATTTTAGATTGCAATAGGTTGAATATATAATAGTGTCATTCAAAAAAATAAGCTCATAAAAAATTGTTGTGTGTATTTATTGTACATTCGGTTAAAATAATTGAGTTTATCTTTGACTGTTGTTAAACTGCAACCAGTCTCATCAAGGTATTCCTAATTACCCAGTTAATAAAATTTCTATAATAAATAGATAAGTACTTATTTTAAATACTACCAGCTGTCTAAATACGGTAAGGCTGGTAACGAACCCCACCAGTTTTGAAAACGACTAGTACAATAATACTACGACTAAAATATTTATCGTCAAGTAGATAAACGTTATGAGAATTCCATTGCATTCAATATGTAATACAAGTACGTTTATCTCACACATTTGCGTAGCTTTTGCTACTTAGCTTAGCGTAGCTGCTTAGCATTCAAACAATAGTATTGGATGACTAGCGAAGATGTCAAGGACCACTTAACTGTGACCCCGATTTGCCAACAAATACTAGTAAAGGAGTGATCGACGAGCGAGCTTGAATGCGGTGCTGTTGGCTCGCCGGTAATGCTCGCACGTCGACAACTTAACCCTTCCAGAACTGGCGTGCAGAATTGTATACACGACGTAAGATATAATTTATTTAAAAAATAAATTATAAACTCTCAAGCTTACCGATTGAAAACGGTACTTAATATACTAAAATAAAAAAAAAATATTGTTTCCTTATTATACTTTAGACACTTGGAATGTACCAAATACATCAGATGAAAAAACGAATCAGGCCTGAAAGGGTTAAGACCGAGGTTTTATTTGGTGGCGGGCAAGGCGGCTCCTCACGCATATTTGAAGCTTAAGCTCTGCGCGCTGTGAAACAACAGTTCTGCTCGCCTGTTAATTAAGCACGACGAACCACGAGTAGGATCGGCGCGAGCCTTACCATGAGCTCGTGGCTCGCCCGTCGATCACACCCTTAATGTGTATAAAGCTAAGGCTCTGCTTATATCGGATTCTAGTACTTCAGTGGAAACTGATATGGGTGACGCAAGGGTGACGTCATACGCTATACTTTTTAAAGGGGACAACTAATGGTGTATTATAATGGCCTGATGAGGTTGGCGTCACTTGTGCACTTGATACACTTATTAAATAATTAGGTATATGATACAAGTTTTATTTGAAATTAGTATGTGGGTCCATGACTTATTTCTGTCCTCTGATTTACAAAAAATACTGCAGTTTTAAAACCAAACTAGCAAGATAATTAATAATCAACATGTTTTGCAGATCGAGATCTAATTTCTAAGGCTTACTTTGTGATTTGATAGTGTCAATAGGCTCGCCCCCTATTACATGGAACCTAAACAAACCGGCGAACTGTGGGTGTACATTGGTACACCTCTGCCTAACCCTTCGGGAATACTATCGTGATGTTATGTTAACTTTGTGATTCAATCAGTTCTCAAAATCGTAATATCATTGGAGACATATCGAGTTTAACAGCTATTCCATAAAACAAATGAAGAACGTTACGACTTAAAAGCAAACTTTGTCTTAAAACTGAGGACAAAAACAAAGCATTTCACAGAGAGACTTGGTTACAAAAATAAATCTAAAAGCACATGACATGAATGGAGTCTCAAATAAAAGCGGCGCTCACAATAAGAGACTTGAATTGTGTCTGATTGTGGGTCATTGACCCTGTCTGGGTACGTCAGCAAACTGCTTGGAATAGAACCTCTTTCTTTGATACTCTTTGTATGTATTTATAGAGGCTGGTGTCGTTGCATTGCCTTAATCAATAACTTTGAGAAGGTCGCTCGTGTTTTGTTATTATTCTGGAATCGTTGAATTTCTGTGATAGGTCTATGTTTCATAACTTGTTAGCATGAAATATTATTATATTTTTCATCAATTTAAGCCTACTTACTACCTAACCTAAATCTAGATTCTGGTTTATTAAATAAGGTAGACTTTTAGGCAGATCCGTTAACTAACCAAGAAAGAATACTGAGTTTGTCCATTTTATATTTTTTTTATATTTACTTATTAAAAGAGGTTAATTAAATACGTAAAATAATAACTACTATATTATCAAATTTATGAGGAGTTACGAAAAAATATTTTTCTGGAAGTTGTAACTGGTTCATAACATAACTCGTCTAGGCTAATATTATATTCAGCCTGAATTATCCCACTGCTGAGCCAATACCTCCTAACATTCTTTCCAGCGGTCCTGGTCTTGTGCTTCTTCCTCCTCTTCTTCTACTACTCATTGTTCAATAAAATAAAATTATTAAAATCCTAGTCGTCTATTAAAGTATATTTTAATGTACTTACCTTTCTTACTGTCACAGTTGAACTCATGCATATCACAGGTGTCGATGAAGGTCCGCATCTCGCCGCAGGAGTCGATCCCGCAGACCTGCACCTGGTCGTGGCGGCAGATGTCTGCTATCTTACATTCTGCTTCTAGCTATCATATTATAAGTAAATGTATTTACCTTTCTTACTGTCACAGTTGAACTCATGCATATCACAGGTGTCGATGAAGGTGCGCATCTCGCCGCAAGAGTCGATCCCGCAGACCTGCACCTGGTCGTGGCGGCAGATGTCTGCTATCTTACATTCTGCTTCTAGCTATCATATTATAAGTAAATGTATTTACCTTTCTTACTGTCACAGTTGAACTCATGCATATCACAGGTGTCGATGAAGGTGCGCATCTCGACGCAGGAGTCGATCCCGCAGACCGCGGCATCTGGTCGTGGCGGCAGATGTCTGCTATCTTACATTCTGCTTCTAGCTGAAATATTATAAGTGAATGTATTTACCTTTCTTACTGTCACAGTTGAACTCATGCATATCACAGGTGTCGATGAAGGTCCGCATCTCGCCGCAGGAGTCGATCCCGCAGACCTGCACCTGGTCGTGGCGGCAGATGTCTGCTATCTTACATTCTGCTTCTAGCTATCATATTATAAGTAAATGTATTTACCTTTCTTACTGTCACAGTTGAACTCATGCATATCACAGGTGTCGATGAAGGTGCGCATCTCGACGCAGGAGTCGATCCCGCAGACCGCGGCATCTGGTCGTGGCGGCAGATGTCTGCTATCTTACATTCTGCTTCTAGCTGAAATATTATAAGTGAATGTATTTACCTTTCTTACTGTCACAGTTGAACTCATGCATATCACAGGTGTCGATGAAGGTCCGCATCTCGCCGCAGGAGTCGATCCCGCAGACCGGCACCTGGTCGTGGCGGCAGATGTCTGCTATCTTACATTCTGCTTCTAGCTATAAAAAAATGTTAAGTAACTGTATTGATATAGACTTAAAAGTGACCCAATTATAACCACTATTTAAAAGGGAAGGCGGACGGTGAGTTTTCATTAACCGAGAAAAGATCGGATCAAAACCAGCAAGGAAACAGGCAGTAGCGTTTGTATAGACTCTTTTTTTTCAGGGTTTTCTACTAAAATGTCCACTATACACTACACAATATTTATCTTTCCCTTTAAGTGCTTGAGCTAACTCTGGTCCGTTTGGCTACTTTTTAAAACTTTTAATGCAACAATCTTTGTCATATACCTCGGTTGTGTTTTTTTCATTTATTAATTAACCTTCTATGTGGGCTTTTTTGTTTTAAAATCGAAATACCTTTTCACTGTCCACGTGTGCATCAATATCCTTAATAACACACAGAATCATGATTGCATTCGTAAAAATGTAATCAAACATTCTACACCAAATAGGTTTTATATACAACCATTTTATAAAATTCCTGTACACTACGTAGAAACTATCCGACAGACCAGAAAATATTAAAATGAAATTCTATTTAATAAAAGTTCTGAACATTTTATAGCGCTCAAACTGTAATATAATAAAGTTAGGAACTTTGGATTTCGCTATTAAATTTGAGTGGGCGTTAAATTTAGTTATTGTAGCCCAGTGTTTGAGAGGTTTCAAAGAAACTATTTTCTAGCGGATATTGGAAGATTTTACCTAGTAATCAGATGAAGTCTGAAAGCGTTTTTTATTTTACTAGGATTGAAAGGTCACTTATTGAGATTACTTATAAAGGTATTTAATAAATAAATTGAATGCAAATTTTTGCAAGCGGTAGAAGGAAGAAACACGGACTATTGCTTGTTATTTTATTTGTAGCTTTATTAATCATATAAGTAGATAGATCGATAGGTTTACAATTTATTCGATCATAATTGAAGACCGGATGTGACTAGTTCACACATGTCAAAGACATGATGTCTTTAACAACTTTTGATCTGATTGAAAGTTAGACTACTTACAGTTTCGTTAATTTTATGAATGTTAATAGTTTGTAATATGTACAAATATATCGTTTATTGTCATGATCTGACATAACCAAGAAAAACGCTCACTGCTGGAATTCTCTTAAAAAAAATGTATCGCATGTTTTAAATATTGAGTACTGAATTTTAAATATAGACTTTAATTTATTGGAATTTTCATGCGTATAAAAGGGTTATAACCTATTAATATTTTATTAAAACCTACAGACTCGCAAGTTGATCGGTAAATGTATACGAAATAATTCACAATTACAGTAAGAGGAAATTCGTGGGATCAGTTCCCTTAGGAAAAGGTAAAGCTTTTCTTGTAGAAGGTTCGAACATAAATAAATGAAACTCATTAAAAAATTACTGTCTATTAGGCTTCTGGTTAATATTACAGTCTGTTCTGTACTCCGGTTTCTTGAACGAGCGCCCTCTCTTGCATGTTACCCAGCATTCGTGGATCGGTCTTTGTTTAAAATCTGTGAAGAAAGTGGTAAATATTTATAGAGATTTATAAAAGGTACATCTTTTTTTTAAGTGGGCTATTTTAGATATCACTGTTGGGCAAAGGCTGAAGGCAAACAAGACAATACATATGAGCATTAAAAGTCGAATTTTTTAACTGTACCATGAAGTTTTTAGCAGAATAAATATGTCACTTAATATGTCTCCTTATTTCACAAAAAAAAAGGTTTTTTTTTTCTATATACCCAATTAAACTGGTTTATTTTTATGTGATCCGGCAGGTGATATTTCAAACTATATATATTTCCTGTCTTTATTTACCTTTCTTGCTATCACAGTTGAACTCGTGCATGTCGCATATGTCTATGAAGGTGCGCATCTCGCCGCACGAGTCGATGGCAACATCGGCACCTTGTGGTGCATGCACAGGTCGGCTACCTTGCAGTGTATACGCATTTACCTTTTTTGCTATCACAGTTGAACTCGTGCATGTCGCATATGTCTATGAAGGTGCGCATCTCGCCACACGAGTCGATGGCGCACATCGGCACCTTGTCGTGCACGCACAGGTCGGCTACCTTGCACTCTTCTTCGTTCTATGAAAGGAGTAAATTGTCAAGGCAATGTAAAATTATGTGATGTATTTTTGCAATATTATTACATATGTATGAAAATGTCGTCGTGGCCTATCGGTTCAAAGAACGGATTTTGTATGTACAAGGTTACAGGTTCGAACCCAGGCAAGTACCAATGTGGCTTTTTTAAAGTGATGTGTACTTTCTTAATTATTCTAAGACACTTCTGACAAACTGTGAAGGAAAACATCGTGAGGAAACCTGGATTCCAAAATTTGTGATCTGAAATCGCCAATCCGCAGTGAGCAAGCGTGGTGATGAATGCTCATGCCTTCTCTATATGGGATGAGGCCTGTGCTCAACAGTGGGCGTTTATAGGCTGGATGATGATTACATATGTATATACAGTGAGTTTACCCACTGATCCCCATTTAAAGATTACCTACCCATGGTACTTATAGGTACAACCCATAATATTTATTAATTTCTGTTTAACAATTGAAATTGTAAATACAGGCTTGTATTAAATAGTAACATATTTTGTTCTTTTTTAATAATTTCTTTGTTTACCCATAACATGAGTGTCAGAAATTACGTTCAAATAAATAATAAGGTAAAAACGAAATAAAAGAGCTACCGAAGCCAAACCAATGAATATGTAAAAGGGTCCCGAAATAACGTATTTATAAGATGTTTATAACACGAGTTTCAATTCTCTGATGTTAAACGAATGAATGTAATGTATTATTTCTTGGTTACAATAATGGAAATGTAAGGTTTGACATTGAATAAAGTATTCTGTAAATGATTGACAGGAAAATTTTATATGAGGAATATTTTGTTACAAAATACTAACGCTTTGACGTACTATTTGGTGGAGAGTTAGAGGTAATTTATGCCTTGGAAGATAATAAAAAGCTTAGGACTTTGTATTTTTCCACATAGTTAATAAAACCTGTATCCTTCAGTGCAATACCAAATTTTTTGACACCCTTTTAATTGCCAAAAAAGGGAGTAACAACAAATCAGATTAGTCTAACAAGAATGTAACGTGCCTATAGAATAGTGAATATCCAGTATTTTATGGCGAAATAAAAATTCTCAGGCCATTGACCCCATAGAATCTTCAGACCCACTAAAAGCCACCACTTAGAGTCGTAATCCGCTTTTCTGATAGGATTACCAATGTTATCGGAAAATGGATTTTCCAGCATTTCAGATTTTAACGGAGAAAATAATAAGAATTATTTTCTTTGTAACGCCATTTTATATACAATATTCTATATATTTAGTGCTTTTAAGAGTGAAGAAATAAGCGACATCGAAATAATGAACATTTAGCTTCTTTCAGGAAGATAACTCTGTATACACTTGCCAAAAAGCGACAAAAGTACCGAGTGACGTCAAGATGATGCATTCTTGCATCTTTTGTTCGGAAAAAAAAATAGATCTTTAACTATTTTTCTACCTTTAAAACGAATAGACTCCTAAGTGCTGAGTACAGTGAAAAAGACTGAACTCTTTTCTTGAAGGTATGTTACGAGTAGATAGGCTTCTTGTAAATGTTTATCGTCTTTCTCAACAGGTTTCTAATTCATTATTATTACTTTATTTATATTATATTCGTACTTACTTTCAGGATTTCGCTGTGGCCGTTTACTGACGCTATTAAATATATGAAAATAGCTGAAAAATTACAAGTATTTATTAAAAATATATTCCACATTATATTAACATTAAACACTTAAAAGTTATTGTAGCTTCACTGTAGCTCTTAACTTCCACCATTTTTTCTCTCAGAAAAAATATCTTTAGACTTTTTTTAATTGATTTCTATCTCAACATTAGTCCTTAAAGTGACAAAGATAGCACGATACTTCACTACATATATATTCGTAGATTAATTATTATAAATTAATAGATCAATAAACTAACCTAATAATGGTATCATAATGATACATCATAGTATGTTGTTTCTATGTTATATTCATTGATGTCAAGCCTTGAAGTAATCCAACAGTTATGCTTTTTCGATACATTTTACTTCCATAATAAAAATGTTACAACTCTTTTATTATTTGAGTAATAACAAAAGGGAAATGCGTTGTTAAATATTATTAACACGTGATTTTTATAACTTAAAACATACATAGAAGTAACAAAAAAAATATACAGCCAGCCATCGAATGAAGTCAAAACGAAATTACCAACCAAAAATGACACTAATGATGCTGATTGAAGTTAATCTATTTTGTTTTTTTTACATATTATGTTCTATTTAGATACTGTTTGTTTTATTTACACAGATACTTTTTAATACTGATTCGTATTAGATGATTGTTAAAACATGTAAATTCAAATATCTCGCAATACAATATTGCTTTCTTCTGAATACACGCAGAATTTTTAAATGTAGTCAAACATTCACTTTTACATTAAAATGTAATTTAGATTATGAGTCTGAATTTTATATAAAATTAAGTTTTCTTCTAACAAATTTTCTTGGGGATTTATGAACGACTGAACCGATTTCATAGATAGACAATGAAAACGAATTATACATATAAAATAACAAATTATAATATCTGCTTATATTTTTTCTCTACATTTTACAACTAATTTGCTTTACTCTTAATTTATCCTATACCGGGTCCTAAATCTCTCGGGTTTGGACAAACATCTTCTTCTTCTTTCACGTGTCTGAATACTGTAAATAAAAAACAAATGACAAAATAAATGAATGCAGTTACTTAATATTCAAAATACACCTTTAAGCAAGCCTAAAGGATTAAAAGGGTCTTAAGGCCTCAAAAGACATTTCTAAGAGCGTTCGAAATCGAATCGCACACACGATTGGCAATGTTGTTACTAGGTCAAGTGACATATGACAAGTGTCACATATGAATCCATTTTGTAAGCAATTGTTGTCATCTTTATGATTATAGGAATGTTACTTGGACATTTGGGCTGATCTGACATTAGTAGCTTATTCATATAAAACAACCCAGATCAAACCGTTAGCCTTGCATTACTGGCCTGTTGGTCTAGTGGATAGTGACCCTGACGGCAATACATGGGTTCGATTCCCACCCAGGACATCTTTGTGTAATGAGCATGATTTGTGTGTGGGTATGGGGATTTGTTCTGTGTGTGGGTGTAATTTATCTATAGTATTAGTATGTATTTTGAAAGAAATAACTATGGTTATGATTTGTCTGGTTACCATCACACAAGCTCTGCTTAGCTTGGGATCAGATAACGGTGTGTGAGTTGTCCCGGAATATTATTATAAAAATTATTACATATAAAGTTATTACCCATAGAATATTCGCAGGAGTACTCGTACAAGTCACAGAGGTCCAGAAAGGTTCTCGCCTCGTTAACCGACTTGCCGCAAATGATGACCGTGTCGTGGAAGCATATGTATGCATGGTCACATATCTTCTGTAGTTCTGACTGAAAAGCGATTGACATAAGGAATCAAAGAAAAAAATTACTAAAAATAAGTTAAGTTTACAATTTAATAGTTAAATCTAATACAAGAACAAACAATTCCAACAATACTAAAACTAAATCTTCATAAACTCACCTACGTTTTATAAAGAAATTACGAGTATTTCAAAGAGAAAAGGTTTCTCTTGAGCAAATTCTCTATTTACAAAAATTACATAGCTAACAAATTATAGCAACGGATAAAAGCTTATAATAATATTATAATTAAATATACATTTAAATTATATATATATTTTTTAACTTCGTAAAAGCACTCCTTTACTGAAAATGTTGTATACAATCTTCACCTGTTGACTCTTATCTCAAACACTTTACACAGAGGCTATTATTTATTTCTATTATTGTTATGTGTGTGTCTTACCAAATGACTTCTATCCCCAATCAGATGTCCATATACTAAACTTTGATGCAAGTATAACAACAAAACGCATTTAATTACAAACATTGTTACTATAAAACGTCTACCATCATTTGGAACTTTGGACCAATAGCGAATGGCAACTGGTAACAAAGACAGGATGTTATCTATTGTGTAGTGTCAAATTGTATCATATTGTGTAGATCAAAACATGAATGTTGTAGGAAATAGGTCTGTTGTGAGAAAGTTTATGATCACCGTACACTTTCTGGTACCTGCAATATGGAACTAGGAGTAACAATATGCGTTATTTGATATATAATGAAAAAAATATATTTGATATTCTAATTTAATAATATTTTTGTTTCATTTAGGCTACAAATTAGCGCTTATCGACGACAATAGAAAAATACAATATAAAAACGACAGCACCCTAAGGGTCAGTTCATACCCAGCGGAAAATATGACTTTTTCAAAATGACTACTTTTGAAAAAGAGATGAGAGCGGACGTTTTGTACAAAATGACACAGCTTTACAATGTATAATTAACTTAGACGAAAAAGGTCGTATTTAATACCTGTTGCATCCTGATTTTTCAGTATCACGAATTTAATCTGTATATAAGATGAGGAATGAAGTCTGCATAAGCAACTGATTTTGGGAGCAAAGTATAAATCGAAAAAATCACTTGATTTTAATATACTTCGAAGTGTCATAATACATGCTATCTACATGGAAAACTATCCTAATCTAGCGTGGTGCAATAGCGAAGGGGACCACACTCATATAGTTATTATAAGTCTTGCCGTAATGAAGATATCTACATTTAATCATACAGTGGGCTGTGCTGCGCAAGTAATAATCATTATGTATTAAAATTGATGTCTTTATAATTCTCTAGAAGAATGTCTTAATACCCTGATATAATAATATGCTACAAAATTACATTAAAAGATTTTTGAGGTCATTATAATTTCCTTTACCCTGGGGAAGACCCAGCCGGGCCTTTGGGGGACTGTCTTAAGCAGGATTATTTACCAAACACAAGTGAGCACATTTACTGACTTGGTTAAGGTAATACTTAGGTTAAATAGATTGCTATCGTCGCGCCCCGCCTTCGCATAAGCATAAAAAAATCATAAAGTTAGTCAGAAGGAAGAATTTGACTAACATTATGATTTTTTACTTTACTCTTTTTCACCAATGGGTGAAAACCATAATTATGTAAATAAGTTCTGTAGTATTGCACTTAATTGCGCTCCGATACACAGACAAATTTACGCGGCGGGGGACGTACTATACTCGTAATATTTTACTAAATATTAATATTTTTTCTTACGTTTCGGTTTCAATGAACAATAAAGCCTTAAAGGCTTAGAAAGATATATAGTATCACTTAGTACTAACCCTCAGATTTATGTTTATGAGTGTATCCTATACGTCCGGTTACGTGACCCCGCTTGAGAGCTCATGAATAAAGGCCCCGATAGTCTAGAAATTGACATTAGTTAAGCCTTAATAATTTACACACATTATATACAGATGCTGATATGGATTTTATGCCTATTTTTGTGAATTATTTTGTTTCAAAACTAACCCTTAGTTTCTAGAAAGTTGTCTTTTGTAATCTCATTCCAAAGAATGCGATTAACTGACTTAAAAACTGCACTTCAGTAAGTTTGACAAATTAATTACAACGTTTAGTGGTAACAACCAATCTTTTCATTTAAGCCTTATATTCCGCCTCAGATATGACCTCTTTATAGTAAACACTTTACGGCACTCGACCTCTTAGACACTGCGGGGTAAGGAGTTATTAAGATCAGCATTTTTTTAATACGTAGTCAAGCCTTTTCCTACATGAAATAAGATAAAAGGTTCGATGTTTGTTACAGGCTATGCTGTAAGAACTTTTATATCTATAAGAAAAACTATATCAAGAAGGCTAGTTAAAGTTCCTTTCCTTTCAAAATTGCTGCTGTACTGAAACCCAAGTTAGGCCAAGACTAAAAAAGATAAAGAACACAAATAAAACCCACACGACTGTAATACACATTTATTTAATCAAATAAATACAATGAAAATTCTAAATATAAAAAGAAAATAATTGGAATATCTGAATGGAGTAGAATTTTAATTAGAATAGCGATCAGTCGTCGAAGTAACTGTTGGTGGGCCGGCGAGACACGGAGAGGACGGACCTGTCGTCTGGACACGCAGTCTGCTTGTAATCTGGAAATAAAATAGAAATTAATATGTTTGTAATAATATAACATGATTTTTTATATTATTTTGATTGTTTTTTAGTCTTGTGTGGGCAGAAAATCGCGTAGTACAACCATTTGCTGCCCACACTCGCACAATGGGTAAACATTTTCAATATCATAATATTTTTTATTGGTGTATCTCATATAAATATTAACTAAATCGATTCAGCTGTTTGGTGTTTGGACCCCCAAAAAAATTTGGTAGCACATAAAAGGTAGGGCTGTAGAACGCAGGACATAAGAAAGTAAAAAAATATATGTCTAGTTAAGTTCTATGAATGTTCTATTTAGTTTCAGATATTTTATACTGAGTCTTCTAATTTCATTACTTTTATACACCACGGCCTTATTTAGAGGAATTCCTATATAGTACATTATTTCCTCTTTTAATATATTCTTTTTATCAGAAATCTCCGGGGTTTTAAAATGTGTGGAATTTTTCCGACCGATATCAACCACCTTTTGACGTGTGTGTCAGATACACATGGGATTAAGGTCACCTTGTAAATATATAATGGTGTTTCGTATAGAGTATAGCGCTATGTGGAATGGTTTTCCGTTAATACGATAGGATTAGAATTTAAATGTTTATTTTCAATGTTTTTTTTTACAATAAATTAGAGTTGAAACATATTGAATATTTTATTATTTCATTTCAATTTAATCGGGTTGATTTGTTCAATCATTTTAGATCCATTTTTAATAATCCACGACACATAACTTACAGGGATTTCTAAGACATTAAACATGACGTCTTTTCTAGTTCAATATATCCTTGTACTTTGAACAACACAGATAAGAGGTACCAGACAATCTTGTAAAATCTTACTTCTTAGAAAACTAAATGAAATGTAGTCTTTCTAACTACTATCGCACTCAACAGAACACCACCCAATTCTCTATATGTTATATAAGACGACCTGCAAGCCACTGCATTTCCTCACACATATGTTCGATGCACCGCACTTAATCAGCTGTCAATCACGTGTGTGTTCAGCACTCCATCCATCTACGTCCCGGTTGTAATTCCTGTTCGCTGTGACAGATGATGCTACAGACGCAAGATCCACATGTGATGAGTAATTAACTATTCGACATTAGTTAGGAAACATTACTAATCAGGATTATACACTAGGAAGTCCTTCTTCCTAGGTAAACTGCCTGGTTAAGGTACTGTTTAATCTAAATGTCTAAAAGATCTTATCGTATATTCAGTTTTCAAATATATTTTTATTCTTAAGAGTAAATAAAAAGTGAAAAAAAAATGCTAATTCAATTCCGTTCATCTTATTCTATATATAGATAGAGAGTTGAAAAGATACCACATAAAAGGTTTTAACCATACTTGCTCGTGCATTCTTAACTTCCACATTTTCTTTTCATTTTCATACCTCAATAGTTAATTATTCATACTTACTCCTCCTCCTAATACAGTTGTAATCGAACATATCACAGAGGTCCCTGAACCCCATGACGTCACCGGCGTGGCTCAGCCCGCAGATGGGGACGCGGTCGTGGTTGCAAACCTTCGCCATACTGCACCACTTAGCTCCCGTCTAAAACAAAAGACAGTCACAGATTATCAGAAGATTTGTCGAGTATCGGGGATGAAAAGCAAGCGAAAGCATTGGAAGTAAAACTGTTTTTAAAATTGAGGATTTGAACCTTGGCCTATAAATTGGATTTTTTGTTTAATTTAATTTCATGTTTTGTACTAGCTCTTTATTGTTTTGAATTACCTACTACTAAACGTTTATTTCAGAATTTTGTGATGATTTATGACGACCTTCGTGGTCAAGTGGCGTATGCACCGGTTTTCAAGCTGTCGCTAGCTCTGAGGTCCCGGGTTCGATCGAATGTAGAAATAAATTTTCTAAATTGTCTCGGGTCTGGGTGTTTGTGGTACCTTCGTTGTGAATCCCATAACACAAGTGCTTTAGCTACTTACTTTGGGTTCAGAGCAATGTATGTGATGTTGTCCGCATTTATTTATTTATTTGTTTTAATAATTATACCGATTTTTTCCTATTAGGCATTATATATAACAATAAAAAGAGATGTCGATATCGTTTTGCAAGAAACAAACATCCTGTGTAAATAGGTATTTCATACGACTATGTGTGTCCGGTTACGCTTTTCGACAATACAAAACTAGAATATTGTCTACTAGAACAGGAATAAACGTATACTTGTTACATCTGGAGCAGTAAACTATCTACAAGCTAGGTTATGTGGTTGTTATGGCAACCGGCCAACAACCCAACGTCGCAGTTTCTACAGAATTGCCGTTTACCGACACATGGCATCTTAAATGATGGCGGCAAATAGTATGTGTTTGACACGATTACTGCCAGATAAACTTCTGTAACTACCCCGAAAGATTCTTTATTTGAATAAATGTTACTGGCTAAATAAAGAGTAAAAAAACTTTAGAGTGCGCGTATTGCTAAAACCCAAGTCACGTCAGTGTAAGCACATTTTTGGTTGAACGTAGTGCATTCGTTTACAGATGTTGTTTTTCTGAGCAACAAAGTCAAAGTCAAAGTCAAAGAGTTTTTTTTTTTTTTTTCAAAGTCAAAGAGTTTAACACAAGTTCAACACAGACTTTTATGCGTAAATGTCAATGGTTCTGTTATTATTAGGATTAATAATGTTAATATTATGGTTTGAAGTCGTTTTCATTAATACGGCGCACTTGGTTTTAAGAAATTAGTTCACATTAGTGCTCACGGTTCAAACCCTGTCATACGCACCCTCTATTTTCTTATCCTCTAAGCTGAAAACCTATCGTTTTTCTTTGACTATTCACGAAAGATGTTCATAAATTCCTTAATGAATTTCACGCGATATTTTGTTTTCACGAAGGCCGAAACCGCAATATAAAGGTTAAAATATTAATAAAGCTACTTTGAAGGTTCAGCGAAGATTTATAATGAAATGCAAGAAGCGATTCTCGTAAAAGTTTAAGAAGGAGATATTACTTTTTTTACCTTCCTCCCCATCTGGATATCTTCGTTATCCCGGTCTTTTGGGGGCCCGTGACTTGCCGCCATTATTATTATGGAGCAGAATAGGCAGGCCACTGAAAATAAACAATTGTGATTACTTCAAAAATTTTTTGGTAACATCTGAGGGAAAAATTAAAATGTTTTTTGAAAGTTTCCGTGATCTGTTTTGTTCTAAAGCAGATCATTTTGTTTGGAATGTTAAATATTATGTTATACAGTATTGTACCAAAAGAATAGTTAATTGTTAGTTGCTTATTGTAGAGGAAGTACGCAGCTGTTGCACTTAAAATTAAGTTGGCAGTTTGCCATTGCACGTTCCACAATTTAAAACCTTTGAAAAATGGTATGTAGTTTTAATTGGTATGTGTATTTGCAAATGTATTAAGTATACAAAATTATTGCAATTAAGATCCTATCATATTTAACTTAAATGTAACTTACTAGCTATGCTTAGAGGTTTATGTGATTTTCAACCAACTTCAAAAAAAGGAGGAGGTTTTCAATTTGGCTGTTTTTTTTACAAATTGAATTTTATCAGATAGGCTTCTAACCGGTCTTTTTATGACCATCATCACAGTAAAGTTAAATTAAGGACAAAAAGAGTTTAAAATAAAATTAAATCCATTATCAATTAAATAGTTACATTTCAGTTAGTAACAACTATCTAAAAAGCTACAGAAATAAAACAAATCTTACCTAAAACACTTTTGGAAGCCATTCTGATATTGTAAACTTATTACCTCAAAGGTTCTTCAAGCAATGAAACCTCGCAGTGTTTACTAACGCCGGCCACTAGAATGTTCTATTGTCTAAGTGTTTAGCAAAACTTCCTTCCATTCCTCGAAAGCGGCATTTTGTAAATATTGGGAACATGGTTCGTTGTTACGATAATATGTTATGGACTTATGTACTTTGTAAGTTTGTGTCAACTTTATGTAAGTAGTTTGGTACTGATTTTGTATGATTTGGTTTCTTCGGTTAATGTTGTGGAAGGTAAAGAATTTTGTACTGATTAAGGACTCAGTATGTTGGGATTGACTTCTGGTCTCACTGAATTCTGAGTACCATTATATGACCCGTTCAACAACCTTTGCTCTGCAGTCAACATCTACTATCAAAATAGTGGCTGACAGTGACTTTTTTTTTGTAGAAATTTTTTATGGTTTTCACCACTCGGAAAATTTTAACCCTAGAAGTAAAAGCCAGAACATTTGGTGATGAATTCACAGAATTGTATCTCCCTTTCACGAGGGTACAGGGTCAAAAACTTTGTACACTGATTTTACTGCAGTCCCCAGCAAATTTTGAACTGTTTGACTTGTCTAAATTGCAGATAACTTCTGAATACCAAAACATATAATGGGTAGCATTTTCATTTCTAGATCTTACTCACATATTGACCAAAAGGCTAGTCTAAAACAGCATTGTAAATTGTTGCATATTTTAGAAGTCATATGATTCTAATCCGACCTTGGTCTAAATTAGAACGAACCGCTGTGAATGTATGACAAGATGCTCTAACATTGTTATTAAATGCAATTATTATTCTGCATTATAATGGACCTGTAATTGGAGTATGCAAGGACGGTGTTATATGTCGCTTAGGTAGGTATGTGCTAAGTCATATTTTAATGTTAATTTACTTTTTGTCCTATACCTGTCTACATCTAGCATTTAGTTTCATGTATTATATGTAAAATAATCTTATTATATGCATAATTGTATGCAGTAGGTTAGAGCAAAATATATATTTGCAAGCCTTTAAGTATACCCCAAGATTTGGAAATGGTCTGACCAATTACTAACAAAAGCATCCAAAAGTGTGTTATATCTTTGGAGGATATACTGGTGCCAATTAAAGTCCCGTAATTTCAAATATACGTTTTATTACAAATAAAATAATGTTACACGGTCGGTGGTTCAAGGGCAAGTATGTAATGACAGCTCATTTTCTAATGAATGCAGTGTCCGTCTACATAAAACATAATAGTTGCGATAGTGAACGCCTCTAATTTACTATTGCATTTCTTGAAGGCGCTTACGCCTGAACATACTCCCGGCCATTGAAAGTATGCTTTCAATAATCCTTGAGTTCCTCCGCGGTAGGTAGCCTGCAGAGCCGTACGAGCGAGCGTCGCACGATGCCCCTATTGGTGAGAACGTCTGCTACTCGGGATATTCCATCAGTTCCAGATATGAGACGAGTAACTCGACCGAGTTTCCAAGCGAGCGGGGGCGCGTTGTCATCTGCCAAGAGTACCATATCTCCAATATCCAGCCTTGACGTGTCTGCCTTCCATTTTGTCCTCTGTTGCAATTCCGACAGATACTCTCGCTGCCATCTTTTCCAAAAATGTTGGTGTGTCCTTTCGAGACGCTCGTATCGTCGCAGCTGGCTTTCTTTTACATCTTCTAGTTTAGGTGCTGGCAGCGCAGTCAACGGTCTCCCAATGATGAAGTGCCCTGGCGAGAGAGGAAGGAGGTCGTCAGGATTGGAGGAGAGTGGGCACAAGGGGCGGCTGTTGAGAATAGCCTCCACTTGTGCAAATAAAGTTAAAATTTCTTCGAAAGTGAAGTGGCTGTCGCCAATAACGCGTCTTATAAAATACTTTGCCGATTTGACACCGGCTTCCCAAATGCCACCGAAATAAGGAGTATAAGCCGGAATGAATTTAAATTGAATTGATTGTTGACTTGCAAAATCCGACAGAGGCTCCTGATTCTCCCCTAGGAAAGTTCCTATTTCTTTCGCGGCGGCTACAAAGTTGCCTCCATTATCGCTAAATATTTCCACTGGTTTGCCTCGGCGACCAATAAACCGTCGGAGTGTCATTATAAATGCCTCCTTTGATAAATCGCTGACAGCTTCCAGGTGAATACATTTGTATCGTAAACAGACAAAAAGACATAAATAACATTTAACTACCCGACTGCCGCGGCCCTTACGATTAATAATATAAAAAGGGCCAGCAAAATCCAAGCCAACGGATAGAAAGGGATAGTCAGCTGTGATGCGTTGTGGTGGTAGATTGCCCATCTTGGGTTGCAAGGTTGTGCCGCGTAGACGCCGACATCGTGCACAATTATTAACGGTGCGCCTTGCAAGATTCCTACCATTAATAGGCCAAACTGTTTCACGCACGACAGCCAACAACAACTGTGGACCTGCATGCATGTGGCTTATGTGTTCCCTTTTGAAATATAACTTGGTTAATCTATGACCCGCATGAAGTAGTATTGGATGCTTCTTTCCAAATGAATGCGTTGATTCACCAAGACGCCCACCAACACGAATAAGCTTGTACTCATCTAAAAATGGTGACAACGATAATAACTTACTATTGTTACTTAAAGGCTTATTTTTCAATAACAATTCATAATCATTAGCAAACGTCTGTCCTTGAGCGATAACACATAGCGAGTAAAATGACTCACGCAGCTCATTAACGGACAATACACCGATGCGTTTGTTATCTTTATTTTTAAGATTAAACACAAATCTAAGTATATAAGCGTATACTCGTTGCAACTTTGTTAACGCGGAATACTTATCAAAGTTAATGATCGATTCATTAATCACTACAGAATGTACCTTTACTTCTGGTACAATTTCTGGCTCATTAACGTTTAACTTAGGCCATTCTGACTTATTTTGTAATAAGAAGTTAGGTCCCGTCCACCACAACGCCATTGATATAAATCTTCTAGCATCTACGCCCCTAGAGATTAAGTCAGCAGGATTAGAATGCGTTGGAACATATCGCCACGCTGACGAAGAAGTTAATTCTTTAATTTCAGTAATACGGTTAGCTACATACACTTTTAGCTTACTGACATCGCATCGTATCCAACATAATACTACTGTGGAGTCACACCAGTGCACCAGTATGTTGGGCCTGCGCCGAAGCGATTCCATTACTGCCCGCGTGAGTTTAGCGGCGAGTAAGGCTGCGCAGAGCTCGAGGCGCGGTATGGAGGTAGGTTTTATGGGCGCCACTTTAGACTTTGCGCACAACAATCTAACTGTGACGTCACCATTAATATGTATGCTCCTCATATAAACGCATGCACCATAAGCGTGTTTTGAAGCGTCACTAAACGTATGTAATTCAATAGCTTCTGGCGATTCACCTAAAACTAACCTTGGCACTTGTAAAGTAGACAAAAAATTAATGTTTTCAGTGAATTTATTCCAGTCGTCCTTTATCTCGTTGGGAACAGGTTGGTCCCAATCTAATTTTAACTGCCAAAGTCTTTGGAGCATTATTTTAGGTTTTACTACGACTGGACTTAATATACCTAATGGATCAAATATTTTGAAAGCGTTTGACATGATAATTCGTTTTGTTATGTTTTGATCACTAACACTTGAGAATCCCTTTATAGGAAAATGTAGCACATCGCTAGATGGTGTCCAGCCTAATCCTAGTGTGCTTGAGGATTCGCTAAAAACTAACTTATCTTGTTCATTTAAAAGAACATTGTTAAAAATAGAAGAATTATTTGTTTTAAACTTTCTTAAATTGAAGCAAGCAGATTTTAAGGCTTGACATACACAATTGTGAATGTAAATTAATTCCTGTGCATCATCTGAACCCGTTATAAGGTCATCTACATAGAAGTCTCTTTGGATGATGCATTTAATAAGCTCATCGTCCTGCTGCTGACCAACCTGCCACAAACAGCGAGTACTCAAGTAACTCGCACTAGCTGTTCCGTAGGTTAAAGTGTTGAGGTCAAAAGTCTGAATGGGGTCAGATTCCTCTTCCCTCCATAGGATGCGCTGCAGATGTCTGTCATCTTCATGTACCAATACCTGGCGATACATCTTTTCAATATCACCGGTAAGTAAATATTTATATTGCCTAGAACGTATCAGTATAGAAAAAAGAGTATCCTGCACGTTTGGACCTACCATTAATATATCATTCAGTGAGCAACCGGAAGAGGACGGCGCAGAACCATCGAATACCACGCGAAGCTTGGTAGATTCGCTTTCCTGTTTCAGAACCGCGTGATGACAAAGGTAATAACCTACGCTTGATGCTTCTTTAACGTTTACCGGCGATAGATGGCCTAAGTCTGCATATTCTTTTATGAATTTTGCGTATTCTGATTTTAACGTAGGGTTTCGTCTTAGCCGCCTTTCCATATTTATCAAGCGCTTTCTTGCTAACTTGTATGTATCGCCTAAACAATCCTCGGTATCCTTAAGCGGTAATTTTACGCAAAATCTACCTGTATTAGTTCTCGTTGTGTGAGCGAGAAAGTGCTTTTCACATTCGTTTTCACTCGTTATTTTTGAATTTACAGACATTTCTTCCAGGTCCCAAAATTTAGTTAACATTTTGTCAATGCTATCGTTATCTTCGGAGATAACACTATGGTTACAGTGCACGCTTTTGCTAGGCGTGGCTGACTGAATGGGACCGGAGACTATCCATCCTAATTGTGAACTCCTCAGCTTAGGATTATTGACCCCTAACGAGAATTGTTCGTTACCTAAAATATCCCAGAATATATCTGCCCCTATCAATATATCTATGTTGTCTGGTTTATAAAACATGGGGTCAGCTAACTGAATTTTATCAGGTATCTGTAATAAGCTAACATCAATAGGAACCTTTGGCAAGCGCCCCGTCAGTTCCTTTAGAACTAAACATGAACAAGTAATATTGAATGAACTATTTATTGACTTTAGTCTAATGTTACAACTTTCATTTACATTATTGTTCGGTGCATTACCTATGCCAATGACCTTCAGAGTGTCAATGCGATAAGATTTTAATGCTAATCTGATCTTTAGGGACTCAGTTATAAAAGACGATTGACTACCGCAGTCTAATAGTGCACGAACCTTGATCTTTTGCTGATCAAGTGGATTCAATACCTCGACCATGGCAGTTGATAATATAATTTGATTTGTATTTTTATTACAATAGCTTGATACAATCTCACCCGACCCTTCAACGGTGGCGAATTGATTTGTCGACCTAGATGCAGATGGCTGGTGTAGCAAGCTATTATGCTTCTCAGTACATCCAGGCTCTTGGCAATATCTTAAGCGACAGTCATTTGCAGAATGACCCTGCCTCAAACAGTTGATACAGAGTTTGTACTTTATGACATCGGTCATCCTCTCATCAATACTCGTAGCCTTGAATGTAGGGCAGTCATAAATTCTATGACGTTCATCACATATGATACATGAAAACCCTTTTGGTGCTTTATTTTTATTATTATTAATAGAAGTTGCGAACGATTTAACTATGCTATTCTGATTCTTTCTTTGATTATAATTTGTTTGATTATTGTTTATAGAAGAGCGTTGAAAATTAATAGGCATTCTAGGCACAACAGTACTCTCACAATGATTGTTATTACGACTTATGGACTCAAGCACATTAGCGCGATCAGTAATGAATTTAAAAAACTGTTCTAAAGTCGGGGCCTCGTTTGCCATAGCATTTCGACACTCCTCCCACTTAAGCAGTGTTTGACTATCTAGCTTACTTGAGACCATATATATGACTAGAACATCCCAATTATCAGTTGACTGTCCAAGACTGGCCAGAGCACGCAGATTTTTTGTAATGTGATCAACCAAATATCTTAATGATTTTTCTGACTCACGTGGAAGCTGTTTTATGTGCACTAATGAACTAATATGATGATTCATTAATATTCTCTTATTATTATAACGGTTGCAGAGCAACTTCCACGCTTCATTATAATTTTTGGCCGAAACTTCCAGGTTCGAAACAATCCTGGCTGCGTCGCCTTGCAAATATGAATTTAGATAATGAAATTTATTTATTTCTGGAATACGATGATTTTTATGAATTAAGCTTTCAAACGTGTCTCTAAACTCTAACCAGCGGAAATATTCACCGTTAAACTTTGCAATTTGAATTTGAGGAAGCTTCAAATCTACATTATGATGATGATCATCATTGCAACATGAAGCATTGTGAACGGAGTTACGCCTTTGCTCGGTTTCATTCTTGCTAGAAAGTATGTCTAATAAGTTCTTAGCCGTGGCAATGTTAACAATTATGTCCCGTTCCATATTATCGCGCTCGTTAATTTCGGCCTCAATATTCTCAGGACACAAAACCTCTATCTCACTCTGCAAGTCATCAACCCTAACAGATAAAGCCTCAAACTTGGCAAGCTTCAATCTTAATTCTGTTAATTGAATGTCGTTTAGTTCATTTTCCTTGGAAATATTGCACAAATAATTTTTAAATTTTGTAATCTGTCCTTTAGCGGACACTCTTTTGGTAATAAATTCTTTATAACGCTGTTTTTGTTCAGCCATTGTGAATGAGCAGTATCAAATCAATTTACACTAAACTTTAAAACTTGTAAGCTTAAACGAACTAAGTAAGAAAATGATTGGGCTCACGTTCCTCGTTTCGGTGTCACCTGCCACTTAGGAAGCCGGGGACCGCGTCACACGCACGATCAGCTGAGCGCCCGCTTGCAGGCACGAATCGGGTACATAAAATTGTCGCGCAGGCAGTCCTGTAATAGTCGGCACGAGACGCTAAGAATGTGTTACGGTAATTTAAACTAACTCGTAAGTCTTAATGCGAACTTAGAACAGATTTGATAATGAACAAGACCGTTATCTAAAAAACTAAACAAATGAATAAATCTACAATGTCTCCTCAGTACCATTAAAAGTTTACTTGAATTAAGATATTTATTTTAAAATCCACATAAAAAACAGTTATTATGACCTTTGTTCGACGAATTTATTTTGTTGGAGGTAGTTAACAAGAAAAAAAGTTTGTCGGTTATATTTTAGTTACGGGAAACTTCGGCAATACTATGCACGAAATCACTTTAATTTACACAAATGAAGTACTATTCTCAATGGTTAAATAGGTATTTATGGAAATTTGGATTATGATTGGAATTTACGCTAAGTATGGGCACTTAACTTTGGTCAACACGTCGACGCTCGGCTCGATGTAATGCTTTGGCTGCACCACTGCTCGTATCCTGGCTTCTTGTTCTGTCCAGAAGGCAATTCTTCACACGCTGGAACCCGTGACCTTTGCTAGATCACGTCGGTGTTCCAAACTCACGAAGTCGTTGCCGCCGCCCGTCGTTGATCATTTATCGAAGTTGAAGACTTTCGTGGATTCTTCTTGTAATATTTTTAGTTCCCCTCATGGGCCACCATGTTATATCTTTGGAGGATATACTGGTGCCAATTAAAGTCCCGTAATTTCAAATATACGTTTTATTACAAATAAAATAATGTTACACGGTCGGTGGTTCAAGGGCAAGTATGTAATGACAGCTCATTTTCTAATGAATGCAGTGTCCGTCTACATAAAACATAATAGTTGCGATAGTGAACGCCTCTAATTTACTATTGCATTTCTTGAAGGCGCTTACGCCTGAACAAAGTGGGGTTCCCATTTTTTTAAGATTATTTCCTTTTATATTGACGCTTTTAAATAAAACCTTACCATATTGTTTTACATCATACTTACCCAGAACTATGTGATCACACACTTAATAATCATTTCCTAACCAATTTCATTTCCTTCAAATCCAATTCTACCCTACAAAATAAATGCAGTAGCCACATATACATATTTAATGTGGTGCAGTCGGATGCGACCTACATGTTCATTTGTGCCCGTTACGAACTTTAAGCTACCTGAGTGGAAAGATTTGTGCCGGCTGTTCTATATTAAAGTAGAGCCTCCTCTAAAGTCTGTAAATTGGACTTTATGTAGTTATGAGTTTTAAGAACGAAAAAAAGGTTGTAGGAGTATAGAGTTAATTGGTTATTTTAGGTAGTGGAAGGTCTCGTTTTTAAATGGTATGTACCTAGTTATGTGCTTCAACAAAATACTACTGCTAAACATAACAACAATATTTTATAGTAAGAAGTTGATTATAAGATTTAAATAAGAGAAAGTAATTAATGTTTTATATTTATTGCGTATAATTTTGTTGGACAGAGATTAAGCTATAAAAATCACCCTGTACCATTTATGATCAAATAAATAAATTATGTTAGAAAAAGCAAAGTTATATAGAGTTGAACTAGTTATAGTCTGAAGGATTGGAAACGCGTGTTTATAAAGTGAAATATTTTAAGTTAGCATTTAATATGTGTATAGTTTTTGACCTTGCTACTTTAAATGACCAGATAGGAGACATGTGGGCAGAGACCGGTGCCTTGAAAATCGGAAATGAAAATGTCAAAATTCAGTTTGAGTGCCATTCGCATAAGCCTACATTATATTGCGACTGGAATATGTGTATTATACTCTGTGAGGTTTGTTCGACCTTAAATAGTTTTTTTGTTATTTTGTTTGTTACAAATAGCTATAGAGCATGATTAACAAAACCTAATTCAAGAACCTGCAATTTTTTCTTACTTCCCGTGTTATATCTCCGGACGGCTCAATGAAGTAAGCCACCTTTCCACATTGTCTCGGGTCTGGGTGTTTGCATACTTTCATTAAAACTAATTCGATAACTCAACCCTTAGTTACTTACTATTGGTTCAGAACGCAGTAGATATTGTTCACATTTAATTACATTTGCTAATCTACGTAAATACAGGTTTATTTATTCATAATCACTCGATGCTTCATAACTAATGTTCAACAAATTGCAACCAAAAAGTATAATGACCTTTTAACCTCTATAATAAATAGTTTATAGTGTTAGTTTTACTTTTATTCTCACAAATAACATTCACCTGGTAACAAGGAAAACAAGTGACTAAGGATAATATGATTGGGTAACAACTAACAATATCTTAACATCGTGCAAATAAAAGTTATAAAGAAGCGACGATTCTTGGAATCCTTAGATAGATACAGTGTATTATCTTGTTTAATATAATATTTGACATTGTACCTATTATTTTATTTAAAAAACAATATGGTTGGCGCCAGCGTGGGTGTTACACGACCAATTTAAGAAGACCTCCTTGTTTTCTTATTGCTAGTAAATTGTCTTTATGTTCTTGATATTAAAAGTTCTTTCTTATCTGGTCGGTTTCAGTACTGCTTCTGAGAATTTCGGGTATGTAGGTGTGAGTCAACGAAAGCACAAATAACATTATTGCTATGTTTTTTTAATGGCCTAACTTTCTCAGAGGGCATGAGCAATATCTTAAAAGGTCAAAAGTAAGTGTTTTTATTAATACAACAAGGGTTTCATAAGGTTAGAAGTAACGTTAATTTTTAATGCAGATCGTTAAGAAAAGAACATGTTTAGCTGACAATGATGTGATGTATTTTCATAAAAAGATGATTTAATTATTTTATTATTAGACCTCAATACTTGTAGTTTACATCTAGTATATATACCTCAGTTTATAAGAACAAAATCCATGCCACTAAGACCATTGTGGGATCGTTAGTTTTTAATAATGAGCGTAAACTTTAAATAAAGTATTATTGGATTAGCTTTAAAAACAATTAAGACAGTAGCAACGAACTTTCTTAACAAATAACTATGGAAAGCGTCATCTCATATGAATCACAGACTTAATGGAAAATGCGTGGGTTGTAGTCCTAGACAAAATAGAGATCGGTCTGGGTATCAGCGTGAATGGCTTTATTTACGAAAGTACATAAATCAGATGACTAAGGCAAAATACTAAGAAGGATGATGACACAAAATGACTAACACTTTTGACTTATGGTCAATTTGGGTGGTTTATTTAGAATACTTTTTCTTCAAATTATGTGTCTACATAATAATATTTTCTTTTGAGAAAAACAAACAGGACCTCATTCAGATATTTAAGAGTTGCTTGAATTGACCAAATGACCTGCTTCATTTTGATTTTTTTACAAAAATCTGCATTTTTACAGCCAACTGTCATTACGATCATTAATTGGTCATTACGATCATTCTCTTCGAGAGTTCAATGAGATTATACTGTGGACTCATCTGAATACGAAAATTAGGCACATTGACAAGTACACTGACCGACCACTGAAATGCATTTAAAATAGCTGAATAGAAGCCCTGCAAGTATGTAACTTTAGAAACACTAGATGAAATATTTTTAGTTCAATTGTTTTAAAATGAACCAGGAAACATGACACCCTGCTTTATTCGATTTTTAAAACGAAACGTAAGTATTTTGTTTTCAATATTACATTTACCTTTTTGACATATCATATTATTTGTAATATTACTTTTTTATTGATAGTAAATGGCGTTCAGAATTGGATATGGTATAGTAATGTAATTGGATCTATGAGAACCGTATTAACGTTTCTAATTCAATCGCAATATGCCTAATTACTATAAATCATGTTTGAGAGGTAGACTGCGGACAATTGTTCTTGATCGTTTAAGAAATAATAATTATTTTTCTATTAAAAAATAACGCCAGACAACGGGTAAATCAGCATTTGTTTTTATATTTGTAAGACATCGATTCTCTTCATGTATTTTTATGAATGATTTGTATTTATCTGATCTTTGCCTATTTGAAACAACTTCATTTAAATTAGATTATCGATTTGTATAATTTACAGGCAACATTTTTAAGGTGTGAATTCTAAATGATAACAACTTTGGACCCATAAAAATTAAAGAAAAATTTGGTACTTAATCTTCCTAATTTTAGGCAGATTATGTGCCTACTTACATTAGTGTCGAACTTTATGAATATTGTTGAGATATGATAATTCGAAACTTGGATCAATATCTGAATCCAACAAAATTTTGCCAAATGAGCACTAGTATTTCATACTCATTTATATGGTAAAACACTACGCAAATTATAAAATACCTAAATTCCCTGCATAAATATAAGTTAGCCTAGATTTCATAGTTCACCTACACAGTTATAATTAAACTCTATACCGGCGACCTTTAGTTAAACAGAATTAATTGAATTTGTTCTAGTAAATGCTAAGTGTGTTAGGATGTGATCAATGGAAATTACCAGTACCTACCATATACCTATATTATGATAGAAATGTCGGTTTTGTTAATGAACTAGTCTGAGTAGCTTGTTTGGTGTTTAGCATGCATATATTTTGAATGACAACGACGTCTTAGTATTAGTTTCTATTTCTTTTAAAGTTGAAAACATCGTTTTGGGCATAAATGTGGAAAATAATTGTTCTTCATTGTGTCGATTCTAGGTGATTGTGGTACCTTGGTTTTCTCTCACTTAAGTAAAGCAAATGATCTAGCTACTTACGTTTGTTTCAGAGCAATGTACACATTTATGTAATGTCGAAACAATTTAAGGCGTTAATGTTAGCTCTAAAACCTATTTGTTTTATCTAAAATTGTCTAATTTTACACCAAGCTCATATCAAATGTGAAACATTAGCATGCCCAGAACTTTAAACGTGATATAGTTACGCCTAACAACCACTTCAAGTATCAAGACCGTTCACAATTTGTAGTCAATTACCAACACTATAAGTGGAGCGTTCTCCGCGACCGACCTACTTGTCGTGCCCTGGAACTCAAGTACGCATCATGCGACCCTTAGCTATCGGTAAGATACCTATTGTTCTAGCTATTTATGGGGAAAGGTACAGGAAATAGGGAGATAGGAGGCAGACAAATGATCAAGTTAAAGTTTGAATATAATGTCGTTTGTAAAAAAGAAAAAGTTGGATGTTTAAAAAAAAAATAGTTAATTTGTAGAACTTGTTTCTTCAACTTGAATTTCAGTCGAAAAAGAAACATACAAAGTAATAGTTTATAAGTAACTTTTGTGAAATTAATGTAGATCATGTAATCGTATTAACAAATAAGTATAATTTTTAGCTTTAGTGGTCCTAATATTGGCCTATTCTAATGTGGCGTACATTGCTGACTTTGACAAGGAAGACAGTCTGAAATTCCCTTACGGAGAAACCTTGGTAAGTCTTCTCGACATAGCATATAAAAAATGTTTTTTTTTAAGCAAATAAATTTAAATTCTTCTAATTTGCAGAACATTCAAAAACGAGACGTAGATAAAAATTCGTTGGAAGCTTTTACTAGCTTTATAGAAGAGAGATTGATGCAGCAGAGTCAAGCACTGGAACACCTTATCAAAAAAGTTGACGTTAGCGGTGATTTGATCAAGAAGTTAATTGATAACTTAAGTAAAGGTATTGAAAAGCCGAAAATGCCAGCGAAAGCAGAACCCGAAGAGGTACATCCTACAAACAATCCCACTAATAGTAGTGATGAAGCTCCCGATAATCCTTTAGTTAGGATCGGAAAAAATATGCCGAAGTATGGCAAGTTAGCTAAAGATTTAATAATGAAGGAAATACAAACTGATGTAGATCCTTTGCCTCTTGTAGAGAAAGAATCAGATCCACCAACTTTTTTAGAGGTAAGTGCAATGTGAATCTCTTGAAGTGATTACGAACAATAATTAGATAATGTAGAAAATATTGTAGCTCATCGCTTTGTAGTATATACATTCAATCTACTTCAAGAGATGCACATTCACTTGCCTATTTAATTAGAATATTTTCAGTGATAATAAATAAGTGAACTTAAAAAAATCGTTTTCATAATTAAGCTAGAGTATGTCAGTGAAACGATAGAAAATTTTGTAGAAATCGATTCTTTATTTTTTCCTTTGAAATTTTTGGACATTATACTTTTGATTAAAAATCTGTTAGATTCGATATTTTTTGGATTTATACCACGATTCAGATATAAAATTTTCTATCTTTTCAGTTAGGATCGCGTCGTACGTTTGGAGGTAAAAACGTGCTTATTCCAAGTCGGAGAGACGATGGTAGAGAGGTAAACCCCTGGTGTCCGTTGGCTCTGCTGTGCCAACAAACTGTTGATCCCATTTGTGGATTCGATGATGAATTTGGATATGGGAAGTTCGAAGATTTGTGTCACATGCTTCGCGTAAACTGTTACTGGCAATACAGTAAGTACTTTTGCTTCAACTTTTAGTGCTATATTATGATTAGAAACAATTTCTACCATAATTGCTCATTTCTCTTTTTTTCTTTAATTTTTTGCCTAACTATTATTATTTTTGGTTTATATTTTCAGTACTATTAGATTTAATGAAATATTTGTCTCTTTTCAGATTTCTCACAGGTGTACACTTGCAGTCCAAAGTTATAATTTCAATGAGATTCTTTAGTTAGCTGAACAATTTTAATTTAATAATTGTTTTATAGTAATAAATTCATTTTTATATACATGATGGAATTTTATTTGAAGTTTGTATCAACTGAAAAGTTGAACATGACGAATTGAGGAGAATCTATACAAATATACTCATTATGAGTAAAGTGTACTATTGGTGCATTTTAAATCATTGGGACATGGGCACATCTCTTTTTCTTCGCCTTCTTAAATCCTGAAAGTGCAAAATGCCTTCGGTCAATACTTGACAATAAAACATTGTCTGTTTTTTTTACATATTTATACCTATCGTGAAAATATATAAAACAAGATCAATACGTACGTTAAACATAAAGCCAAAAAGCAACATTCAAAAACAGTGAGTTTTGAAGAAGTTTGTTGACTGGCCGATAGCCAGAAAAAATATAGATTAAAAAAAGTTTAAGCCTTCTTGGTATTCATAGAAGATAAAGTAAATCCTCACTTGTCTTATATTGACAGTTAAATTCTAAGAGGTCACACTTGTCTAGGAACCAGCGCACCTCTCCGACAGATATACGTATGCCACAGAGCCTCTTCTTGTTGTGCACGCAGCCTACTGCATCTATACATGGTATCTGAAAACATACGAAGACTCTTTTTAACTTAACTAAAAAATAATTATCAGAAATGTATAATTTTTGCCGATTTTTTACGCCACTCTAAAAGGTTCTTAATTAAACTGTTTTTTTTGTCTTTTTTGATTCTCGATGTATCCGAAAATTGTAAATCGATTTCGGTGTAAATTGAAGATTATTTGTGCCATGGATAGGAATGTTCGCATGTTATAATTAAAGTCGGTTATTTTCTACATTTAAGTGTATATCAATTATCTTTTTCTTTTAGGTCTGGCCATGGCCTTTTTATAAACAAAATAGTAGACAAGTTGATACTTTACTTTTTACAACTTACCCCATATTTTTTTGCTTCTATATTTGGACATAGTAGTAAAATATTTGATAAAACCATTAAGATTATTGTGAACAGCTGCATCTAAACTAGTGAAACATTTGTTTGTATGTTTTTATTTAGATAATGCAAAATAAAGTAACGTATCTTGTGAATGTCCGATTCAGGCTTCTAAAAGAGATTGTTTAACTTGCACTTTTTTCTTTCGTTCTCTTAACGTTAAAATCGAAAATAATTGAAAAAAAAAATGAGAGTTTTTTAGTGATAAACAGGTAAACATGTAGTTTGTTCCGAATCAAAATAATCCAATTCAAAATGTTTTTATGTCTCAGTATTTGAGAAATAAAATCAAGGTACAAAGTCGCAATGAAAACATTCATATATTGAGTTTATGTTTTATATTACAAGTCAAACATTCGTATGAAAAACATTGTAAATTTTATTCGCATGTGAAACATAGGAAATGCATTTCGTAACGTTATCGATAGGTAAGTCTCGATATATTGTTTTCCTGTAATTTCGTTTTAAGAAACTCAATAATATAATTATGAAAATGGTAACTTAGTTTCCAGTATCACGGAATACATAATAGAAAAAAAAGCCAATACGTTTTGACGTATGAGCGCGGGGCACGGGATAATTTTTAGTATAGGATTATGCTCATCCTATACTAAAAATTAAGCCGTTAGCACCAACTTATTTAAGAAAATTTTATGAAATCGAGATCGGTAAACCTATGTAGGTATAATTTACATGTATTTGTATAACTTTTGCAGTAATCGTATTTCTACTCTTCGTCGTTTGGCAATTAGAAGCAACAAAAGTAAGTTTAAAACTTTAAACACTTGTAATTAAAATCTGACGGGTTTTGATCCAATATTTCCAAGACTTACAAAATAAATTGTTTTCTAAATAGCCCTTCTAATCGTCTTTCATGTTCGGCTATAGAATGCTTCGGAAAAGCTTATTAACCTTTAAAAGACGCTATAATTGGACGAGGTCGAATTTTGGGATACTGTAGGGACATGGTCCTTGAAAATTAGTATACCAATAAGGGATAAGAGGCCCATGGTTTGACATTTTGGGGTCTTAAGCGAACGTTTGAAGTTTTTGGCTCTAAAAATATTGTTTAGAGATTTTCTACTCGTTGTCATGGGAAGCATCATCAAGTAACTAATCGACATTGTTGTTTTAGTATCTTTTCGAAACATTATGTTTTTGAATCTCAAAAATATAGAAAATAAAATGATTTTTTATTCGTGTAATTCTGTGTGATAAATTAGTGTATTTGGAAGCAGATTCTTATGTTAAGTAATGTTATATTTTTAGTATTATCAAAGATGAAACTTGATCAAAAAAATATCATCAAAATATTCCCGAAAAAAAAAAACAATTTAATTATTGGAATTGACTTCCCAATCACCCCAATTTTCTTTTTATATTTAACTAAACAATATTTCAGGCTTGTTATAAAGCAAAGACTTGCTTGCATGATGCTGTGGAGAAGTGCGGAGTGAATAACGAAGGCAAGCAAAGGAGGTTCCTAGACACCTGTGACATTATGGAGTATAACTGTTATTATAACGAGAGTACGTGCCCATTTTCATACTAAAAAAAAAGTGTTTAGCTGTAGATTAATGAAAAACTTCATTGGAAAAGGCTTTTTTTCTAGCTAGGCACGGGTATAATTATGTTTGTGTTGAAATCTAAACGAATGATGTGAAGTTTGCCTACACTGGATTCCTTTCATTAATTCTTTGATCTTAAAGAACGCATTACTGTCTATTTACTGTGTAGATAATGTTATGTCTATAAAAAATTGAAGCACAAATGTTGGTTTGTTGTGATGTGATGAGGAAATAAAGAAAGCCTAATATAATTGTAAGCAATTTAAATAAAGTTTATAATTATTTTCAGCTTATGAAAAAGCAACAGCTACGCAATGCGAACACTTGCCGCCCATAGAGGAGGATAATGAAAAAACAAAAGTTAAAAATAATCGTAGTAAAAATAATACTGAAAACTAAATTTTATTTCGTTTTTTTTTTAACATCGTTACCCCACATATATAGTAATGAGTGGCTGAATGAATTGCTAATAGCAAATCTCGAGAGCAGTTGAACCGATATCGCTAATTCTTTTCTTATAATATTCCTTGAAATATGAGGCAGGATCTGATGTAGAGAAAAAAAATAACTTTAAATATTTGTTAAATATCCTTGCCAAGCCTTGACGCATAGTACACAATAAAATTGTTGTAATTAATAACATAACGAATGGACAAAAGACAAATAAGATTTTGGTCCATTAATAGGTAGTAAGATTCACGAAAGATGACCACTGCGCAGAACGCATATTTTAGGTCCCCTTTGAGGTGCGGGGTGAGGCGCGGGCGGAATGCGTCACGGCTGGAGCGACGCCATTGGTGCGCGCGCGTCTTGTCATAGGCTGCAGCAGGCCGCTCAGTCGCTATTCGTCTATCGCAACGTTGACGCGCTCACGCTGCTCTCGAGTACAAACGAAAAGAAGTGTTTCCTTGTTTAAAATTGATTTTGTTTTTATTTTCTAAATGTGATTTTCTTATATATTTATAATATTTTTAGTTCAATATATTTTAATTAACATTTTAAATTACTTACATTTGATTTATTTGCATAACCAGCATTTACAACATAACACAATATTATTTAACTAAAATCAAAATATTACTTTAACATGTCTTTTTTTCACGAGTGTACGTGCGCAGACGGCCGCCATTTGTGGTCATCTTTCGTGAATCGTACTGTACCTAGTAGTAATGAAAATGATGGAATCTTCTCTATTAAATCTGCCAGTCAGGTTTAGAAGGCTTTACATAGTATTCACTATGAACGAATTATGAAGGACATTCTTGTCGAGGCGAGAGTAGTGGATCAATAGATAAGAACCTAGAGATAGTATAAATAAAGAAAGAATAGATTCTAGCCCAGCAAATGTCAAATTATATGTTTTGTAGTTGAAAAAACATTAAAATTACCTAAGAGTATGTATTAAGATCAAAGACCTAGTAACAGATTTTGAACCTTCTCTATAATTATATAGACCGCCATTTTCCGCTTCACTATACCTGTTATTTATTAGATTATGTAATTTTGAAGGTATCCAATAGAGCACATTCTATCTATCTATTGTATTTACACGCATCTTACAAGTATTCTCAATCGCCATCTGTTTAACCAGAAAAAGGTTAAAAAGCGTACCACAAGGCATCCAACGACCCGCTTCGAGAAGGGCCACTCGAAGATCATCATGGACTTCTGGTGCTGGAAGGCGAAGAACTGCCATAATACCGGGAAGAAAGTCTGCGGAGTAGACCGGAGGATCCACAAGAGAAGACCGTTCCAGAACCTCTGTTCTATGTATAAGCTGAACTGTAGAGGGGGATTTGGTGAGTAAATTCTGGTGGAGTATCTAGAGATTAACCGGATTGTTTAGCCGTAGGTAAGTACTGGCTCGGTGATATTCTGTGTGACGATAAACGTTTTTGTGAAAATGACAATGTTTTCGATAATATTAGGATTTGGGTAACTCATAAAGCGGTAAGCTCAGTTTTGGCACTAATTTTACGGCAGCTCTTGTTCATATTTGTGCTCGCAGTTCGTACTCTGTTGGATGCAGTCCACTTATCTTTCTGTATAGGCTCTGCTATATCGAAGGCAGGAACGCCATTGCTGTTTTAGCTAAAAGAAAGTCTCTAAGAGTTCCCAGAGACAAGAAAGAGCCGCAATTTTTTACAGATCTGGTTAAAAAATTTACTGTTTTGAATGTAAATATTTCTTGAGATTAAGTAACTAGTAACTAAATTAAAGACCTCTATGTAACTATCTAGTTATATCTATGTACAACCAGTTTTCTTTCGATGCGCCATAAAATAGTTTATTACAGAAATAAAATTGAGTTGTGAGTAATACCTACATATTAATTATGTAATTAAATTTCATTTACAGAATTTGAGCTGAAAAACTGGAAGGAATGTACTAAAAAGCCTCATAATACTAAGCGTAAAATAAATAAGCATAAAAAATCGTAATTATTTTTTTAATGACTATTTTTCCAAGTGTTTTAGAATGTGAAACCAATTGTAATGCTTCCTATACAGTTTGCAATACTTTTACGTAAGTATGAGATTATGAATATTTATTTTACATTTTTCATTATTTAATCAGAAAATATTATTTTCAGTATTTTTATCATCAAATAACGTGCTCTCAAGGCCTAAGCGTCATGATGTAAGTATTAATTTATTTTTCTGAAATTAGAAATCTAATATTTTTATTTGATACAAAATATAGACAATGGATTAATAATAAAAAATAACAAATTTAACCAGACGGAAAATATTAAAAAAAAAAACACATTTTTAACTAATTAAAAAAAAAAATTGTAACGCATTTTACTAAAAAAAATAAAATTAAAATTATCGTCATTTCTTAGATTGACGATAAATTGACGGTCGACCGCGAGGTAGCGTTCTACTGCTATAAACAGAAGATTTGCACCCCTGGCAACGTGAAGGTGTGTGGGTATGACCCCCTCATTCCCTGGTTGGCGGTGTTCGCTGATCTCTGCACCCTGTATAAAGCCAACTGTCAGAGGGTTGGAAGTTAGTACTTTTATTATTTATTTTGTGTTGTTTTTTTTATGGTAGTTTTGACGATATTAAGAGGTGATTTTGTGAAGTAGGAATAGGAAATAGGCAGTGTTTTGTATGCAAATGTCCTCTTCGTACATTTTTTGATGTACGTCGGATTATCCCTAAATAATGATTGTACTGTAGTCATATTTTTGTATGAAAGACCACCTCAGAGACTGTGACAGTTTGATAATGGCAATTCGTTTTCTAACTTGCCTGCTACTGTATCTTTTTTCATAAAGATTTTCATGAATCTGAGACCAAAACGTATATCAAAAAGAAATATCTTCCCCTTTGTTGTAATAGCTACTAACAAAAACTACCTTTTTCAGTGTTCAATCTCGTAGCCAAAGTAGTGTGCGATACACGAATCCAGTATGACAAGGAGCACGTGAATGAAACGTTTGAATACGTCCATGTATTCAGCACGGTTCAACCGACGAAGCCAACTCCGGATATTACTGAATTCAGCGCGTTAAGAGTAGCTCCTAATGCTAAAGTGAGATTAGTGTCCGAGAATTTAATGATACAATAAAATGGTGTGTGGTGAAGTTATTGTTTTATTTGAGACTAGATGTGCCCCGCGGTTAAAGTCGCGTTAAAAATTCCTTAAATAAGCCTATATTAGAACATGCAAAATTTGCTGACTGCTAGTTAAAGTCCCGTCAAAATCGATCCAGCTGTTTGTGAAGATTAACCGGAACAAACCAGACGGCCAGATAAACACTATAGTTTATTTAATATATACAGAAGCTTTAATATGTATTTTGTGAAAAGCTGTTAATTTGAGATAAAAAAATAAATACTATCATTTTAATTATTTCTATAGATTAAATAGTCCAATCTTTAGAGATATTTTGTAGGAGATGCAATCTTGTTTTTTGGTTCTGATGTTCAAATAAATGTCACGAATAACATAACATACTGAACGAATTTGATCTTGTCCTTCAAATCATTCATAGGCGAAATAGTCCAGAAATCTTTCAAAAGTTTTTCTGTTTCCTAGAGAGTCCAAGACAATTTCCCTGCCTTCCACTGCTATAAGAAGAGGACGTGCACTCCAGGCGGCCCGCAGGTCTGCGGCATCGACCTGGAAACCAACACTACCGCTGAGTTTAAGGACACATGCACTTTGCATGGTGTCAACTGCTTTAGACAAGGACGTTAGTATACCTATAGTTAAAAACTTATTCATAATACTTCAACATTTTCAAGGCCAAATCCAAACCTTTTTTTTTTCTTAAATGGAATGATTTTAATGTCACCGTTGTCGTACCATTCCTTCCGCACATACTTTGATGAGATGAAAAATTCTTCCAGGATCCTATATTAAATTGCAAATTACTTTAACATAGTCGTTAATTGTTTGACCTCGATTCGATTTCTACCCAGGACAAATCTTCTTGTTATAAACAAGAGACATTTGATCTGTGTCCGGCCGTTGTAATTCCTATGTATGATTTTGAAATAAATAAATATGTTTATCAGTAGTCTGCTTAGTTTGGCATCAGAAGTTTGTACGGGCCACAAACTTCTGATGCCAAACTAAGCTGTGTGAGTTGTCCCAATATTTTAATAAGCATATGATATTTCTTTCAGGCTTCTTTTACCTGGACACAAAGCTATGCAATGCCACAATAATCTTCGGCAACATCGTCACAGGTCCTTACGGGCAAACGTCCCCGGCGTACGAGACGTTCATACCCACGACCGTTGAAGAGACGACTCTTGATATGTCTACTGATGAGGATACGGAAGCCACGCTAGCAGTTGTCCAAATCAGTCCGAAGAAAATCGCAAGATTTGTCAGCGATTTCATCAGTTATTTGTCAACGGCTTTATAAAGTCCTTTTTGTTTAGTCCATTTGTTTGTATGCTTTATGATTTTAATAAATAAGTTGGTAAAGTAATAAAAATAACCTTACCTTTCTTCCCCTGGATAACAGCATAATTATGACAATGTGATATTGATACATTTTTGAATGACATACGAATTATTTATATCTAGTAAGGAAATCAATCTGTTATTAAAATATACAATGTTATGACTGTATCTTTCCGAATTCACTCTTTGAACGGATGCTGCTACCATGTCAGTTATGAAAATCAGTTGTTTCAATGTATGTGTGTTAGCTACCAAAAGATAAAATCCAAGATGACCCAAATAAGGCTTTTATCACACTAGTAGCGCCATCTGTGGTTTAATGATAACACTATAACTAAGTTACAGCTTACTTCACCAGGTAAAGTATTTACCCGCGCGTAAGTTGAACCAATGTTACCGAACAAGTTTTTGTTTAGTTTTGTGTTGTGTTCAATAGATGTCGTTACGAGTACTGTTTTTAGAAATCAATATTTCATAGATTGCTTTGTGAGTAACGATGTTTTGTCAATTTCGGTATTTTTGAATTTAAGTTTCTTTTTTTATAAAATACAAAGTGGTGTTATGCAAATTTTTAATCTGAGTGAAATTTTGTATGTCTGAAAAAATAATATTCTTGGGTTTTATTTATTTATGTTTTACTATTTTGATGATACGCTATCATAAACTTCAAGCACTGACTGATACCTATAGCCTAATGTAGTCGAGTGATGTTTCCAAAACTTAAACACACAACTACTGAAAACAGTCAACAAAATATTTGTCATGAAAATGAGGAAATGGTCATTCACATCCATGCTTCTATTTATTTTGCGATTGTTATTGAAGAAGGTACTAATTGTATAAATAAAGAAATAACATATTTTGAATATGTAAGGCACTCAAACCTATATTTTAACAAAAATATATTTACAACAAAGAAATAAATCGTAAGATACGTGAAAAATGACGTCCCTAAAAAAATGGGGCATTCAAACGTAGGTTTTTTTTTTTTAAACAGGCGTTTTTTTTAATACATAGCCGGTGTTTATATGATAATGTAAGGATTCTAACATTACCTGAAATGTGAAATGAATTAAAAACATTTTCCCACTATTGTTTTATTCAACTACCTACGTCTATGTTTCGGATTTCATTTCTCTTCACATTTTTTTAGGTCTAGTTAATTAAAAAGTAAGTAAGTACTGTTGTGGTTATACTGTAGTATGTGTATGTGATAAACTGAAGTAGTAAAGTACTTTTGTGGTTTGAATGAAAGATACTATCTAGCGGCACATACAAACTAAACCAAAGGATGCGCTTTAAGTAAATGCGTTAAACGTTATAATTGTGAATGCACATGAATCTCAAGTTCCATTGAGTAACGGCACGGGACTGATAGCTGGAAAAACGGACACTGCACTGTGACTAGAATGCAAGGAAAAACTAACTACCGTATACTCTTTTTCAATTCTTTCGCCAATTGGTACTATTTCCACTCAAACGAAAATCTACTTTAGGTATGTTTAAATAAAGTTCATTTTCGACTGACTAGTACAGACGAAAAAGTCGCAAAATGTTTAAAGTTGCAGCGTGAACTAAACCTTAAGTGTAAGATTTACAGTTGATTTTCCTAAAACTCGTGTTTGGCAAATCAATTGCAAAGGCAGTATGTATTAATGAATATGGAAGTGGAGCCTCGGAAATAGTTAAGTTTAGTATTACGTCAGGTCACGACCAAACAGTTACCGGCTAATTACAATTTAATTAGAATTTTGTGTGTGTCTAGCTTAAAGTGGAAGCCTGAGGGAAATGTTAGTGAAGTCTAGTTTCTAGTTTAGTAAGTAAGTTAAGTTATTGTTTAGTCTACTATATTTTAGACTTGAGGAGCGGAGGCAAAAACATGCCCCCAGATTTAGTAATTAAAGTTTACAAATTGATACTCAATTTAAATATGAAGTGATCTGATTCAAGTAAGCCGATTTCTGGGGCTTGTAAGTGTTTTGTGTAGGTGCCTTATTTGACTAATACCGTTTCATGTTTCAGTCTTACGTGTAGTTACTTATTGAATAATATTTTTTTCTAACGTAGGTATTACATACATTAACAAAAAAGTTCTCCCGTTAATTATCCTAAAAATAAATCTTAACAATTTCTGTTCTAGTGCAATCCTTAACTCTAGTAATTTAGTAGATACTAAATAATTAACATACCGGAAATGATTTCAGATACCCAGATTTTACACATAAAAACCTCATCATAGTTGACAGGTCAACTACACCAGAATAGCTCACACCCTCACAAATGAACTTCAAATCACATTACCCTTCATTTCCCAAACCGCTTAACACCGTTACAAGGGTAGTTCGTACAGTACAGTCAGTTAGTTGAGTGCCGTTTAGTGAAACTGTCACATTACGTCGATGGAGATAAGATAACCCGCCCACGAGTCCACCTGTTGTTCCCACGATCTCTATTGTATAGGCTTTTCACGTGGTTTTGCTTGAGTTGTGGGATTTAAGTAAAATTATTCAGGTCTTTTTAAGATTGTTAGGTTTTTAAGATTTTTGTAACGGATTTATACGAATTCTTTGAAGATCTCCAGGCAAGTAATGGTTAGCTTTCAAGTATAGATATGAATAAAGGGCTTTAACATTGGATGTTGATAAGACTGTTAGGTATATCGGAAAACCAAACTAAGTTCAGTTGGCTGTTCAAAAGGCTGTAATAAATCTCAAAGACCACAGATTTTGCACATATTCATATTATTATGTAGCTGCTGTTATCTTTTTATTTAAAACATAGTCGGGTTACCGATTTTCATGATCTTGCAGTTATTGGATTAATTGTCTCCTCCCTAAATCGCTAAGTGTCCAAAATCCCAAAGCATTGAGTCCGCAAGGCACAGCTTGTTGTCTTTATTAGTATAAACAAATGGACATAAACATCCACATATCTTAATAATGAAAAAACTAGTACGGATGTGTTATTTCATACCCATTTAAGAGGAAAATAGACTACGCAAAGACAAGCCAGCATCACTAATCTTTTCAATTAATCTGAGCTCAAATTTTAGCGAAATGTTTCACATTTTTAATGAAAGTTTAATGTCCCTTTGTCTTGTTTTTGTGAATATTACGAATATGGATGGAAAAGGATGTAGAAATTATATTATTTCCTTTTATGGTAAAGTTTTGCGAGTGACGTTATGTTAAAAGGATGTTATCTTTGTATCGATGAATACTCTAACAAGCTTTTTATCGTTGTAAAGTTTCAATTATTGCACTTAAGTCGAAACTAAGTCTGGTCAATATTTCCTAAGACAAGAGTATCTTTATACAGTATAAAATATAGTCATCCATTTTTATAGAGCATTGTTGTGATTTTTGAATTAAATTTTATTTCGTTTGTGTCGGCTCAACTTAACTAGAATTTATTGGTTTCTTCAATGAGTGATATAAATATATGAACAAAATAGATGGGATATGAATAAGAGTTACCGTTGTAATTAAATAAATGCCATAAATTGTCATAACATACAAGTTCATTGTTTCCTCGCGGTGAAGAACTAAAACCTGTAATCATAAAATCAAATTCTTCCTTCCTTTCTTTTCATCATCCGTAGATTATCAAAAAACAAAGCCGCTACTAATTCGATTGTTTACGTCCCTAACGGTACCAAAACATCGATGTTATCGACAAACCGTTATCACACCCCTTTGTATTTTAATCGATATCACTAAATTTAAATCGATTTAAATTCAGTTGCGTTTCATGGCACGTGTTATAAAATGCGTGCGCTTAAACAATTAGAATTGGAAAGGGTAAAAATGAATAATATTGTTTCACTGATTTCTAATTCAGGGAGTAAGCTAAAGTCGTGTATACGCGGTGAACACGTGGCAAATGACATGAAAATCGTGCGTGCGTATGAATGAATAGTGATGAGCCTTGCTATCGATAAATTATAGATCGACGATTGTCACTGAATGTACTTTTACGACAATGTTATGTAGTACAATACATACAGTATAGTTTTGGTGACCTTTAAATTAAAAGTTAATAATGGATTTGTGAAAATATATGTTATTGTATCGTGTTATTTTCAGGTTAAGTCTCTTAAGACAATATTTTATATTATTTGACCATATAATAATATCATAGTAAAGCTATCGTACATTAGTTATGAACTCCTTAAATAAAAGTCATTGGAAAAGCTAAGGGCAAATGCTAAAAGATTTATCCCAATAGTGTTCTTTTTTGTTAAACCCGTTTATTTTGAATGGCGATATTAAAATTGGCGATACTCAAAACATCTTTTATACATGTTGTTATAGCTTAATAAGTATTTAATCAGATCATCCATCGATAAATCGTAATAACTTATCGACAATTCGCGACCAAGTCACACTCACAGCCCTACAATAAAGCTGTCGAGTCGTGCACTAACCCTGTCGATTGTTTTCAATATCGGCTCCATTTCGATTAACACGAATAAAGGAATCGTCTTCTTTGATGGTAATCCACTTAGTATGCGGCGTTAACGCCGGGCGGAGTAAGGGGCAGCATTTTTGCGCCCTAATTATAATTATTATCAGTTTTTTGCCGAGTTTTTTTCAATTAATAACTATTACGTACAACCATACAAGTATTTACTAAGAAAATTATGTGATATTTCCTTCTTTTGCATTGCATTGTTGTTTTAAATAGTGAATACAACATGAAAATAATAAAAAATATTTCGGGATACTCGCACACGGTGATCTAATCCTTAGCTAAGCAGAGCTTGTGTTATGGTAACCAGACTACTGATAAAAAAAAAACTTATTTATTTCTAAATACATACACATTTTGGATAAATTACCCCCAGACACTGAACAAATGATCGTGCTCATCACACAAAGATTTGTCCTGGGTGGGAAGGGGTCACTATCTACTAGACCAACAGGTACGTCACATAATATGTTGTTACATATTATTAATTCAGTGTCCCTTCATTTCTTAACCTACTTAACATCAAACTAATTTAAACGAGTACAGAATTGAAAAGAAGACCTTACCATAGAACCCTCAGCAAATCTTTAGATCCAGACTAAATAATTAGTTTTTAACTGCTCGTTATTGGCAATCTCGTTTGTATTAGGTACCTTTTTTCCTAAAAAACGACAGTGTAAATTATAATGATATAAAATTATCCTAGCCGACAAGATGAGTGTTTATGTAATCGCGCCGTTTACTAGGTGGAACCATCAGCTGGTATAATTTTTCATGTTTCGTTGCCTTTAACATCCATGAATACAGTGTGTTAAGAAACCCCTGTCCGACCCGGAAGGGTGATAGAGGGTTTACAATCACATCCCCTAATAAAATATTTAATTTGGAAAATTCTTGATAGGAACAATAATAATGGATAAAAAAAAAACATTTTTTGATATGCGAATCAGTAAATAACCAAAATGGTTAAACTTCAAATCCCTCAAAACCATCGCAATACGTAGAGTGCGATATAAAAATCGCAATTACATAATTTCTTTAGCGTACGTGACAAGTCCAACTAGCTATCACTCAGTGAGTACAGTCACAATACCCACTTCCTAACATATGCACAATGAAATGCCGACGGATTTATAACACATCCCGAGACACTTAATCTATAAAATGTCCAATGGTCGCCTCACATAATCCGTCCGCGTTGATATTTTCCTTTTTAAAGAGAATCCAGGATGTAAGTATATTTGCATGAATATTTATCGGAGATATTGTCGTTCAACTCGTAAACAGCATTTTAATACATTTTTATCTAACACTTGTGCGCCGGTTTTACATTGATGTTTATTGTTAGTAGTGATACTGTGTTGCTTTGTGATAAGAATGTTTGAATGTTAGAAGGACATTCGACTATGTGAAAAATACTGTTTTACTGTAGCGATAGTAGAAGTATAAGAACGAAAGAAGTCTTTTGTTAGAAATCTTTAATTTTTGTCTTAGATGAACGATGAAGAACGATGTTTTAAATCCCAACATAATTATCTTCAATAAGATGTTTTATGCTTCAAATACTGTCTAATGGTAACTAAGTATAGGGTTACTAAAAAACAAAACTTAAAAGGAAAATGCAAGAATATTAAAAGGGTCGTCTACTTATGGGTAAATAACTTTATGTAATGAAGAATCTAATTGTATAATTTGGTAGTAGGAACCTGTAAATTATATTTCTAATATTTCATGTTCTGTTTCTGAATATTTGGCAACCTGTCTGCTTCCTGTGGCAGATTTATCAAAGTATATAATAGTAAATTCATTCCCTTTGTCTAATTTTTCTGATTATTCTTGGTGTTAAAATACTTTAATTAAGGTGATGTTAACTAACAAGAGAAGAAGTTTCTTAAGTAAGGTATATTTAAGTGTATTTTACATAAAATAATGATTCTTTTTAACCTGTGTGACTAAAAAAATACTCTTAACTAATGTTACCATTTATTAAACAAAATATTACTAGTTTTGATAAATTCACACAAATGCAAGCAAATAAATAAATTCTTTTAATTCTGCTCGCTTTTCTTGTTAAAATAGGTACTAACAAGTTGATAAAATGCTTTATCCAAAATCCAATGCATTAATAGCATTCATACCATGTTACAATGCAACTAAGCAGTGTCTAATTTATGAATTCACTTTGAATGCACTGGACAAAATTTGTTGAGTTTCGAACTAAATGGGCAGAGTTATGGTGTAATAAGTAACAAGCAATTTATTTCACACTTTACGATATAAAATTACTTATTCTGCACCAAAAATGTTTCCTAAATCGTATCTGAATTGCATTTAGGTAATGTAAACATTCTTTCTACGTACGAATCATATAAAATACTCAATGTCACATTGATTAGGTTGCATCCTATTTCGGTAGTATATTGAAGTTTTTAGGTGCATACCAATTTTGTTTTGACCTTCAAATAACAGTTTAATTTTGCAAAACGTGTTTGACGGGTATTCTAACTAATTGCAAAGAGAGAGCCTATTACTACACTTATCTACTTACTCTTAAATAAGATTAGATATATTATATTCTTTAAATTCATAGACTTTTCGTGACAAAAAACTTGACTATATAATCCTTTTTTCTTTTTAGATAAGTGACCTAGTAAGTATATATAATATACTATTTATGAACACCTTTATCTTTCATCAATCATTACACGAATATAATTAAATCTTATACAAGAACCAACTCTAACTATACCAAAATTAAATCTTACATACTTAATGTAAATTTTATAAACAATGACAACATAATAAATTCTCTGCAGATCTTTGTTAATTTAATTGTGCTATAGACACTATTATAATACAGTCAAAAAATGTACAAAAAAAAACTTGCATACCTTTGTTTTTCTTCTAATCCAAAGGCACGCATCAATCGACCACCAAAGGCTCATCACTCCCCACTCCTCAATTGTTTACGGCCCGTTTAAATAAATTAGCGAAGGCTTCTCATTTCCCACGCGTAGTGTGATCAGAAAGCCTGACTAAGGTATAATTTATTAATTTGTTTTCCACTAACGAGTGAGCTAATGCGAACCGGTGTGCCTCCCTAGCATGCAATGTTTTATGCAGTAATGAGCTATGCTTTCATTATTGATCTGCGTGCTTTCAATATCTGTTTGTTAGTTCGTCTAACGGGGTTTTTGATGGTGTTTAATGAGGTACCTAAGACCTCCTAGGTAGATAGCAATATAGGCATAGTATTCTAGACCTACCTACCTGGTTCAGAAACTTTACATGTAGCCATAGATGTTTCTATTTGTGTAAAAAATATACATACTCTTTAGTGCTCTATGAAAATAAGAATTAACTTATTATAAATGTATTTTAGTTTTTAAACTATTTAGTCAACATGATATCAACTCTGTATAATTCAACATATTAAGGTAGCTGGCCATTTGCATTTAGCAAAGAGTACATAAAATTCCAAATATATTTTCTTAAAAATATCATTGAACACTTCTCAATATAAGGTACGACGTAGTGGGTCCAAATTAAAATATTTTGTTATTCTAATTAATTTCTATCGAATTACACCATCCAATATAAGAAGCATTGGACTATTATTAATTCTATAAATGAACATATTACCCACATCTTGATATTCATGCAATCATAACATAGCACGGTACACGAATTACGCAACTCAATTTCCAAACACACATGAAAAATACCCTAAAATCAAAATTAAAAGAAAATATTTATCACAATATTAATTGAAATATAATTTTAATTAGTATTTATTTGTTATAGAGGTGTCTTTGTGTATTGTAACGTGTTATAGTGCAGGTTAACTTAGGATATAGGATCACGTATATATCCTAGGCATCAATAATTCATCTAGTTGCAGTCAGACAGGCTTGAAATAACAATGGATCAAAGTTTTACTCGAGCTTTTTGGTCTAAGTTATGAGAGACAAGCGATTTATATTTCTGATTGTATTATTTAGTTACCATATTCATTACTGAGTGTTTTTTTTACTAATGGTTGTTTTTGTATATTTTCTCCAAAATAAGTTGAACTAGAAACAAAAGTTTTGTAAAACTCTCAGGAAATTATACTTTGCCTGATATGATAAAACACTGTTGAAATTTTGGTAATATTTCCAAAAGTTCACATAGCAAGCCAAGTATGTGCAGGTGGTTCATACATAAATATGAAAATAACTGCAGTTTATATTTCCATTTAATTAAATAAAATTTAAACATTACTATGTCTACCTTTCATCACTTGTACCACTCACCATTTGGCTTAGCTTTTGCCTGATTGACAGCTAAAGCGCCACCGGCATAACTTGACCCATCGTACCCCTCTCTACGCTACAAAACAAGAGAAAATCGGGGCTATTCGTAGTTCCACCATAGGTCAGCTTATATTGGTTGTTTGTTAAGCGCATTACATCTATTAAGAACTTCAACGCTTGTATCTGTAATGTAATTCGCACGCATTAGACATTTAAATATAATTCGTGTAACTTATGCAAGTACTAAATGTGGCTAATGGGTGGCATTACGAACACTTGCACACTGTCCACATAATTTGCCTTTGAGTTTAAATTTTAACCGCGTCTGTTGTGTTTTACATTGTTCGCGGAAGGGTTGCATTCTGGTCACAGAGTACGTCATTGGATACAAATTGTTGACTGTTGAATTAACCTACAACTACAGTGTCAATGTATAATAATTAGATTTTAAAATATAGTTGGGTGTATTTTATGTTGTTATTTATTTAAATGTACTGTTAAACCCAGACTAAATTGAGGCTGTACTTTATAATTTCTTCCGAGTATAATAACGTAGATAGCTCTCTCCTATAAAACAGGGCTTAGAAAGTAAATAATGAGATCAATATCTCTATATATATATTTCCAAACCAGTGTAAGAAGTAGAAGATTACCGTCAGTAGTATCAGAGGTACTTAATTCCACATCATTTAGTTTGTGATCGTCTGCTTTGTTTTTTTTTTATTTATCTTCTATAGATAAAAGGAACAAAAAGCTTTATTAGAGTAAAATAAAACGACTCAAGTAACTTATCAACTTCTTTATTTAACTTATTTGTCAATTCTTCACAAAAGACAATTGAAATAGAATATACTTAGTATTTACATAAATGCCACTACTTTTACAAAGATATTTACATCGAGATATAAACTTAACTATTCCTTTGGAATGCAAAAATATTTGGACGGAACCATATTCCAATACTTAACTTTTACACTAACTTAAAATACTTAATATAAAATACTGTTATAGTTTTTGCCAAACTCAAATTGGCCAACAACGCCAACATTGTAACCAACATAACTTGAACCACAATACTAACGCAGAAAATTGGGATCTATTTGACAAATGTTGGCTATGTTGGCCAACTTTAAAATTGGCTTTACATATTTGAGCTAAAAGATTAAACCAATTTTTAAATGCATCGAAATAGGAAATGTTACTACAACTAGAAATGGACGGAAATATTTCATTAAACAAACCTTTGTTAGGTACGTTTTACAAAACTTGTACAAAAAGGTACTGATAACAATTAATGTAGGCTCGTTATATTATAAAAAACAGTTCCTTTAATGGATCTCATCAAATCCCTTAATTACATAGGAAAAGTTATGTTTACAAATGTATGTATATATAGACAATATATAGTTTTGTTGCACACCGACGAATCGTTAACAAAAGAAAAATAATGAAACATTCAAGATTAATCATTCAGAAAAAAATATTAATAGACCAAAATTATTTCTCCAATTTCTCAAAAAAAACCTTAAAACAATGCTTAACTTAATACTGAAAACCAACTTTGAAAGTTAACCACTTTTGTACCTACTAGCTTCGCGTGGTCTTAGGTGACCATAGCTCTCTCTGGGGGCATTGGCACCATGTGGTTGTATGTGAACCTCTGGCTGTAGTCTGGTACCTTCAGGGTAGTGTCAGACCATGGAGGACTGGGGTTCCATCGGTCCATTCCATCTGTTTCTTCAATCGTTAGCGGAGGTGGCGCTAACCGCATTCGCTTTGGGCTCGGGTAGTCCATACCTAGGGAAGATGAAGTTAAGTTAGAAAATGTCCTAGTTATTAATACCATACAGTTAACCTTGTCTGTAAAACTTAAATTACGAAAAAGGAGAGAGATACATTGAAAAAAAATAAAAATATAACATAGCTTTTAAGCTTACGGAGAAGCAGTTAACATATCTCTGTGCATAAAAACCTATACATTAAAATATTTGCAATGGTTACCTTGACAAATTCACTCAAAAAAGACGAAAAACCAACAAAACATTTTTCGAAATAAAATTAACTAATTTAGTAAATAAATAGAGAGGTTTTGGGGTGAAATGGTTGGCTTTTGCCTAACAGTGAGATCAGATAGAGGGATAGCATAAAAATATATATTTACCATCAATAGCCGTACTTGGGCAAGGCTCCTGAACATGGTAGTTGACCCTGGGATACTGCTCGTAGTACTCTCTCTTGCCGTGGTGGGGATACATGTACATGTTGCTGTTCACCACGATGTCTGGTGGCGGGTCGTAGTGGTGGGGCGATCTGGAAGGCAAGAAGTGGTCAGATATTGCTGATAGAGGGTACACTAAACGATAGGCCTATCAAATAGACTATATAAGATAATCTTTAGGTAGAGACAGACCCGGAAATGGAATGGATGGAAAACGAAATTTTGTACGCCTACCAAATTGAAACAGAAAGCCTCGGGGCCGAAAAGATATTAAGATGAAAAGACTTTTTATTTATTTTTAATTTTTATTCAACACTAGCTTTTGCCCGCGACTTCGTTCGCGTGGAATAGTGACTTCCGGCAGATTTTTGGTTTTACCCACGTAGTTCCCGATCTCGCGGGATCTTTTTAGGAATGAAATGTGGAAGATATTCTAGGGAACTCTTCAAAAATCAACATAATTTCCACGACAGTACCGAAGCACTCGGCCGATGCCCAACCAAATGCGTGTAACGAAACCATAGCGCGATCTATTTCGATCCCAACGCCATCTATCTAGCATAGTGACAACTCGGTTTATTTATTTATACTCCGTTCGGGCATTTACTTTGTACTAAAAGTTTTACTATATTGATATTACTTTTTTCATACCTTTTTACTATCATTTACTTTTATCCGATGAATTTTCAGTACTGAATTGATGCCGACGCTTGACCAATAGATGGCGCTGTATGTCCGGAATAAATTTTATTTTTTATTTTATTTTTTTGTTATAAAAACTATCCTATGTCCTTTCTCAAGTTCCAAACTATGTCTGTACCAAATTTCACACAAATCGGTTCAGTAGTTTAGGCGTGAAGCAAAGACAGACAGACAGACAGACAGAGTTACTTTCGCATTTACAATATTAGTTTGGATTTCTTGGATTTATATGAGGAGTATTTAGCAGCGATTAATGGTTGTCAACGAAAGCCTCTGGATAAATTCCGTATACCTTATATTTAGATTTTAACAAAATTCGCATAAATAGCTACTAGTCGCAAATGTCAGCGGAACTCGCAAATATTCAGGTTGATCAAAACAAATCGTTCGAGACATTCCGTGTAGCAGCCTCGCCGCCGAAGTCAGATTCAAGTGAACCCAATCGTGACAGGAATGTACAAACTAATACAACTTCTAATCCGACCCTTTGTGTCTCTACTTGAACTACAACATCGACGTGTCAGGATTTGAACTCACGATAAACATGTGTTTGACATTACTTGTCTTTTAATCTTCGAAGATTAAGCCTACAAAAAATATTGACAAAAGCTCTTACAAGTAAAGATCCCTAATCTTTACAGAATTATTCTGACCAATGTCTGTAGTGTGTATTACTACAATATATTATTAATCTAGTATGTTTGGAGTTTCGTGCGTTAAAATGTTAAAAAATTTGCTTCTAACAACCAAAAACATTGTTTAATTTCTATCATCTTTTACACAGTTTAACACCTAACTCAAATGATAAAACTTAAAGACACATCAACAAATTAATTGCAGTAAATAAATGCTTATATTATCACTTTATTTAAATTACATTCAATTCAAACCTAAATAAAATATGTAGATCGAAAATTAATACGGTATTATAGAATATCAATAAACAACTCTGTAACAATTACCATCACCATACATAGACGTCAAAACCAATATAGAACATCATCAAAATAATAAACTATCAAAGGTAAACCCTTTCTGACCCAACCTTTCATATTTGGTTTACAATCCTTAAACCAAAGAGTCTACCTTCAGAACTAATAAACCATTCAAAAATGGACCTTATGTACGTATCAATAAGATACAAGGATTCGAACTTTAAAACCACAAATTCATTCAAAAATAGACCTTAATGCCTTGTTAATAAGAAACAAGGATAGATGGTAATAATAGCGAGTTTACAATAAATATGGTAATGAAAGGTGTCAAATTACGCAGTTGGACGGACGGACAGACCGACGGGGTGATGATTTTCTTATTTATATTCCCTACAGTGTGACATGACGGGTACAAATTGTATTAACCGACCTTGTATGCTTGTTTTTGATATAGGTTGATTTATTTACATATTAGCAGGGAGAGTATTAGTCGATTACGAACAGGACATAAAGGTTTAGTAAAACAGTACGATTTGTGAGCATAGTTACAATTGGCAACCTAAATACTATTTTTTTTTAGCGCACTGTTTTTTTACAAATTTGGCTTCCCTTTTTTTCCCTAAAATAGCGCAAAAAAACATTACAAAGTACCTTACATAATACATAAAACAATGTCTTTGAATACCACTGAAAATATCTTACGGAAAAGTAATTAAAATCCATTAAGGTTCTCACCTCTCTTCACTGACAGTTGACTGCGGCGAATGCGTTGAATAATCCACAGGTCCTCGATCCACGTACACTCGTTCACAGCCATAGTCTTCCACCACCTTCGGCTGCACATACGACGACACGTGGTACCCAGGGTATTCCAACTCCTGGTTCTCTAAGTAAGGATACTCTTGGTACTCCTGGTAACACTGGTCCCGTCGGAAGAACTTCTGGCATCGAGGGTCCAGCATGCCACATGGCTGGTTCTGGTAACCGTAGTACTGGTATAGCCATGAATTCGATAGCATTATTGTCGCCTCTTCCTCACTAAAGAAAAAAATCGTATTTTAATTTGGTAGTTAAAAGATGTCTTTAATTTTATTTTTTGCCTGACAATATCTCTCGAGTTTGGTTTCAAAGTCCACATCAACAGTATTTAATGAAGTAACGGTCAATATACTACGGTCAGAAAATATTTAGTTTTTTTTGGATCTTGATTGGAATATAAAGATTTCTGAGCCTAAATATGTGACAAAGACTGATTGGCACGACTTTCTAGTAATAGCATCAGAACGAGGTTTTCAATAAATACGACGTCAATTTATGTAACTAAATACGCCTATTTTATTAGGAAAAAATCCTATTGTGATCCAAAATAAATTAGGAACCCGACAGGAAGATGAAATAGAAATTAGATGGTTGAACGAACAAAACTGACCTAAATAAAAAATTAATTCCTAAAATCGTGATCAATTCAATCTATTTCCCATTTAATCAATCAAGTGTAAAAGTTTTAATATTGGCATAAAAACTAATTAAATCTTTCAACACGCAACTTCGTATTAAAATATAATAATCATGATTGATTGGTGTACTTTGGAGCAAACTTCAGAAATATTTAAAATAGGTAATTGCGCCTGTCAGGTGGCTATCACCGTAGATGAGTGACCTTTCAAGAGCTCGTAAATAAAAAATAATGTTAAACTCGTTTTGCTGCTTTGCTTTACTGTATAGCTTGTAAGGAACGGAGAAGAAATAATATAAACCAAAATTGATGAAACAAGAATAGTCGAACGGATTAAAATAATTTTGGCATTTTGCGGATGTGGCAAATAGAAAAAAAGAGGTCGATTCAGCTTCTTCCACATTTCAGGATTCAGTTAAATTAAAGGTAATGATTAAGGATCAATATTGTCGATAAATTGATTTCGAAATCTTACAACACTTTTTACAACCTTTTTTTAACAGTTTCCGAAAATTTTAATAGAAGTTGGCTATAACATATATTATTTTGATGAAAAATAAAAGAAAAAAGTAAACAATTTAAAAAGTATTTACCTTAATATCTGATTAGTAGCAACTATGAACTGTCGAGGTGTATCCGTCGCATCCTTGACTTGCAACACAACGTGCACCCAAAGGAACTGACCACTTCGTTGTTGCAACTTCACTAGTAATATGCAACATTTGTCCTGTTCTGTTTGTGTTACTGCAACAAAGATAATTTTATTATCATTAATATCATTGACTAAAGCTTTTTTATCTCGTTCATTATTCTTTGGCCAAAGAATGTTATTTCTTTTATTATCGTCCTCTCCGTAAAACGAAAATTTTACAATCATCACTTTCTTCAACTACAGCATAAGCTTTATTTAGTTCATCGTCATTTGAATTAATACTGTCATTTTTATTTTTATCTTTACTACTATTTACTTAACCTTAGCAATCGCCTACAGGAATAAACCTTTTTACATAATTATCATTTTCATATTTCGGACAGTGATAACTTAATTAGCATCCCATAATTATATGATAAGGAAATTGCTAACCGAAAAAAAAATACTTAATTACTCATCTTTGTCTAAACTAATTAGGAATCCTTATTATTCGTAGAAGGAAGACATTGAGTTAATTAAATAGGATCTCATCAGGTTTTAAAATCTGATACAAAAAGGTCCCTAAATTATTCTTCTGCCGTTGTCATAAGCACTAAATATAATGTATCTTCAGCATTTTCTTTAACTACCAGATGTACTGTAATCCGATAATTTTATCCGCAGCTTGTTATTGCTCGTGACTCTATTCAGAAAGGATCGGCTAATAATATTTATTGATCAGCTATCATATTTCAGGGGAGTGAAGATCTTGTTTCATTAAGTTATCTATATTGCTTTAATAGATCACTGTACTCATAATCATTTCGTTTGCTTCTACAGTCTCTATTTAAAACTTATTTTCTTATTTAGGTGAATCTAGGTCCTTGGTAAAAGGGATTAAGATTTTGTTTTCAAGACCAATTTTTATTCGTCGATTTTACAAGTAGAGGTCGATGAACTTTGGTTGAATAGTTATTTTGTGAATTTAAAAAATAGTACTTACCTAATCTATGTTTACTTTGTGCTTCTCGTAAACTGTCCCAGTGTATAAGTTGATACCAAGAAACGTCTGCCAATTCTGACTTTTTCCAACCTAAATACCATTCACCGCTAAAACAAAAACATCATTTAAAATACTGAAATATTACATTGTCGAAGTAAATTTTAGACAGACGCATTTTCAGAACATCAAATAACGAAATTTCTTTATTAAAAAAACTAATTAAACGCGTCATGATTACAGCTTATTAATTTAGGATCAGAAATAAACTTAAAACCATTTTTTGCCTCCTCTCAACCCGATTACAAGGTATCAATTAATCTTAGTCACAAACTAGATTAAAATATACCGCTATTCGATAAATTGGTCTTCTGAATACCAACTGTAGTGTTTTTTGCTTTAAACTGTTTTAGTTTAGTCTGAATGAGTTGGTGTTTTAGCGTACCACAATTAGAACTAGTATTTAACCAAATATTCAGATATGGTAGAAAAGGCATTGCCCTGCAGTGGCAATTAACAGCATAGAGTAAAAAAAGAACTAGAGGCTTTTGGGCTTAACAAGGAAAGCTGCTTAACTGATAAAGTGTCACCATTTTTATGCGGAATACAAAAATTGGCCAGTTTAAGATTGCAAAATAATTTTGGCCTGTATCTTATTAGGTGTTACACAAAATTTGCACTGATATTATACTCACTTGGCATCAATATGTAATATCTTCATGTCCATTGAGTGAACAGTTGTAAAGACATTGGTGGCTCCGTGCACGACACACTCGCGGGTCTCGGGCATGGCAAGCGGCGTGCACACCGCCAGGAACACGGGCTCGTTGCGGCTGCACAGCGGCAGGTACGACACGTAGTGCCCACGGACCAAAACTACCTGAAACAGTTCTGAAGTTAATATCTAGGTTCGTACCTTCAAACTAAATGAATCTAGGACTAGGACGAAAGTCGGTTCCAAAAAGAAATCCTGGATGTTGAAGCAACGCTTATAATAATTTTGTCACTGCGGCACAGGCTTCTTACCATACAGAGAAGGCATGAATTGTGTATTTTTGGATGTGATTTATGTAATTGGCTTCAAGTCGTGTGAAATAGAACATTGGTCTCCACGCTTGCTCATTTGCAGATTAGCAATTTCAGATCAGAATTTTGGGATCCAGGTTTCCTCAAAAACTTAGTACAATTTACTTAATAGAATCCGGTTTTCAATACAGCTACAGTACAGTACAGTACAGTAGTATAGAAATAACCATGTTTAGAAGTAACGAGATTGCGAAAGTTTGCACACTATCGCTAATATTACCAGCTCATAATAGTCGGCAAGTCAATAAAAGGCGGTTGACTTCTACTTGCGAATTTACAATATTGATATTCAATTACTTATTAGCACTGTCTACTTATAAGCTGGCGCTACTACTATTTTTTTTATTCCAATATCTTAGATATTTGCCGAAACTCAAAAGTAGCATCCGCAAGCAATATAAATATTTGATCAGGACTATTATGTTCTATAATTTTACTTACTTTTTGGTCACCGAACCTCATTTGTCTTCTAGCGTTTCTCGACACGTTCATTCTACAGAAGAAATGCCTATTCTTTGGTACGTTTTCAGTCTCTCCATTGCCGCCTCTGTTCAGTTCCATTTGAACTGTCTGATGGTCTTGTCTATCAATGATATCATATACACTGTCCCCATGTATTAAAAGGTCCTCCTAAAATGTAATAACGAATTAGATCCTAGTCCAAAAATGAAACAAATGGATTTGCAGCAAAATAGTTTTTAGTTGTTTACCATTGAATGTCCTAAGTACTCAGCCGCATTTTCCGATATGTACAACAATTTTCCATTCTGTGTCATCATCATCATAAAACCGTTCATTGCCTGAAAATACATTGTAAAGTTAGTTTATGTCACGTCAAATGCTCGTAAACTTGGTACTAGAAAAAAACAAACCTTTGAAAATCCGATATTAGGTGTGGGAGTTGGTTGTTCTTGATACTGATAGCTGAAGTCGTGACTTTTGAACACTAAAACAGAAAGAAAGACGGTATTATGGGTGAAGTAATAGCAACGGTAGATAAGATAGCGAACTAAATGCATTTTAAACGTCTTAATACGCCTTTTCGTGACTGAAGGTGAGTTGACAAAAAGTTTGGGAGACGATGTTCCGAGATCAAGGATAAATGAGACGTGATGAGCTTGTTCAAAGATTTGGGCCATGAGAATATACCGGAGGAAAGCTTACATGGAAATGAAGACGAACTAGGTGCACGACTTTATTTTGAAACGGGGGATGTAACTGTTGAATGTTATGAATGAAGACAAAGAAATATAAGAAACCTTTTAGTGTCTAGTTTAACTGTTTAAGTAAGTTTAATAATAGCTATCTTTTCAGTGTCATATTTTAAATGGACTGTTAAAATTATATTTCATGTAATGTAAGAACAAATTATTGTCTAGCATGTATAAAAAAAAAATGCGCAGGTTGGCCTTAAATTTACTAATGTTCATCTATTTAATAGTCCATATAATTGTGGCTTTTTCTCTCCTCTTATTCCAGATGCAACAATGCAAGTTTTAAAGTATTACAAAGCCATTAAATCCCAATCTATTTTATGACGATTCCGGTCAAATTCTTACGTGAATATTTACTTAACTCATTAAGAAGGAATGCGATGTCTTTGACTATCGTATGAAGCAATAAAATCTAAAAGATTGAGAAGAAAGAAAGAAGAAAGAAAAAGCTTTTATTCTATTGAAAAGTAAGTAAACCAATTTTTAGTAGGTATTATATATATATTTGAGACTGAAACAAATGTGTAATGCAATGTTTTAATATTATTGATAGGTATGTTGATGGATGGAAAAAAGAGCAATACCAAAAAGGAAATAAGAAGGAAAGAAAGAGGATATGAAAGAATTAGATTATAAAGAAAACGGTGAATTATCGATAGCTGGACGATCAACGCGAGGTAATGTAAGGAACAACATAATGAGTCGATTCCTAATGAATTGTAACGAGGAAAGGAAGAGGATTTTTTATACGTGCTATATATGTAGTCAAATCTTAAGAAAGCCTTTAGGGAATAAGTCATGTATTTGTAACGTACAGATAAATCGTCAAGGACTTCCTCTGGAAAATAGAAGGGTATCTTAGGGGTGAGGAGTCTCCGGCGGGAACGCATATCAAATCTATTTTTTAATCCTCGAAATTGTACCAAAAACCTAAGTACTTCTAGCATGAATCACAGTATCAAAACGAAATCATCGATCCAGTTAATCCACTGACCTACAGTTACATAATGTGATCACAAATCGGCGTGTGGGCGTGCTGGGAACATTCTGTTGTAGTGACTAATCTTGAAAGTGGCTGTCTGAGCTAGACGCTGTCAATGAAATGCTCTTGACATAGGCCTAATAAATGCAGTATTGAATCTAAACTTGTTTAGCGATATCGTTGTATGCTTTAATGGATCATTATCCATTAAAGCATACATTAACCAAACCCGAACTAGTCTAGATGCATTCATCTAGACTAGTTCGGGTTTGGTTAATGTTTTTAAGGTTAAGTAGTAATTTCCGATTCCTAAGATTTGCGTATATCTGCCTTGAAATCGTATTATGATGAAAGAGCACGGATGAAGGAAATGATGAGAGTGGATGAAGCGAAGGAAGTGGGTATGGATCGTAGCAATGGAAAAAGTGTTCTCTGCCTACCCATAAAAGGGAAAGAGGCGTGATGTATGTTTTTTTTTTTAAATAGTATTGCTATTAACAGTTAAAGATTAATTCATAACTGCGATATTTGTTGACTATTTTAGGTTTCATTGTGTGTAAAACTTGTATTAAACATTTAAGTCGTTCAGGTTTTTGTGTATTTCGTTTGACCTTTACATAGTACTTTATAAATATTAGTTGTAATATTTAGTTGGTCAGGTAATGCGGTAAATTGTTCACACTTAACCTAGTTTACCATAAGTTAGTTCGTGTGAGGTAAACTAACAGAATAACTAATGTTCTGACTTTAGGTTTAAGATAAGTTCTGAGATTTACTTTATTTTTAACTTATATTGTTATTTGTCGAATTTAATTGATAATTTTAATAATATTTATGAACTCGGTTTACATCAATGAATATGAATTTCAGCTTGTTATAATTTTTGTGTTCTAAATCTTTAAGCTATCTATTCCAACACCAAATAGATGCTAGTGTTGTTTTAAACTGTGTAACTACTAAAATTATTTCTTGATCTTATTGTAGCCACTGTAAACGACATAAATACATACATAAAGTTAAGTATCTGTCTTTTAATGATTTGTAGTATTTATTTCATTCTTATGCTACTACGATGGACTAGAATGACATTTATTATTAGCCTGACATTTACAATACAATTTATCCAGAGATCATGTCTTAGACGACCTCTTGCATACTGTAGTTTGTAATTATAACACTAACTAGTCCACTAACCTTGTTGGAAGTAGTTCATCTTCCTGACATACACACAGACGAGCGCCATGAGCTGCAGCTGCGAGAGTCTCTGTCTGGTGGATGGAGGCAGTGGCAGTAAGTCGCGGAGGTTTGATATCTCCGCGTTGATGAGGTCCCGGCGCATCTTGCTGGCGCCTTTCGTTGACTTTGTTGGCTCGAATCTGCGCAATGGAGGTATAGGTTAGTAAAGTTACATTTTCAACTGACTTTAGAACGAGAAGGTTCCCATATTTGTTACGCATTATTTTCGAAAATTATAGATCGATATGAAACAGATTGGTTGGTTTTACAGTTATGAGTAGATTATGATTTATTATGTCGTCAATGTTTTTTATTTTGTGAGGTGATTAAAATTAAGCTAGGATAAGTTACAATATTTTAAATGGGTGGTTTATTGTAGTTTCTTTTGATAAGATAACAATATAGATACAATATATAAAAATATTTTCCTCTGGGAAGTCACATGGTGGGCAAACTCAGGAAGCAATAAAGCTCATCTCATTAAATCTCTCTTTTCCTTACTAAGAAAAATTCAAGTAGAAAGCATTCGAATTTCTAGGATGCAGACAATGTGCGGATGCGATGTTCCGGACAGGTGTCCTCCCGCACATTAACATAGCGATCTCTTGTGTAATGCAGGATACTATGATATATCGTTTAAAAGGATTCGCTTGATGTTTGTGATTTGAGTTTTTATTTGTATTAAGCGTTTTTGTTTGAGATTTTATTCGTGTTTGTGTTGTGTTTCTTGACGTTTGTCGGGGATGTGATTATGTCATATTTGTAAGTCAGGTCGTTAAACTTTTCTCTTTGACATGGAAATATTAGCCTTTATTATATTTGTGTTCTTTGCTTTTTATTATTGATAATTGTAAGGCTGGTTTATCTTTGTATCTACTTGTTCATTTATAAGAAATTAATATTAGACTGCTTCAAAGGCTTTCCATGATAAAGTTTTTGGCATTTCAATATTCTTCGTTTAATATTTAAGGTTTGGCTAGAATTATATTTTATACTACACTTTTTCCTGCGTAACGCATGTTAAGATATGACAAGTGTTGCACAGCCAAAGACACCGCGTAGAATATTTTAACTTTTAGTTGAACGCTTACATTTTTCTTATTGTTTTTATATTTTGCACAGCAAATAGATACTTAACATATTTAAATTACTTTTCTTTTTAATTTTAACTTTTCAACACATAACAGATGCCTTGCCTATTTCGTTTACTTTTCAACTTAGGAATAAAGTTTCTACCTCAAAATGTTCTCTTAAAATTAGTTCGATTTAAATTCTCTCCGAGCGCATTAGTTAGAAGTTGTTATAATAAACATTTGCGATTGATACGATTTAGATAGCTAAGTAGAGTGTTGTGCATATTAACATTTTTATAATCTGCGCACGCACAGGATGCATTGATTTATAGCTTTGAAAACAGAAGGCGACTACTGTTTTATTTATATTGTTCTCTTGAAATAAGAATTATTAGAAACTGTGTGAGAATTTCAATTTATGAGAAAGTTTTGCTCAATGAAGTTATGAAACAATTTTATTGTTGAATGAGCTTGTGAATGAATGTGCATGTGTATTCTGTTGATATTATAAGAAAAAAGCCACTATATGTATGTATGTTTTTGATACCGAATAGTTGTTTGTTTCTTTTCCTTAAAATTACACTGGGTTGTTAATGATTATCAAAATTCTTATAGAAATCATGGTTAGGGAGATCCCTACAGATATTACATACATTTTCTTTATATGGGCCGATTGATTTTTAAATTTTTGTTTTGAAACTATTAGCAATTTATGTAAAAAATCCGATAGGATATACAATTATGTTCTTTGTTTGTTGCTTTCGATATTTTTTATCCTAAATAAAAATCATACGATTATTTTGAAATTTTCGTTGCGTATTTGTAAGATTCTATTTCGCTTTTAAATCTATTATTAGTACTTCAAACCGTACCTTATTAAAAAAACGATTACCTATATCATGCTTTATAACCCAAGTGAATTCATAAACACCCACAAAACAAAAACCAAACAAATCCGCACACAATAAATAATCTTATTACATCATAATTAATTCAAACAAAATAAATTGCCTACAAAACATAAAAAAACGTAAGGAAGTGTCTTTCCGTCCGTCCGTGGCATGTTAACATGCGCTCGCGCACCCGACGCGCACCGCACCGCGCATGCGCGGCCCTTTCATCTCACCTGGGAGTCCTTCCTACATTTTATTCCTTTTTATTCCGTTGAGTGATTAGACTTTTTTTTTCTATCGTTAAGTATGATTGTGGGAATCGAACGGCCAGTGTTATTAATTCGATTGAACTTATAACGATTGTTTGTTTTCGATGATCGATTGGCGTAATAGCGAATAAATTTTTATTAATCGATTTTTGGTGAGTGATTTGATTAGGTTCGTTTGTCTTTTTTATGGTATTGTTTTAGTACATCATTTGTTAAGCTTCAAGGTGATGTCTGTTAAATATTAGGTGTTTTATTGCTTGTAATCGATGTAATAAATTAAGAAGGATTTGAATATTAACATTGCTTTAATAAGTATAGTTTTTTCTTTAACGCATGTTTTTTACTCTATTTAAGAAGCGGTATTTTTAAAATTTACAACTTGTAATATAATGAACAGAACATGTCCAAATTGTCTTTTATGTATCTCTTTTTTTATCCAATTAATAAAAATAACAATACCATCATAAATAGGCACCTCCTTATTTTCCAATTCACGACAATGACGTCACCAAAACTCAAACCCGAGCCCTATTTTTTAAATATATCAAATCAAGAATGTGTCTGTAAAATCGTTTACACGTCTGGCCACAAAAACTGGCATTCCTTACATACTGAGCCGTGTAACGACGTGGACTCTTCACGCTGAATTCTGTAACTCGAGCGTTTAAATTCTTCCGTAATACATTATTGGACATCTGGCGTACCGCGCAAGGATGTGATTATGTGGTACAATCATTTTGGTGGGTAGTGTAGTTCGTTTTCAATTGTTTTGTAGGTTTTGTTCGATTACTTTTATGATGACAAAAAATAGGTAGTATAGGTATGTTATTTCAATAAGTTCTTAGAAACACATTTTTTACTCTTTGCATTGATTGATGTATTTGGAGATGATTTTATATACCTGGATTTTTAAAACTATTTCTGAAAAATATTTAATTAGATAAAATGCTTAACTTCCAAAGCTATGAAGATATTTTTCTTTCCCTTGTCATTTAGACATCGCCAATTGTGTACTTGTCCCCATAACCTTTCTTACCCTTATTTCCTCAAGCGATTGTTTTACGCAAAATGTCGGTACTTTTTATTTTATTTATATGTCAAGATGGGTATTACCCGTTTTTCTTGTCATATGTAGTAGTAGTTTTTACTTTACCTCGACTTCTTTATTTATTTATTTCGGGAAAACAAACAGATACACATTATGTCTTAATAATAAATTTATTTTTTATAATTATGATGATCTATTATTTAGTTGTAATGTGTTAACATGGAGAAATAAACGTAAAGTAAAGTATTCTTAAACATTTTTGCTACAGGATTTTTAACTGAAAAACTATTTTATTATTTGCATATACATATTTTTTATTAGATAAATTGTGGTAGCTTATAATTTGTTTATTGTAAATGAAGTCTTGAAATCGAATCGTAATTTTTTATGAAAACATTGCAACTTGAGAACAGTTGAATAGTTTATGAAATACATTATTGATATTTTTCAATCAGAACTAAATATGCAAGTAAAGTAATGATGATTGATTGGTTTGAAAAAGTTTGAAGTTTAGTTAAGTTTAAAATATCGGCAGTAAAGCCGTCGGTATTTATATTTTTTTTCTAAAAAGAGATAAATACCAATCGCGTCCTTTTTACCGCATATTACTCAAAATATCTTTTCATAATAATTAAAAGTTATACACATTTTTTTAAGGAATGTAAACTAATTTCATTTTACTTATGTGTGTATACAGATATATTTTTTTCTGTTTTTCTGTATTATACCTATTGTTTAGTTTTTATTTATTTATTGTTTTAACAGTGTTTTATAAAATACTTAATTTATAAAATTGCTTGAATGAAATTGCTATAATGATTTCATCAACGAATTATATTTTAGGCGTTTTTTTAGTTAATGCCGTCTTTGGAAACGAACCAATAAAAAGGAACTACACAAAAAATATGCCTTATTTTTTTATTTCAATTCATTTATGTAACAAACAGGCCTTTTTTACAATTTATTCAAGTTACAATAGAGTATTGTTTTGTAATAATTGTCCGTGTAAATAAAGAATGCATGGTTTTGATATGAAAGCCTTTGGCTAACGCGTATTTTTAAAATTGTTACTTCCTTTTTTCATTTCGCACATACTAGGTGCACAAAATTCGAGGTCAACTTATGTCTTACAGAATTAACCTTTATTTTTCAGGAACTCGAGTAGTTTGTTTTGAACTTTAGTGTTAGACGAGTTTCTTTATAAATTTCTAACTTAGAAACATTATTCTTTTGTATTACAATTATCATGATAAATCTGCCACCCTATTGCAAATACTCAGAATAAAGCAATTTTACTAAATGAGCTATATTTTGTGGTATACAATGAAGAATATATAATTAATTAGGTAACTAAATTCAATCTTCTGAAATAAATATTTTTGTATCAAAACCCCTAAAAGTTTGAAGTAAGTTCATAACGATAAATAAAACGAATTAAAATTAACTTAAAAAAAAATAAAAATAAAAAAACCTTTTATTTCATGCATAGGTACTTAAATACTACATTTTTTTTTTATTTTATTTTTATTTGGTTGCATGAACCCCTCCTCAAGTGAAGGTGAAGGCCTCCTCTAAAGAGCTCCATTTGTCTCTATCCTGAGCTATTTGCGGCCAGCAGGTACCAGCTGTTTTTATCAGCTCGTCTGCCCACCTCGTGTAGGGTCTGCCTTTGAGACGCTTGCCGTTTGGCCCCTTCCACGTTGTTACCCTGCTGGTCCATCTCTCGTCCGTAAGCCTCGCTACGTGTCCAGCCCATTTCCATTTTTGTTTTTTAGCGTATGTTAGAGCATCCAACGCTTTGGTGGTTTCTCGGATTTTTGTGTGTCTTATTTTTTGAATTTTCTTAATATTGAGCATGCTTCGTTCTATTCCGCGTTGGCAGGTGGTTATTTTACTTTTTACCGTGGATGTATAATTCCAAGTTTGACATGAGTAGGTTAGGCAAGGTAGGAGGCATGACGTCAAAACTTTCGTTTTGATACTGATTGGCATGTTACTTTTGAAAATCTCTTTTAAGGACCAGTACTTGTTCCAGGTATTTTGTACTCTTCGTTCTACTTCTAGTTCGTTTAGTTTTCTGTTGAAGCCAATTTGTTTTCCTAGGTAGATGTAGCTTTCTGTGTAGTTCAGCGTTTCATTTTCTACTGATATTCTTCTTTGTATACTATTTGTCGTGACCATTGTTTTTGAAAGATTCATTTCTAGTCCTACATGCCTGCTGGCTGTGTTTAGCGCGTCAATCATGGTTTGTAGTTGTGAGCTAGATTCTGATAAGAGAACTAAGTCGTCTGCGAAGCGTAGGTGGGATAAATATTTACCGTTGATGTTTAATCCTGTCTTTTCCCAGTTTAATCCATTAATTATTGACTCCAGAATAGAAATAAATAATTTTGGAGACAGCGGGTCGCCTTGTTTTACTCCTCTTTTGATGGGGAACGTAGGGCCAGTGGATTCTAGTTTTATTTTTGCTGTACTGCCTTTGTAAATGTTTCTTATTATATCTATATACTCTTGTTCAACTTCTTGAGCTTGCAGGGCGGACCATATACTTGAATGTGACACGGTATCGAAGGCTTTCTTATAATCGATATATGCAATGTAAAGCGCTCTTTGTTTTTCTTGGTATTTTTCCATTATTTGTTCTAGAGTATGTATATGATCAATTGTTGAAAAGCGCTTTCGAAAGCCTGCTTGTTCTATTGGTTGTTTTGCTTCTATTGTGACACTTATTCTCTTGTTAATTATGGAGGAAAACAGTTTATAGATACACATAAAATTAACTTATAGGTAATTAATTGTTAAATAATTCAGTTACCTTGAGATTGTTACTTTTTTATAGAAGTGCCAATAAAGGAGATACTATCAAAGATTTCAAACTGCAATTGTTATTTAATTAACAAGTCTTACACGTGTATCTTTTCCGATATTCAAAAAAGCACGTGTCGCACGAAATTCGTCCTTTATATATATTTAAAATAGAACATACTGTATTAAGAAATCACGAAAATGCTACGTAATATTTAGACGCAAATACATGTCCATACAAGGTTACAAATACGACATTACCTAACTTTTGTCCGTACAACCGTACACAAAGTGTTAACAAGTACATAATACATACACGCCATAAACACCTTTACGTCAATACATTTAATGTCGATAATTGCGTGAACACTTATTTTGGGGTAACTGAAACAATGGTGGCTGAAAATTAATATGATTAACATGTGTGCAACAAAAGATCAAACGTTAATTTTTAAGTATATTTTTGTAGTTCCAGATGACAATGAAACTGTTTTTTACGCATCTATTTGTTAAAGAATTTATTTAAATAGATGCCTAATTACTCATTATCTAAATATTTCAAAACTTTATTCATTTATATGTAAAAATAATATGTAGGTACACCATTTAATAACATTCTATAATAATCTACGAAATAAAGTAATTTTTCCTGAAAAATAAGTAAACTTAAAAAAAGCGTTTTAGAATTATTAATTAATTTATCACCTTTGCATAAAATATGTTTTAGAACTTTACAAGTATGCGTAGTAGTAGATAATATTTAAATTCGTCTTACCTTAGAAACATCTTGAAAGTTAAAAATAAAACCTCCAAACAAATCTACTATTTAAAACACTTGCAACACGATCAATCAATTCATAATTAATAAAAAAAATAAAGTAAACACGACCACACAGCCCGAACGTCGAAGTCTTAATGATAACTTAATAAAAACAACCCTTCACACTTTACTTCACAAAATTAATGTTAATTGTGACAATAAAAATAACGATAAACTGCACGTGTCCGGCATTATTCAACAACCGTACTAATTCACACGAATTTTCATATTCCACTAATAAAAAACTATTATAATTTAAATGTAATGTCCGCGCGTCAATTTATGCGTGAGCTTTTTATTAGAATGAGATTAAGGCTCGATCCTGAAGCTCCGATACTTCCGTGCGCCGGCGCACCGGGAGAACGACTATAAAAACCAACTAAGCCTCTCTTTCCCGCGAGCTTTATTTTCTTTTTTACGTTGAAAAAACATGCGCGAGCGCCTAACGAATCCCTACGAGTGGAGGGGATTGCTCCAATTTCAAATTTTCGAGACACTTTCGTCTTGTCATTTTGGGAATGTAACTGTGGTGTAATTAGGAAAAAAGTGGACTTTGAAGGTTTTAATTCGAGCGCTGTAACGTACGAGTGCGAGGGAGACAGACGTATATTTGTGAGACGCGTTTTTCCAGCATCGTTCGTTGTTTCGCGCGAAAGAAATGGAAAGAGTTGTACGTTACTTACCTCGCTTTAGATTAATGAGTTCGAAAGAGATGTAGGTAATGGCCGGGTAATTACTGTTGTTTCGCGTAAACGAGACGAAACTATAATGATTGGGCGCAATGACAGTTATTGATATTGTCGTAATAAGCGTCGATTTGTGGCTCGGAGATTTGCCGTATAGGTGGGGTGCGCGAGCGCATCTAGATCGCTAATGTTAATTAGAATTTAATGACGGCTCGTTGGGATTCGCTGTTTTTATGGTGGTATATGGCGTTTTAATTTGTGCGAGTGTTGCAAGAAGTTAGCAAGTGCTTGCTATGTTTAGTAACTTAGTGCTATTTACTGAATAAATTCATTAAGCGCTACTTAGAGTTGTCGGAGTTAATTTTATGTTCGTGCTTATTAATTGGTGTCATGTTTTGTTTTGTTCACATCTGTTTGTTATTAATTTTGCTTAGAATTGAAATAGGCGTATCTATTCGTTCACAATCTGTTTGTGAAGTTACGTTTTACTATCATACTGTTGCTTCAATATTCTAATAAGTAACTTGAATTTAATATTGTTTCTTGTGTACGAGGAGAAAGTTTCCTAATAATTCTCATAGCAGATAATCTACAAGACAAACTTTAACTAATATCCTGCGGTATTAAAATCTTGTTGCATAACTTGTATGCTTAAGTATAGCACTAATAAACGTGTTGAGTATACATGAGTGTATACATTAGTATGCACTTATATACATATAGAGCGTTAACAAGTAAATAGTATATGCCTGCACATTTTAAATAGCTACGTCAGTTTTTGTTGTACACATTTCTGATGTAGTTTTTACAAGTATTAACGGTTTAAAAATGGTTTAGCTCAGGATATGTTAAAGTATTAAATGTTATTATATATATTCATACTTTCGACTTATGTATAAAACGTTCATACATTAATTTTATTTATTTATAGTGTGTTATTTACAATCCTTATTCTTGATGTTTTCCTTGTATTCACACCGAATAGACAGACTGTCCTGATTACAAAAAACTACTCATTTATAGTGGTTTACCATTTCCACCCTTAAAAAAATCACGCCGTATAAAACAGCTACATCTACCTATATGTTTAGTTACATTAAGTTATCTTCAGTCTACCAAAACTTAATGAAAATCTCTCGTGAATGAGTACAAAATAAAAGTTTGAAGACGAGTGGTCGCCCGCGGCCGCGGGTTACGCCGATAACAACCGTAATCTCTACATCAACACATTATGTGGGAATCGCTGTCAGGTTTACTAACGCATTATTTTTATATTTAATAATTGTGTCCTTTGTGTTATTTTATATTTAAGTAATTACTTGAGCTTTTAGGTGTTAGATTTGGGTACTTTTTTTCAGCATTTATAGTTTGTACATTACCTAGAAAGGGTGACAGTGCGAGGTAAGGTTCTGTTATTTGATTGTTGTTGTTATTTTTTTTTATATAATAAAAGGGTAGTTATGTTATTTGTCTCTTATGTTCATGTTATTTGTCTCAATCGAATGATTTCTATAAAATCTCGATCAAGAATACAAGCCTATAGCTCTCTTAATCAGCAGCTATAAGAGCTGACTGAATGTAAACATTTACCTACACTCACTTTTATACATAACTAGCGGCCCGCCCCGGCTTTGCTCGGGTGCAACGCTGATACCAAATATAACACAATCATAAAGTTCTGTAGTGCGAAGCACAGCCTTAGAAGCATTTTTTGGTATAGGCACGCGCCTCCCGGCCCCCGCGCGGCCCCCCCCGCCGGTACCGCCGCAACCGCTATGTCCCTGCATTTTAAATCTGTAATATCTTCGAAAATATTCATTTAAATTATATGCTGTAAAAGGCAATATTGATCTATATTACATGCACAATTTTTTGAAGGTACCTAATTGGATAAGGATTAATGCTGTATTGCTTAAAATCGTCTTTTCGTGAATAAGTAATAAATAAAGGATAAAAAATGGTTATTGTGGGTTACCCTCAAGAGATAGACATATACCATCGCGGACTTTTTTGTAGATCTTTTTGAGGTGCACAATACTGTAGTACATCATTTTGATCTATCTCGTAGGGTTCAGCCAGCGTTTGCAATGAAAACGCAAAAAATGTGTTGATTTACGACCTGACGTCAAAAATCTCTAAGATTATCCATGTTTCTCTACTATATTATGCATGTTTTATACATATAAACCTTCCTCTTGAATCACTCTATCTTTTAAAAAAAACCGCATGAAAATCCGTTGCGTAGTTTTAAAGATTTAAGCATACATAGGGACAGACAGCGGAAAGCGACTTTGTTTTATACTATGTAGTGATGATACAGGAAACTCAAAAACTCAGGTGCTCCCGTCATGTCAAATGACATAAAACATCGAAAGCCGTTAATATCGACTAAACGCGCTAAAAGGTTCTGTTCGGGGACGCCGCTGGTCTAACTGTAATGTTAACAGACGGTTGGTCCGTTTGAAGAGCTTCAAACGTGATAAATGTGGTGGAGATGAAGTACAGGTGATTTATTATGAAGAACGTGTTTTAATCGATTGAAAAAGTAAAGGTGGTCACACCTTTTCTTCTTCCAAGATCTAGTCTAATAGAGATATTAGTGATTTGTCAATCTCTGAAGTTTTCATAATCTGGCCAAGTGCAAAGATCACATCCCTTAAACTCACAGTAAAAAAAGCTGCTAAGTAATGAAGAAAGTACAAAAATAAAAATTAAATTTTAATAAATAATCGAGTCCCAGTTCTTTTAAGTGTAAAAGTTTTATTCAAATTCACGATCAAAGTTTTTGGGACAAGCTGAGTTAATCATAAAACGTTGTTCGTAAAAGTTAATTTTAAAGTTACTTTTATAGACTTTGGTTATAATGCAGATTTTTTTTTTCCAGTTAATTATTGAGTATTTTTTGTTTAGTAATGAATTTACTGTAAAACAATATCTCTAAAAACTGTTCGACCAAAGTAACTCAGAATGGTCAACGAAACAGCTGCCTACCCCGAATTAATAACCAATAAAGCTAATTCCAAGAAAAGTTCTAATTAAACATACATAATAGATAATAGAGCATTACGTCCGGCGCGTTCGGCGGCCGGCAGTCGAGTGACACGGTGTCATTAGCGCGCGACTCACGCGCAGGCTAAACTGCGCCACGTGCTGCGCCCGCGCCGACAAACGCAGCGCACCCTTGCATCACATACAGGCTGTTTTGTTCAAGCTATTTATAGACTTTTTTGTGAAATAAATGGTTTTTGTGGTTTGAAAAGAAAGAAGTAAATGTTGACTGATTTGTTATTTATTACTTCAGTAGAATTGGTTTATTTAATGCTATCGATCAGTCGTAGTAATTGTTACTACTGTTTTAAATAGTAATGGCTATACAAAAAGAAAACAACTTTGTTTATTATAGACATTTATATACTTTCTGTTTATATACTTTAGCTCAACAAACATAGTTCGTTTTTAAGATTTTAAATTCAAATTAGATAAAATAGTAAAAAGAAAGTAGCATTGCCTTATTGTTCAAAGTTGAAACAATTTTAACAGTACTTTGATTTCATAATTTGGTTACAAAGGATGTTGTAAATAAAGTTCTGACAACTACACACCCGGTTTAACTCAACAAAAGTTATTTGAAACTAATAAATTTTAAACAACCCAATTAATTAATTAATCAAAAACCAAACACCCTATAACCATATCAGAATGACGACGTATTTAACAATAACAGCAGGGAGGTCTCAGCAAAGAGGCCGGCATGACCACCGAAATCACGTAGCGAGCCACCCTAATGTAAACAATAGACAAAGGTCCCGACACCGCGGTTATGCCAGATTACTATCGCAGTACAGATGGGGACGGATCTTAAGGGAAGCGCTGATTGAGAAAGAATAAAATTAATTGAATAATTAATTAAATAGGTCATGCGGTCATAGAACTAGAAAATGTCTTAAAATCAAAAGGGGCTTATTTACAATTCAATACTTAAATGTACTAAAAACACTTACAACTATACTAAAATTAAACCTTAGACAAATAAATAAAACTAATACGCGTTAAAAGGGTCTTGGATACTGAAAATGACTCAAAATCAAAATGTTATTTTGCATTAATGACAATAAAATCAGTAATTAATAGGAATTGATTGAGAAAAAAAAATCTATTATATCTAAAGGAAAGTTGATTATTTTAACAGTGGTGTAGATGGTTAAAAAGCCTGAAAAGCCTTAAAGTTGTTTTTTTTAGTCATTTGTTTTTCTTAGACCTGTTAGCTACACCCTCTCCATATAATATGGTTTTATGCAGACAAGTGCGTATGTTTGCAGTTCAAATATTACTGCCACGCTTCCTGACAGGTGTATGCAAACTGTACATTTATAGATCAGATAAGTTGATTAAATGTAACATAGCCAAAAGCCATGTCTTAAACCACGTGTGTACAACTGTACATTATTGCTTACAGGTAAAACTTAAATTAAAGCTGTAGTAATACATAGTCTTCCTTTCAAGATCAAACTGTAATAACTAAGATGTTTTTAGAACCATATATGACTCAGTATAAGTCTTAAATAGATTCAGAGATGCGCTATTACTTTTTCATTAATACACATCTGCCTCGTTGGCCTAGTGGTGCTAAGCGCGAAGTCTTGGGTTCGATTTCCAAGTCGACCAAGGTGTTATTGGGTTTTTCTATGAAATTTTCAGAAGCAAGCAGGTCGGATTTTGCATTTGTGCCCGGTTAGTGGCAATAGGCTCGCCCCCTATTACATGGGACCTAAACATATCGGCGAACTGTGGGTGTACATTGGTACACCTCTGCCTACCCCTTCGGGGATAAAGGCATTATGATATGTTATGTTTTTATTAATACACAAAACATAAACACGAGTAAATCTAAATCGTAATCAATCTATAAACACAATCCTATAATATCTCACTCTCCCTTTCACCTCCATCTTAACGTTAACTGTACCAATTATTAATTCTCATTTAAAACTTGTCTGCCCGCCTGTACTCGTCCGATACTGGGAATCCGGCCGTGTAGGGTGGTGCTCTGATTTTGTCAGTTCTTTTTCACTAAAGAGCTCGTTTAGATCTCATCGAGCCGTAGATTAGCCTTAAGGCTGTTTTTATATATGACATTGTTATGTAGACTTTGCAGAGTAAGTTTTAATTGGTGATTGCCTAGTTGATATTATATTGATACTCATTGTTTGATATAAAATTAATTGATGTAGGTAACTATATCATATCTGAAATGGATTTTTAAAGTTTATGATTTTCGGGAACGACTAGGTGGTTTATTGATTAAGTTTATTAAATAAATTTATCGCCATTAAAAACTAGCGTAAACTAACTAACTAACGCTATTTATTCATGGTGATAAATTAAAATAAATAAAATAATAAATTGAAAGAAGCATTTCTTCACGTAAAGAGTTTCATCTGGGGCCTGCAACACAGAACATATCCCGTTCATATAAAAAAACCATAAACTGTAAATAAAATTTGGTTGTTGTTATATTAAAATGAGATCAAAATTTTAATATTTCAATCACTATTTCTAAACGTTTGGCTTCAATTAGTCAACCTCCCAAAACTGATTAACCTTTATTACCTACATTGTAATTTTAATTAAAACTATATCAAACCTAGTATTATAACAAGAAACTTTATAATAATGCTTGTAAAACTATTTATTATCATAAGTTTATTAAGCTAACTTAACATAACCTATAATTTTGTTATTAAAATTACACTGTCCAATTTTTAAAGTGTTAAGATCATTTCTGATTCATAATGTTTATTTTTTTCGTAAGCCGGCTTACTTTTAACTCTTTTATAAATGACTAGGGTTTACCCCTGACTTTGGTTGTGTTATTTATTAGCAGTTTTTAATTGTGAGTGTTCTCTTATCTTACACACTGGTTAATAGTTTTCGTTCCTTCCAAAAGTTAGAAGGACTTTTTGGGTTGGCTTTGATTTTAGACTTTGAAACTGTTTGTTCAAAAAGTAATTATATAGAATCAAAGTTTTTCTATTCGATTATGAGGTGTAGAAGGAATGATTTGATGTTTTAATTTTATCGAATATTTATCTTTCAGTCCGTTTTAAATCCGTCGCAAGGTAAGATATTCTTTTCAAATATTATTTTGTCGTCAACCCAACGTTTTGCCATATATCTCATGTTAGACATTGAGAAAATTGTAGCTTTTAATTTTTTTCTTAGAAGACAGAAGGACGTTTCGACGATCACCTGTGTAGGGGATAATTTTATAATCTTTAGCCCAAGCCGTTAGTTACAAGGTAAGTAAAACGGACCTCACTTAAGATGCATTTTTAACAACAGGGCTGTCGACTCTTGTAATTTTATTTGTTGAGCCAAAATTGAAAGATTACAAAGCTCGGATTAGGATTACTGACTTTTGATTGAGAGCAATTTTAGGGTATAGATGGTTCACGGAATATTCAAATTTGAGAATATTCGAGGTGATTCATCTTTTAATACCTGTTTTAAATTCGTATTCGAATTTTGTGAGTTTTTATCTAATGTGGTATTAAGGATTGCGTGTGTTGTGTAGATTTTGTTGCAAATTAACGTTTTATGATTTCCCCTAATGTGCTAGTAGGTGATCGTCTAAATGTTCTGATATGGGTAAAGTAGCAAGATATTTAATGATTTAATTTATGATTATCCCACTGGCGTTTGATAAATAAGTCTGAGCACATACTATTATAGTGAGTTGGTCATCAGTTTTGATAGCACATCCAAAGGTCTCAAACCTTCAAAGCATCTTTGATGTGGACATCAGTAATTGTCTTTCCAACACTGTTGAAATAAATATTATTCTGTGTAACCCCGTACCCCCGGCTATGGAGATCAGCTTTCATCAGCCTACGGAAGTATAGCTTTTGTAAAGATTATGTAGATAGTCTAAAATACATTTTAAGCTATTTTCCCGTTCAAATTATGTCGTCGACTTTTCTACCACCAATTGCTTTTAATTGTGATGTAGCTTTCTTCCAGATCATTGCCCAATAGTTTTATTTCATCAGTGTGTCAACCCTACCAGCGGTCGCGGGGTCGTTGGGCGTGGTGCGCAGATGGCGCGATTGTCGGCCGGTGCGTCCGTCCTGTTTACCTGCCTGGACTCCGCAAACAAAAGCTACGGAACTTTACACCATCCGATACTCACGATCCGACGGGAAATCGGAAAGACTAGAAGAAGTTTCCCTAAGTCTCTTAAATAGAAGCCACCTTCCCGATTAATTGAGTAACATCTTGCAGATTTTTTCGCAGTATCGGATCGGATAGTGTAAAGAAGTTTATTGGTACGCTGGCAAAGTGATCCAATTTGAGTTTAAAGATATAAAACGAACACATTTAAAATGAACTTTATTTTATATTCTAGCTGTATTAGCGATTCTACCTCTATTAAAGTTCATCTAAATACGTTCAGTATAGATCTTGAGCTAAATAATTTTGTAAGCATATTTTCTAGGGTAGTGTAAAAAAGTGAAAAGTGTTTGTTCCTTCCAAAGCCTTTCAAACTTAGTTTTTAAGCAGAACCTTACAAGATGCCTTATTTTATTTTATAAGGATGGATATGGTTTTAAATACTATTAGATTTAATTATTTAAGATAAAAGATGATGATTTAAAGAGATCGTTTCTTTTAATTCGTATTGACGTTAATATAAAATTTAATAACTTTTCACACACCATATAATTTAAAACTTTATCTAGATCACCGAGACATATTATTATAATTTCCGAACAAGTGTCCTTGACCCCACAATTCCACCTGTTCAAAGGTTGACCTTAAATCGGGCTAATCGATGGAATCGTTGCGAACGGGCCGGCGCCTGCGCACCCGGGGTAGAAGGGGGGGGGGTATACCCATGATTTAATACCCCACTCGCTAATTATGGCTTGTTCAAATTGTAGCTTTCTCACGGCAAAAGAGACCGGTTTCACTGCTTGTATAACTTTGAGTTACATAGATTTTTTTTTATATATTTTCACATAAAATACGCTATTACGTTTTTATTGGATTATAATTGTAGAATTATGAAGGAAGTTATTAATATTAATTGGCTTCTTAATTAGGTTTGGGAGGTATCGTGTTTTACTGCAATATTTTTATATTTAGGTGCAATTGGTAAGGGGATAAAGTGAGTTTTATTAATTGCTACTTATGTTAAATCGATTTTTATTTATAAATCGATTAAATGTCTGTAACTGTGTATTTTGCTGTCTTACATTCGACAAGGCTACTTAGGTTCTATAACATAGTGTTGATCGTACACATTTAGATGTATTATGTTTTTTTTTTAACTTTTGCTTAGGTTCTTAATAAGAATTTTCCTTTGTAAATAGGATAAAAATGATACATTACGGACATATTATTACGCTCCTATCTCCATGAGAGTAAGTAAAGATGTGCCAATTAATCTCCGTTTAAACTCAACTTAAACCCAGATTATGTGTGTAGCATCGCATCTAAGATGCGCCGATCCCGTACCTTACTGCATTCGCTATACTTATTCTGTCTGCTCCAACCTGTTACCCGGTCAACCTTCGAGCTAACCTCCTCTCTTTCCCACCCACGTAACCTTTAATACACCTCTCTCACTCCAACGATCTCAGGTCAGGCCGAAGCACATTACGGTAATGATACTTAAACACATATTTAAGTTAAGATTCTTTTTCTCTTAAAAAGTTGTGAGTGTGTAGTCTGGTATTTTATAATTTGTGGTGTAATTCAGCATGTTTTTGAGATTGTAGACATGTTTTGTTGTAATATACTTGTTTCAGGAGGTAACTTTGTTATGAGAATTACCCTTTTTGATCTTGACGTGGGTACAGGTATTATGGTCGTATGAAATGTGATGTTGGTTACTTTTTCCCTAAGGTTATGTTAGACTCGTCTGATTACAACCAAAAAATATTTATATATTTTGGGACTTCTATTATGTAACATAGAAAGAGGATTTTTCATATAAGGTCTATGATTGAAAGAGGTCGGTTTTGATGAAGTAATATTTGAACATCTTATGAAAGAATCTCGTGAATTGACTTGTTACTTTACAATTTAATGAAGAGATGAGGAACTTCCGCCTTCACCGCCAATTACCAATCATAGCCTGTTTAGCTTGGCTATTATAGCATTAGCCACCCAAGAACCTGTGATGTACTGGGAACAAATTGTGTAAGGAGAAAAACTGCAGTTAAATCTTATGTATAATATTTAATGCATTTTAAGCACATTATTATTCTAGTGAAAACTTAATTTAAAATCCAGCATGTTACTTTCTTACACTTTTAAAAAGTTGCATCCTTTTTGATATTGATAGACAATTGCACAAATTATAATGTGGTATTATTAAGTACAGGTACATGTTTCAAAGCGATGTTGCATGAGATACTTTGGACGAATGTGACAGCACATACACACAGTATTTTTTTTTTACATTGTACGAAATATTACATTTACAAAGTGTTTTAGCTTAGTAAGGTTTTATTCCTGCATTTTAGCTCTTTTTACGAGCATCTGAAGCTGGACAACCGGCCATATCGTCGACATGTGAATAAACTGGAAACAAAAATAATATGAGTAGTAATCTGCACTTTGGGAATCTTTTTAAGCAAGTGGTCGTAAGTTTCCAATAATTTCCATGGCCAAATTACATAAGTCAAGTTACAACTGCAAGTGTGAGTCAAATGGTGGGATTAGGTTATATTCTAGTTGTTCCTTGTGTTTTATCAACTAATTTTTGGTCAAGAGTTTTCCGCAATGCAGGCGTCTCTGGATGAAATCAAGTTTTTAAGTCACTCTCGCCTTCGGGGATTTAATATCTTTATTAATATTAACAATTATAAAATGCATAAATTCCACTTAGATTTAAAAACGAACGTGTTTGGATCACACAAACATTTGTTCATGCAGAGATCGAATCCGCAGTCCGTCACACACGCTTGCATCTTGAACCCTTTTTTAGCTAATTACGTCGTCAAAAAAGTTCGTTACCGGCTTCCTGTATTCTATGTTAATAATATGTCATAAATTACTTTGATTATGGTCGCAGACGTATTCCAACAGATCACACAGGTCCAGAAATGTTTTGGTTTCGTCACCCATTTTCCCGCAAACCGCTATCGTGTCATGTATACAAGATTCAGCCAGATGACAAAACTGTTCTATTTTATTCTGAAAAGTGACATTGCTTTATTATGATTTTCATACAATTTGGTGGATTTAAAGATATTAATGAAAAAAGAAACAATCTTATTAGGAATTATAAAATAATATTGTATACTTTTTTAATAATTTTTGTTTATTAGAACTACATAAACATATCATCACGCACACAGTTTGCCAATATGTCTAGGTCCCATGTAATAGGGGGTGAGCCTATTGCCACTAACCGGGCACAAATCAAAACTCCGACCTGCTACTGAGAATTTCATAGAAAAACCCAATAACACCTTGGCCGACTTGGGAATCGAACCCAAGACTATACCTATGCACTAGAATTAAATATGTTAAAATTAAAAGTAAGTCGGTAATTACCGTAGGGGTCGACGCGTAACTAGGTAAATGGCTGGTTACTGGTGATATATTTATAAGTAGCAAAACGATATCTGAAAGAAAATGATGCATTTAGTACTATGGCGGTTGACATGATTGATATGGGGATTAACACTTTGGTTTTTAAGATGTTGCTAGATCTGACGCTTAGATTCCTAGTCCGGTCAGTGAAAAAAAAAACACTTTTGTATATTGTCACGGGTCCGGTGTTTGTAGTAGTACCTTCGCTGTCTCTGATTCCATAACACACGTGCTTTGGTTACTTCCTTTAGGTTAAAACCAACATATGTCATGTTACCAACATTTATTATAATTTAATGCACAAATACATGAAATTTTAGGATAAATAATTAACAGAATAACACCTCAAGATGTTTACATCTTCACCACATACTGTATAATAATTTGGAAACACAGTTTGTATTAAATCGGTGAAATGAGTTGTGGAGGTTTTAACGTTTCGGATCAAAATATAGTTAAATCACATCAGCTAAAACTGGTAAGACTGGAAGCAGACCCCAAAACATTATTACAGAAGGCTATTCAAAAGAATGTTTGCTAATATTAAAATAAGTAAATACTTACAAAACATCAATATAATATCAGCAATCTTAACCCACATTCCGGTGTGAGCAGACTAGTAACGTTTATACGTAATACTTCATGAAATGGTAATGAACCATAACAGTGTGTTTGTTGTGAAGTGAAGACAGGGGTTTGCAACATTTTGTTATTGTAAACATTGTTCTGTGCGACAATGTTTCCTTCAGGTTACCGTAGCGTTATATTTTGCTATGATTTTGTATAATGACATAAATATGACTCTTTTTGAATTGGCTCTTTTTGTTATTTTATAATTAGTTAACTAATTGTGGAAACTCTTGTAGCTATATAAGTTTTATATAAGCTATTCGAATAGTAAATAAATTACTTTTATTTATATTATTTGTAGGGGTGAAAATGAGATGCATTGTGCTTAACCCCATTTAGAAATTCTGCCAAATACTTTTTAATCTACCCTATTATTATACTTAAACTTACTGTTTGTATAATGTGTGCGTTATTAATTAGTTGGTAAAAAAAAACAAGAATAATAATTTATTGTTTCACTTATTAAATTAAAACTAAAACTTCCTCTCAAGATACAAAGTTCTGTACTCCTCATTTATATAAATGTAACAATGTTTATCACCCCTGAAGAATATGTCTTACCTCCTAAAGTACCTTAAACCATAATATTGTGTGTTATAAATTAATTTCCTGTCCCACAGACTTAGTTTAGCACTTCCAGTGTAAACAAATACCGCCATTGTTAATTAGAAGACAGTTGTTCGTTTGCCCAAGTGTTCGTGCGATATGATATTTAGAAAAGTTTTTACTAGTAAGTCCTCAAAATATAACATATAACCTTAAATAAATAAAAAAGAAAGTAAATAATATTATTTTGAAGATTTTTATAATTACGATGAATGTGAAAAACTAGTGCTTTTAGTTCTCTTTGCATAGGTCGTAGTTATTAAGTTGCAGTAAAAATGCTGTGTTAATTAATATTCCTGGAATTAGAGGTTTATTTAAGTTAAATTAGTCCCTTATTAATAAACAACGCTTCAAACGTTTCTATAAGTTAATTACTGTCGTCCAGTCCGTCGGTAACAATAATATTCCTGGACAATTCACACACGGTTATCTGATCCCAAGCTAAGCTCTAAGAGAGCTTGTGTTATGGTAACCAGACAACTGATAAACATGCTTATATATTTCTAAATACATACATATTATAGATAAATTACACCCAACAATATACAAGGAATGGAATAACAATATACAAGGATAAAGACTCCTCAGTCACTGAGAAATATAATTAATATTCATTTAAGATTTTTATCTTTCAGGTTTACTTGTCATTGGTTTAGCTGCGGAAGTTTGGTCTCACGTTGAAATCGAGTCTGAAGATTACTTCTTCCCTCTAGAACCGGTAACTATAGGCCTAGTTTACTTATGTAATCTATAATTTATAACAAACTTATCTTTTATTTAGTGTCTTTGTATCCGTTACTTGGATTAGAATATTGTCAATGACAAATTATATTTCGATTGGAAAATGCAACATTTTGAAAAACAAAGGAAAATTCCATTCAATTAAATCTGAAGAAATAAAAAAAAACAATGTGACGACTTTCCTAACACTTTATTTTTCAGACATTGGTTTGATACTTTGCACTCTAACTATTTGCAAATTATTTAATTCAATTAATGTTTTCATTAAACATATTTTATGTGTTAGGTAATAAATTTCTGCCACATGTCGGAGCAGTGCCAGCATGACTTCGTGCCGATCTGCGGGCAGGACTCGCTCGGCATCACAAGGATGTTCAACGACAACTGCGATCTATATGAGTACAACTGTGATGAGAAGAAACGTAAGTCCTTCCTCGGAGAAAGGGAAATTTGATACCTACCTACAAACACGACATACAAATATTCTGCTACATTCTGTGGTTCGAATAACGCGGTAATAGTTAATCATTACAAAAATTTAGATAACACAAACGAAAAATAAAATACTGCAACAATTTTTTACAAATTACTTGCCCGTGCCCGAAAATCCTTGTGAGTGACCCATAAATATTTGTTAATTGTGGATCAACCATCACTAATTCGCCTGTAATTTCATTTTCAAAATGTGATTTTAAAAACAGTTTCATTTTTCTGACTTCAAAAAAAGAGAATCTCAGATTTCGACTGAATTTTTAATTTTATATTTTACTTATTTAGTTTTGGTTCAGTTTTGGCGGTGGGATCCATACGAAATAAATATAAGGCTTATTTTAAGGTCGTATTTTAATTATACATAGTCAACTTTGAAGTTTTGAAATATGACAAAAAAAAAATCCAGTACACCACTCAAAAAACTCTTTGCTTAAAAACTAAGTCTTTTCACTAGTAAAAGTTCAATTTCACAAACATGTTATTATTTTCAGAATACCGGCACGTGAAGATGGACGTGTGTAAATACGAGGCGGCCGCTAACGAAGATATCTTCTAACTCATTCTTATGTGTATATAAATTATTTCTACTAATAAACATTACTAGACAATAAATACAGCGATTACACCCATGTTTCTTACAGATAAAGTTTTTTCCTGGTTATAGTCGTATTTTAAAGGAAAACCAGTTTTTAATATTTCTTAAAACATAATCATTATTATACCAACAATTCCCAGCAAAACGTACACCAAACAGGAGCTAAGGTGTAAGGCTAAGAGATGCGCACGCGCAAACAACTCCACAAGCAAACTTCACGAGTGTGACGTCACAAGCCGCCTACGCCAGTTACATATACCTAGAATTACTTCTACAAATACAGTTGTTAGAAGGCGACCAGTCTTGAGTAAATACTAGCTTTGAGTATAATAAATATCTGTCCATCTGTCAGTGTAATATAGACTTCTTTTCCTATGAAAAGGACCTTTTGGGTAGAACTATTTCTTCAGGTGACTAGTGTATTTTTGTCTTTTCAAATGTATTGCAACAAAGTAATATGAATCCTTAATTTTAACCTCACTTTTAGACTTACAAAAAAAAAAAAACCGGGACATCTCACACATGATCCCAAGCTAAGCAGAGCTTGTGTTCTGGTAACCAGACAACTGATAAACATACTTATATATTTCTAAATACATACACATTATAGATAAATTACGCCCAGACCAGAACAGATGATCGCGCTCATCACACAAACAGTTGCATCATTTCTTGTGAAAAACCGAAATAATTATTTGAGAAAGTCCAAATATTGTTAACATAATGTAATATATGAAAGTTATAAACACCTTACTGAGGTTTACTACAAACAACCTTCCGCAGCCCATGCGTCTTCATAAAGATAAACCGAAGTGCTCTTGCGCATCCCATTACGCGTGTACAATGCTCAATTAATAACTTCGGCAGATATCGGCTGTCTTCGGCAATGTTCGGCTATGTTCGGCGCGTCGCAACCACTCATTGTGTGGCCGATAAAATTGAAGAGTTAATTGGATCTAGTAGGCTTAAGTTATGATTGGTGCTAAGAATTATGTAGGTACTGAAACTAAATGAACAGTTGAAGCAGTTAGTTACTAGATAATTTCGTTGTGGAAAGAGATGGAGTTATCTGTGTATATCGCTCTGTCTCTTTCTCTTACTCGACCAATCAGTTCTTCGGCCGATCGTTGGAGGGAAAATTAACAAACTAACTGGGTCATAAACGAATTGTGAATGTCACTCACCAAGTTTACAAAACATTCCTAAATTACTTGTTTTGCCTATTACATTTAGCAATAAAAATAAATATATTATTTGCATAATAACAAGTCTTATAAAATAAGTTAACAAAGACCACCTGCAAAGAGGCGCGTGCGCAGCTAATAACTCTTTTATAAATAAAGCGGATGTTTTAAGCAGTGAATGAAAGTAAGTGGTATCGGCCTAGGGACAAAGGATGTGAACTATAAAGTCATATGGTACAGCATATTAATTGATTTATTATTGCAATATTACTTTTAAAAGAAAGATGAAGAGGAAAGATTTAGGTAGAATAGGAACGGAAAGGCATTAGTCCAGCATTTGCTTTTTAATAGCAATTAGTTTATTATCGAAACGTAAAATAATTTGTTCCGATAGTGATGTGTGCCATTAATATATAAATATAATTCCGGGACATCTCACACACGGTTATCTGATCCCAAGCTAAGCAGAGCTTGTGTTATGGTAACCAGACAACTGATAAACATACTTATATATGTCTAAATACATACATATTATAGATAAATTACACCCAGACACCGAACAAATGATCGTGCTCATCACACAAACATTTGTCCCAGGTGGGAATCGAACCCACGACCTCCGGTATAGCAGTCAGGGTCACTAACCGCAGAGGTAATGAAAGTTTTTTTACATACAATCTTACTGAGATGGAAAGTATTTTTACAATTTTGTGCAAGATCGTGATGTTAGCATCCTCTTACTAGTGAACTTTATTTCCTTATTTATTACTTATTTTGAAAAAGTGGAAAATGTGTGTCTAATATTTCTTTTAAAACGAAACTTACGTACTTTTTATAACTTCTTTTCATATCCTTTTATAACTTTATTTTGCGAAACACTTCAAATACTTAAATATTGACGCAGATATCGGCTACATTCCAGGGGCCCAAGTCTGCTATTTACACTCGGTTCAATGTCTTCATAGTGTCGTGCCAGCAGAGCCATTTTCGGAACATTGGTATTCTACTAAACGTCAAAACGTCAAAATTGCGCATTACAATTTGTACCAAATGTATGAACTATTGGTCACAGTCGTTGAACATTGAACCGAATCGTTCCAATGCGCAATTTTGACGTTTTGACGTTTAGTAGAATACCAATTTTCCGAAAATGGCTCTGCTGGCACGCCACTATGAAGACATTGAACCGAGTGTAAATAGCAGACTTGGGCCCCAGTTATTTCCTGGTCGCAAATCAGTTGGTATCGTAATACCCTTGTCATCACCTATTTGTCGTTTTTAACTGAACACAAGTATTGAGTTTCTGTGTTAAGATAAGATTTGCACAACTTAATGTTTCCGATAGGTCCAATATTTATTGTTTTAACCTTTTTGTTAGAAGAAAGGTTAGGTGTGAATGTCGAAAGCTGTTTACGTTGCAATTGACAACACTATGGTTCGTTTTGGTTAAATAAAATATGTTTTATAGTATAATAAATATAAGGATTAAACCTGTAACAGGCATAAAGTAGGAACCCAAAAGAAAATAAAAAAAGGCAAGTAAACCTAAGGAAACGTTGTATATTATTTATTTATTTTATTACAATAATATAGTCGTTTAATAAATACAAGTTAACATTTCTGAAGTAATTAAAACTGCGCATCCAGATGCTCAGGTTCAAATTGTAACTCTAATTGAGAAAAACTGGCAAGTTACTCGATGTTATTAAGTTATTCTTTTAAAAATACTTAAAATCTTATGTATAAGCCTTTAAGATCCTTAAAAAATCTAAATCTCCAAAAATCGCGTTCTATATTTGATACAGTTTCGAGTATCGTTTGTTTGGTGTTCGTTTGTTAGCACAGATGTCGGCGCGCGCGCACCCGTGCCTATTACCATATATGTGATAATGCTTTTGGACGAAAATGCCGAATTTTGACGTAAAGCCGACTTCTGGTGACATGTGTTAAATTCAATTAGACAACTCGCTCCATCTCTTTCTTTTATGTGAAGTGTGAAAGAGAGGTAGGATGTCCGTGCCGCTGTTGACATAAGAAACCTGTTCTGTCAATATTTATATGTCAAAATGAAAAGGTTATGTCAAAAATTTCAGTAGCTTCCACTTAAGGTTGTAAGGTTTAGGTTTATAGCATAGTTATTAAATGTGTAGCATTAAACAAGATACTAAATTAACATAATTATTAGTATTATGGTAATTTTCAGACTAAATAAACACATACAATACAATGTTTTGCAATCTACGTCATCAGTTTTTCAGGTGTGGTCTAAAATATGGACTAAAGATATATAATTATTAAAGATATCAATAACATAGTATACGTCATTTACCTTGGTGGGTATTGTTGTTCTGTAAATTTTCCTTTATTTTAACAAGATACACAAGGTCTAAAGGCCTCCGGAATCAGGCGGTGTGTAAAAGTGATATACATAATTAAAAGTTTTATTATTTTGACTGGAGATAAACAAGCACTTTTAGCTTTTTAGTTAACTGTTTGTTCAAGCATTCTAATTTAACTCAATCAGTTCCGCGAAAACAAAAGAATAAGAAAATAAATGCGTTTAGTAAATAACTCAAGCTGGTATTAATATGCACCATAAATTGTCTCCGACTTTTGACGTCTAGTGATGTTTAAATACCCGCGTCGTATATTACAGTAAAATTGTTGTAAATGTTTGCAACAACTAAGCGCATTCGATCCAAAATTATAAAGTTTATTTATTTATTTATAATAACCAACTTGAATTAACAGTTCAAATCCACACACACAACTTTTAGGTTTGTACAAAATGTTTATTTCATGAATTTTCTGAGTTGAATGTTTCATTGACTTTTGCATACTACGTGTGTATAGTCGCTCCCGCGTCCGCTTAAGCCACCGCTCCCTCTCCCCCCCTACGCCAAACCCAGCAGCAAGGCGCTACCTCCTTGTACCAACAGGCGGCGCAAACAGCGCAGTCGCCTTGTTAACCTAAAGCGTTAACAAGGATCGGCCATCACTTAGCTAACCCACGCTAAGTTGGTGGACAAAGCGCGGATTTGTTTACAGCGCCTAGTTGCGGGTTAAGTGGGCTAATTGTTGATAGAATGTGGCTGCGACCTCGATGTAACCCTTGACGATCTGGTTTTGTTTTTGGTGGTTGAATTCGGTTGTTGCTATGTGCCTATGTTGCTTGGCGGCTATCAGTATTTAATCCTTCACTTGTTTTATTTATAAGTACATAAATATTTTCGCTATTCATTTATGAGCGGTACCTAGCAGTTCTATTTTTGACAGTAAATAAAATGTTTTGGTTTGTCGAAGTCTTGAAACATGATCGTAAAAGGACAGAGAAAATAGTTTGCGAAAAATCTTGTGAATGAATCATGAATATTTTAAAGTTATTATGAAATTACCACACAAAGTTACAACTATGCTTAATTAACATGGATTTCTTACAAACTTGTATACCAGGATTAAACGACTCCAAAGCCTAAATATTTCAACACAATTACCACCTATTCCAAAAGTTTTCATTCAAGAAGCTGCTTAGTAGCGTTGCGGTTATTCCTGCTCTAGTTTATACTATGTACAAACATAGCTATGTTACTCTGCCTGTAATATACCTGGTGGTTTTAATCAAGAGTTCGCCCTGTACAGCCTTTATCCAGTCATGTGTGGAGTGCTGAAAATGTTCGATACGAGCTTTAGGTAACACCGTTGGGAATTTGAAAGAGGTGAATGTGATGGCAGAATTTGAATTGAGGCAGGATTTTGTCGCACGGTTTAATTTGTGTCATTTTTCTCTCTTATAATAAATACCTAATCCTAGGATAAGAATAAATGCATACGCTATTTTAAGAAACTTATTTTGTGTTTTTTCTTTCACGTACTTAAGTTGTTTGTATATGCTGAAATACCTAAGTATCAACCTGTGAGGAATAAAAATAATCAACATTAAATATAGTACATTATTTTTTCTAAAAAGTAACTTTTTAAAGCGCAAAACTAACTTGGCACTTGACTTCTCCAAAAAAAGTCGTACTACATAATTATTAGAAAACAGCCTTCAGGTTGCAAACCTGCTCAATAAACATCTATAATTTCACCGACCAAATTGACAGCCCACCACGAAGGTATCTCAGCAACAGGTCATAATGCATTCTCATTAGCACTATACCTATAGGTAACCTAGGTGATCTAAACAAACACTGAATACTAATATCGCACTGTGCAGTCCCACGGATTGACGCTCGTTAATTCTTAAGTCCACGTAATTAAAGATATGGTTGAAATAAATAAATGCATTAGAAGAGTGAGTTACGATGCCTCGCGGAGTGCGGCTAATAAAATAAATGAAGAGTCCGCACTCGGATCGTAGTATGAAGACTGGAAGACAACTGGTATAACTCAGAGATTTAAGATTTTTCTTAATATTTTTTTTTATTTGTAAGACAATTTGGAGGATTTTGCTGGTATGTAAGAGCTATTTTCTGAATGGGCTGATTATTTTTTTAATATATATTTTTTTCTATTAGTTTTAATTAGGGATAAGAAATCAAGTTCAGTCATTATCAGATTGTAAATATGTTGTTACATTTAAGTTAATTTTCTAGTTGTTGAAAATAATTAGGAACACTAAAAGTTATTATCAATTATTTCATTTCTTTCCATTAACGTAAGATGTAACAAATAAAAAAATATACTGAATTATTCAACTTTTATTTGTATAAAACGCACTTAACAGTAACAATTAATATTTTGCATAACAAAATACTTATTTAATTAAATCTAAAACCAACAACCACCCAAAATCTTAAATCCGTGTCTTACGTCACGCGTGTTCGTGTGTGGTGCGCGCAAGAGTTGGTCCGAAGCAATTGATTAACCGGAGTCTTTGTGCGCCCGCGCCGACGCTCACAACAATTTGCTCGCGGCCCGACCGCCCTAATTTTAATGGCCTTATAAAATTTATATTTAATGTATTTATCATGCGTTGGATTTGTGTGGATGCTGTTGAGAAAAGGTTCTATGAAAATAAAAGGAGAGAAGTCAAGTTAAAAATGATCTTTATAATAAGAACCATAATGGCCATGTGTAAATTAAATAATATGGTTTTATTTTGATAAAAGATAATACAATTTAGAATTTTCTTTCTTAATTTATTTCTTAACTAATAAATGTGACTCTAACAATTTTCAGATTTTGTTTTCTAAGTAAATTTTTATATTTCAAAAACCATGTCCATGTAATACTTTCGTGTTTTCGATAAGCTTGTTATAGTTTTATTGTAAGTACACATCGAGTACTAAACGCATAGCTACGTTCACTGTCTCGACTGTCTCTAGGTGGTATCTATGTGAGGTCTCGGGAAATCACCTGTCTGTATACAAATAATAATAACTACCCTCCTTTTTGGGCTTCGCTGTAGTCGGGTAAAGGCAGATAACTGAAAATATTTTTATAAGTAGTCGATATTTCCTACAGAAACGTTTCTGTATTGTTCTCGATCAATTAACTAGTGTTATTAAAAAAGTGAAACAGCTCAAGCCTTTTTTTAAGTAACCTTTTATGTGACCCACAGCTGGGCAAAGGTCTCCCCCAATTTTCTCCAAGCCTTATAAAAAAAAATGTCCTTGTTGACATACTGTATTGAAATTTTCACAGTAACACCTTTCTATTGTTACTAATTATATACAAGATTAAATTCCTTGAAAACATGAAAATCCAATATTCGCAGTTCAGTTCTATTTTCACTACGATTTTCTACATTAAAAAAACCTATTTTGTCAAACTTGATACCTCATTTAACAAAACACAATCTACTTATCTACAGGCAGTTGGTTAGGCCACATTCATTTCTCCCCATTACTCGTAAAATGCTTTTATAATCTCCCACATTTCCCAAAACACTTCAGAGCAGGGGTAAATGTGTTTTTCACGCAGGTCACGCATTACCGTGCCTGAAAAACATATAAACTGCTGGCTTTATATACGAGTAAATCACTGTAGCTGTACACGCTTTGATAAAAGGTCATATGAAATAATTAAAGTCATAATAAATTAAAAACGTTTGCGAAATAAATAAAAGGAGGAATTAGTCAGCTTAATATGGCAGAGGCTGTAGATTCGATGCTCGAATGCGATAAATGTACATATAATATATTTATATTTTTTTCGTTTGTAGAAAATACCAGATGAAATAAAAAATACTCAAAAATGTTTTAACTCTTTTTTTTTAAATTCAATACTTCGATCAAATATGATAACATACACTTACAACTAAAAAAGTAGGTAATAACCTAACCTGATTCATGATGAATAGTATAGACTACTTTCATTTCAGAAAACTAATTATTGTAAGGCTCTTTTATATGAAAAACCCAGGCAGTTGAACTCGCGAAAGCTATTCAATGATAAATCAAGGGATTAACAGTGAATGATGTTTCACCTTCAATGAGGCCAATGAACTTATGGCACTAATTAGGTTAAAATATTAAATATGCAAACAATCTGACACGTAGTCCGTCATGAAAATTAACGTTTTATGAACACGCAAGACAAAGGCAATATATATTACACTTTTGTCTGGCTTTAAGTTTTTTAAATAAAGACTAAAAGTAAAATATTTTCCAAAATGATTTTAAATATCAAGAAAATTCTTCAATATACTCAATCTCTATACATCTGGTTCAACCAATATAGAAACAAATTTACGACAATCCATTCATACAACTTAGTAACAGACAATTTCCTCGCAATCCTGAATGGAACGCAATATCCTTGAATCCTTGAAGTAAATCGTAATATATTGATACACGTGCGGCGGGCGCCGGGCCTACCCCACGAGTGGGGAAATCGATGGGGGTGCACACACGCAGTGCCGCGCATGCGTAGTGGACACTTTGCTTGAGGTACAGGTAGTGACAGAGGGTGATTATCTCAATTTTGGGGAGTTTTTTTTCATCTCATATATCCCCGTCATGTGATTTTTTTTAGGCAATGGACTTTATTTTCTATGTTATTTGTGAGGTCAATAATTATATTGCGATTGATATAATTTGTTACTTTAATCTAAATTGAAGTTGCTATTATAAAAAAATCCTGGATTATCAAGAATTTAAACATTTGTCTTTTTAAATCATGTGTTAGTAAATGAATTAGGTTGTTAGGAACATTTTAATGTATCTAATTATTGTCTTGTATCAAAATAAAAACTAAACTAACAATTGTTATAAATTATTGTTTCCAAAAACAAAATATTTAATAAACCTCTTAATCATAAAAAGGGTCACGAATACGGAAATGAATAAATAACGAATAAATCGTCTTATATTTTTTTACTAACTTTACGCCCCAAAAAGACTTGCCAAAAAGCTGGATCAAAAGCGTTGTGTGCGCGATATTACTGCGGCCGACTCCAGTCGCACTTTGCGGCAACAACGCTGCTGAAAGCTCGCCTGAACACTGAAACGGACCGCTGAAATAATTGAATCGCTACAATTATTTCATTGATTCGTATTTCAATTCAATTTCCAATTCAATTGAAGTGTGTGTGCAGAAAATAAAATGTAAGTTGATATTTTATTAAATTTATTTAGAATTAGTTTAGCTATTTTGAATTTATTTTGCTCAATGTGATTTTTTTCTTCCTTTAAATGGCATTTTTACTAGTCTCATTCCATATTTTGTTAAGTCTGTCATAATACAGTTAATCGTAATACTAAAAAGAGGTTCTGTAATGCATAATTTTCATGCAATGTCGCCGTTTGCCGCATTATTTATTCCCGGCCGGCTTGTCAAACAAAAGGTTTTTAGCGTGTCTGGTTGCTTTAGATAAGAGAATCTGGAAGCAACAGTTTTTGAGCTATACTTTGGTGTGATACTCTTTAGGATGTTGGTTTGATAGGTATGTTTTAAGCTAGGGTATGTAGTAAGAAAATGAACTGTAAAATTCAATTTGGTGATTAAGTTGAATAGTAATTAATTATAGTAGTTTAAAGCTTAAAGTAGATCCAGTGTTTCTAAAAAAGGTTCTTAGTTAGTAGTAGGTAGGTACGTAAGATCCCTGAAATTAAAATTTTGTGCTTACATACTTCGTAAAATTTTAAGGCACTGTAGAGAACAGTACTTTTATTTGTTTTAGCGTTGACAGACGTTGCTTTACCCAGTTTAAACGTACTCTATTCTATACATATTTCATGTTCTCCATTACAAGCCCAAGGGATGAAATTTGAAACTGACGTATGTAACCATTTCTTTTCTCTCAAAATTCAACCTCCAAAAGTAACATCATGCGAAATATCTTTTAAATATTCAATTAAAAAGCCTTCATTCAATTAACATAAATTAATTTTCCAATATCCCTTCAAGAGATTTCATCTCGAGATATATTTAATATCAGTTTCCTCCTTCACCCAGCTGAGGTAGCTTAGCTTGGGCCGCGTATAATGAAAGTAGCTTGCGTTTTGATTAGCTTGTAGCAAAGGAAAACCTTATTAAAATTCATCATGCGATACTTTTTGCGTTTATTTACGACTTACGTAATGTTTGTACATGAGATTGTTTTTTTTCTTGAATGGGTCTTGAAGAAAAATACTTTTCGTTTTTGTGTTTGATTCTTAGTAGTAAGCTCTCATACTTCAGACTTTTTAAATACTCTTAGAGATAGATCATAACTAAAAATAGGTGACCTATTGGTTCGAGTATTAGTACCCAAATATGTATCAATTTTTATCATCATCAGCCGGAAGACGTCCACTACTGAACAAAGGCCTCCCCCGTGTCAAGTTTTATAGGTCCCGTTATTTTTCTTAAATTTGTAATTTGATTTTAACACTACAGATTAAATTCTTAAAAACAATGTATAATTTATCCCATTCCTTAAAACTCTTATTAATTATTCTCGCAAACCTCAACAGTTAAAGCATTTACATACATAATTGCTGCATTCTATACAATTTTCCCGGTAAGCGTTTGAAATAGTGACGTCATTTGGCAACATGCCATTTTTCCATCGATCCGCCGTACTTTACCGTTATTAAGTGAAATTGATATACATAATATATCATGATAAAATCGATAGGGTTAAGTTTCAAGGTGAACGTTTTAAAGTGTTTTGATGGCGTTATTAAGTTGCTATAAAGATGTTTTTCTTGAAGTTTCCATAGCACGAAAACATGTTTTATGATTTTTCGCTTACTATTGTTCGTTTGTTCGACGGCAGCATTTTCTTTCAATACTGGTTAAAGTTTTGAAAGAAAATGGTTTTCAGTAGGTATATTGAAAACCTATTTTGAGCTTATGATGTTAGTTAAACTTGCTTTCCATGACTTTTATACTTTTTAGAATGTGATTATTTCTTTATGTTTACTTTAACTTCTGGCAAACGATGAAGGAAAACATTGCGCGGAAACCTGGATCCCAAAATTAGGATCTGAAATTGCCTTCTCTAGATGGAAAAGGCCAGCAGTGGGACGTTTATAGGCTCAAATTATTTTATTTTTATTTTAAAACTGTATGCTCATTAGATTCGTAATTTATGTGGTTACTTCAATACTGATAAAATCGATAGGGTTTAATTTCAAGATTAACGTTATAAAGTGTTTTGATGGCGTTATTGAGTTGTTATAAAGGTGTTATTGGATTCTTGAAGTTTTAAGTCGCGATGGCACAAAATATGTAAATAATTATATCGCTAGTTTACGGTTGCTTTTCGAATACATGTTTGTGAAAACTAATCTTATAAGAGTTATGGGTGTAAAATTAGATAGTAATTAGTATGGTATTTTACTTTACATGTAGTTATTGTTTTGTTATGTGTTTAAAGACTATGGTAACAAGACAGTAATTTATGTAGTTGAGTTCATTACTCTGTCAACCTACATTAGTTAGTAATTAAAAGCTTCGCCTCGTATTAAGGGTATAACGAGGGTTTGACATGATAGCAATATTAGACCGGGAGCTAACTTAAGCTGTCATCAGATGTTATTGTGTAAAATGAAATATCTGATGACTGATCTTTCTAAATATGTTTTTAAATAATGTAATATATAGATACATTTATTATTTATTCAAACATATGATATCTGGCTTAGATCTAAAAATTCTATTCGGAATGATATTCTATAATTAGTATTAGTAGTATTATTATCGATATAAATTAGGCTAAAATCTTGAATGAAATAGAAAAAAAACAAGACGGGCAAAACCGCATGGCAAAGCTAGACTTAAAGTACTCAGAGGTGTGCTTTTGCACACCCTTTTATAACCAAGGTATTATTAGTACCACCCTGTTTGTACTAGACAACTTACAACCGACTAAAATTAAACAAAATCATGACAAACATTAGAATTTTTTAATAATAATGTGATTTATTGATGATTTTTTATTTAATAATGTTATTTTCTTTTAATAATATTGTTATTAATTATCAAGTTTTCAATAGGAGTTCTTAATAATGAGCTGAAATGAATATCGTCAGTTACAACACAATAGTGAACATGAACTACAAGAAAGTTGCATAAAAACAAATTTAGCGTTAAACTTGAAGCAACTTATAGAAACAAAAAACTTCCTCTCTACTTAGTAGCTTCAACATTACTTAACAAAGATAGTTTCAACACAAAGTAGTAGAAAGATAAAAACACTGGTTTAAAAAACAATTAAAACTCAACTAATCCGTTCATGAACGGTTTTAACTGGTATTGTAAGTCGTTGGTGCGGAACGAGCAAAGTTCGACTTTATTTTCATTCGGAAAATGCTTTTGCAAATACTCGGTTGAAATTTTTGTTAAAGTCGCTTTGTTTTCAAGGTCTCACGAGACTGACTTAATTCATCGTCTTATAAAAGAACTTGTAGATTCAGCATTTGATAATTTTAAAATACATGTGCAGGTTCGGAATAATGGCCTTAGAACTATGGCGTTTAGAACTGCTAATTACAAGCTACATAGCACGTAGTTGTTTTCAGCAAAAAAAATTATGTGTGCAAATAATTGTTAATGAGATAATTAGTTTTCCATTTTATATTTTATAGAACGGGGTGTCGTAAGGCAGGAACTGTATTTAAAGGTTTTTCGTTGAAAAGGATAATTTTTGAAATATAAATTATAACAATATAAACTTCCGTGATTTAAACTAAGAGTATGTTTATTATCCACCAAATACTTACACGTAAGTTCGAGAACTGCGATTTCTGAACACATACAAAAGCGTAACGACCTCGTTAGGAAAATTTATTGGTAAATAAAAACACCGCAGTTTTCAACCTAGTTTTTGACTGCGGCCTTACGTAAGATGTGCCATGGATATCTATATTATACAAACTGTTTGCCAGTTCTGTTTGGCAAGTTTTCAACCCTCAAAGACGATGGTCACGTGTCTGTCTAAGTGCCTTATATAATCTCTTGGGTTTGACCGACTTAGGTTTCAGTAACTTGATCCAATTTTAAAATTGCTTTAAAATATGAGAGTTTAATATGATACGCCATTCACTTGATTTTTGCTTTGATGTAAGGAAGGTTCCCTATATTTATACTTCTCGTTTGATAGTAAACAATAGATTTAGATATATGTGAAAGCATTTTATTTAGCTTTTACAGATAGTTCAGAATCACACTTTTTTCTGACCGATTGAAATAGTTTCTTTGAAGACTGCTAATTATTTTTACTAAAGAATTAATGCGGTGAAGTGAGGAAAGAACATTGCAATCCTTTCGAAAGTTTCTGAACTGCTCACGAGATTTTTCTTTTCTTCTTCTTTTTGAAGAAATACCAAAATACAGAAATACCTACAAAAATAACTAACGCACTCCTTTTATATTTCCAGGGCAGCGGAAGCAGGCAGTGCTCAAACCGGGCTGGCGCCCCCCGAGCCGGAGACCGGACCGGATGGCGAGATCATCGGGGGGCCGCGCACGCCGCAACAGATCGCGGCGCAGCGGAGGCTGCAGCAGACACAGGCTCAAGTTGATGAGGTGAGTGGATAGAAGGAGATTTAAGAAGAGCTATCCGTCTAGCCAAGGGACTAAAAAGAAACCCTGACGCCGATCGAGTCGCTCAAATTTAAGGATGCAAAGTCACATGACGAGCCGAAATTACGTGTGTTATTCTCATTGTTATCGTCACTTGGTAAAGGAGCTGATCCATTTTACTAGATGGTTTAGAGTTACTACAGCCTAGTTAAACTAATAATTATGGGGTGCACAATGTAAACAAAACCTTTAATACAGATGTAAACGAAATGAATTGTGTTTAAAAAATCAAATCTTTTCAGGTGGTGGATATTATGAAGACGAATATGGATAAGGTCCTGGACAGGGATGTGAAGCTTTCAGAACTCGATGATAGAGCAGGTACTTATTAATTGTTTTTGTACAAATTTCGATTTTTTTTTTGAAAGGCATGGTTTTGAATAGTATAAATAAAAAGCAATCCAGTATTCTCGACCATTCTTGCAATTATATTTACTATATTTTTGTTTGTAATTTTCTGCTCGATTGCATAAGCTAATATCAGAAAATGGCAACATAGGAAAGTGGATTGTTTATAGTATGGACAAAAATTTTGTGTTAGGCGTGTGGTAAATTGTCTATTTTGTATATGCTAGATGCGCTTCAATACGGTGCATCGCAGTTCGAGCAGCAAGCCAAGAGTCTGAAGAATAAGTTCTGGTTACAAAATCTCAAGGTAAGATATCATTTAATAACACAAAACATATCTCTAAAATACTACACTAAAAAAAATGAAGTTTTATTTAGAAATGTACTGAATTAAAAACTACATCGCGTGATCCAAATGACTGACAATAACGACTTACAAGATAAAACTAAAACAATAAAATGAAAACTAAAATACATAACAAGAAACAAACTAAAAGTACTTACTAAACTAAATATTCATAATACTAAACAGTTTAGTTTGCAACAATGTTTTTAGTTTAGCAGCACATTGTTAGATAATTTAGTGTGTTGTAGAATTAGATGTGCATATAGGAAATAGTGTAGAAAACTGCACTGTCATGCTGATCGATATAGTACACTTGTGTTGTGAAGGTCAAAGACACATGCATAATAAATTCGGTGTTACTCAAATTTATTCTACGCAGCGGAAAATTAAGATAGTTTTCCCTTGAATTCTTGTTATATGATACTATTATTAACGGGTAGTTTAAAAAAAACGCTTTAGTTAACAATAACAGGCAATTTAGTTTAGCTACTTGACTAGGAATTGTAATTACTATCATGTTAGATAAATAAAATGGTTATTTTATTTGCCTTTGAGCGTTTAGCTTAGAACGCATATAGTCAATAATACGAAAAATGTTAAAATATTGATTTTTAAAATTGCTAGTTATTATATGCTCGCGCCTTCTCTATATGGGAAGAGGCCTGTGCCCAGCAGTGGGACGTTTATAGGCTGGATTATTTATCATTTTTTTTTAATAAAATTTATTTTCGTTTGTCGAGATAACAGTGAGGTATATTTAAGTTGATAATAATTTCCCATTACAGATGATGATTATAATGGGTGTGATTGGGATCGTTATAATAGGCCTACTGTTTGGTAAGTTTTAATAATTAACGTTTGTCTACTCGGTGTTGTTACGTCAAGCTTAGCGGTCTACGTTAGAATTGTGTTGTTACGTGGGGAGGGATGAAGTTTGACAATATTTATGTATTATCTATGAGAAAATTACCATTTTTGCATCTAACCATAACGCTGATAAATTTAAATTTTGGATCAATTAATTATAAATGACTGGTGTAGAATGGAAATTATAACATGAAGTTTTAAATAAATATTTCGTTTTTTCAGTAGAGGTTTAGATACTTATCCACAAATATGTCCATCAAAGGCTTAAGTCACTCCAGGGCCAAAATATACATAACTTAAAAGATGTGTTAAAATTGAACACCACATAAACCGTACATATATTATTATTGTATTTTTTATTAAATTTTATAATATATTTTTCGTAAAAAAATTGACATATTTCTTGACAATCTATACTCATTTCCTTTCTCATTCACTTGAGACATTTCATATATCTTAAAACCCATCACTTTTTTGAGTACGTGATACAAACACCATTGACTATCCAATATCCTATTTACTCAACACTACAATGACGGATCATTACTGTTTTAATCTCGTCAAAAATTTATTAATCATTCATATTAAGGCACCGTCAACTTTTATTTCTCCCCACTGACATATGAACACTTGTGATTGGCTACTAGTGCATCCGAAGTCTTCCTGTCTTGAATGTTAGACCCACGACGTTACTGCAATTGGCTTGTTAGCTCTTCTAAACTGTGTCTATCTCTGTTTTGTTTGTTAGAACTGTCCAATGTGCACATGTGTTGTATAAGCTGTGGAGTGGGAGATGTTACCAAATATATTTTATTTTTTAATTATTGTATTCAAAAAAATATCCATGACAATGATAATTTTACATTCTCATGTGTATCTTTATTTAATCTTAACTAAAAACCTATAAAGTAGGCAAAGTTGGTAAATCTTTTAAAAAATCCTATTGTATATCAACTATGATAGAAGTTTCTCTTGCTATATATTGTCATTATATTTCCGCATGATAGACTTTGTAAATGGTCATGCAAAAAACTTATGCTGTAACAGACCCTTGTTGGACCTTTAAGTGTAACCCTGACCCCTCACTAAGCACATGTGTGTAATACAGCACTAGACTTACACACAGCCAGCTACTTATGTGTTTAAATCTACAAGTAAATTGCACTGGTTTGATGTTAAGCTACGCAAGCAAAGAAACAAATGACAACCAACGCACGTAAATGTGTTTGAAAAGCACGAAAACCCCGGTTCTTAATTTCCCCCTCCACTGAAAACGTGCATGTGTGTGTGTGTAACCCCCTCTACCACGGCGCACGTATGTTAACCACGGCTAGAATAGAGGGTAGTCGCTTCGACGCATATGTTCCGCTTACCGCTCTTTGCAGGTGATAACATTAAACAAATGTTTGGTTAGTTCGGTACCGAGGCACGCCGACTGTGGCGGCGCCACCGCCGATCGCGGCTGGCAATATCACTATGACAGCAAATACTAACCATTGTAAGTAATTTCTTCTTCTTTCACCTTTCTTTCCCGTTAAGAGCTTGTAGTTTTAGAAGTAGAAACCTAGATATAGGTTTGCACTATAGGAAAACATTGAACTATATTTTATTCCACTTTTTGAGGAGGTATTCCACCTCATCAAAAAGTAATCCTTATTCAGACATATTGTAATAAGTGTAATTAGATACGCATGGAATATTTTGTTCAATGTTTTCCTAATAAGTATTAAATTTCTAAACATTCATGTAATGGTATGCGCTAAGCTGTAGCTTTCCTCGCAGTAGAGCATTTCCAAAGACTGATAAGGTTAAGATATAAAACTATTGGTGATTGTCGCTTCATGGATTACAAATAAAAAACTACCAGACCATTAATTATCATGAGTCTGATATAAACACAAAATGTTGGATTTTTATCACTGTTTGAGATTTTTGTGGTCCACGAAGCGTATTTTTGTGTGTTTACTGTACCAAAAACCCAGTAATATCAAAGCTACACCCTGAAAACGCAGCTTTCTACATCACTACATATTAAACCCATCTTTACTCATTATACTCACATATACTCAGTCCATTCTCACTCACAAATACATCGCTAAATGGCTCCACTCACAATACACTGAGTGAACATTGAGTAGTTAGGCGATTTACCATTGACACACATTCATGTTTGTTAGTATACACGTTTCAATTCAAGATTTTATTATACGGCACTTTACTTGACTAATCACTTACTCACAAGTTACACATCACATCAAGTGTAAACTAAACACTTAGTTATCTTTGAGTGCATAATGTACCTCAAATAAAAAGAGTAATAAATTATATGTAGGTACATAAATTATGTAAGAATTATTACTTCTTCATACGTGTACACTTGGTGTGAGTAATTGAATTATTATTTTCTTTGTATTTATTATTGTGTATGTTTATTTAATAACAAATTATTTTCAGGAAAATATATGTAATTAATTCACTCCGCATCCGTTGGGTTCCACTTCAAATGAGAAGCTGATTTACTATATAATAATTTATTAAATAATCTATTATATATTATAGTTAAAATAAATAAAAAAATAAAGGAACGAAATATTACACAATGTACTTGGCTGTTTTTTGAATAATTGAATTATTCAGATTGCTAAAATAATTTAAGAATATAACAAAACAATTTTCCTCACTAAAATGTATTTAAAAGTTAACTACGAGTTTTCTGTCCCATTCACTCATTCCACGAAAGCAGTAAGTGTGAAAGTGACAGAAGACTTACGAGACATTCAGAAAACAATAAAAATATTGCGCTTAAAGTTGTGAACAGAATTTCAGTAATATTAAGTGGGTTTAAATCACAAACTATCCGTATACAAGGTTTAGATTAAAGGAATTCTAGTAATACCAAAACATTACTTTTTTCTCATTTTAGTATAATAATTATAAATGTTAAAACGAAAATTATGGCTGTCTACAATTTGTTTGCGTGCCTTTTAGATACTATATTTAGAATTCTGTATCTATAAATTCGCATTGGGCACTAATGTATAAATCGACTAAAACCCTTCATCGGCCTAAAGCTAAATTAATATTATATAATCTATCAAATGTAGTGGAATCTATCTGATATTGTAAAATAGTACTAAACACGTTATATTTATCTAAATTCCTAACACTACTCATTTCATTCTTGTATTACACGAAATTAAACAGCAAAAGTAGAAATAAGGAATTGAAAATAGAAAATAAACAAATGAAAATAACATGAATAAAACAAAATTATTTTCGCTTATTCTATAATTTAATTAACAGATCTTATGAATAGAATTGTAAATTAATTGATAATTATTTTGAATGTCCAATAGTATATATTCATAGCGTCTTAGAAGTCAATTATTTGCAAATTATACAAATTATTTATAAATAAATTGATATATTTTAATGACATTGAGGTGTCAATTAAAATTGATTGATAATTTATATGTATAAAACTTATTATTAAATAAAAAACTATTATTATTTAAGACAGCGATTATATTAATTTATTGTGTCGTCAATTTAAATTTATTGTATTAATAAATAAGCTGGAGATTATTATGAAAGCTGTAAATGCTTACAGTTTTTATTGGAGTGCCATAATTATGCTATGCATAGTCCATTATTTATTTATCTAAATAATTATTTGCAATAATACATGATATATCTATACTGTAGTTACCTAGCGTACGAGCAGTTTAAGAGGTATGAGGTTGTATTTTCTTCGTAGGTAGGTACAATGTGAAATTGTAAGCAGTTACAAATCAAGGTGCCACTGACAATATTAGTTCTTTTATATAATAAACGAGTGTGATAATTAAAATGAGAATTTGAATTATAGAATTATAATGATTTGAACTATTCGATGCTAATCGCTTGTCTTTTCAATGTAGTTAATGATAGAACTTAACTACAAGACTTAAGAGGGAAGGTATAAGACAAAATTCTATTATACACACAGTAGGAAAAATATATTCTATCTATTTCATAGAGTATCTCATAGGATATCTTATAGCATTCCTTATAAAGTGTATACAAAATATTACATAATATGATAAAATCTCTATGCCCCAATGGGTTCTGATGTTCATCTCAGCTTGTGTTGTATAAATCGAGAAATACATTTAATGTATTTATATTCAATTATTTACAACACAAGCTAAAATGAAGTCTAAATCTTATTACAAAAATATAATAAATTAAATATTCCTTAAAATTTAATCTTTGACAGTTGCGAATGGCGACTTCGTTCCAAGTTTAAAAATGTTTGTTCATTGAATAAATGTTTAAAACAATTATAATGTAATTCATGTTTAACACAATTATTTATTTATTGTTTGTTGTAGTTTAATAATAGAATAATTCATTATTATTATTATTTATAAATTACACGAATTTCACGTGTTATTTAATGTCACAGATTTTAACATTATAAATGTTGTAATAATTTGAAAATTTAATGTACATGGAATTAATTATTGATTATATAAAATGTGATGAATATATACAGTGACTAACATTGTTTTATTTAAATATCCACCATCTGTTTTATTATTCATGTATTTAATAGCCGAATTCAGCGTCACTTAATTCGTTTTTAGACGGAATGTAGCGACTAACATACTTTTAAAACCTTTAATGTTAACTTTTGTTTCTCATTATTTTTCTTAGAAAAATATATTTCGGAAGTTTCATACTTTCATCAATATTTGCAGTTTTCCGTTGACGTCCTATTAAGTTTTCCCTGTGACCTTCAGTAGGTCTTTCCATCTAATTGGAGGCTTCCCACGCTCCGCTTTCCAAATCGTGATATATTTGTTATTATATCTATCTTCCATTTTATTTGCCCCCGCCTAGTCTACAAGTAAGTAACTATACGTTCCTTTGAAGGAGATAGCTTTTATCTAAGATTTTCATTTATATCGGGCCTGTTGGTCTAGTGATTACAGACCCTGACTGCTATACCGGAGGTCGTGGGTTCGATTCCCACCCAGGACAAATGTTTGTGTGATGAGCACGATCATTTGTTCGGTGTCTGGGTGTTATTTATCTATAATATGTATGTATTTAGAAATATATAAGTATGTTTAGCAGTTGTCTGGTTACCATAACACAAGCTCAGCTTAGCTTGGGATCAGATAACCGTGTAATATTATTATATCGTTGATAATTAATGCAAATTATGAAAAAAAAACTGCGAAACCTTTTCCTTTTGATTTGATGGTTACTAAGTAGTTGTTGTCGTTGATACCTAATTGCATATAGACTACCAAATTAGACAAAAATTACTACTTATTCAAGTATCCTTCAAGATGGATTAATATTAATTGAAAGAGGTACCAAAGTATTTTTTGACTAAATTACTTTAAGGCGCTACCCCGAGCAAATGACTTTGAGCGTTTGACCTCTAAACCCCCCTCTTTGCCCCTCTACATATACATCGCTACTTTCTATGAAAATACAACGCCATCTGTTTGATATACCGACGTATTCAGTAGTAAAAATAGTAGACTTATGAATTTATAGACAAAAATATAATCAATCATGTTCGCAAGATTAAAAAAAAGATAAGAGAAATATATTTTATTTGTATCTAAAATTATAACTCAAGTAATTGAAGACTTCTAAGTGAATCATTTAATGATGTACAGTTATTTAGTCAGAAAGGTATTGAATGTCTTTTTACAAAAATCTTTTTTCAACCAACTTCGAAAATAGGAGGAGATATCAATGCGGATGTTTTTTTTTACGTTTGAGTATTTCTCGAAGTTCGGGATTTCTCAAAGACGGCTGGACCGATTTCAAAAACTATTTTTTTAACCCTTTATTCAGTGTGATTCTAACAAGGCACGTATACAGAGCGAAGGCGGGCGGCGAGACTTTTGAAAATTCGGTTCTTGAAGAAAGTATTGCTGTCTCAATACGGCATGATTTGTGAATGTGTGAAAGTTGACAGTGTGTGAGTGTCAAAGCGCGCTCGCATGGAGTAGTACTTAAGAAATACTCTACGCACATAATAAAGGGCAATGGCGAAATAATTGTTGATATAATTCTCATGCGTGATATATAAACGTCTTAATTACAGATTTACATGAAATATAGCGTCTAAGTCCATGAAAAAAATACATTAAATTGGAAATACAATTGATTGAATTGTACTTTGAGTGTTGCCATATAAAAGTTAAATTTAAATTAAGTCATACGAATATCTTTGGCTAGTAAACTATGTATAAAAGCTTGCTTTTAGAATATATTGAAGATTTATGAACATGAATAGTCTAAGGACATATTATTATTTTTACCCAACATCACCGAAATTAATAAATGACATCAAAATACTATTATGAAAACTTCAATCTAGCATGGCAACAACAACGGATACAATCAATGTGAAATTTTGCGTCATGCCAGTGACATTGTCTTGCACGTCACTTTGCTTGTGCGCACCAAAATCTTTGTTTGCGCATTTGTTATTTTTTTATTTTGTTTTTTGACTTGGACTGCTTATGGACTTTCGAGATTTCTCCCTGTGCTAGCCAAAGGACTCCGATTACCCACCACTTACGACGAAATTTTGCTGTGATGTTTGACTCCGATTTTAAATTAAATTGGATTTTATTACGTGAAAAAGAACGATTTATTTTTCACGATAATATCGTGATAAGGAAGGATGAAAAATAAATGTATTTGAATTAATACTGTTTCTTTTTTCATACATGCTTTTGATCATCTATTTTATAGACTATTTTTGTGCACTAAACAATATAACAAGAAAGCCTATAAGAAAACCTTAACATATTCTGTCAGGATTATTAAAAAGAAACTCTGATTATAATTCTTTACAAGTATTATCAAAGCTATAGGCCAGGGAAAACCTAGATAATTATATCTCTAGAAATAAGTATAAAACAACCGCATTAAATATTTTGAATAGTATATTTCACAAGGTTTACTTATTCAGAATCAAAGACTTTTTCAACATATTTCCTATGAATTTCTGTCATATAAATGCAAGGTCGGGCAAAAGTAATTAATTGCTTACGAGAGCCCATTAATTTCACTCATAAATAACTGAATTTAATAAAAACAAAGTACGATTCTATCAATTGTATTTCCAATTTTATATATTTTTTTCATAGACTTAGACGCTATTTAAATAAAACTTCAAAATAGTAACATATTATTTCATGTAAAGTAATTAAGACATTTGTAGACGCATAAGAATTATTTCGACCTTTTGATAGTTGGACATATTTAAACAAATATAAATATGTGATGAAATAAAACTACTAATTATAAACCGCGAAAAAATCCGTAAAAAGTAGTTTTATTTCAATGTAAGATTTAAAAAAAAAATCTTAAAACATAAATAAAGCTCGCCCCCTATTACTTACATGGGACCTAAACATATCGGCGAATTGTGGGTGTACATTAGTACACCTCTGCCTAACCCTTCGGGGATACCGGCGTGATGATATGTTGTGTAAAACATAAATATGTATTCCATGCTATTTGAATTTTATCACCAGTGCCGTGTGTAAAACTACATAGGGCTAGAAATGACTTTTTGACAGTTGTCATAATATTAAATTGTAAATGACATTTCAAATAAAAAACCGACGTGCTCTCACGTCGAGAGCCTACGGCTGACTGCTGGATCGCCGCCGCGAGTGTGTTTATGTTGTGAATTTGACCATTTTTAGGAATAATTTGAATTATAAAATAGATGTTTGGTCTTTTTGAAAAACAAAGCAAATGAAAATGTTAAGAATTAAATCCTCTATCAGTTGGTATAAGTTACATTAATAAAATACGTGTACATCGTGAGCCTATCCAAGGAATAAATTTTGATAGACCATTTTTAAAATGAGTACTACTAAATATTCGCTGCATTAAAAAGAAAAAGCTCTGTTGAAATTAAAGACAACATATTAAATAATGATTTGGTATAACAGTGAATTTGATATATGTTTTGAATATCGAGTTTATAGCTTAATAAAACTCCGCTTTTGCGCATTTTGCTCGGGGGAGCGCCTTAACTTTGTAGAAATCGTAGTATATTGACCGACGACCCTAAACGTGATCTACAGACTATCGATGTAACGAAATTTCTCTAAATATAATACATTGATTAACACCTCTCTCAAACTAAGAAGTTAGTTCAATCACGAAGCCATTACGGGCGCAGCTGAATGTGTTATCTGTTCCTAAGAAACGTCAATAATTTAATATTTAGCAACGATATCGCCATAAGACACGAACTTAACGTGTTAATAGCAACGAACAATCTTCGTAAATTGATAAATTTAGTCCTGTCACACTAGCTTGGTGGCCAATGTTGGCTTTGGATGCATCTGATGAGCGGCCAATGTTTGCCCATCTTTGTGGTTGCGGAAAAGAGTTGCAGAGGTAAGGAAAACTGAAGGGTAGGTAACGGCTTTATGTAGCTATTTTACTGAATAAAAATTGAGCAAAGGAATGATAAGAATATAATTTATTTTTGCTTTTCATTAGAGAGCAAAACATTGCAACGTAAAGATATGAGAATTTAATTTTATGGCTTACGTAGTAGTCCTGTCTCTTATCTACGAGTATACTTCCTTCTAAAAATATGTACGCATTGTTCAGGCAACATTGGTACGCATTTCATCCTAACATTGGACCCAATATATGTAAACATCGGAAAAACGAACGAAAATAATCCCCATCTCAAAGCAAAATCATCCCTAAATAATTTACAATAAAGACTTTACTCCATCGTTTTTAATCTGCGCTCCGTTTCGCAAGTCGTAGACTAGACCATAGAGAATGATGTGAGAGCTCGCGAGCTTTCTCTTTGATAGTTGGCCGCCATTTTGAGTTACAGTAATGGTTGGTATGACGTGAGTTATGCGCCCGTGTCATTTGAACTTAACTAATGTTGGTAGTGCCAGTGCCGTTAATGCAGGTTAAATCGAAAAGTAAATAACATAATTTATAAATCGGCGAGATAGGCTGATTGATTGTTTACCTGTGCCTCGTATGAATTTTAAATGGCGCCTATTTTGACAGCTTATTTATTTGCATTGGTAATGTTAGTTTGAAACTAACGTTTAGTGCGACGAAGATTATAATCTTAATTACAATTTAATGTCTTTCTATATTTTGGAAAAAATATTAATAATATCAAGGATAAAAAAAAGCCTGTTTAATCTTTAATGAAATTTAGTTAAGTAAGTAAACCTTTATTTAAAATTTTAGATTACGAAAATATCTGAACCACTTGTACAAAGCACTTAATTCACCTTTCCACTGAAGTTATTACATAAACGTACAAATATTGAACACAATAATGCAGTTTATAAGTATTAGAGTCTATTAGGTGATTTAGTGGAATAAATAATACTACCTTACAGAAATCTTGAAAGTGATAAATTATTTTACAATGATTTAATGCCACTCGATCGTTTCCTTTTAGCGGTTATTAAAAGGTGCAATGTTGGCATTTTCTTGGTAATATTTTACTTTGTTGCAATTGTGTTTATCTATGGCAAATGTACGCCGAGAATTTGTTAGCAAAGGGATGTATTTTTCTTTCGTACCTACAATATATTTTATTTAATGCTATGATTTTTTGTAAAATGTGTGTGAAATCTTTGCTTAGCAATCGGGCAATAAATGTATAAAAACGAAATGCTTTCCTATTTTTTTTTTAATTTTCTATAACATTTTTGAGTACAAATTAGGTATGTATAAAAGAAATAGCAGAGAAAACTTGCTAAAAATAACAAAAGCGAAATAAATCTTAAAGAAATTCATTCGAAATTCAAACCGTGCGAATGAACCAGCCAGCACATTTATTACGACAAATAGAAACATCACTATTGATTGCTTTAGTGCTGAGATTTTCCGTTGAAATTTTAGCTGTATCATAAAGTGTTTCAAAAATCGAGTGCGAACACAATATTTTGTGTGCAGAGTACAGACAGCCTATTAGTTTCCTTGTGGGAACCGTCTCGCGTCTGTGGAAACAAAGCGTGTTCAGTTACATACAACTGTTCTTAAATTGCGTTCGATAATTACGTACTATTGGTTCGAGTGTTTGTTTGTTTGTGTCGCGGTTTTGTGGGTTTATATTTTTTTGATGTAATTTGTATTGTTATTTATTAATATTTTGACATTGTTTATTGTTTTATAAAGTACTTATCGTAAGATGTTTAAAAAAAATGTATTTTATATTTTTTTAACCCTCTGTGTTTTTTACATGGAGGTAGTTTACTTTAATGATCAATTTAAATCATTTATCATGCAGATGGATGTAAAAAATGCAGAAAAATACTATAAAATAATTTAAAAAGCATACTAGATAGTAAGCATACGCATATCATATAAATATAAGCCAGCCTTAAACACCTAAACAAAACACGATCACAATTCAACCCATCTAAAAACCAATAAAACGATCGAAACAAAGTGAGAACAACCAAGTAGTGGTAACAGAATCATAATGCCCTCAGACTCCGTAGATCCAAAAGAGTTGCCTTCAAGATATTGAATTTAGTGTTAACACTTGGAGCATTATTTAATTGCGTGTCAGTAAGGCGCCTCGCGTTGAGGTGTTGAGAATAGACCCCCGATCTGGATTGTGCAGATAAATGGTGTGGGTAATAGGTTCCGTGTGATCCCGGTTGTAAATAGAACACCCACTTGATTACGTGTTTAGAGGCGTTTAGCGAAAATTATGTGACTTTAGTATTCTAAATTGTGAAGTTGTTTTAATATTAAATTCATATCATAAGTTTCAAGAGACTTTCTAAAATATGAAGGTTTACTTCATATTTAAAAAAAGGAAGGAATTAAAAAACAAAATGACAGCTATTTAGAATATAAAAACCTTACGGTGTTTTTATTGTAGTTGGCGACGACAAAGATTTTTTTGTAGCAGCAGTAGCTAAATAAATAAGTTTCATTATTGGTTAGTCAGTCTTACATAGAAGAATATTTACTGAAAAGTTCACCTAACTCATGTCAAATATTTTTAAGTTTTCTTAACACTATTCACCTCTGTACAGCAATAAATCAACAACAGCAACAGTCTGGAATACTAAGTCTGCTAACCCGGTGTATTTTGCACACCTTTTTAATTTTATTTTGTGCACAGTATGCAGTGATAGTTCTTGGTAATGGGACTGTCAGGTGTTTGAAGAGCACATATCGCTGTTTATTTTCATATTCTTTGAACTGTAACTGGGAGTTGTTTATTTTTTGTAACCTAGCGACCTAGCACTACTCTTTATCCATGTATTGTTTTATTGTTAAAACTTTTATAATTTGAATATTCATGGCCAGCTGTGGGACAGCATGGGCTAAAAATTAAATAAATAATGACGGAAATATCTTACTGCAACACACGAGTTTTTTTACAGATCGTTTTTGTCTAATCGTACGAGGTTTTTTATTACGATATTTAATGAATAAAGTATTTTTTCCACGCTAAACATTTTGCATATTAGTATGTAAAACATTTGGGTAAGATATTAAACTGGGAAAATACAATTTATTTCCAAGAAGATTGTTGAAAATTCTAAAGCAAAATTCAAGGAACCCCACAAAGCACGGAACATCCTAATCCCTATAAAACACCGTCGTAACTGTGAGCTTATTATTTTCACGGTTACTCATCCCAAGTGCCTGTCAGACAGTCAAGATTACGTGTGGCCTGTAGGTAATAGCAAATTGCGATTATTATGTTACGGACTAACGAGGTGCTCGCGACTTTCCCTCTAATCGCAGCGACTTTACCGACCGCTATTGTTGCGACCGGCCGCACTTATGCTCGGCGAATGTATGATAATGTGTGCCGTTTAGCCTTAGGAAATTTTAGGTTCGATTTTGTAATGATTTTTGATGGGAATTTTTGTTTAGGTAGTTTTAGATTTGATAAAAGTTTTGTACCTTAGTTTTTCGATCCTAGGTACTACACCCCTTATCCTAGCATACCCTTAAAAATAGTAAGTACATACGCTTCGAGATTCTAAATGGGAAATGTATATGAATCATGGTGAAAGACAGAAACGAGGGGTTGAAAAAAGTCAGTAGGTTCACATTGCATTGCATCAACCCAAAATGATTAAAAACAGCGAAGAAAATGGACGAAAAAAGACTGATGACAGACTTATTAAATCTGACCTTCTTAAAAAGAAAAAAATTGAATCACATTCTTTATGTAGTTTTAGTTTTTACCACTGAACGCAAGCAGAACTCTATAAGGAAATAAGCGAACGAATTGAACGTAATATATCACAGCTAGTAAAAGGTTACGCTTATAAAAGAAGCCTGGTAAATCAAGGTAATACATTTATTGGTAAACGCAGACATAGTTGCGAGTAGTTAACTAAATTGTTTTATATCATAAAGTCAATTCTACGGCGTTTAGGGCCCCGTCCAGTAACAAGCGAGGCTAAAGCTATGGCGCTGTTATTACGTGTGTATTTACCGATTAACTGTGTGTTACACGTATTATGTACTGATTTTCATGCTTATTTCGCTTCGACGTGTAGCGTGAAGCTAAGCGTAAGTTAGCATATATTTTATAACCATCTTTAGTTTTAGCTATTGTCATTCAATGTTTAGCATTTTGGAGGATTGTCTTTTGTTTTCACACTAGGGGTCCGAAATGGATGTATGTTGAACTTGAACCGTCTAAAAAGTCAGACGAATAGATAGATAGAATATTCTTTACTGCTCACCTAAGAATTGCAATTTAATTTCGGTGCTGCCTACAAACAGCTGTCGCCGTGGCTTCATTCATCTGAGGAAGATGTGACCTACATGTTATACTTTTAGTAGGCTTTTTATTTCCTTCAAATACAAACAAATATTAAAACATAGTACTCAAACTCTTGAAAATGTCTCACACCGCCTCAACTGCACATTTTTTCTCGGTAAACGAAACTGATTCTGAGGCGCACAACCTTTTTACTCCATAGCACTGCACCCCGTGGCGTGCGCACCTACATTTACAATCACAGTAAGGGTATCAGCGCCGACAAGCAACAATTGCTGCATTATTGTAATACGACTGACTGCGCTGTAATGCATTTTATATTGTTTATCGTTCTGTAAGCAGGGGAAACAAACAAAACGGGTGTAGCTATGGGAATATGGGTATTGTTTAGTGCTTGCTTCTGTTACGTGTAAATGCACGGAGCCTTTAACATCTGTCAAGAAAATGAGCGTTCCTTAAATGAAGTAATTCAATAAATAGAAATCTATGTTTGAGTAAGTAATGGAAATATATTGTCATGGCCTCTTATAAAGCCGTCCTTGAAAGGCAACGATAGCAAGTATTGCACCAAGTGGCATTTATTTTCCTGGAGGACTCAGACACTTTTTGATATAAGTTTAAAGCAAGTTGCTATTAAGTAACTGCCTCGTTGGCCAAGTGGTTCTAAGCGCGACTGCTACGCTAGGTCTTGGGTTCGATTCCCAAGTCGACCAAAGTGTTATTGGGTTTTTCTATGAAATTCTCAGTAGCAGGTCGGAGTTTGGATTTGTGCCCGGTTAATGGCAATAAGCTCGCCCCCTACAGGGGACCTAAACATATCGGCGAACTGTGGATGTACATTGGTACATCTCTGTCTAACCCTTCGGGGATACAGGAGTGATGATATGTTATGTTAAGTTATGTTATGTTATTAAGTTTGTATTCAAAAATTCCGTGTTTTTATAAAACTTTTTGATAATACTGCTTACGAACGAATTGGTTCTTAATGAATTCTAGGCTAAAACGACATATACCAGTACACCTATTTATTTATTTATTTAAACTGTCATGGTCAATTGTGGTACATAAGGCGGACTTAATGCCTATTATTGTATTCTGAAACATAATTTCCTACCCAAGTACTTCTGATATAATATTGTATCTTCCTGATATCTATTTTGCGAAGACGAGTGATGCTACCGATGCGCGTACGCACCGTACGTGCCGACAACAAGATGAAACATTCCAATTTCAAATTGTTGTCATTATTGTTTCCAGTAACGCTGAACTATTACATTTTAGAATCAATCTCTGCGCTTCTCTTTTGTTTTTGAGTACCTAAGTATTTGAATATTTTTATTAGCCTTATTTAAATCCTGCTGCTGGCAAAAAGTGTATTAAAATTAAATTAGTTAAAAATTATTATTTATAAAAAATCAAGTTTCAAACAGCTTAATGTAGTTTAACTAAGAAAACGTTTTAAGATAAACTTCTCGTTGTTAAATACAGTTTATTTATACTGTGACAAGCAACATAAAGTAAATAATTGTATTTTTTGTAAGGGTTGAACAGGGCTAGGGTTACGAAATACATTTAACTATACCTATGTTTTGTTAATAAAACAAACGTAAGATAATATCATAATAACTGTTGTATAATGCAAAGTAGCTACAGCAAAACGGAAATAAACCAACCTATTGATATTCAAATTGTGTCATTGTAAGATAAATTAAACCGATCATAATCATTTAATTGTTGGCCTTAAGATATCATCGTATTGAACTAACTGTGGTCATAGGCCAGGTACTCCTGAAGCCATAAATACAGCGGCAGATATCAAATCTAAATTACTGAACTATACAAATGATAATCAAATCAATACATAATTTGAATTTTAGATATTGATTTTAGAATGTATGGTAGAAGCAGATATTGTTGCAGCTTCTATAGATAGGGATATTGTAGTTTCAAAAGGCAAGATAGTTTTCTAAGGTTGGTTGAATGTGAAATATTAATCATCATTGTTTTTAAAAACCTCCTCTTTTATGTGTGACACTGAAGTACGTCTATAAAACGAATCCATCATTAATTAGTGGTTATTAACTATTGATCGTTTACTTTGATTTTTGTGCTGCTCAAGTCAACGGCAGTTAACCTCCCCTTGGCGCCTTCTCTCTTAGTACCACTTGGCTCCGCTATATATGATCTACTCTGAATCTTTCTCTCTGAATCTGAATCGATCTGTTTTAATTTAAAAATTAAATATTGGTTTCTTAGGTTTACGTGACTGTTAGACATTGAATAAAACTACTTTTTACGGATTTTTTCGCGGTTTTAATTTTAGATTTAGGTTCCGACGTTTCGACACCTTTGCAGGTATTATGGTCACGGGCAGTTTCGAGTTTAAAATCCATGGACAATTGCTGTAAAATCAGGAAACAAACACACAAAAAAGAACTCAGACGTTTGAGAACCTCCCTTTTTTAAATCGGTTTAAACACATCGTTGAATATTTCGGTCTGGCCACACCATGTACACAATTATCCTCAACACGCGGTAGGTGTGATCACCTAAGTTCACTGTGAATTATGGCAACAGTTTCTATCCTTTCATTAACTGGGCTTACGTAATGTCTTGTTTTAAAGTAATTGCGGTCTTATTATTGGTACACCGTTCTCGTTAGCCTGAAGGAGCATGATTAGGAGGTATAAAGGTTAAACAAGTAAACCGCTTCCTTGTTATGGGAATGTGAATCATTAGAATATGGAAATTATGAAATTGTATTAGTTGTTTTATTGTTCATTCAAAGGTATGAGGAGGCTAGTATCTTTTAACATAACATATCATCACGCCTGTATCCCCGAAGGGGTAGGCAGAGGCGTACCAATGTACACCCACAGTTCGCCGATATGTAATAGGGGGCGAGCCTATTGCCACTAACCGGGCACAAATCCAAACTCCGACCTGCTACTGAGAATTTCATATAAAAACCCAATAACACCCTGGTCGACTCGGGAATCGAACCCAAGACCTCTAGCGTAGCAGGCGCGCTTAGCACCATTAGGCCAACGAGGTAGTATCTTTTACTTTGAAAATAATTAAACTAAAACTTAAACTCTGACTGCAGAAGTCTCTATATCTTTTTTAATCGATTCTCTTTTTAGACAAATAATTTTCTGAAGAACGTTCCCTATACATGTACAAAAATTTTAATATACGACCCCACACTTTCTAGTTCATGTATAGAAATAAAAATCGAATGACTATTTGGCACATGAAGAAAAAATACAAATGACTATCGGAGCGCGCCTTTAATTTACAAAGGTCTCAAAACAGTGCAGTAGTAAGCCACAAAGTCGTCAGCATTTAAAATCCATTCAGTATTTACTATAACGATGTGACTATTAGGGCTAAGTGCCCCTGTTCGGGAGAGGCGACACGTCACAGGTTAAGTGGGTCCGTACAATAAAATTTTAGTGCCAACATTGGGCCAAACGATTGTTATGGCCAAATTGACTGGCGGTAGGATTATGGTTTAAAAATAGTGTTTTATAATCGCTCGTTAAGTTGAATGAGGTTCTAAAAATGTAATGACTGCTTATTATCATTTTTTTATGTGTAACAATAAGTAATAAAGTATTTTTGGTATTTGTTTTTAGAAAACGTGGTGAACGACACTTAATGACAGTGATAAGACTGCTAATTATTATAAAAAAAATTACATCAAATGAGCTGTACAGTAGAAGTATTATTTAACTTAATATTCAGTTTCTAAATCATCAAATGAGATCTAACTTCTTTATTTCAACTTACTCATATAAAGTCTATATAGATTTTCTATTCCAAACATTCATTACGCATACCTTGAATAACGCATCAACGTTCCTCAAAGACGACCAATCTACATTAAGCAGCTAAAAAAACGTCGTATTCTGATAAGGCCTACCACACAAGCAGTTTCAATTTTCGCACTAAAAATCCCAACAAAATAAGACAGAACCGATACAGGTACATGACGCAAGGCTCGTTATTTTCAGAAGGACAACTTCATCTAGTGGGCTGCGGCGTTAATTAAATAGACGACTTTATACAGGTGTCCTTGTCTGGCTTGCACTGGCTGTATGCTCTGTTTCATTATTATAACATGGTTGAGTTTGAAGGCAGGGGTTGGTAACATTTTGTCACTATTCTTTCCATTTTTATAGAGCACGAATTCTTGAGTTAATGTGTGCAAAGAAATATAAACAAAAATGCTAACGCGAGAAGATTAAAGATTAAGTAATAAGATCAGCATTTAAAATAAAATACTAAAACATCACAGATTAGTAATATCATCAATTTCACACATTTTCCTATTTGTTTTGATTAAGTATCCCAATGTAGATTTTAAGTTTAATAAATGTATATTTGTACGCCTGATATGGCAAAACATATTGAAACTCTAAATGATATTGTACCACCTTATATATAACATATGTTTTAACAAATTAATTTATCTTTATCTTTATCTTATCTTTAATAGTAGTCAAATCAGTGCACAAAAATACAAAACAAACTTTCTTCACAGCTATCAGTTGTAGCTGCATACTTTCAGATCATAATAACAGTTTGAAAAAATAAGAATAGAAGACAAAATAAAAGTAGACTGGAAAACAAAAAAAAAACATTAGTATTTAAACCAGCCAAAACAACTACTAAAAAGTATATAACGGATTACAACTGAACTCCCATAAAGAAAAATGTTTCTGCTCCCTGCACGGCAGTATGAGTAGCCGCATTTGCACATTTGATAACATCGTCAAAGTGACATAAAATTGTGCCAGCAACGTTCAGAATAGCTACCTCATGTCGCGTACGTATTGTATCGTTGAATACAACAAGTGTTTCAGACATTTTGCGATATAATAAAATACGAAAACCGAGCGAATATGTATGGTATTTGGTATCAGTGGGTAGTAGTTAAGGGAATTTTGTCGGACGCTATCTTAACTGTTTGAGGTAACTGTTTTGTGAATTTAGTTTCCGAGGTATATCGTTCTGTTAACTCATTATTAAATCATCATCATTTTTTTCTTATTTTAACTTTTGTGTTTTAGTTTCTTGATCCACTCCTTATTATGTCAATCTACGCCATATTAATTTTCTTAAATTAAAAGTCACCTTAAGACAAGCCGGACATCACGATCTGCAAGAACGAATACCGAAAAACATAACATTTTTCGTAATTCACATTGAGTGAGGAAAAAGACTATATTCAACATTTTTACAGCTCTAGAAAGATTCATAAAGAATTCTGCACTTAAAAGAACTTATTAATATAATGTACTAACCTCAACAACATTAATTATTAATGTCCAGAATTCCATGTTAATTATTACTCGGAATTCACTTTGCGCGTGCTTGTACTTTATCCCTAGTTATAGGTCTCGTTAGGTCACGTTTCTAAACAAAGCATATAGGTTTTATGTCTTAATTTAGAGAGCCTCTAGCCAAGCCTCCATATTTATATGGAATGCGAGGCATTTAGGTGTACAACTAACTATGTATTCAGTAGCTATAGTCGACTTGTAAGTAATGTTTTGCGGTGGGAAAAACTTACCGTTGGATGTTTTAAGTTTCGCGTTATGTACCTTTTTGTTTTTTGTTTTTTTTTTTTTTTTTTTTTTTTTTTTTGTCGGGGTGAAACTCTAATGATTTCAACCCACGCTGAGGGCACAGCGTAGGGATATGTCGGACTTGCACCGACTAAAAACACCCCGGTCCCGTCTTAGCCTTGGTCAGAGCCACGGGGTCGCTTGCGCAATCTCTGCGCGGCTCCGGCAGGCTTCGGTCCTGACTGGACCCCTTCCGGAGGGTGGGTGTAACGTGCCCAACCCTCGTTCCTTCCGAGGACGGACGCGTGGGACCTGGCGTCCGTATCCTTCTTGGCCTGTCAGCTGATCGGGTGACAGGGTGCCCTCCCGGTCACCCGCAGGCCCGACCTCAAGGTGGTCTGAGGTCGTTTCCGCGTTATGTACCTACGTATATTATTTATCTTTACAAATATGTAAGTAGGACTTGATATAACGAAATACTTGAATAAATGAAAATAAATAGTTTATTTTTGTGACTGAAGTCCGCCTTTATTGTGCCATAACTTTTATCACACTGTGATAATTGGTGCATCCTGCATAAAAATAAAAAAAGATTCAGAACTTAAAAATCGTTTCTTTGTTAATGGTTCCTCGGTAGGCCTCCATACATTACTGACCGTTCTCCTTTCGACAATATCTAAAAATCTCATTAAAATTCTTAATATTAAATCGATTTCTAAGTTTATGCGTCGCTAAACATGAAATGAGGAAAATGGCTCGCAATCTGCACCTTTAGACGTCACGATTTAAAGTATAGTTGACAATAATCTAAAAAATACCAAAAAGAAAGCTAACTCCGAGTGTTTAATATTATAAATCTTACCAATATCTTTGACCAAACTAGAAATATAGGCAATCTAACTTCACTTTATCATAGCTTAGCCAATATGGCTTATCTCACACAATGCCTAGCTTACTCAACTGTAACACTCGAGCGCCGTATTTTAGGGCTTTTCTCAATAATTATTGCTCTACATTTCGCATTCGATTCGATATAGTATCGATATTGATTTAATATCGATATAATATCGATAGAACAGTTTATGTGAACGATAAGTGTTTAGTTTTGATGTGTTTCCATTGTGTTCACAGCTGTTATCTTGTTTTAGATCTTTGGCTACCGGGGTATTATTATTGTAACTGTCTTTGAGACCGCTTTTGAATATGTTAATAGAATTTCTTGTTTATTGCTATTTAATATTAAGTTTGATGGTCGCAAGATTTATTAGTTAGAACATAAATAAGGCTTGTAGTATTAAGCTATATAGGATATTCATAAGACGGAGTACTGGTGATCGTATAATAATCGAATACATACTAGTTAATTTTCTGCCAATTCTTAAATCCTCGATGATTTGTTTTAAAAATAATAAATAAAGTTTATTAAGCCTTTATTAGTATAGCATGTTTCGTTATACAGTATTCTTAGTTCTTCTTTATGCCGACAAGAACTAATTGACACATAAAAGTTGCGCATGCAGTGGTGTAAAGATTGTCTGGTCTATAAGGAAGCGAGTATGCGCTTTACATACATAAGTACCGGCTCTAAGTGAGACTCTTGTACCCTATTACCTTTAAATACATCCAGTTTGCTATAAGAATTAGATTATTTTGAAGATTAATGTGCCTACTACAATTGTATGTAAAGTTTTGCAAATTCAAAAGTATGTGTTTAAAACTTTTCTATACAAAATCGAGTCAATGAATTTTGATGATATTTGGTTCACCTGTACCTCTTAGGGTAACCTTAATGAATAATACTTTTGACTTCAGTTTTATGCAAAGGGGTGTAACGAGATTAATGTTTATAATAATAAAATGAAAGCCGAAACAAAGACAATGGAGAATACTAGTCCAACAACACTGCAGAATCTTATGAGTCACCAACCCAACATCTATTTTCGGCAGCCAAACTAAAATATCGTGTGTCCGTAATTACAAACACTACAACACTGATTAATTGATCCAGGTGTAGGTCTTAATTACTGGTTGGACAGCCTCTGAACTTTGTCATTGCAATTTGCAACGCCTCTGTATAGATTAAACGATATATCTCTTAGTATCAGATAGCAGTGCAATTATGTTGGCGTGGGGTTAAATTGCCGTTACCAGCCTGATAACACGAGTGTATGGCAGTTGTTAGATTGGTGGGGATTTGATTAAATGACAAGTTAATGGTCAGCTCGAGTTTGATTAAGCAGATGTAAATTGTTGTGATAATTTTGATACGGTTTTAACTGGGAACGTAGACTTTAAGAGACGTTGATTGATCTGCTATAAATAGGTAGCTAATATAATTGTAATAACATGGTTGGAATATCGGTATTTACGGGTAAAACTTGTCATAAAAAATCACGTTTGTGTGTAGTGTTTCAAAATTGTATGTTTTCATGCAATTAAAACGCCAAATAATTACGATCAGAAGGCATAGATCCATATTATAAGCAAAGTGAGATACTGATGGTTCGGTACATAGGTGCACATATTAGTTACAACATTATAGTACTAATCTAAACAAGACTACACTACAATGTCTTCAAACAACAACATAAAGCAACCATCGCTCTCTAACTCACAAAAGACATTCAGTCGTCTCTGAATCCGACTCAGAATTTTAATCGTATTCTCTCGGCAACATAAAATTCGATTGCGGACAATCAATAAATAATCACCCAACATTGAATAGAGAGTTACTTAGTTAACACTTGAAATACACGCTTCTCGGCCCATAAGACCGCAAACTTACTTTTTCAGAACACATAAATAAATGGCTAACTAAGACGTTGGGACATACAATTTTATGGCGCGGCTCTGCAACACAGTTTATTGTGTTCAGATTTACTTGTAGATCTGTTGTAAACTAAAGACTATTCGATTTAGTGAAGAAAAAGCGCGAGGATTTTATTTATAATGACAGGTGTTGGGTTCGGTCTATGCTGAGTTATGTAGTCAAAAATAAGTATTAATGTGTTAATATTTAGGTATCTTTTGCAGAAAAAAAATCAGCTGTATTCAATTATTATAATTTTGGTAGACCAGGTACGTTCCTTTCCAGACAAAAAGTTTTTAATAACAAATTAAAAGAGTGCTTTAAAGCACATTATAAAGCGTATCCAGGTCTTTAATATTACCCATACAAAGTAATAAAAAACAAACTCAACCTCCAATCGCCTACAGTTATTTGTGTACACAATATTTGTCTTCATACAAATTATGACATAGCCGCACAAAGGGTTAAGAAATTAACCGACCGTTTACGGTCATCCTTTTAACTCGAAAACATTAATTATAACACCTCTTTAAGTTTAAATTTATCGCGTTGTTTTGTTACTCATTATAGCGTTTTAGTATTTTTTTATGCGAACTTGCTTGGAGCTATATCGGGTGTTTAAGTTTGTTATAATTTATGGCTTGAGGCGGTTTATGTAGCCTTACCTTTAAAGGCACGTGGGTATTTATGTTGGTACGTTTCAATCTGGGAGATCTTTGCTTGAGCTCGTTTATTTTGCTCGAACTATTTGCTCGAGTTCGCGGTTTCAAATTCGACGTTTCATTAAGTGATGCGCTTGTGTTTTGTTTTGGTGAGATATCGTCTATTTGTGGTCAAAGTGTGATATATGGGAACTGTGGACAAGAAATAAATAGTTAAAAACTGTGGTTAATAGTTGAAGTTATCTAAATCAATTACTGTTTTATTTAAATAAGTGAATACTTTTTACGAAACCAAAATTTAGATTTTTCAGCAGCAATGACGATGTCACGTATGGTCATGACTATTTTAGCGAAAAATTTGTATAAATATGAATTCTTCTCAATCACTCAAAAGTACTAACCAAATTCCTGCAAGCTTAATCAGATCAAAAGTCTAACCGACATAGGATAGTAAATCATCAAGATAACTCATAAAACTATGACATCAAAAACAAAACATTCATCTTGGTTTTCCTGAACATCAAGTCATAATTCGCATCAAATTAAATATGCGATTTCATTGTAAATAATATGTCAATAATTGTAATTTATTCATTGAATTATTGGATCTTGGTTTTTCCTTTATTTGGAAAATATGTTATTATGAGCAATTATAATATGATTCTAAGAAAGTGTGAATTATCTGAGTGAATCAAATAAGGAAATTGTGGCGCCTACTGTGATTATATTAATTACAATAATTATTATTGAATATATACTTATGTTTTGAAATTATTGTAACATTTAGAAATTGTTCGCACATTAATTTTAATGATTGGTTTTTCTTCTATCAAAGCATAATATTATTTAATTTGGTTTGTAAGAATGTTTGACACATTTGTCCTTTTTTTACAGCCCTTACATACGAACTTAAACCATTGCAAAATGGAGGTTGAATTGGAAAATGCACATAAAACTCTGTACTAAGGTGAGAAAAATACAGCTTAAATGAGAAAAAATGTAATAAATTAATATTCAACATTTTCTGGAATTAATTTTACGTAGGTAAGTAAAAACTATGTACTACGTTGAGAAAAATACAGCTTAAATGAGAGGAAATGTAATAAATAAATATTCATAATTTTCTAGAAATATGGTTTACGTAAGTAAGTAAATATGCTAGTCATCAAATATGTTATGATGCAGTATCAAGAAATAAGGTCATAACAGGTCATGACGTCACCATTATGAGCTAGAATATCTATGGCGCAATAATCTAGGAAAACTCAGCTTTTATTATACTTCGGAGAACATTAATTAATTCATTGATTGAATGACAAAGCCATTATATGCAAAAAGAGTAGGTATTATCATAACCTCAATACGCACTTGCCCAGAATCTATAATTTTAATATTTCTGATAACTGACAGTGGGACGAATTAATTTTTGTTTTAATTATAATACAATGATATTAGTGGAACAATGAATGTCAACCTATATGTAGTGAAGTTGATGACAACAATAGGTTTCTGCACTGACTTTTCTATCAAGTAAGTATTATTTTGCATTATTATTTATGGTTTTGAAACAAGTTGGTGTTACTTGAATCTTGTCTTCTGACACCTTTTACCCATTAAATGAAGTATGATAGACCTCTGAAAGTCCCTAGTATATTTAAGCTTACAACAAGTAAATACTATTTTTAAGCAAATAATTGTGTAAAGGTAAAATAAAAGTTATAAACAAATAACTGGGCACAGCCATCTTCACATATATAGTGCAGCCTCGAGCACTGATCACCAGGCTTGCTCATTGCGGATTGGCTATTTCAAATTCCCAATTTTGGAACCCTGCTTTCCTCACAATTTTTTCCTTCACCGTTTGCTAGTAGTATCTTAGAATAAAATATAAGGTTAAATATTGTTTCATGCTGCTCATGACCTAATAAATAATTATCTGAAATAATGAATATGCATTAATATAAAATTATGAGTCGGAAACGGCGTCTGCAAAGAGGAGACGCGAAAACAATAAAAAAAGAGGAAGGATATAGCAAATAAATGGCCTATATCAAGAATTAACTCATACAAATCGTGCGTTTAATTACTAAAATTTCAATACAAAGGCTAAGTAAAAGGTTTCTGTGGCATAAATTATACAATAGAGTTTGTTCCGTCCGTGATATTGGTGACAAACAAACAAACGACGATAAATTAGCAATTCTGTAGGGTTAGCTTCAGTAAATCACTACTTTACACGCATGCCCCTCAACACCGGACGTTAATGCCTTTTTGTCTTAGATTATGTTAATACTGGATGGGTAAGACAAACTTAAGATGAAAAATCCAATTGTTATTTTTGTCGGTTTTTTTTTCTGGGTCAAATGGCTATGACGTCAAATTTCCTTTAAATTTTTGTGGCTCTAAAGTTCTGTTAAAAAAAATAACTTTTTATTTGTCACATGTCGATCATAAACTTTGCTTTAATTTATGAAATACTCCATACCTAAGTTACCATTTTTATATAAACATGTTTAAATGAAAATAAATTACTCTGAGCCTTCCTACTTTTATATCGTAGTTAGCACAGCGATTTCTTATCCATCTTTCTTGAGTCCGTCTCATGAATACACATTTATAGCAAGAAAATGTAAATATAAGAACACAATAGATTTCTTGTGCCGATACCGGCCGATTGATATCACAGTGAATAATTATCGATACCAGTTATAAAACTGACATATACCCATTATTATTGGTTAAATAACCAATGTTGTTAACTGGAAATATGACTTATGGTTAGACTGCGGCTTTGTTCGATTTTAATACTGACTTATATGTAAAGTTTTCGTTTTACAGGGTTTTTCTTAATTTCATTGGCAAGACATATCTGCTTTATTGAAACTTTTCTACTGTTTTATGAATTCTTGAAATAAATAATAATATATTACGCTCAGGTTAGCTCGCTAAAGACCTATAAAAATAATGCCTATTAAATGAGTTTTTTCAGTTAATATTTGGTACATTCCAGCCATTTAATTAAAAAAATTGAAAAAATACATAAAAAAACAAGTAACATTTTTGTGATACAACTTAAGGCATTGTTATTAATATTATATTGATTTAATCGATGTTCATTAAGTCACTTCTGATAAATACATACGTTTATCATATACTAGTGTATAATAAAAACATTGTTAAGGCTTAGATTCAATGATAGGATGATACTAATACATATTGATAGAAACGTGTGTTGCTGTCGTGATTTCTATATTGATACACCAGTTAAAGACCGTGATGTAAAAATAGATTCTATGATCATTAATATCATGAGATAAATGGTTGCTAAAATTATTTCCAGATGCTTTACTTTGACGACCTCCATGGTCGAGCGGTTTACGCATCGGTTTTCAAGGTGTCGTTAGCTCTGAGGTCCGTGTTCGATCCCCGGACGGGTAAATGTAGAAAAACCACTTTTCTACGTTGTCCCGGGTCTGGGTGTTTGTATTATCCCATAGGTGTGTTAGCTATTTACTTTGGGCTCAGAGTAATGTATGTGATGTTCAACGTAAGCTGAGCTTCTTAGCTGCGTATACCTACCTATACTATCGTTCATTGGACATATAACTTCAATAATTTACACAGTTATTCTCTTATTGTATCCTGTGCATCTATGAAATGTTTTAAGACCGTATATGGAAATAAAAAATAGTCTCGTATTAAAAACATTGCATTACTTTCTTCGATACACTTGTGACTAGCAGTCTACCAGACCAATAGATAATTTAATCATCTGGTTTACGTAATATTGTTAACTATTGTAAGACTACCTGCAAAATTTGATTTATGACATTTTCTTCATCTTTATAAGTGGGTAAGTAGTCTGATTTCGGGTATTTAAGTGGTTGATTAGTGAATCAAGTAAAATTTAATTCTACTATCAAGAGAATTCGTATTCTTGGGTAAGCAAATTATGTTTTTCGTAAAAACTTGTATCAGTGCGATATCATCGATTTGCACAGTCTGACAAAGAAACCATTAATAAAATATCACAATGGATGCTTGGTTACTTGTACCAGACCACCAGCGCCGGCACGGTAGCCCGAGGTCGCGGGTTCGAGTCCCGTGCAGGACGCGCATAAATATTGTTTCGTCTACAACAATCCAGGCATTTTTGTCTTTATTTATTGAAAGCATGCAGTACCATTGTCAAAGGGAACGTGATCTCCTTACAATGTTCCTTACGTAAACACAATGTTATAAACTTATTAAGTTTATGACTTTTCTTGAGATTGTTAGATAGGGACGTTGGTGATTGATTTTTTAGTATATCAACGCAGTCCATTGTTATCATGTGATACTGGCTGGTAAGGAATTTATTTCCCACAATTTTTACGTGCATAGTGATAAAAATTAATATATTATGTAGCGAGTACTTTGCTTGTTGATTTTGAGTAGCGTAGATTATGGTAGCTTAAAATATCGTTGTAGATTTTTGTTAATAATGATAAATCTATCTATTTTCTTTACGCACCCATTCAAAATCCACGGAGGATTTATTTATTGTATAATGTATCTACATAAATGTTTTTTTTTTTTTCGACTGGAATACAGTCAGTTTTTGGAGTACAAATCCTTCAGTTTCTACCCTAATCTTAAATTCACAAACTTACGTGTATCGTGTAGACACACGATACACGTAAGTTTGTTATATCATGTATGGAGTGTCGCCGTGACAGGCGCAGGCGGCTCCTGTGACGAGCCCAATCAATTTGTATCGCCACAATACGCAATACATCGCGCCAAACTAACTGGCTCACACCGATACCGGGTTATTCTGATGTTCTCTTTCTGATTTTTAAGGAAATGTTTTGGGATTTTTTGTAATATACTTTTCAATCATCAAAAACTTTTTCTATCAAATTAAATTAGTCAGTGTTTTCTTTTAACAATTTTTTTTATTTGCAGTATTTAATTGGTAGATTGAAGATTACAAAACTTGTCAGTTGGAAGCAGACTAGTCTTTCACATTCATAATTTATTTGAACAGATTTAACATTTTTGTGTTATTTGCGTAAATACTTAGGCAAAATATTAAACAATTCATTTGTTTAAAAGTGATGGTTTGAAATTCATCATCATCTTATTGTAAATCATAACCTATCCCTGTTTGTTTTTACATTATTTATGCCAATTCTATTAGATTCGAAGAAAATGCTAACTTTTGTGGAATAAGAACAATAGGTTTACTGAACACTCCGAAGGAATAAAGTGTAAAGGCGCCGCTGTTTCTCAAGTAGGTATCTAAGTTCAATTTGTACGTCCATAATAGGCAACGTGTTGCGCAGGCGTCAACATAGTGTTGTGTCGAAAATAACAAAGAACCCGCACAAACTGGAACTAAGCAAAATCCAAGTTTACCTGTTTTTTTTCCTCAAAACTTATACGCAATTCATCAAGAATTGCAAAAATTTCATATAAAATTTCCGATGATGAGACACTCTAGTGTAATAAATAATAAATCAACAAGCAAAAAGCAGTAACTGTTAATATCATATAAACATTCTTTGTATACTTACTAAACTTTAATTGATAAAATGTAAATTTATTTTTCTTAAATTTTCACGATTCATCATGTTTGTACTATTAAAACAAATGAAAAAAATCATTTAACATACCATTTATTACATCATTTTATATAGAACAACATTGACATTTCAAATTACGTACATTCAATTTTTTTTATTTTGCTTTTAAATCTATGTCCAATTTACTTCTCAAAAAAGCTTGCAGAATGTCCCACCTCACCGGGTGTCTCATACAAGATGCATAGGCGACGCTGCGCGGCTGTGTTGTGCCGCTAATGAACGCGCGCACTCATTACTACGCGTAACGAGACCGCACACATTCGGTATATTCCACTCTGTTTGCCTCTCTTCACCTGGGTTATATTCAACAAGGTGAACAAATTGCACTGATTTTGTCAACTCATTTTATAGGTAATAATAATTCAAGGACAACTCACACACGGTTATCTGATCCCAAGCTAAGCAACGCTTGTGTTATGGTAGCCGTCAACTGATAAATATACTTATATTTTTTTAAATAAATACATATAACAGATAAATTACACCCAGGCAAATTAAATATGATCGTGCTCATAAAACAAAGATTTGTTCTGGGTGGGAATCGAACCCACGACCTCCGGTATAGCAGTCAGGGTCACTAACCACTAGACCAACAGTCCCGTCAGAATTTCACCTGGGTGAATTGCGTTCTAGGTGAAGACTGAAGAAGGCGACACAAACATCTACTTTGTTCACCTTATATGACTGGTTGATATTACAGGTGAACAGAGTGGAATATACCATAAATTCGATGCCCAGTCGATACGTTCAATATTTAGATTGATGTACTGGTGTAAGTTGCTTCTTGCGTAATACTGGTAAATCAGTAGTGCTGGTACGTGAGAGAAAAACTTGTCGCGAAGCTTGGAAGTCATGAATGAAGCAACTGAGTAAATAAAGCCTTTGTATTTATCAATGAAAAATTTAAAGGAAATACAGGAAAATATTATGATTTTGGAACAATTATAACAAAATAATAGAAGGGGAATACATCTAAAATTATTTACTATTGAATTAGCGAACCACTAAAGAAAAAAATATTTGTTTATATTAAACAAGACCAAAATGATTAAACATTAATAGGTAGGCAATGATATTTTAATAAACAGATATGTTATACACATACAAAACAATGGAAAAAAGTGTTCCGCGCAGAGCGGCAGCTAGCGAAAGAGATAGCGCGATAAAACCCATAAGAAAAAAAAAGACAAACAGTGTTGTTGTTAATGGCAATACGTCCCAATTAGGACGTTTTCGAGTCTTCACGATTGCACGCTTATAACATATCTGTTTATTAGAATATCATTGTAGGCAGGTATGTCATTTCGTCTCGTCCTTATGTTGAAAGCAAGACCAAATAGTTAAATTCGTCCATGAATTAAAATATTATAGCTGCCCTTCACACTTCACCACAGACATTTACTTACAAATACGTTTAAATAACATATCAATAATAAATTAAACGCAAACGAACACTGTTATTATGATATCTACCGTAGCTTAGCAAAGAGTTATGGCGTATAAATATTATAATTTGTACGTACTTGCAATACGATTCACTTATACGCGCTTACATCTAAATTTCAATGGCCAAGTATGTGCTGAACAATATTGGATGTATTAGAATAGCCAGTGTTCATACTGTTTATGTCCGGTATGAAAATACATTGTAGAATTCGGACGAGCATAATGTTTGATACTAACAGACTTGCTGCCAAATTTTAGGCTGTGGAGTATGAACTCCAAAATGTTCTTCTTCTATATTTTCGAGAGGCGGACTTTATACAAAAATGTAGTGATACAAAATACAGAAATAATACTTGAGTATGGTTACTCCTGAACTTTTAAGCCAGATTATAGGTATTGTTAAACAGAACATAACCTGGATTTTAAATGCACATAAGCAATTAATATCACAATTTTAAAGGGCTATTTTCACAATTACCCAATTTTGTCCACTTGCATTTATTTTGATCTCTTATTATTACCCAAATGGTACCCGGTTTTTATGTCTATTGTTTTATTTTTTCACTAGACGCTATTACGAGGCCGCTACACTTGCTATACAGGGTGTTAAGAATACCTTATCCACTAGCTTGTTCATTGGTTCGCAGTTTTGAATCCCCGTGTATTTCCAGCACAAAGCTCGTTGATCCGTAGGTGGTTCTTACGTTGCATAATATCAGTAATTTCATCTTATCAACTCGTCCCAGGAGAGAATCGGGATGTGACCTCTGTCAGCGACGAATAAAATTACTGTTCGACGTACAATCATAGCAATTTATTATGTGCTTGATGTGAAATAATCGTTAGATTTTAAGATGTGTATAATGTTGTGTAATTTTCTTGTAGGAGGAAATAGTAAGTTGAAATGACAAGGGGGAATAACAAATGACTGTTTTACTTTACAGTTTTTATTGTAGTGCTTTTAGTTTCTAAGCGAACATTATACATATCACAAATATTAAACTCTCATGAATTCATGTATATTACATCTGTAGATTAAACAAAGACTCAATGTTTTGTCAAACTAAAAAGTATGGGTTAATGAGTTTGGCGAGTCATAGGTTAATATTTCATATTGGTTTCTTAGGTTTACGCGAATGTTAGACATTGAAATAAAACTACTTTTTACGGATTTTTTCGCGGTTTGTATTTAGATTTTAGGTCCCGACGTTTCGACACCTTTGCAGGTATCATGGTCACATGGAGTCTGCCCGTGACCATGATACCTGCAAAGGTGTCGAAACGTCGGGACCTAAAATCTAAATACAAACCGCGAAAAAATCCGAAAAAAGTAGTTTTATTTCAAATTAATATTTCATATTTAAGAATATAAATACTCTACTACACTTAGAAATTCGCTATGGGTGAAAGCAAAATTATGTTTACTGTTTCACAAATTTTAATGCTTCTCCCCATACATGGTGATTTTTTTAGATTCATTGTAAGACATGGATTGGAAAGACAAAAACAAAGCGATTTTAGTCTGCTTTTTAAATATCATACAGTTTTTAGTATTAAGTATGCTCATGTACTCAATTCATATACCATTAAACCACCGTCCAACATCAATACCCTTCTTCAATACAGTTACCCAAAACAATACCGAAAAAAACAAATGAAGAGGGCATATGATAAAATTCTTGGAGCGCATCGCATTGTTTTTGGAACAAGCGTCGATATAAAAACGCTATTGTAATGTGAGGAAATGGAAAGTGGCTGCGTTGCCGTATGGCCGCGTAACGCGTGGCAGCCCCGTACGCGACGCTATGCGGTTCATGCGTAGGGATGTGCGATTGTCGATGTGGTTGTTCGATACGGTTTGGGGTTTTAATCGATTTGTAGTTTGTTGAGTGTTTTGTTTGGATTATTTTATGGTGATTTAGTTTTTGGTATAGGACTTTTTAAGTGATATGCTTAGGTATTTATTGAACGAATGAAGGTTTCATTATTGTAAGAGTGATTTGTTAAAAAAAAAATGATTGCTTTATCCAGATAAATTTACGTAAATGTAAACTAAGAGAGGTAGATGAAAAAAGAAAGAAATACATTTCTAGAGATTTTTTTTTTTAATCATTTATTTGTCTTTCTAGAGATTATGATTAGACGAGTAAAATATCCTTTTAATGAGTAAGCAATGGTTCTTACAAATAAATAAACATAGTATTATTTTGAAATGGAATGCTTGTAAATTATTATATTGCTAATGTTCTAAGCCGTATTCCACTTCAGTCCAGCCCTACCACATCTCATACGTTTTATTGCATCTGCAATGTGCGTTGAATACTTCGGCGCGGGATAAAACAATCCAGTGTGCGCGTGCCTTTACTGCCACCGACGCATAATACGCTATTTTTACGTGAGATTACCGGATTACTTTGGATATTGGATTGAATTATAATTTTATATATCAGTCAAGGAATGTTGGATTAGTGGTTGTTTTGTTGCAGATGTTCTGCGAGGACTTGTTATAGCCGTAGTAACTTTGGACTTTTTCCGCTAAACTAACAGTGAAAAACAACGTATTTGGTTTCATAAGGAAGATTTCATAGGAAAATTAGGTTCTACATTTTGTTCATAAACATAATGTATGCTATAAATAAAAAAACAACGAAAAAACATAAACATCAAAAACAGTAGGTCAGTGCAATAATAGACGAAAATAAATAAAATAAATTGAGTTTGATTTTGATTTTGAAAACTATTTGTTGAAAAAGTGGAAGTAAAATATTGAAAATATGTTTTTGAAGCATAAAATCCAAAGTTCAACAGTTTCTTTGTAAAAATCAAAGTTCATTACAAGTTAATCCATAAAAAAAATAACATTAACACACAAAAGCAAACTGACTCAACTTAGTAGACGATCATTTTATTCCTACATAAAGGCATTCTCAAAATCCTTCACAGCGTTTTTGTAAGGGCTTATAAAGCATTCTACTCTATCTCAATTGACCATCCTTTTTATAGTTCCAACCCACCAACGTATACTGACCTCTAATAACAGTGACTTTACCTCTCTTTCCTTCAGAGTTCTTAAGATAGTGGGGGGAAAGGTAGGTCTTGTTACGATGGTTGCTCTTCAAACACGGATTGGACGCATCGTACCAATTTAGTTGAAAACGCGTCGGTATTTGAAGAATGCCGGAAGTTATTTTGAAGTACTTGAAGTACTTGTATTTGATGGATTTTTCGTTATTTTTGCTATAGTAATTATATACTTACTTAATATGTTAAACATAAATATTTCCTTTCAATATAGTGTTTCGTACTTTAACATACAATGGCGATGTTTTCAGTATAAGTCATATCCTGGTCTAGTATCAATCAGCTTTTAAGATCTTTGAAAGAATTTAGGTAAAATGGGGGTTAACAATACTCACTAGAGCAAAGAAATAAAATAAATTATACCCTCTCAACACAATATCAGAAAGGAGGTTAAAATATGAGTACTTACAAATTCCTTTTTTAGTTTCTCGTGTCTAATTGGTAGGAATTCGGTTGGCGCGCCAGGCGTTCCAAACACGTAGCTGTCACCACAAGCAGAAACAGTTCGGTTTCTGAACGAAAAAAAAAAATAATTATAATTAATATCACCATCGAAAATTAACACCCTATTTGAAACTAAGCCTACAAGCAAGGATTAGGACCAAACTACCTCTGAAAGAATTCTTATTACAAAGTAGTTTTCTTTTCATGTATATAAACTTAAAACAATAAAATAAGTGATGCCTAATTTCAAACTATAATTTCATAACACAGGCAGCAAAATAATAAATTATTTTGCCAATATTCCTTCTACAGGCTGTTTAAGTACTTACATTTTCGTTTTTTTTCGTGTCTAATTGGTAGGAATTTGGTTGGCGCGCCAGGCGTTCGAACCACGTAGTTGTGACCGCAGGCTCTCGCAATCCGATTTTCAGCCGGAAACAACTTATTATTAGATATTATTGCAAAATTAAGATATAGTTTAAATAACACTTGTGCTATATATAAAACAGAAATCAAGGGATAATAACAACATACAGGTTGTGTCTACTAATCAAAAAGCTTACGAAAAAAAAACCTAGTAAACTACCAATTGACGGGCCTGTTGGTCTAGTGGTTAGTGATCCTGACTGCTATACCGGGGTTCGATTCCCACCCAGGACAAATGTTTGTGTGATGAGCACGATCATTTATTTTGTTCTGCGTCTGGGTGTGATTTATCTATAATATGTATGTATTTAGAAATATATAAGTATGTTTATCAGTTGTCTGGTCATAACACAAGCTCTGCTTAGCTTGGGACCAGACAACCGTGTGAGAGATGTCCCGGAATATTATTATTATTATTATTATATTATTATACTGCCTACCATATCCCTTTTACAGGCTATAAGTACCTACTATCACTAGTACCACTCCACTCCAGTACCACTACTTCCTTTTTTCTCGTAACTAATTGTTAGGAATTCGGTTGGCGCGCCCGGCGTCCGAAGCACGTTGCCGTGACGGTCCGCTAGGTGGCAGCAATGTGCGTGTCACTGCGGCCATCATAATTTCACGGCGGCATATTATGGGCGGTTTTTATTACTGTCGTTAATTGACTTAATTTTAGTTGAGTTTGTTTTGAATAGATTGATTGGTTGATTTGTTGGGTTAGTGAGTTGTTTAATTAGGTGGTTAATTTAATGTGAATATTAAGTGACATTTATGACTAATTTATTTATAGATACTTATAATGTTTCGTTCATACGAAAACAAAAGTAGTATTTGGTTCTGTACAGATTCCCAGGTATAAATATAATCAAAGTTCTTGCACTCAAAGTATTGTATAGTATAGACTATACCGTAATATACCAAAGTACATGTTTTAATTAGTTTGAACAGACGGTGATAAAATGGGATATGAAAAATGGTCTACGTAGGTAACTTTGCTAAGCAAATAAAGCTTGCAGAACGATATCAGACTTTAGAATGTAGAGTGTGATTTTATTCTTATTTTTGGTTTAAATATGACCTCTTATAAAAACCAAAGAATAGTTTACATTTTGTTTGTAATGAAAAGTTTAGGTTCGTTTAAGTTAAGTTTAGTTTAATCATGCATACTAGATTCGTGTCATTACATAATTACACTGCACTTATATTACATCTACATTAAACGTATTTACCAGTACTAAACCTCCATTTAGTAGGTACTCCACTTTTCGTAGTAAACGTCTGGTATCTGCAGCGCAGTAAATCTCTTTGTAACACGAGGCTACAAATTACGCTCAATATCGTCGGTGATATGGCGGCCGTATCGGTTGCTATGGCAACGGGCGTGAGAATCCCCCGGTCACTGGTGCCCGACGACCTTTGTGCGATGCCCAATACAATACAGGCTGTTGCGGAATTAGAAATTGTATCTTAGAAGTATTTTTCTGCAAACGGTGATTTTGACAATATAGGGTATGGGAAGTACATTTCCTTTCCATTCCTACATTTATTAGCCGTGTAAAGTAAATGTACAAAGAATTTTATTTTAAAGTCCCTAATTTAATGATTCGTCTTCTTGTCAACGTTAAGTTCAATAGAAACTGTAGCCTAATTAATAAGTAGATACCTTATTACCTTATTTAATTGATTTTTAACTACATAATACTGTATGTATCCCATTGACACCATAAGTGCCTCTCTGCAGTCGTAAGGTTCTTATACATTTATGACAACAGTCTTACTAAGGGGCATGTACTTTATTACGTATTTAGATGACTTGTATTACAGCTCTATCCATTAATATAGGCAGCCGACCTGAACATTATTTGGGAAAAGGCTTAAAATGCTCTAAATAACAGATACAGAAAAACCTAGACAGTATTTATTTGTGACATAGTTTCTTTGTTTTCAGTTCAGGTCAGAAAAAAAGGCATCGTCCTGTATGTTACATTGGATCTGCGCAGTAAGCCAAAGGTACCGGAGCGCGCCTTAGAAAAAGATTGGAAATCTTTTACGAGTGTGATTTTGAAACTTGTAACAATTTATCTGTTCATTTTACTTTCGATTTAACAGAATATTGATAAATAATAACATACATTTGCTAGTTATTGATCTTATTTATTATATTACTATACCTATTCGAGTTAGTTCATCATCATTATCATCCACAGCCCTTGTCCTCCCCCTGCTTGGCATAGCCTCCCATTTTTCGTGCCATTCCTACGGTCCTGTGCCAGCCTCATCCAGTCTCGACCCGAGACTTTAACTATGTGGTCGACCCATCTTGCTTCCGGACGACCGACGCTTCTTATGTCTATCCTTGGCCACCATTCTGTCACCGCCTTAGTCCACCTGCCATCACTTAAACGCGGGTTAGAAATAATATTTGTATTTGTACATGCGATATGTCAATCGTCAACGTTGTTAAAAAATTATAGAATTCACATTGTTTTATTTCTAAATGAATAGAGAGAGTTTAGATGGTTTCCCAACAGCACAGAAATCAGACATATAAAATATGGCATTAAATCAAAATTATAACATTAATCTGTTATAGGTATTATGTTTTTATTATTTATGTCCATCAGAGGTCAAATGATTAATTTGCACAGAATTGTAACTTTTCCGAATTTCGATGTTGAGTTTGCTTTTCTTGTCTAAATGACATCGTTAGATTTATACCGCGAAATTCTCTGTAGTGTAAATGTCTCTACTTTTTATGCAATGCCAGTTTCTAGAAATAAACATTTGTATTGTTAAACTTTTTCGTTGTACCGTTTTTGCACGGTTAGAGCTCGTAATATTTATTTGCGCATGTTATCTAGAAAACCTTTTTTAAGGCAGAAATTAATATTATGGATAGGCACATTAAAATAATCTAGATGGTTTCTATTTTTATTGTACCTATGTATCATTTACCTGCGATGACAAGTAATTCAAAAGTGGCATAGGTATGATATAAAACCAATCAATATCGATTTTGTTCTAATACAGCAAAGTTGCTTTCATTAAAATTTGTCGATATTACAACTTGTTGCTGACGTCTGTTTACCCTATATCTATAAATAAACGTGATGTTATAAAGAAAACCCAACGAAAAAAATAATTAAGTACGTGTCACACTTAAAATTTTCCAATAATAAAGCATCTTAAATAATCGTCTTTTTCTAATTTATGTCCACTGCCATTTTACCGGAACTCTGGGTCAATGACATATTATTTTAAAGTTGATCTATATTTCACAAAAAACTAAACAATTCGTCCAAAAAACGTACTTGATTCCATCTCTTTCTGGGCTTTATATCCCATCGAATTGCATGGGAGGAAGAGAGACGGGTATAGTTTCTCGGTGTGTCGCCACAATGGGCTGGCTTTCGCAGTGATCCGTGACGACTGTTCGCTTTGAAGTGGAAGTGACAACGCGGTGTAACGGAGACACTGTTGTTGTCTCCCTCACTCGTGATTTTTTCCAGTCGAATGTTTGGTGACGTAACTTTTATGAAATTATCAAGGTTGTGTTATCAGGGTGATAATTTACACGAGGTGTGACGTTTTGACACGTATTCAAGTAGAATTCATAATTCGTCAATATTTGCATGATTTAAATTAAATTTCTGTTTTTTTTTTTTCGTATTTATTTACCTGCTTGTCTATGTTTCATGTTTTGTAATCTACTACTAGTTGGTTTTAGTCATCTATTTAAAATTGTAAGAATAGAATTTGGCAATGTCATTTGAGCGTTGATGTCTTTTCTTCCGAAAAAGCTTTCAAGTGCTTTATAGCTCATAAAGGTGATACTAAAATTTATAAAGTTTTATATTGTGTAAAGAACTACAAAATAGGAATAACTAGTAGATTAATACAATACTTTATACTAAAAATCTGAGACTGGTTGTAAGAATAAAACCTTAGAACTCTACATTTTTGTACGAACATTCAGCGTACGGACTAGTTGATATTTAACAAAAATGTTTATGTGCGTTACCACTTCAAACAAATAAAAGTGAAATAGGTAAACATTAATAAATATATAATCTGCATACTATATATTAAAGTAACAAATGCAAAGCGTAGCATATACAATATTTTTACTTACAATCTAAACAATATAAAAAGTATGCATTTTGACCTTCTAGACATAGCCAGTGTCATCAACCATTGCTTCTCTACTGTATTTATAACTCGTAGCTAAACCTACAACTTAAGATACCCATTAGTTACTCTCTATCGTCCAAACGTCAAACATAAAACTCTAATGAATAAAAATGAAGCCCCTTAAAGTTATAAATCACCAACAAATCGATCAAACGCCTTCACCGAAACACGTGGATGCGTTTAAACTCGTTACACAACTAAATACAATACATTTTCATTGACAGAACTACTTTAACAACAAAAAGCCTCGGCTTCGATTCACCACGGTCCATAAGACGCATTCATAACACGATAGAATCCCACTTCAAAAATAAACCAACTAACCCGTCAAAATTAAAAACAAAACTCATAAGTCGAGTCATCAACATCAGTCAGAGATGATGCTCAACACCGTTAGGCCGTCGACAGAACGCTCTACATATCAAGAGTCCTTTCCGTGAGAAAATCTTTGGAATCATCGACAGTTCTAATACATCCTATGCTCGGAGGCTGGCGAAGGTTTCGTAGGTCGAAAAGCGCGCGAACGCAGTGTGGCGCCGATGCCCGCGCGCACAGCACGCTCACACGACTGCGCGTGCGCACCACGCGACCTGTCACACGCTGACAGTTCCGACTTCGAACTCGGGACGAAACTGGCAAATTGACTTTTAAAAATGGAACGGATGATATTCGACCTCTTTGCCGTTGACCTAACCTAAGTTCTCTTACTTTTTTGTTTTTTATTTGACAGTGTTTACAAAAGGGTGAAGTGACATTTTTTCCCACTGTTTACAGTTTCAAATATTTGCTTACAGTGTTCCGAATTCAGTGCTAAACGTTCTCTAGGTCTGTCTAATTACTGTTGTGAGCCAAGGGCGTGGATTTTGACTTGAAGTGTGAACTGTACAGATGTGAACAGTTATTTGCTGAAAATTGTGCATATTTAAACCAATTTTTTTTTGCACGTTTTTTGGAATATAATCGTGGATCAGGATTGCTACAGAACTTAGATATTTGGTAAGACTATGTTTTTGATAATTTGTAGTTATGTAAGCACTTATTGAACTCGTTTATGTCTCTCTATGGATTTTCCAACTATTAGATTCTTATTGCCACTTTGGACATAATTGGTACTACCTACTAATATATAAACAATATTGAAGCAAACACATGAAAATACATGAAACCTATCAGGCTCAGGTTTCGTTTACGATCAGATTTAAACAATCCACAATAACAAGACTACATCCGCTTTGTTTTAGTGCAAAAAGGCACTACGTCATCTGGCTATCCCATTAGTGCCTGAAAAGGTTATACAGATAAGAATCTATCGTCAAAGCAAGGGTTTAAACTAAGTGGAAATTGATAACACTTACGTATAAAGGCACATTATACTGTCATACTGTCTCACATTTTTTTTCAAGTCTCTTAATTCTATGTTCAACATATAAAATAAGCCCTGCCCTATCTTTTGTTTCCCTTAGTATAAAGTGAAAATTGTATTTTCCATCAATACAGTTTTCATATAGTTCTGCCATGAAGATACTTCTATATGAAAGCAACTACGGAACAGTTTTCATTGATCCTTATTTGCACAATGTTTATGATGATGTTATTTTTGTAGATTACTTATTCCTTTTACCTGTAGACGTAGACACTAACATGCGTCTACTTGTATCTATATTTCTTTTAGTACTAGGAACATGAGATTGCTTAAAAAATTAAGGTCAAGGCAACAAAAGTTTCTTTGTCATCATCACGACACAATACTTTTAGATACAGCAAAAGCTGTACTTATTTGGTTTTGGTTTTTTTTTTTGACTTGTTTAAGTAAATAATATAGTAAGTACATCTATATCTATGTAAATTTCATAACTTCCCTTTTATGAGAATATACACCAAGTCATTTACACTGACATAAGTTTATATATCCTCACGATATTGAAAATATTGTCTAGTATACATATAGATGTTTCAAAGAGTTCGTTATAAAATCAGCCTAGAAAAGAATTGATTAGAAGAAAATTTGTGACATTGACAACATGTTCCTCAGAACTCATTTTGTTATAAAATGACAAGAACTTGACCTTACATAGAGGCACTAAGAGAAAATCAAACATAATTGTAGCTATAAGGGAGATGTTTTTTAAAGGAGTAAAGTGTCTTTTTCTTCTGCTAGCATTTTTGCAACCTATGTTGAGGTATGTTTCCAGTCTTACCTGAATTAAGTTGAAAGCCATGGTTTTTGCAAAGGGACTGCATACCTTCCTCTCACAACCAATTTTAGTGGTACACACGGCTGGGTACACAGTCAAACTTCTATGAAGACAAAATCCGGGTTACTTCAACACAAGTTTAGCATGCTAACTTAATTCCATAGACTACCATTATTTGCACCTTGTAACATCACGTGCAACACCTCACGTGTATACTATTGTCTATTATTATATAGAACATACAATTAGAACACCACAGAACCATTTACAAAGCGTTTATTATCACACAATCAGTAACTATAAAAGAGGATCGTACCTACTTAATTGATATAAAAAACTTAGGTATATATAAGAAGATAATACAAAGCTATAACACTAGTCTGTTCTGATAGTTTTTGTGCTATGTTATTTAATAGGTCAAACAAATGACGCATCTATTTTGTAGGCAATTTTTTGTATGTTGGTATTCGTTGTCAGGACCTTATGTGATGAAAATGTATGTCGCAATTTAAGGAGATGATAGATGTTTGTATGTTAAATGTGGTGTTTGGTGCTGCTGTATTAAAACCTTTTTAATCTGTTGCTGTGATGGAGCTAAAGAGCAACAACGATGATAGCAAGTGTTATGTTGCCTGTCTCGGAGGATAACACACAATATTTTAGGCTTTATATAGGTTTTATTCACAGTCACACACTTATGTCAAATTTGGTGCTTATTAGGGATATCTAATGGAGTATTAAAGAATCACGTGTAATTTTCACATTGCTAAAATGTTTATTATTTGCAAAGTACTTTTCATGACGCGCCGTAGCACGTAAAGACTTCAAGCCGGCGGTAAACGTTTATCGGCAAAACATTATAAAATATCACTCGGCTTCACACGGAAAATTCTATTTTTTTTTATAACGTATCACAAGCCGATACCTATTGCTTGTGACGACAACAATTTAACTCAAAATATAACCAACCACTATTATGACGATGGGGCATTGTTATCATGAAGAACTTTACTTGGGTCACTTTTATACTTGAATATAATTTATTACCACTATTTTTTTCTGCACAATAATTTAAATAATTATATACATATCATTATTAATTACACCAAAAAGTTCCTAATTAAAACATTAATATAAGCACATAGACTTTTAAATCCATAAATGTGCGAAATCAAAATCTTAAAATATATCAAAAGTCTTGTTAGTTAAAAATCTTAAGTATACCAATTTGAAATTAATCATTTACACTTCCAATAAAACTAACTAGGTATGTTTGATATTCTTTTTACGACTCCATCGTATTTATTTTATTAGATTCTCATTAGTGTGTTTAGTTAACTATGCTCATCACTTTACAGTGATAGAGTTATAAACTACTAATCGGGTTCAAACGAGCCTTATTACTAGTTGCGCACCGCGGTTTCACTTGCTTTACTTTTGTAACATATCATCACGCCTGTATCCCCTATGGGGTAGGCAGAGGTGTACCAATGTACATCCACAGTTTTGTACCAGGAGAAAAAAAAGTGATGAGAGAGTGATAAAAACTGGATTCTAAAATTGGGATCTGAAATCGCCAATCCGTAATTGAGCAAGCGTGGTGATCAAAGCTCGTGCCTGCCCTGTATGAGAAGAGGCCTGTGCCCAGCAGAGGGACTTTTATAGGCTGGAATTATTATTATTTTTATATCATTTCTGTAGTTCTTAACCTTCTTTGAGAGTTGGACTATCACACGCAAAATAAAACAAATCTAAATGCGGACAACATCACACACATTGCTCTGAACCCAAAGTAGCTATTAAGCACTTTTGTAATGGAATTCAGAAACAACGAAGATACCACAAACACCCAGACCCGAGGCAATGTAGAAAAGTCAGTTCCTACATTGACCCGACCGGGGATCGAACCCGGGACCTCAGAACTAGCGACACCTTGAAAACCGGTGAGTACGCCACTCGACCACGGAGGTCGTCAAAATTTGACTAATAGTACAGAGATCAGCTTTTTCAAACATACGAACTCTCGCTTCATTAAAATGTTTTGTATTAGTAATTATTATACTAGTTATATAGATTTCAAAAACCAGTTTATGTAGACTAGTTTCCTTATCTATGTTTTGAAAACTTAAGTGTGCTGATGATTTGTAGGAAATTAAAGCAAAATATTTACAGAATCACTTACTGATTGAATTTAATATCATCGTGAAATCAATTGGAACTGTATGCCTTAATTCTGAACGATCAATAATTTGGTAAGCGTGTTAGTTTTAGCAAATCATAGACTAATAAACCTCGTTGGTTTTCAGGTTGTAATCACGACTGATTTATGGTTTAACAGTGAATAAGTTATTATAGTTTTTTAGGGTGATTAAACTTTAAACTCTTGTTAAATGGATCGAATCAATGACGTTAGTTGGACTTGGTTCTTTGAAACAAGGATGGTTAAATTTGCCATTAAACGGTTTAACTCTTTGATACTTGACGTAGTTTTGCGTACCTAATTATACCGTTACCATTAAATTGTTCAAGACTGTTTGTTACCTAAATAAAAATTAATGAATAAAATCATGTTTTAGTCTAATTATTGTTACTCGTATGTCAGCGATATTTGTTCTTTTTTCTATTTTTTTTTTGCGAAATAAATTAAAAGCCTTTTGTCGTCAAAAATAACGCACCTACATAGGACTAGTACCTACCTACTTAATAATTTTTTAACGATCGTGTTGCATATTTACAGTAATATTATTTATCGAAAATAGTTATGTATACTACTTCATAATATATAATACACCACACATAGTACAGAATACATTTATTGCTTTTTTTTCATGCAGAAGACACAACAAAACTTCTTTGTCTAAGCATAAAAGGCAACATCAGTTTTTTTAATTAAAATATAAGTTTGATTTTAAGCACAACTAAAATTAATCGCATTTGAATTAAACTAGATCAAACAATTAAAGCTTAATAAACTATAATACTACCTTCTTTCTCCATGACCTCATGACCTTTTCGTCTAGACTATATAGCATCCAATATAATTTGTTACCTCAAAGCCGCCGAAACTGCTTGTTAAAACATTAGTACTATATTAACATCTAAATTAGAAGCTAATTTCACCAATTACGTTGAACTAGTTCATAGAATGTATAGTTGGCCAAACTTAATGGCGGCTCTGAAGTTAGCTACACGCTGCGCAGTACCTCGCCCCGCACCCCCGCTGGCGCATAAGTTTGTTACTGCGCAGCGACTCGCCTCGTGTTCAGAGCCGGCATTAAGTTTGCACCGTACTGTACACTTGCATTGATCGTATGTGTTTCAGACTTATTAAAAGTTTGGTATTGGTTAAAAAGTAATTGCTGCGTAATTCAATTCTTAATCGTCGATTAAAACCTATTGTATTATATGTATGTAGAATGTGATGTGTATTTTCAACACTCAAAGATATAATAATTGATTAATATGCATTTTGCAAGTCCAAAAGTAGTTTATTAAAACTCTTTTTTGGTTTAACACTTTACTGAAACAATGTAGAATTACAATGTTTTCAAAAAAGGTTTCTAATGTGCTTAAATATTCTCATGACAGACTTTCTCGTAAGTAAAACTAATCAAAAATTGACTACCTAAATGCACTTCTGTAAACAAATTAAAGACATCAACATACATATTATTAATATAGATGATATACCTACCAATGTGAAATGAAATTTTGATAGGCAAGCTACCTTACGTATTTTAAAACAATAGCCCAGAATCATCTATTGCCAAGTAATTTTTATCTTAAATTGTGACCTTTCATATCTTTAGCAAGACCTCTGAGTAATATAACTAAAACCTCAAAATATCGATTTATATGTCATAATAAAACGAAGTTTAATGGGAGCAGTGCAGTTACAAGGTTAATAGTCGTTGCTTTAAAGTCAGATAGAATCACCGTGACGTAGTAAGAAAAAAATGGCGATCGACTATTGTACGGTCGATTTAGAATGAATTGGTGTGTCATCCGTGGTCACTGGAAGTGGTATGTTACTGTAGCTATTACAGCATCAAATAAATTTTAAACTTCTATTTATTGTGTTGTTACTTTATAAGAAAATAAGAGAACAAATGAATATAAGAAGATTCAAAGAATATTTTTTTATATTGTTCCTAAATGGTGAGTTATTATTTATACTAGTACATTTAACAACACCATTTACGATACTGAACCAGATGAATTACCGAAAAACAGAGCAGTTTACATACATTTCCAGTCAAAAATTTATTTCTACAAACTTATGCGTTTAGACTTAGAAACATAGTTTGTAAAACAATGAACACATCCAGTGACTTAATGCAATGATTACCGCATTTCAGTGTAACAATTTACTTAAAAGTGGTGGTCAAAATCACTCATTGGAACGAACAAAGATACTTGATGGCTGAACTCTGACCTGTGTTCCGTAAAACATTATTAAACGTCTATGGTAAAAGTAATTGATTTTAACAATATTTTTGAAAAACAAAAGTTTTTAGCTCAACTGTCTCAACATTTAAGCATTTGCAATTTAGTTAAAGCCAGTGAAGAACAATCATTACCTACACATGCAAAAAGTTAAATCCAAGAATATTATAATAACTCTCTATACCAAAGCATAAAAATGTAGTGTTTACCATCAATTTATTGAAGGCGACGATCAGCAAACAAAACTTTTCAACAAAACCCTTTATGCGTACTCGCGGTATTTCTTGAATAACATAATAAAATATTAAGATGGAAACACAAAGATCTTTTTAAAAACAAAATACTCGAGATGAGACCCGTCGCGGATGCGAGCAAATATTTAAATTTCAATTCGAACGTCGCATATCAATGGAGAGCCATAAGCCACCGGATTTTTATTTTTTTTACTCAGCCAGCACTGAGACAATAAAGAAAAAGCCATAGGGGGAAAAGGAAAAAAACAATTTGAAAACAGCATCTAGATTCGAAACACTGGCTGATTCGAGGTTGGAAACAAAAGAACTTTGCTCCTGCCTGACCGAGATCTTGGCTTACGCGGCCGCATCTCGTTTGCTTTTTTATTTTACTTTTTTTTTTGTTACGTTGCATCCATGTGATTTCTTTTCTCAGATGCATCACAATGAGACGGCCTATCGAACGTCAGTAGCTATTTTTGTAATAATTACATACGGGTTGCAATGATAAATATGTGGGCAGTGAATGAAAAATGGAGATTGCGAGCAATATCGTAATAAGTACTTTTATCAAAATAAAAAGGAACAGTAATATCGATAACTCACAAAAACGAAACCACTATCATTGATATAATTAAGAATAAAATCCAAAGTACAACATAGTATAGGCAAGTTTAAATAAAACGGATCACAATAAAAAAGCCTTGCCGCTGTAGTAAAAAGAACACTTCAATTTGTTAGTAGTAAAATAGTGATCTCGAACTTGTTACTGAGAAAAGGCTACTGGATTTTATAAAGCATATAAAATAGCTTAATTCAACCTTTTCTTTGGCCAATTAAAGACTGGCCACTTCATTAATATTATTTGAATATAGAAAAAATCTCGATGCTACTTTGTTTATTGGTAATTATGAGCAATAGCTATAATTATCTGTATTTAATAGCAATGAGGTTGTAATCTTGATAAGGTTAGATCATCGCCGCATATATTTATCTGTGCATGGGAAATATTGTAAAGGAACAGGATTCGAATTCGTATAGGATGTAAGCTTACTCATCTGTGCCTGTAATGAGTAATAATGTTCTTTGAAATGCTAAAAATAAAAACACTATTGCGAAGTAGTTGTTTTAAGCAGATATGTTTTCCTCGTTTTGTTTTTTTATTTTTATTTATAGTTAGTGGTATATCAAAATGGATATGGGTGGGATATGGATTATTGTTCGTGGGTACATGAAAATGGATTTGGTATTATCTTTATTACGGTTTTAACATTAACAATATTGTCGTATTTTCAAGTACTCTTGCACATAGATGCATAATATAGCTTCGTAAAAACATACATAATATTTTCATGTATTGCTTAATATATTTAGTCGTAGATCACATTTGGATATTAATTTTGATGATAGAATTACTTCTTGCTCTACTGACTTCATTATTAATTGTAACTTTGCTATGTTACAACTTTATAAGGTATCACATGCACATAAATACATACCTCGATATTACATTAACACTCGACTAATTACTCCTTCCAAAATGACCAATAAGCTGGCTGAAAAGACTAAAAAAAAAAAAAAACAAAAAAAAAAACGTTTTTAAACAAAGACCACCTGCACCCACCCCGTAAGTAAGTAACTGCTAAGTGGTGGTGTTAATTCGACGGCTACTTACCACGCAGCACCCTCTATAAACAGTCCTACTTGCTAATGTCCGTGTTAAGAATTTGGGTACAAATATTTGTAAAACAGTTTTTGGTGAAGGGACGTGGATACAGGTGTGTGTTTTGTTTTTTGGTGCGTGCTCTTCATTTGTTTTCTTTTAGTTATATGGAACTTTGGAACTAGTTATTATTATTTTTTGTTGTACTTGATAGAAAGTTCACCAGAGTACAAATGCGGGCTTAAACTGAGTTGAAAAATAAAAACAATAGTAAAAAATCCATGTTTCTGAATTTAAAAATACATTTTCATCCTACGTTGGTGCAGTAAACCTAAACATCATATAGATCAGAAAATAAGAAAAGTCTTATATATTAATATTAGAACACGAAATACTTCATCAAAGTTACCAAAGCGACTTAATGCCCAGACGAGATATATCGTATCATTCACTGAGCTTCTAAAAGCGTTACATGGAGTTAAGAACGCTATGGATTTGGCAATATGTAATGTAAATGCCAAATTGTTGTTGACAACAGAGAGCGATCTAGGTATCGAGCATGGCATTTGATTCGTTAAGATTTTAAACACATTATTTGTTTTACATAAAACTTCACCTTTGACGTTGAACATTTGCCCTGGCATTTGATGGATAAAGGGATTCGCAAAAAATCCTACAATTCTCGGAATCCCAATAAAGACAATAGACAATTAATATTAATTGAACAACTCATAGCTAAATAAAGACATAATTAAATACCTGTTAAGTATAAAACTAAATTGTCGTCAACACAAGCCCTCAAACAAGCCAGCATAACCCTTTAAATACAAAACAAAATATAAACATTTTAACGGTTATAACTCTTAAAACAACAAATTGAATATTATACCACATCCAAAATTTCGTATGATTATCGCTCTACGGCAGAAACATAAGCTAATCGCTCCCATTACATTCTACCAGAACTAATTCCGTCTTATCATAATTCGAATCGACATTCTGTATGAGTTTTGTATGACAATCCTCTGTTTTCTTGTACGGTTATTAATTTTTGTAACGTTGCTTGTATTGTGCTCATTACACGGTCAGGTAAGGGCCGGTTCACTCAACTTGGTCTCAGTTTTAGGTCAATTAAGTCAGGCATTTAGGTTGTATGAGGAGTTTTGTGACTGTGAGCTTACTCGAAATTGAATGAAGATCTAGTGATACACTTATTTGACTTATTCAGATCTTATATTATGTTTTCTTAAAAAAAATTACACATTAAGTCGATTATATTGTTTTATATACGTACTTAGAACAGATATATAAATAGCTATAGTTGTATATATGTATGTTGCCTCTTAACATAAAAAACCTGGTTATTCTACACTAAATAAATAAAGTACCTATTATGATTCCTAGCTATTTTTCAGCAATAAGGTACTAAATAGTGCTATAAAATCTTCTCAAAGACATTCAGAATATTTTGTATGTTTTTTTTTCTTAAGCTGTAATATTTGATATTGTACCATTTAAATAACTAGGAAATAACCAGGAAGGTTTGTCGATTAAAAGCCTTGGAGATATTAGCGGTCTGAATTCGCGTGCGATTAATTTGATCAATTAAATTGTTTATCAATCAAATCACATGCAGATGTTGATAAAATTAAATAATCATAACAATTTTTGTGGATAACTTTGGACTTACTAAAATAGGTGTGCATCATAAAGAAAGTTTGTCATAATATTGAGGGTAGCCCTAAAAACTGAGAAAATACACTCCACTGTAAAAAGTAAAATGTACTGAGTATAATGTCAGTGTGCGTTTAAGTGTTGATAGTTTGTGAATTTACTTAAATCTGAGTAAGTAAATGTTTACCTAAAAGACTGAGACATTTTAAACGTGAAAGGTGCTACAAGTATAGGTTGCAAATAAACGTTTAGAAACTCAATAGTCATGTGAACTAATTCGCCAGATACATTCTTAATCACTATATTTTTGTATACTTATCTCATCTTCACATCTCATTGTATACAAGTGCAATCGAACCATGTTAAGGCTTGAAGTTCGAGTATCAATTAAATTGCCCTTTAAACAGAGCCAAAGTGTTAGACTGTTTGTGTAAAACCTTCTTAGAGGCTTTCAAAGAACAATACTCGTAACAACAGTCGTATTTCAACAAGCTTAGAACTTTCTCTAGAACAATTAATTTCCAGCTATGTCTAGTGTTATCAAAGTCATCTACTGCCGCTCAGGTCATCTACGCATTTAGCTTAAATCTTATGCCCAATAACCTATTGTTAGGACCAATATAACCACATACAAAAGTCACGGCTGGCTTCCATATTGGCATATTGCAGGCCCTACATGGTATGGACCTAATGACCTACGACATTTCAACCAGTAACTCTGGCCTGCTCTATCCTTGTGGGAGGGAAAGGGACAGGCGATCACCATAATAGAATATCAGTGTTTGTTTTATTCGATTTGTAAGTGGCTAGGATACAGAATCTGCAGTTTCTCATATTGTTTCTTTAGTAGTGTGTGAGCGTTTTTTGTTTTTTTTTTTCGGGTGAATGATAAACTTTCCCATGGGTTGTGATTGGAATGTACTTGAAATAATGTATTCGTATTAGCTGGTATTGTGACATGATTAAGCTACCTTCATGGCTCGTCATTCTTACCTTTAGCAGAATAGCTACATTACGAATGTTTTAGAACTGAATATTATGTGGTGCTTAAATTATGACTTTAAGTAGCCTGTTATCTCAGTAGTTAAATAAATGATCAAACCCTGCATTTTTCTAGTTAAATGTTTTCTAGAATTGTTGGTGCTACTTGATATATAAAATAATACCTCCCTATGTTAGTTCTGTGTACCTTCATAAACTCGTTTGACTAGTCTAAAGCCATACACCATAGTTACTTATTATTACATCAAACAAAATACCCCTTCATTGAAATCTAAATAACGAGCCATTTAACTTACACCAATTATATTGCTTTTACCAATAATAACACGAAAAATTACACACTAAAATATGTCCAATCACTCGGCCGAAAGTGGACGTAATCACTTTAATGTGCGTCCTTAGTACACATCGGGCCAAAATTATTGGTGCTTTGAAAACTATAATTTGTTTACGATGAAAAATGTGCGTAAAAGGCATGCATTATAAAGATAACGTTAATATAATTGCATATCATGACAAGTATGGTATTTTGTGGCTGTATCGCTGTGATCTTTGTGAAATGGGTTGCGTCACAGTCTTAGGAATGTAATGCCAAGAGCGGATCGAATAGGCATTGTATGACGATTATTCACCGCATCATTAGATGAACCTAAACTTTTTTTATTTGCCCTTGTCGTATTTTATGTTCTTCGTCTTACGCATTATTTTTTTATCCTAATTCACGATGCCCAAGAAAATATATTTAAAATCAATACGATAGTTAATGTAACGCTTAATAGGTAACAACTTAATTTAAAAACAGAAATGTATTATATCGAGTATGATTATTGTTGACCTTGAGCCCTTAAAGTTTATCAAATATTACACCGCATAGGTTACATCGAGACTCTAGGTTTATAATCACATTTGACAAACTACACTATTAAACTTTCAACAACTCCTTTTATCCATTCAAAACTAGCAATTTAAGCAAAAACATGGCATTAGCAAAATATAAATCAATCATCTATCGACACCAACCTTATGTTGGCTTAACCTCTGCCCTTTTAATAACCTAACCCTCAATGCACAACACTGCAACAAAACCTTATATTACGCAAGGAGACATGACATTTAAAACATAATCAATCATTCAATACACACAAAAAATAAACAAAAGAAAAACTGGTATATCATGATACAGTTAATAAAATAACACTCAGTAACCGATACTTCATTGGTGCGTTGAAAAAGGCAATACAAACAAAGTGCTTAGTATTTTATGATTGCGGTTTGACGCACCATATAAGTCTGCTTCGTCAATAATTAGCGCTCCTCCCATGCCCATTTATGCCAGTTTTCTGGCGCCTGCCAATGATTGGCGTAAGTCGACGTTGGAACGCTAATGAAGAATGTTTAGCATACCATTTTTGTTTTATGTGCTCCATGTGTGTTTCCTTAAAAGGGGTCGTCAACAGTTTGTTTATTCTTTTTGAACGGTGGCTGCTTTTTTGTGGGCAGGTGTGTTTGTAGTGTGAATTCAGAAGTTGTAATATTTTGTTTAATTTATATAGTATGCTTACCTACATAAACATACTAGACTACGGGCCCATGAACAAAATTAATGGGTCATATGAACCACCAGGTGACGTATATAGGACGATAGAAGAGCATAAAATAATAAGATTCAGCACTATGCCGTCACTTGTGATCAGTCCAACTGGGTGCTGGTGAGCATTCAAAAGTGCAGCTAGAATGAGTACATTTTAGTCATTTATTTCTGTACGGCATTGTTACCATCGAATAGATCCATGAAAAATAATAAGAAAGCGCGCAGTGCCGTACAAAAATGGTGGTCCAAAAGTTGGTATTTTAGTTTTACTTTCTGTCAATTTCCAGGGTAAATTTGGTCATTTGATTCTGTACGGCGTCAGTTTCATACTGTTTCAATACAACTTCTAATCCATTATCTAAAAAATATTATCTATGCATGAAATACTTTCAAAATAAATAATTTCATGTTGTTCAAATCACCCCTCGGACCACGGAATGAAGGCGGGTTGCAACCCTCGATTTTTTCCCCTTGTTCAAAAATTTTTGTACGGCGTTGCGGAATAATGGATGAGAAACTGTATTGAAACAGTATGAAACTGATGCCGTACAGAATCAAATGACCAAATTTACCCTGGAAATTTACAGAAAGTAAAACTAAAATACCAACTTTTTGGACCACCATTTTTGTACGGCACTGCGCGCTTTCTTATTATTTTTCATGGATCTATTCGATGGTAACAATGCCGTACAGAAATAAATGACCAAAATGTACTCACTCTAGCTGCACTTTTGAATGCTCACCAGCACCCAGTTGGACTGATCACAAGTGACGGCATAGTGCTGAATCCTATTATTTTATGCTCTTCTATCGTCCTATATACGTCACCTGGTGGTTCATATGACCCATCCATTTTGTTCATGGGCCCGTAGTCTATACATTAAATTGTATCAATCAAAAGGTACACTGAATTTTCGGGGAACATATTACATTAAATGTATGACTAAATCACGTTATTTATTGAATTACGTAACACCTACGTAAAAGTATACTTTTCTTAATTTGCGAATCCCGACTTATGACGTAGGCATTTCATGGCTATTTATACCGCTAAATTTACGTACGTAGTTTATTGTATGCATAGTATATCAGGTTGTGTTCTAAAGCGGTTCTATACATACAAGTTGACGAGGCTACCAGACCAGGTATTAGATAGTGATTTATGCCTGTGAAGTTTTATTAACACTTCGTACACCCTCTATTTTTCCTTCTACTTACATGTATTATTATTTATTTTATTGTCACATACTTTTCTAACACTATTTATGTGCCAGGTGTTAGGTAGTGTAAACCAAACAAACAAGTAAAAGGCTCCTAAGATTGTGTAGGAGAGGTGGTATGTAAGGGACACGTATTGAAAGGGACAATCCAAATTACCAGCAAAATAAAAGTTGCTTCGAGACGAAACTATTATTGTTGTTTTTCTAACCAAACGTATTTTTTTTTAATTCTTTGTTAACTTTCTGTCAAATGCTGTGCCCCTATTACATGGGACCTAAACATACTAAACTGGGGGCTACACCTCTGCCTAACCCTTTAAGGATACAGGCGTGGTGGGGTGTTATTTACCTATGTTATGTTTTATTAATACCTTCCTCCCCATAACTACTTTTCTAATACTTTACCTCTATTCCAGGTGTGACGTCAGGTGGTGCGTGTCGAGGTCTCGCCAATGATGACAACGGGCGCGGCGCGCGGGGACGCCGACCAGAGCGTGCCGATATACCTGACGCACTCAACAAGCCAACATGTTCACGAGGTATGGTAAGACTTCATATCTTTTACTAGAAGTTTAAAATAATAGCAATTACTTTTCTTAATATATATAAATTAAACTTGACTCTAAAAGTTACATACAACTTTTTTTGCTATTTAGTACTAGTTATTTTATCTGTGATTTAACATACGCTTATCGGTAAAATATACAAGGCAGCCAAAACCAGACAAATACATCAACAAGCATAAGCAAAGCACAATAATCTTTACATAGAGCTCTAACTTTTCTTTAATTTTTGATTTGATATATCAACGGCATCTATAGCTATTTGGGGTTTGATTGAGGAGATTATTTGGAACGTGTGAAAAAGTAAAATGCAAAGGAAACACCTCACTAAAATTTTAATATCCTGTACACAGAAATAAAAATCATATAAAAACATATCATTAAGATCTCAATATGCTTGTAATTATACCTAAAGAAGTTCGTAATTAACGATTAAAGTTCATGTTCATTAAGAAAACAGTATTAACCCATAAACACCAAATTAATGGTGAAAGCTTCCTGACGATGAAATTTTACGATGACGAGGCAAAGCGCATGCGCATTGTCGACACGTCATTAAAATTGTATTGCCACCAATTAGTGGATACTATGCATTCTTCTTTCTACTTACGTGTAAAACACTATTATGACTGCCATGTCAGAAATGCAAAAGAAGCAACATCAAAATAGATGAAGTTCAAAAATTGGGTTGACTGCTTGTACGTACTCGTATAGTAGTCAGATTTCGAGGAATTTTAGTACACAGATAGATTATATCCTATATCATTACATTTTTATCTCAGTTGTATATTTCCTTGAGACGATTTGTTAAGTCTTCAATAACTGTAATGCGTTCAGAGTGCTGAAAAAGACAACTTTGTAAGTTAATTGTCTCACGATACTTTTAAAAGAAATATTTACTTAGTCAAATGACATGTTCGGTCATGTTAAATTTTGCACATTTTTGCGTAAAATAGTCACGTAGATACGCGTCACGTTAACTCAAGTTCGTGACAATGAAACAGGAAAATTGCCTACATACAGTTAGAAGGATAATTTAATTTACATTTATTAAGTTTTTAGTCTTTTTTGGAATCGTTACGTATGTACTACGTAGTCATAATCATGATTTTTTATTTAGGCCATATTAGGATCGCACAGAACGTCGACTATTTTTAACTCTCTGATTTACTCAACACTGTACTTAACAATTCGATACCAATAAAAAGTTTGGAGAAAAACTGGTCACCTATGCTAAACCCCGTCAATTTGCTTCCTCATTAAAAATTCTGAAATTATTCTATTGGAGCAAATTGGTTGAGACCATTGCCCAGCAGTGGGTCAGCTAAAGATTTAAAAAATACTTATAGCAATTCGTGATGGTTATCTAACAACAAAGTAACCGAAGGGTCAATTTACCTTCTTAATCGATTTGTATAAATGTTATTACTATATATCACTAGTATTACGGGATACTCAAATTATATAGCTACTATATTCCTCTCAAGTACATAGCAACACCATAAAATGTTACTCATAGAACTATGAAAAGTAAATGTTATACTATCAATTACAGTTCTTTCATAATGTGTGAAGTGACGTTTCATACACTATACCTGACGTAGAGTGTTAAATAATTTGACATCACTATGTGCCAACTAAGTTTACTTAAGAACTTATTTTTATGACATTTAGAGTCATTATCGAGAATCGGCTGTAAACTTAAACCGAAATGGACGTAAATGGGTCCCGTATTTTGACGTCATAGAATTTATGTTTAGTGGTTGTAAAGTAATTTTTACTTTCTAACTATAACTTTATGGTACTTTTCCTCTTTACATAGAATAATAACTTTATGGTACAGCCAAATTGAAGTAAAAATCAAAAATTTAATAAAAATTGTCTTAAATTAGAAGGATTTGTATAGAAAATAGATTAAAAAGAAGCTAAAAATTAGACCAATCAATAGATCTATTAGACAAAGAAACCATATTTTTTTATTCGTTCTAATAACATTTACCTTTTCAAATTAAGCTTTTCTTTTTTTTAATCTAAATTCCTCTTTAAATATATTAAAAATAAGATAACAGGTCCCTAAAACGATTAACACACAATACGTCGACGTAGAAATTTCACAATATTTCAAAATTGTGTCTCCATTTATTTACCCTGTAAATTAGTACATTAAAATATTATTATCGACGTTACAAGTGACGTATGTGACAAAATATAGTTCATATATTGATTGTATCCAATAAAGAGTGGTACCATATTGGATAATAATACTTTTCGGCTCGCCATGAGTTTACGTTTAGGTATACCCTGTGTCGCATGTCATCGTTGTCAATGCGGTGAGACAGTTGACAACCTCGGTCACCATGGCCTGTCCTGCAGCAAGAGCGCAGGGCGTATATCTCGCCACTCAAATTTGAATGACATAATTCGTCGTGCTCTTGTCACCGCCGGTGTACCAGCTGTTTTGGAACCCAATGGTTTGGTGCGCGGCGATGGCAAGAGACCTGACGGTATGTCATTGCTGCCTTGGAAATTGGGTCGGCCTTTGGTGTGGGACGCAACGTGCGTCGACACCCTTGCGCCGTCCCACGTTCTAAGTTCAGCAGCCTCTCCTGGCGCTGCTGCTGGAGCTGCGGAGACCCTTAAGCGGCGGAAGTATAATAACATTGTGGGTGATTATATTTTCGAGCCGTTTGGGGTTGAAACGCTCGGGTCATGGGGTCCGAGCGCACGAAATCTTTTCAAAGAACTTTCCAAACGTTTGGTAGAATCTACTCGTGATCAGAGGGCTGGTTTGTTCCTTGCACAGAGAATCGGCATAGCCATTCAACGTGGCAATGCAGCCAGCCTTCTGGGCACGTTCCCCGCCATTGATAAGGATGACGATGAGTTCTTTGACGCCATTTAGTTTTTATTTATGTAAGTTTTAATTTTAGTATAGTTAGAGTTTGTTCTTATATTAGATTTAATTGTGTATAATTAAATAAATAAGAATAAAGTGTGTTATTTAAAATACTTATAATGAAATTTGTATAAGTTTTAGTAAGATAAAATATGTATGTTAATTTTACTTTTAGTTAGCATTAAATATTGTGAATAACTTAAACTTTTCATGAAAATGTCCTTCTATGGTTTAGTTTTCATAGTTAGGTTTACCACAAGTATGTTAAGTACCATAAACTTCGGCAGTAGGATTTAATAACACTTATATTTTAAAGTACAAAAGAGGTTCTAACACAAATAAAAAACAATTTACTTTTTTTGTCACTGTGTCACATTACCCTGTAGTCTTTCAACTTATGTATTTTTCTAAGCACGCTGCACTTTGTCTAGTTATCCTACGCACACATAATATAGGGTAGTAGATCCTTATATAACCTGTTATCACCTTATAGACAGATTCAATTCGGTTTTAAGATAAACCCCATAATAATAACGTCTGGCATATCGACTGGGGCACAAGTGTCAACGTTCACCGCTCGCTTTCTGGCTGCGTAGGAGTTTGCTAACGACCTGTCACTGTGCCACAGCTTACCATTAGCTAATTCTATGCTATCATGTATAATCCGATATTTGTCTAATATTTAATGAGGGGAGTAATTAAGATTGAGACATATTTGTTGGAAATTATTATAACTATAGATTTATAGTGCAAATAATTGAAATAATTAAATGAATATCAACTTTTGAGACTTTTCTGGTTGGTGCGATATTACTAAACTACTGCTGTATTCATACAGTTTAATTTCAAAATTAGTGTAGTCAACCTACAAGGGACACATAAAATATAGGCACACAAGAACTTTGAAATATTGTGTTATTTATTTATTTAATACTTTTTGCACACTGTTGCACAAATGCGGACTTAATGTCAATTGGCATTGTCTGCCAGTCAATCTTAGGTGATGCATGTTCTAATCATACACCTATGTGCAGATCTATTCACCACTCATACCTATCCTTAAACATCGCCAACAAGAATAATAACTCTATCAGTACTTACAACGGAACAAAAATAACTACATAATATAAATTTAAAACCCCACCTACAAAAGTAACAAATGAAAAATATTGGACCTTCAAATTGTTGACTAAAACGGTGTTGGCCAGCGTTCCGCGCATAACTCAAATTGTCTTTATATTTTTTGTTCAGTACAAACCACTCAAAATAACGTAATGCGCGTAAGCCCATTACGGTCGCGTACAAGTCTGGCCACAAAAAGTTGATGACAGAAATAGTTTAAAATAAATACGTCGTTGAAGTTCAAGTTTAAGTATAGTTATTTTTGTTGTTCGTTTAATTTAGAGCGACTGTGTTTACTATAATAACATAAATAACCGTAATGTCAGTACATAAGAAAATGAAAAATATTAGATTCTAAATTATTTTGCTTGCGATTTTTTTAGTGTTATGACCTTTGCCGTCGTAAACTAGGATCATTTTTGTACGGAAACATCGTTTAATTTCGTTTTCATATTATCTGTAAAGACAAGCAAAGGCCTACCATCAAACCCACAAGCTTATTACAACCGAACAATGACTTGCTATAACCACCAAGAATAGTTTTAAATTATGTTTAGTCATTATCCATTAAAAAGTACTAAACATACCTATAGATATTTTATTTTTCTAAAATATAGATCATACTTAACCTACTATTATTTAGACTAATTAAATTTAATTCTGTATAGCATACCTCGTTATTTATAATTATTTGTATCTCATATTTTGACAACTCAAAAGCACTCCCTTACAAAACCTATTAAAGCACGAATAACTTATATCATAACTACATCCCGTTACGTATCCCGCTCCATTAATCATACACTGCGGGTACAAATAAGTGTATCACATGTCACACTAAGCCGGGCACGTGGACAGTCGTCGATGTTCCACTTGATAGCCGACGTAAGCCGATCAACGCAGGTTTGTTGGGCCTCAAGTGTACATTCGAGGAAAATTGGTTTAGGTCCGTCTTGGATTTTGTTAGTTGAAAAATAATGGCTTTATTGTATCAGTAATAATATAATCAGTTTAGTGTAGTTAATTTTTGTCCAGCAGTTGGCTAATAATAAATAATAATGTGTAATTAGCTGTATGGTGATGATTTGAGTATGGTATTAAGAATTACTCAGGAATGTTTCACTCAAACAAATATTACCTATACTATAACGGTCACCAAATTCATTTCAATTAATAATTGTGAGCAAAACTAGATTCATATTAAAAAAAATGGAATTATGATTAAAACAAGCAAAGTCAAAACAAACGCCAAGCGACATAAAAGTCCCTATCACTGTACTCGCCAGTACATTACACAACTGGCCAATGTCAGTTGCCCAGCGACACATCTTTGACATTTAGTTGACAGTCGGATACGACAGCACTGAGTGTTTTGACACAATCGTATGTTAATGAACAGGTTCGATCTAATTAAACCTTTGTGTTACAGCTAAACTCATTAGAGCAAATAAAACGGTACATCAGTTTTAATTAGTGTTGCTGAGATTACGAATTAATTTGGAACCATTTGTATTTTAGTGGCTATAAGTTTTGTAAAGCATTGTAAAAATAAATAAAAAAATAAAATAAATATACAATGTTTTATAAAAATGACAGTTTCAACAATCGAAATGTTAGCAAAAAGTGTACTTACAAGTGGAATACACTTTCACGTCATCATTTGAAAATTAACGTTTTGCGGTATGTTCACAATTTCTAATTTAATTACCTAGTAGTTTTACACGCTAAACATTGTATTTAAAGTAATCTGGCAAAGGATGACCAGCTGTATAATTATAGTGTTGGCTATACGACCAGATATCCTGCCATTTGCGAGGTTCCGCTGGATCTGAAATTCACTTCAAACTAGCTCTCTTTAAGTTTTCACTTTCGATACATAGTCCTAATCATTTCTGACGCAAAACCTACTTAATTCAAATACAGACACCTGAAAAATTCACTTATATATTTCTAAATACAGACATATTACAGATAAATTACACCCAGATGATCATGATCACGATAATCAAAAATGATCATGCTCATCACATAACATTTGTCCTGGGTGGGAAATGTGGGAATCGAACCCACGACCTCCGGTATAACAGTCAGGGTCACTAAACACTAGACCAACAGGCCAGTCGAAATTCCTATAGTAAGTAATTTATCGTAACCCTTAAGCCTAGGGAACAAAGCTTTAGAGTTTTCTTCATCAATATTTTAATAAAAATGGAAAAACCAGTAATGCAGGTAATCCTCAAAACAACTTATTCGATTCAAGCAAACTTTCTTTCACTGACAGATACAGATATCTATTTCATTCCGGAGTGTCACAAACTAGATTTTATGTTGATAATATTACGCCAGTAGTTTTAAATTTCTGACACAAGCTTCTTAATTATAATTCTAAAGAATATATTACCTAGTTTAATGTAAGTTACTTTTCATAATTGTGAAATTTTATATCCATTTTCTCGTAAACTAAGATTTATCGTCACCATTGCACCTTTTTAGTCTGCAAAAGCAATGATGAGTCTTAATTAAAATCGTGCTACTTTAATGTAATAGTCATGTAAGTTAATTCATAACATGTTTGTATTATGTTTTGATGCATTCATTTATTATAAATATTAGTATTTCTGTTCATCCTTTAACCGCAATACCGCAACATGAAATATTAAACACGATTTAAATATAAATGTAGGCTGGTTACGTAATTTAATTGTTTTATTTACATTTTATGTCTATTTTAAAGGCAGCTAATAAATAACGCCACCATATACCTATTGTCCTAGGTAATGGATATTAAAATATGTATCAATAGATTTTTTTCTTGCAATAAACATAAATACGCACAATATTGCAAAAAATAAAGATCAAATATTGGAGTGGAATGAATACAGGATGAATCAACAAAAAAAAACTCAAATTGAAACTATCTCTCAAAATCCATTTGAAAGCTAAATCTAATTTAAAAACTAAAAGCTTCTAACTCACTAAAGCCGAAGCAATTAAAAAGTGACCGATATTTTTTTTAACTACTTAAATCGAGATCAATCAAGACTAACGTTATTAATGTAAAACAAAGTACAAATAACAGGAACATGACAATAACTCCTGTATACTATATTCATTAATTTTATAAGTAGTGACGTGACAACATATTATTATTTACTTAAAACAAAATATTTTCGCGAATTTTGAATATTTTTAGAAATACTCAAACGCCAAAATTAACTGTCCATGAGGCTGTATTCTTTAATAAACATAATATCAAGCCCACCCTGAACTGTGAAACAGGCTTAACAAAACAATTACAACAATTAAACCACCCAACAATAACACTAATCCAATCATTCCACAACTTTCATTTTAATTGCCCAATTCCAGATCAAACCAGTGAATGTCCGAATGTTCGAATCACTCAGTTCAGTGACTGACAGCCGTAGAAAATACACAATTAACAAGCCCATGCGTATTACCTTAATGGATTTATGTACTATTGATGGATCAATCAAAAGTCCACACACGAACGTACTAAGCCTTAATTGATGGGTACGGTTAGCTAGGAGTAGCTCGCGGAATGATCCGCTTTTGTTTTGCCGACTGTATCCCGTGTGTAAAGGTTTTGGTATCGCGCATCGTAATTGGTTCGTTTTAGAATTTATGTCTTTGTTGGTTAAATTGTTTTAAGATGTTGTTGTGGTTGGATAACTGTGGAAAATTGGAAAGAAAATAGTCATATTTTATATAATTAAAGAAAGTAAGTTACAGTAATTAACTATGTTATTTAAAACATATACATATGCATATATTTATATTTAAGCATAATTATATAAATTTATCTATGAATAATACAAATATTTCACTTTCACACACAAAACCCAGATCACTTTTGTGTTTTTCCCAATGAAGTCATTGCAGTCCCAATAAGTAAATTAGAATCAAAGCAGAAAAATAAATTGTCAATTGTGTTTGATAACAGAATCTTGCAAACATAACACAAATAGTTTCGTGCAATAATCTTTTTAGATATTCCTTTATTAATAAATGATTTAAGTGAATACCGGCCCTACATTTGTTCAATTTGCCAAATAGCAGAGTTATAAGCCTACAAAGTTTCGTAAAAATAAAGAAGGACACTTTCAGAACATAGATGACGCGGCTTAATTAAATGGGATTTTGAACCATCAGTTTCCTATTTCAGCAAAACGTTTTCGCAGGCATCTTATTACTAACTTATGTTTTGCAGGCGTGTTAGAAATCTATAATATTATTTGTTATTAAAATAATATTTACTAGCAAATGCGACTAATTAATTTATATCTTGGTGTCAATGAATATTGATAGGATTCCTAACACACCGTCGCGTAAGATCATAATAAAGACATTAAAGAAAATTTAATTTACATTTATTATTCTAAATTAACACCTTATAAAGATAATATAGTAGCCATTGTTTGTAACCGACTTTTAGATGTGCAAGTTCTATATATTTTTTGTATCTATGTTCACCGAATTTTCTTTCATTTGCAGACCGATTTCCAAAGTTATTCGTAGACTACTATGATTATATATTCATAGACTATTTACTTGGTGATCAATTACCAAACTGTTTAATGTGTAATGTGTGAACACAAGACACCAGTTACAGCTGTAGGTAACTATCGAAGTAGCAGTAAGCTAAATTTTTGTTACACCATTAAATAGAAATTCCCCCATCCAATCTCCTTATCAGTTCCACAAACAATAACTCACACTATCAATTGTACATTTAACACACAGTTTCCAATAACTCATATTATTATTTTCAAAAGGTGAAGTAGATAAGCTAAATATTTTAAGTCTCGAGATAGCCTTAGAGGTTGCAGCACGGTGTGATAGCGGCCTAAGTACGAGTCGTTCCCACGTTGCAGATGGTCATAAATTATAAGGATCCAATAACAGTGACTATTAAATCAGTTTCGTATGCGGAACTGATTCATATTTAATAATAATGCACTTTGCACTTCGGGCTGAAGATTTAAATTAGAGCAGCGTTTATGAAGTGTCGTTGTGGGAGATTTAGTTGACTTTGATATTTTATGTTTTACGATTAGTGTGTGTTTATGTTTTTGCGATGAAGGGGATATTTATATAGAAATAGGGATGTAATGGTTAAAACGTCATTTTTGTGTTTTTAAGGGATGTTTTTTAAGATTACCTATTTATCTACCACACTATCTGCTGTTTCACGAATTAAATATTTGGAACTTGATTGATCCTTAAAAGGCTGAACACTCGACTTAAATAGATTATACTTGAAGAATCTGAGCTTATAACTATAACTAAATCATGAGAGAAACTTCTTGCATTGACTGATTTTTAAAGGAACTTCAGATCGCAGCCTCCTTCTTAGAGGAAAAGCATTTACCTCCTTGTGGGGTAGTGGCCAATATAAATATGACTTTAATTTCTTTAATGTACCGCCAACATCCGTGAATTCCGTTTAGCGTTCCGGTAAGCCCTCGTTCTCTAAGTGTTGCTACCTCTAAGTTTTGCTTAATGGGTTTATTTCAATTGATTATTAATAATTCATTTCGAGTGTAAAAGGTATAAGTAACACTTAATGCCTTGTCAGTCACTCTGATAGGTAGCTTTTAGTGTTAAGAAGAGTAAACGGATTTTTGCAAGATCCGTTTCGTAATATAATTAATAGTGTATTAATGTGTCGAAATAGATATGATGTTTCCGGACTTGTTTATTTATATTCGGATAACTTTGAGGTTTTTTCAGGGCTGACTATAAATTTTAGGTATATGATCCGTCTTTATGGCCTTACACGTGTATTACCGAAAAACTGCTTTCAAACTGTCGGATAAAATTCGTATTGGTAGCCTAATTTTCGACACCACGTTACTTGCGTGAAGAGAAAAGCGAAGTGGCTGAAACCACTGGAAAAACCTGGTGGTAATTAAAAATAAATTAACAACTGTTCTATGATATGACATGAGACGAATATGTCATTATATTCATCCTTTGCTAGACACATTTACCAATAATAAGACATCAGTATCTTCATAAAAAAATAATCATCTGAATCTTGTTACATCAAGAGCAAGTTAACATTTCAGTCACAACAATCTGCAAAGAAACCAAAACTTTCTTTATACCTTCCAGACACCAAACAAAACGCAGATTAAAAAACTGCATACAACAAACTAGTTCACAGACATAACACATTAATAGAACAAAGAGTATGAAAAAACAAAACACTGCACATTGTGCGACGATTATAATCGTTGAAACGTCCTCGCCAATTAAAATGTTGTCGCTTTACAAATCAAGTCATAATAGGTGACAGATTGAAGCTCATAGAGGATGTTAATATTTGTTTTGACGCAAGTTAAGAGGTGTAGCGGTATTAACAACTTTATAAAAATACAAAATTATAATATCTTGGGATAAGTTACACATGGCCTTCTGATCCTGAGCTAGGCAGAGCCTGTGTACGATGGCTACCATAATATACTCGTAAATTATAAAAATATTGATACATACATTTCTAAACACAGTTATATTTTAATTTTGATTGTTTGTTATATGGATACTGACTGATTTCAGGGTTAGTTTTCAGTTGATGCATTCATTATTGGACTATTAATTTAGGTACAATTCGTCAAGTAACATTTGTGTTGATAGTATAATTGACCTTAACGTACATTGTATCCCTTAATTTTTTATTGTGTACCTTAAATGGGCAGTTCGATAGCTTAACAATTCAATAGGTACCGTTCAAAAACCGTATGGTATCCCCAAACAGCGCCATACCCATTACCGTCGTTTAATTTCACTTTCAAGCCAAGCCTACTAACACAACAACACATAAGCGTTTAGCTGTCAAATGACATAATTTCTTCAAACATTAACAATAATTACTTCCCCGTGCCTTGTTTCCTGCTCATCAATTGAAGGTCGAAAACACAAAGGAGGTTACTTAGTACACTCCACCACACATATTCTGTATAAAACGAATTACAAAATTAGACTTTAGTACATTGACATAAGGTCCTTTGAATTTCAGTGTTGAACATGTGTTGGTTACTGTACTTGATGATTATTATCAAGCTTATGATTTCGGTTCATTGACTATATGAGGCTTAAACTCAAGGTGTGGGAAGATTTGCTTTGTATTGTTAAACTGTAGTATGACATATTGATGTAGTTTGTTCAAGCAATTAGAGTCACACCTGTTTTGTAGAGTAGTTAAGGAGATCCATAGGTATAATAAGTACTGCTAGAAAATATGTATTATTTTCATTACGCATTTTTTATCATATGTAAAGATAAATAAGAAAATAATTTATTTTGCCTAGAGCAGTAAAGAGTAAAACCTATATGGTAATTAATTATTTATTTGTTTATTTGTCATCATCCTTGCACTCAATTATTGGTACAATCGGAAAATTATTTATTTAATGAATTGTTAAATTAGTTAATTATTCTACAAATTACAACAAAAATTAAAAGGTAAAAAGTAATTATATACCTTTTCTGTGCCACTCTGGTAGGGCACATTTCTGAATATAATATATTACTAATTACTGCTGCTTAATTCCCATTGAAATAGTAAATACAAAGGTCTATAACTCATATAACAAACAAATCAACACCAAATTTAATATGCAAAGCAGGCCACAAACAATCAGCACAAAATAAACAAGAAACAAACAAAAGATTTATTTATATCGCCAAATAAGCGTGAAAAACAATTATAATCCAATTTGCGATGTTCGGTGTTGGGTGCTAAATAATACGGGCGGCGCCGCGGCCGGTCATTAGCTGACAGATAATTTTAATCTTCGATTAAAGCCTAGCTATCTGTCAGTTGTAACTGAGAATAATGAGCTGAGATACTTTACGGCTGGAAGTTGATTAGATGGATTGGAATTGTGATTATTTTTGTTTTGTAAAGAATCAGTATTATTTTGTATATGCCTACTTAAGGAGTAGAATGACAGAAGAATATTGTGAAAACAAACATAAGTAAAATATTTGATCCCTAAATCCACCAAACCAGACCCTATAAGCAATGAATACAGGTGCCTACAAAAGCTGATGAGTCAAAATAAAAACATATTAAATTTTAAAAAAAAGTATGATTCAATCCGTATATAAAAACGAAACTTATCGTAATTCGTACATTACCCTTTATGTGTCAAATGCAATACAACACCTTAACTGTAAAATAAAATCGACTCGCCTTTTTCTAAACGTCCAGTTCCCATAAAAGTAAGTTAGTCTACACCCATCAAAGCTTATCCAGACCATCAAATCAAATTGAGTTAAACAGATCAGTGAAGATAAAGCCATAGGTACCGTGAAGGGGGTCGTCGACTGCAGACAATAGTGCACTCATTAGTACGCGGCCGGCATTCGCTAATTACAACGACACGGACAGACCCACGTGTTGTCTTGTCACCTTGCTTGACCTACGTCACTTGGTAGTGACATTTTGCTAATTTTAAGTTTCCTGGGACATATAAAATAAATATACTGTTTAGGTAATGACACTATTAATGCATTTTTTTTGATAGTGTATGATTTTACTTAGAACTTAATTTGCAGTGAACTACGAGTAAGCAAGTCATCTACAAAAAACTCCCACATTTATCATTTATTTCCAGTAGATAAACTACTTAAAAATAGTTTTAAATGAAATAAATATCATTAAGTACATAAAACCAAAATTTCTTCCACGTTCGTGAACGTTTTTAGTAAGATCGAAAAGTTAGTTAAGTTTCATAATGCTCGATAATGATAAATTTGATATCAAGCTTTTCAATAAAAATAAGAAAAAAGTGAATTTTCCTCCCAATTTTCAGCCCTTTACTGTTTAAAAATACTCTGTTGATAATATGTCATGTACAGCGTAGTTCAACTCCAACATCTCACAAAACTTAACCTTTTCCAAAAGCACTAATTACACTGTAACTAAATACCGAACTTTCTCGTCACAATAACTTAGTGGAGCGTGACCGGCTTTATATTATATTCTCGGCTTTGTAATAGTTTGTTAAACGTCCACTTATCGCGTCGGGACCGCTTACTGAACGGCTTAGAGTGCAGTTTGCTATACGAAGTGATGTCTCTATGATATTGGGACTGAATTTGGTGTTCATGTTAAATAACATAACTAGCAAACTTGGTCTGTTTTAAATAGATTCTTCTTTGATTTAAAAAGCTACAACTAATTCAGGCTTTTAGTATTTTTTTTATAATGAAAATCAACTTTACATCTAACAATTGAATCCTACAAACAAAATACTGCAGTTTACAACTCTTATTTTATTTTAAAGCATTCTATTTGAAAAACGAGTTCACTTTTATGCTTAACATTTACTGTAAACTTTAATTAATAAGGAAATTTCACAGTATATTTGATTATCACAAAATTAATCACTATCACTACATAGTATAAAACAAAGTCGCTTCCCGCTGTCTGTGCCTATGTATGCTTAGATCTTTATAACTACGCAACGGATTTTGATGCGGTTTTTTTTAATAGATAGAGTGATTCAAGAGGAAGGTTTATATGTATAATACATGCATAATATAGTAAAGGAACACGGATAATCTTAGAGATTTCTAATGTAAGGACGTATTTGAACAATTTTTTGCGCTTTCATTGCAAACGCTGGCTGAACCCTACGAGATAGATCAAAATAATGTACTACAGTTTTGTGCATCTTAAAAATATCTACAAAAAAGTCCGCGAGGGCATATGTCTATCTCTTGAGGATAACCCACAATAACCATTTTTATCGTTTATTTATAACTTATTTACGAAAAAGCGATTTTAAGGAATACAGTATTAATCCTTATCCAATTGAGTACCTTTAATAAATTGTGCATGTAATATAGATCAATATTGCCCTTTACAGCAAGCAGTTTAAATGAATATTTTCGAAGATATTACAAATTTAAAACGCAGGGACATAGCGGTTGCGGCGGTGCCGGTCGGGGGGCCGCGCGGGGGCCGGGGGTCGTGCCTATACCAAAAAATGCTTCTAAGGCTGTGCTTCGGCCTACAGAACTTTATGATTGTGTTATATTTGGTATCAGCGTTGCACCCGAGCAAAGCCGGGACGGGCCGCTAGTTTTATAATAAAAGCAAATTAATCATCTTATTTGAAACCATATTATTTATTACGTTGCACCTTCAATTATTTATTCAGTACATACTAAAGCGTTTCCATTATAGTGTTGACAACTCCATTTGCATCTATTCCAAAGACAAAACAAGAATAGGTCTTGTAAGGACACTTTCTGTCTGTCTGTCTGCATGTATGTATGTATGTATGTCTGCATGCATGTGTGTATGTATGTGTGTGTGTGTGTTATGATGGGAAATTGCGCTGCCGCTTCAGGGCACAGATTTCTTGGCAAGACTATTATGTATGACTTGTGCTGTAATAATCTTGTTATAACAGTGTGATATGTCAAGCTTGGCTATTGACCGGTAAATGGAGTTTGTGTTTGAACGTTTTTGACAAGTTAGTTGTAACTGCTTGTTTTGTCTTACATGAAAGTGTGTGGTAAGGCCATTTCTACATTTTAATTCTAGTATGTAATATAATATGTTTTTTTTTTCTATTGAGTATCTATTAAATGAAAAACTATTAATTTATTGCTTGCTGTCGAACTGTAATCGAAAAAGTATAACTACTTTCAAAACTAAATACTGTCTTCAACCTGAATATGTATAGGCATTTAGTTGACAATAAAATACCTGTACGCACGAAATAAACGAATAAAACTTTCTCGTCAGTTCTCCATGAAGGGTAGACAGGCATCGGACCCATATTTTTTGATAAACATCACAGAAACCAAACAAAATAAACATAGATTCAATAAATCTATGAAAATCGTACCAGGATAACATAAACATGCAGTAGTAATAAAGCTTTCTATGCACTAACATGGTATTAGAATTTATAGGGCGCAGCGAACGAGATAGAGGTATGGTCCTTAGGAGGTAATGCGAGTGGCGTGTACTGTACCGCCGATACGCTGTTGCGGTTTCTATAGACTACCCTTGGTGGGCGGCGTGAGGTATAAGAGGAAGCGGGGAATCTTTGTAAAAAAATAATAATAATAATATTGTCAAAAATCGACACAGAATTCTTCTGTTCTTTTTGAACCGTAAAATTCGAAATTTAAATTCGGTGCTCCGATAACACGAACAAGTTTTGAAATGGAAATCTACTTTTGTATGTAATAATTTTATGCGAGTCTGAACTAGGTTTCTGTTAGGTTATATGCAACGTCCTAGCAATTTTTTTCATAAAAATCTCACAAAGTAACTAAAAGTTGCCTACTTTTTCATTAAGTCATGTCAAATCATAATAAAAAAGGTACATTAAATTTTAATTAGATACGCGCTAATCCCCGTTATAATATTACTATAAACATGCAGCGCGATAGTTTAAAAGTTTATTAATTTGATTTGTTAAAAAATATTGTATCCTAAGCTCCACATATCGTCCGCTTTAAACTTGGACCACACTTCAGCTGATATTGGAAAATTGTCTAAATTATTAGCTGCCTTTGTAACGGCTCGCAGCGTGGGAAAACAGGCTAAGTTTTCACAGGAAATTATACTTACAATACCGAAAGCTGTTGCGGACGTTGCGGTCACTTGTTATGAAAAGCCACGTGGAAATTTTTGTAGAACATAAATGGTTGGTCTACGTTTTACATTGAATTTCATTATTTTATACAGGATTTTTATTTGCATAGTTTCCCAGATTCGTTTATATTTTGTGTCGTAAGACCTATTTTTGTTTTTTTGCAAATGGCATTTAAGAGAGGTCATTTTATAGAAGGTCTCTGCCTGCCCCTACGGGAAACAGGTGTGATTATATGTATGTATGTATGTATTTTATGGAAGTTTTATGCGGACGCTGCTCGTACAAACAGATTAAAACATTTATATAAAAATATTTACGTTATCATTTACTTACTAAACCTACTACATGTTAACAATTTACATAGCTCATAAAGTTCCCAGCTATTCCTACAGATAAATAATATTTATACAGACGAACCAGCGAATTAGCATGAATATTAGCATAAGAATTTTCAAGAGGCTGTATTTTAAATAGTTGATCGACCTAAAAGGTTTCTTGCTCGCTGAAAGAAACGGATTTTATTTGTCAGTAGTTATGATAATACTGCTAAGAAGAATATAAAACTTAGATCATCAATACTGTAACGAATATAATTTTGCGCCTATCAGTATCTAGGCAACTTTACTGTACATTTTTCAAATGCTCAAACATTTTCCAAATAATACTACCTCCTTAGCTAATTAAGAAGACACTTAATAGCAATTTAGCGTTTTGAATTCCTAAACAAATTTAACTAAATTATATCTTATATACACCCAACAAACAACCGTTACAACACCTAATAAGGTTCAAAATTAAATACCTTACAACAGTATTTATTCCACGTTAGAAGTCGATATCTCTCAACTAAAATTCCTACAGCGTTCAATGTTCATATAAATTGGGCTCCTTTGTTGTGCACGGAATTTTCGTTAAAATACGGAAAGTGTTCGTGAAGTGAGGATGGCCTTATATAAAATGGGTTAGGAGTTAGGTTACTGACGGTAATGCATCTCGTTCCCACGATACACATGAGCTTTGGTACGTTCCGCTTTGCGCTGCTTTATGTGAGACTTTTTTGCGTTTTGAGTATGATGAAAACCAGTATCAGTTAACGAATTACCGCGATCTGTTTTACTCGCAATATTGAAATGAGCTTTGAATGATCAACAAATAAAGATATATTTTTTTAAATAACCTTTTATATGTCCCACTGCTGGGCAAATATATTTTTAAACTTACAAAATATTGATTAAGCCGAAATAAGTATTTTTAAAACTTGGTATAGCTTCATCATAGTAAATCCTTAGAATGAGCATTTCGTGTAGTTCTGGTACTAGTACGCAAATATGAATTTATTTTATTAAAATCTAAAATGATAATGAGAAATACCTAATTGAAAAATTTGACATGTACATGATAACATTAGCGTGGGAAATTCGCAAAAATAACCAAAGAAACAATATATTCCGGGAACCGCGAACATACCATGAAGTTGCGCTCGCGCATCGCGTGCTGCACTATATTAGCTAATAAGAGATCCGCTCACTCACTCCTTATTGATTTCACTCCTTTATACTGATTGAACGCCTCGCGAAACCACAAAAGATTTCTCTTTTAAATACAAAAATACTTTTACGAACAAATTTTTGTATTTAAATTTATGAAATACCGACGTAAATGGTATTGTACCAAGTGGAATAAAGCAAAAGAGTTTTTGATCTTATTATTGCAAGAAAACGTGACTTGAGAGTTTGCAAAAATACTTGCGTTTATACTGTTTTGTTGTCATTAAATCTGAAAATAATACGTTAGTACGTATGGTTGATCTTTGGACATGATAAATGTATGTGCAACGCTTATTAGTTTATGTCTTTAAAAAGAAAACATCTATTTTAGAGAACTGAAAACACAATATTTGAAACACGATACTATCAAAACTTTTTATATAATCATTATTATTTAGCATTGACATTATTAAATAACTGTCTATCCATTTAATATTTTTTCTTCCTCAACTCAATGTCTTTTTTATTTTAATATCTTTAATTATTGAAGTTGATGTCTTAATGCACTGTCAATTATACACAAAAATAATTGCATCAATATAAAAATGCATTCAAAACTGCCATACAAGGAACCAGCAACATTTCCTTAATCAATTACAAATTGCTGTAACATTTGCTTCGCAGTAATTAAAATAAAATGACATCATCAATAAACATTATAGGTAACACATCAAATCATCAAAGTTGCATTAGTTTTAATACCCGGTGAGTCTAAAGAACATTCTAAACTAAAATTAAAATATACATCTATTTTATTTTAATTTTACTACCGAAGTTTTATTTTCCGACAAAACTCATTTTTATGATCAGTAAATAAACACAATCTCAGCCACATTAGCCTTTAAATTAATTGTACTGGATTACAATTGATTTGACCATGCCACTACAGTTCTTTTTAACCCTCAAAAAGGGGGGTGTTACGAGTTTAACGTGTATAGCCGCGTGCTGGACTGTCTCAGTAAAATTAATTACATTTTTCTTTCACCAGTAATTCAAGTCACATTTTCACAAAACGACTTATCTATTTAAACCGTATGAAACAAGCAGCCCGGGGCAGAGTTCACAATATTGCAGTATCTAATAAGAAGGACTACGAACACAGACGGACAGACTAAAGAGGTTACAGGTTAAATTGTTCGTTGCTACGGCTGCGGCTAATGCGTTTGTTGTGGTGATAGGTCGAATTGGCTCCTGTCAGGATTAACTAGCGTTGAGCTTCATACTTGGTTATGTATTTTACTGGTTAATGTATTAAGTACTGTAAGTCACAGGTTTTTAGTTGCAAGATTTTCTGGTGTCTGCATTGTGTTGCTGCTCCTTAGTTATTATTGTTATTAATATGAATACTTATGCATAAGATATGGTCCTTAATTCTATCGACGATTCTCTGGTCATAAAAAATTTAACTAGATGGTAATTAACTTGATAATTTCATTGACTTACAACTTGAGTTAACTACATCTTTTACATTTTTTCAGTCTTTTTGCTGGCTTCTGAAAGAAAGGAGGCCTTTGCCCTGCAGTGGGACGATAATGGCTGAAAATAATAGTAATAATTACTGTCTTCTACTGGGTAAAGTCTCAAACTCATCTTAGTTTTTTTAGAGATTAGATGAAGTTCGATTTTTTACATAAAAAATATATATTTTTAAGAACGTAACTAGGTAAAAATAAATAAACACACTGTAAAATTTTATTTTCCAATGTTTATTCCAATCTGATTGAAATGAAATCATCATCATGATTAGAAATGACATTTAAATAATTACGTAACATTGATTGGTATGTAAACCAATTAACCGCCGTTTTACAATTAATTATGTGTATTTATATGTTTGCGAATATTTCAATTACCAATCTGATTAATTAAAAACTACATTTCATTGCGGTTTTTTTTACCAACAAATTGATTCTTGGCTTTTTAAAGTGACCTTTTTATAATAACGATTAAATGTAATTTACACGTGTTTCGATTGCTTTATTTATTTTAATGAATTGGATTTATATTTGCGAAACTATGGTCAGTCCTTCTTTGGTTGACTTTTAATATTAAAGTCATGAAAAAGACGAAGTCCAATCATCCCCCATGTTTTTTTGTACAAGTAAAAGTTATATTTAAAGATATCTATCTTCTAAATAATAATATTGCTCTAAGATAAAATAAAACAGGTAGTAGGTATACTTTACAAAGATTAATCTAGAAACCTTCTATTCCCTGTACAAAAAGCTTTTATTTCCTGTACAAAAACAACAGAACAATAAAAAACTTTTGGGATACATATTTTGGTAGTGTTTCAGGGTTTAACAAACTTTGCAAAGACGCTTCACTATAAGGAAAACAAAAATATCAAAAGTCAAAATGTTCCTCAGCTCAAATTGTAAGTGATATTTCAAATAAAATAGCAGTAACTGTGACCTCTATTACTAAAACTATTTCTTTGACTTTCAAGGTGATGACGTAACTTTAGGAAATGCCGCATTTATTGTAATAAAATAAAAATCGTAAAATGATATATCGGTACAAATGCTTAATGGAAAAGATTCGACTAGACATAGTGGAACTAATTTTAGATGAGTAAATATGACTATGAAGATTATTATATAATGAAAAAAGAACTGGTAAATAGAATTATATGGTTTTAAGTGACGTACGAAAAGGCTATTTTGTGTATTTACTATCATCTTTAAAAAGCTTGAAATTATTGTTGCAAACTAGCTCTTATTTTTTCTTTGAGTTCTTCGATATCATTTATCTACATTAGTTTTATAAACTTTATAATTATTAATCATGAAAGTCCAAAGCCTCTTGTTGCACTTCATGTATAACAAATGTCTACTTATAAAACACTTATTCTTCTTTCCTATTTTGAAAATGTGATGTTCAGCTCAAGCAGGTGTGACAACTGAACTTGACAAAAATATAAATAAATGGTATTAATTTTGATACTCGAATACTTCTATTCAAATTTACTTAAGAGTATTCTCCTTCACACAGGTTCGACCAAGGCAAATCAACGAAAGGCGCGAGCAAGCTCCGCCGCGACCTCATCAACGCCGAGATAGCCAACCTCCGCGACCTGCTGCCACTACCTCCGTCCACGAGGCAGAGGCTCTCGCAGCTGCAGCTCATGGCGCTCGTCTGCGTGTACGTCAGGAAGTCCAACTACTTCCAACAAGGTCAGTGATATATTGGTTTCTTAGATATACGCGAATGTTAGAAATTGAAATAATACTACTTTTTTACGGATTTTGTCGCGGTTTATTTTGATTTTAAGTCCCAACGTTTCGACACCTTTGCTCGTATCATAGTCTAACAGACTATTCATATAGATAGCTCATGAGACACGAACGGCAGGCTATGAACGGTAGAAATCAGAATGTCGCCTTTGCCGTCGACGCCTCAACGATGGCGGCGGTTATTCTTCTTGCTCGTGTGTTGATGCGCTAAAATATACTTAGGTATTCGCTTAAACTAGCTTAGTGAATTATTGTGAATCGTTTAACGGAGAGCTCTTATGTGATTAAACTTCCCTATATTCGCTAGAAATAGATAAATTATGATAGTCGTAAATCTAAACTAAAAAGGCTTTTTTATGAGAAAACTATTGATAGGAAAGGAGAATACAGTCTGTCTTTATATAAATCTTAAATTAATAAGTTAAATAATTCATAAGTCTTGTTTCACCATTGGAAACCCTTTGTTATATTTCAAGAAATAAATACCTGTTAATTTCTACCACTTCAGGTAACACCATTTAATCCATAAACTTAAGAAACTCGCCCACACGTGACGCTTAGTAAATAAAACATGACGTCGATTAGAACTAAAACGGAATGGGCTCCATTTAAAGGCTAGCACACAACATTGACTTAGCACGGACTATACTTCAAAATTTCCGTTGAAATGTAAACTCTATTCCTATAATCGTAAAACCTATTTTTGCTTAGTCATATCTAACGTAGTCTACCATTTGTCTGCTCATTGTAAATTGAACTTTATCTTATGACAGTTAAGGTACATATTACGATGCTTGATTCTAATGTAAGTTGGTGTATCAATGTGGTGTGTCCGCAGCCTTAAGAGGTCCAGTGCAACATGACAAGCACTTCGCATCACTAACGAAGCGTGTTTAAATTAATACGTAATATGAACGGGCCACTCCCCGTAACGTGCGCTTGCGCATCATAAGATGCATGTGCATATATGACATGTGAGACTGCTGTGTTGTATTGTACATAATATAAAAGGAAAATTAAGTAATAATTTGTGTTGTTGTCCGATTGAGCAAAATAAAATTAATTTAGTAAAATAATGGCGTCTGCTAAATTAAGCTAATTGACAAAAACAATATTGTTATCTACTTTCCAATCTTGATATATTGAAATGATGTAAAATTGAACCAGCTTAAATTTCTTATATATACAAAAGAATGCACAAAAACGAAGGTCACTGACGTATAAGTTACAAAACCCGAACCTTGAATAACTTTATTCAGTTAAACCATGATAGGTAACTATCACACGTCGATACGCTAACCATTTAGAATCTCTCCTTCAAGCTCGATTTACCGCATTAACACAAGGTCGAATTTCACACACGAAACATGCACGCAAATATCAAAGCACAGCCTTGAATAACAAAAAAAAACTGCAAAAAAAAGCAATAATTACGTAAGAAACCAAAGTTCTCACGATAAAACAGTTAGGACGCTACTGTCGGTATAAAAAACAATAGCGTTTCGGTTTTGATAGGAAAATTAGAGTAAATTAGCGGGCCGAGGACTGGCTACCGTCTGATGGTTATTGGCCCTAATGGTGCCTGCAGGGAATCGAACCCGAGTCGGGGCTGTCACGCCCGTACTGCACGCCAAGCGCTCAGGTTCACATGGTTAAACCGCTGCGGAATTTGAAACTGACGAACTGTATTTGCTTGTCAATTGTTTTGATTTTCTTTTAAATATATTTTACAAATTTGGAATTATTTTTGGCCAGTACAACTGTACATTGAAGAATATTATATTATCTTAAAGTTTTTTTTTATATTTTTTTGTTTATTTTGAGGACAGTAAAAATCTGGGGATAAATTACTAAATCTTATTGACATTACAATTTAATTTAGCAAAAGAGATAGCGGTATTTGTTACCGTAACTTCATCTTTTCCTGTCACTGAAAATCCAACTAATATTATAAATCTGAAAGTTTGTGAGAATGGATGTGTAGATGTATGTTACTCTTTCACGCAAAAACTACTGAATGGATTTTAATGAAACTTTACAATAATGTAGCTGATACATCGGAATAACACATACGCTATAATTTATAAAGATAGTGTATGTATTTATATTCACACGGTTGAAACCGCGGGGCACAGCTAGTTATATATAAACTTATAATATTTTGTGTTAGTTAAATGCAATTTAATTCCATTATTAAAATATTTTCGAAGTTAAATCGTGTACGGAATTCGCTTGAGTCATAGACACACCTAAAACATGCACGCTAAACAACGTGCACCTAATTACCGGCTAAATTAAATAGGAATAACATCGCGGCCTGTATTTAATATAATTGGAATAACACTTATATTTATTAAGTTTAAAATTTTTAAGAATAAAATAGAAAATCTAATTAATTTATAAAGTTTTTTTTATTAACATTTTAATAATAATAATAAATTTATTTATTATAATGAAGTAAAAATTACACACAATTACAAAGTTAATTACAAAAACACATTCCTCATTAAAAATCAAAGTTAGTTCCACGGAAGAATTCTCTTAATTTTCAAATCCAAATTCACTGTTCCCTCCAACTTACAAAACAATATTGACTTTGTATACAATTAAAAACTTTTCAAAGACTAATAATATTCAGAATATTCGCCCAAAGAATTCTAGTTGTGTATCTAAAACGACCTTAAATAAATAAGATTAACCTTTACAATAAATTCCGATCATACGCAAATGTTTCTCTGTCATGTAAGCCTATTCTGTCCATATTTTGTAAGCCTTCCCTCGGGACTACTGAGTTACCGACTAAGAGTACCATAGTTTTTCAAAAGATCCTATTCGGATAGATATGAAAATCAAAATATTATTTAAAATTTTATTAAATTCTGTCTAATGCAGAAAGTCAAAGCAAGTAAATTTGAATTGATTGATATAACACTTAAGCAATTAAGCATTTTTATTACTAGAGAGCTTTTGAAAACAAAAATGGTTACCTAGTTAAAATCAATAATGTCAGTAAATAAACATAAATAAAATCATACAAGACCTTCACACACTTCACATTAATATGAAAATAAAAAATAAAGGTAAAATAGTATTTTTTCTCAGTTTTATCCATTAACATTGAAGCATGGGCGTTCCCCTTAATGTTCACAAATTGTATTTTATTTTTATTCATACTTCAACATTTAAGTGCTGTCAATATTTTTTATCTCGATAAAAACGATTAAGATAAAATGGAATAGCTTAATTTGTCACAGATAAACATTTAAACACCGATAGATTTATGATAACGGTATCCAAACGTTGTACGTTTAAGTGAGATTGATATTAATTAATAAATTTCTGGGGCATATTAATTTGATTTATTGCTTATTGGTCGATTTAGTTTGATGATATTTGTGGAGCCGCATTAGATCTTATTAATGACTAAAAAAAGTTGACCAACTGACAAGTTTTTAATGTAGTCAAAAGTCAGAATATTTGAGTTTTCGTATGTCATATTTTGAGTTTAGTTGCGAAAGTTATATCGATAAAGAATAGGGGTCCAAGCAACTCGATAAACGTTCGATTGTCCGTGGGTCGTGGGAAACGCATTTTGCATATGATTTTGCTGTGCTCGCTTCTCGATGATTCCTGACTCCATAGTTTAGTCTCTGTTGTTTTATTGGCAACTGATAGATGGCCAGTTTTATGACAATGATAGGCTATAAAAATTAATATGGTACTTCCTAGGAGCAAAAAATTTTATAGACTTGTTTTAGTCTTTCGGCAATTGTTTGGACTGGTTTTTGTATTCTTTGAGTTGTTTTTATTTTTAGGTAGGATAAAATAATAACGATATTTTCCTTGATTTATTTAAATACATTGTTGTTGAAGGTTTTTAGATAAATATTTGTAGCGTGTTAGATAAATACCGCCTCCAGTTATCGAAAATGTTCTAATGCTTTTTTAGGAAATTTTTTACTACTATTATTTTTATACTCCTGTTTAAAAGTCCAATATTCCGAAACAATATCATTACGAAATAAATATACTAAACATAAATTATTACCGATCTTTAAAAAACCAGTACTTCTCAACACACGAGACCAATGACTCACAACTTGAACTTGGTGCGTAACACCGATATCCAGACAATTACAATTCCCAGTGTTATCGGTCTAAATGGTGAAATTACGCGGAGGCCTCGAATTATCGACCACGCACTCCCGTGGTATTTTCTCAACAATTTTTGCATACCACCCTGGGAACTATTGATATGTGAGATCGTTTCTCCAACTTAATTAACTTGCACTGCTCTCTGCTTGCCGATCGCTTATTTGCGTTTTGTTATGCTTTTACGCGCTGTCTCGTAATTTTGTTTTGAAATTACGCGGGTGTTTTGTTTTTTGTGGGATTATGATTTCGTGTTTTATGGATGCCGATTGTGCGTTATGGTTTCGGATTTTGAAATACTGGTTTGTCATTTGTTTTTTTTTGTACTTTCAAAAGCGATTTTAAAACTTAAATTTAAACTGGGGTTAGTACTTATTACTGCTAAAAGCCTCAGTAGCTATATTAGCAAACTTTCTAAGATGCGGTAAGAAATGCCTGAGGTTATTGATGTAAAATTTAACTCCTGTACCTACTCCCTAAGGGCGAATAGCGTAAAGTTGATGCAAACATCACAACTGAACTTGTGACCTCACGATCCCACTTATTGACTGCCGATACTAAAACCCTTGGGCTATTGTCACTTCTTGACCCCTGCTTTCCCACACTAAGGCTGTAATTATACGTTAAACAAAATAATTAACGGTAATTATCAGCTGTCCGTCAGTCAACATAAACAGCTTATTTGTAAATTATAGATTTTGATGAATATTTAATAAGGTTTTAAGTCTTCAAAAAGTAAAAGGTTGTTAACTACATTTTATGAAATTTACTTTTAGCTTACGTAATGAACATATATAATCAGATCAGTTTTTATTTATTTGAACAAAACCTACCTTTCAATATAAAAACCTAAATAATTGGGATTTAGAGTGTGCTGAAAGCCTCGGTTACGAGTGAAAGATTGTGTCAAGTAATATTAACGTTTAAAGTGCATTATAGAAGTACATGAAAAAAAAAAAGAAAAAAATATCACTTAAATATTTATTATCATTAAATAAAATAATCTGATGCCTTATTTTAGATCTTAGTTTTATATCATTAGTATATTATTTTTCTTATTTATTGTGTAGGCTTAGTTTTTATAGTATGGTAAATATTTTAAGTTTAATTTCTGAAATATACTAAATAATCTTATATCAAGTGGTAATTACATCTCAAAATACGTCATCGACATAACAAAGCTAAACATAACTTTGTCACACTAAACGTAAATAGCACTTCTAAATTTCAAATAAATACTAATGTAAGCAGCAACGTATCAAATAAGTCGTTTAAACAGTAAACAGAATATATTGAATGCAAGCGACATAATAATATAAACAGTATGAACAGTATTGGTAAATTATTGCCTATTACAACGAAGGTTTATAGCCCTTAACACATGAGCGCTTTGTTCTGCGATTTCTAATGCTTTTTTAGGGTAGTTGCACAAGAAAAATGTGTGTTGATTGCTTTGTAGGTGAAATTAATGGGTTTATGGATAGACGATTAATATATAAAAGGGTGTTGTAGAACTCTAGTGGCATGGTGATATTTACAACATCTGGGTACTTAATTTGTCAGTAGGTAATTCTAAGAAATTAACAATATAAGAAAAAACTTAAATCGATATTAATGTGTGGTAGTCAAAGCACTTTCGTTTTTGTTTAAAAAGACAATACAATAACATAGTCAAGGGTAGGCTTTATTATACAAATGATTTTTTTCATCGTTTTAGAACTAGTTATATAGCAGTGATTTAAGAATCGGTGACAGACGCGAGCACATTAAGATATTTTTTTTTGCGGACAACATCACCTACATTGATCTGAAATTCTGAACCCAAAGTAAGTTAAAGCACTTGTGTTTTGGAAGACAGTGAATGGAAGAAAAGTTGATTTCTACATTGACCCGTCCGGGGATCGAACCCGGGGCCTACCTAGCTAGTGACACCTTGAAAACCGGTGTGTACGCCACTCGACCACGTTCGTCAAATTGACAAGTCACTGATTAAAAGGCTAGTGTGTATCAATCAAAGTTGTAGATACTGAAATAGTTATTATAGAAGTAGTTATGATTTGTTTTAATGTTCGGTTTTATATTTAAAGATCATTTATCTCCGTTATAAAAATACGCTGTCGGAAGTTATTGTGAAGGACTGTCTATTGCTACCATATATCATTCATAATGCAATATTAATACGGATTACAAAGAGGTTTATTAATGCAGGTAGATGTATTTTTTATTTTACACAAAAAAAAAACATTAAATTGTTCAAAGATGATTAATTGTAAAGTTAAGCATTTAAGCCGTATGTGTAATGAAAATATAATGTTCTTTCTCATTATGGTTATAATATATTATACGAACTGTCGTATAATATATAATTTACTGAAATTCCCTAAAAAGTCCAAAACTTTTCAAGACATATTACAGGCGAGACCTAAATTTTAAATTAAAATCCTATAAAATTATAACATTTGCATTAACCACAGTTCTATGCAGAAATCGTTTGAGCCCTTCAAATAAGCCATATAGAAACATATTATGTACACTACACTGTGTACTATACAGTTTTCATTAAAGCCCTGCAAGTGAGCTAAAAGGCTTTGTAAACCGAACAGGTATTCGGTCATATGTAACACTCTCAGCAATAATTATAATAAATATTATGTGCGAGCAATTTGCGATTCGTCTCGATTTGACCTTGTTGTTAAGAAATTACAACTTTTGTTTGTAGAAATTACATCCATTCAATCGTAATACCACAAAATCTTAGCTTTTGTTAATAATTCGTATATTTGAATATTGTTACTGTCGGGGTGACCTAGCGGTTCAATGAACGGATTTCTATGAACAAGGTAGCAGGTTCGAACCCCGCAACTGCCATTAAAATTTTGACTTCAAAGTTGAGTTATATACTTTCTTAATTATTTTAAATTGTAAAGGAAAATATCGCGTAAAGAAATGTCCAAGTCCTGAATTCCAAAAATTGGAGTCTAAAACCTCCAGTTCACAACGAGCAAGCGTGGTGATCAATGCTCGTTCCTTCTCTATATGAGAAGACATGTGCCCAGCAGTGGGACGTTTATTGGTTATATTATTATTGTGTGTCCATACGAAAATATGGCAGCACAACAGAGTACGTAGTATTTGCCTGAGGCGACATTTACTTACGCGTTTTATTGTAATCTTGTAAACAATTTACTTTAAACATGGTATAATGGGCACATTAAAGCTGTTAAACAAATACTATGTTATTAACATTCAAATAAAATTTAAAATACGATATACAAAACATGGTCAGCAAAATATAATATAATTATATTTACTGTTGAAATTGTAAATAATTATATTTATGTGATTGAGTACTTTGTTTACAGTTCAATTTTTTTAAGTCTTTTCTAGACAGATGCGTGGTTTTTTATTTAATTTATACGAAATTATTTATGACTTGCAGTGTGCCTTATGTTGTACATAAAAATAAAATAGACTTTTCAGTATACTTTAACCATTAGACCCTCAATAAAATTGATACCAAAACATTTATACAAAGACAAAAAATTGAATTGAAAAATTATTGATAACTTCACTAAATACGTTAACACCTTTTTGCAGAGGTATCAGTTATCAGACTATCAGTGACGTCACGAGCCAAACATCTCCTAAACATTCGACATTGACTACAACCATCGCTACCATCCATTAGCCAGACTTCCTACAAATGATTGACACATAAAACATACCATTAATATTAAGATATCATAATCCGATTAAATCTAATGTTTATATCAATTGCCAACTTTAAATTCATAGTTATAACTATTACATATTATTGTAAATTAAACCGCAAGGCACAGCCTTGCGGTTTTACTCGCCTTGCTTTTCTTACAAGGTAAGTTATGTAATTTTTAAACATATAACCTTCTCCAAGAATTTTGTATTTACTGCAAAAAGAATTTTCAAATCGGACTGGTAGTTTCGGAGATCAGCGCACTCAAACAAAATCTTTAGCTGTTTTTATATTACTAGCTGTACCTCGCAGTTTTTAAAACCTACTCCCAAGGCAAGTTTAGTGATAGATAAATAGTCCTCCTGAACTTTCTAAAAAAAAGGATTAGGTATTAAATTCAAAATATTTTTTCAAATTCCACTGGTAGTTTCAAACTTTAGCGCGTTCAAAAAAACTCTTTAACTTTTTATATTAGTAGACACAGATTTATCTACGTAATGCATTGATCATCAAATTGGTAGGAAACTGATCGCAACAGATAACCTCCAATTTTATTGGGCGTTAAACACTATTAAATAAATATTTCAAAACAGACACGTATCAACTAAAATATAGTGGTCAATTACAAATTGTTTTTTGATCGGCGCGTAGATAACTATTGCATATTTTTATTAACGGTGTGAGAATTATGATTTATTTCCTTAAAATATTTAAGATAAACGGTTATTAAATATAGGTATTATTTTTGTTTCCGCGCGGAATTGGGAATTAATAAAAACACGGATAAACTTTACTTCAACGCTTTTCTATTTTAAATACTGATTATTTTCTAAGTTCTTAATAAAAGCAACTTTTTACCTGCTCAGATTCAGATCAATTTTTTTTTTCTTCTCTGATCTTAATGTTTCAGAGTGATAAACAAAAAAAAAACTTAATTCAGATAAATATAAACATAACAAAATACAAATTGAGAACCTCCTCCTTATTTAGAAGTCGGTTAAATATAGAGCTAGTTTTAGGTTTACCCGGTTAGGATTTGGACCAATATATAAAATTCTCACGACATCATTGATATCTATTTCAATCTTAATACATCACTTAAATCCCAACAATTAACTAAGCTGTAATCACGACAAACCTAACCTGCAAATACAAACTAAGGTAATCGTGATAAGCGTCTGCGCATCATATGATTACTGCGCGGGCGCAAGGAACCAACACTTAGCGCCCTATTACCGATGTATCGCAATTGTTTGTTCGTCTACAATTGTACTGTAATTAGTCATAATTATTGGGAGGTAAATTGTGGTGTGTCGTGTAGTGATGCGAAACGTAACACTTTTATTTTTATCGGTTAAATGGGTGCGTAGTTATACTAGGTGTAGTTTATCGATTGGTTTAGCTAGTGTTGGATTTTTTCTTGTAAAGTATATAGAGGCAAAAAAAAATATTCTCATAGATATTTACTTTATGATGCTTTTTATACATTACATTTATCATTCAAAATTATATTATCAGATTAAGGTATCATCAGAAGTTTTCGAAAATAATGTAAAAATTTACCAAATTTTTCCTTCTTATAGAAATTCAATTTGCTACCTATGTAGCAATTTATTCCTCGAGCCTCCAACCCTTAATCAGTCATTTTTTTATTTAGTAATGTACATTAATTATTAATACAACAATATTCAACCAACACATCACAAATCAACAAAACTGACATCCACACCAACAACAGGTCCAACTAATCACTAAACTATATAAACAAGCCTACTATCACTAAGTAAACACTTAACACATGCAAGTAACGTTAATCCAATTAGCGTCCGCGACCATGTCACATTAACATATCATTTAAATTTTAAAACAGGTAGGAAATTACACGGGGCAGCTTGTAGCAGGTGGTGATAAATAATATATATAATTAATTAGTTAAATTAGGTTAGTAATCTTTCATTTCAGTCGTATTGGAAAAAAATATTGAAAGGCGAAGCTTTAGTAACGAAAAGTTTTGTAACATGAAAAATTACATAATGCTTAGATAAAGTATTCACATCGTCAAAAAGAATCATAATCATCTCTTTATAAAAAATGCATGCAACCACTTTTTTTTGTCGTTGATAATGGTTGGTACATACACATTAATTAAAGAATTAAATTCGTCTTTTCTACCATCAGACTTAAAATTCCCTATCTGTAACACAGTATACGTGCCAATCCATATTTCAATCAAAATTTCAAAGTAAAAACCTAACTTAGTCATAGTTTTTGTTAAATTAAATCTCGAAAGTATTATTTCACAATCTCGAACATTATTACACTACTTCTCACTTACGTAACGAACACGTGTATATTAAGCCCATATATCATTCTGTAGCACAATATGGCCGCCGGTACTTTCTTTCACAGCCCCATAATTTATTAATGTCTTTGTTATCCTTTATTACTGAAATGGATTGAAAGTAAGACTACATGTAATATAATTATTCTGTACCGAGAAACTGTATCTTTGAATGAAAAAATTTATTTTTTTTTGCAAGAAAATATAAACCTCTAAGTTTGTATTGCGTAATAACTTGCTAATAAACACAGACAGATATCTACAAACAAAACCTATGGATTTCATTAGCGTATACCATAATATATGCCAAAGATATTAGTAGACCATAAATAACAATATTTGTACCGTTCAAGAAAACATTACCGGTACAAATTCTAAAGCAGTAACCAGTCCACTAAATCATAATAATATTCCAAACTGGGACCACAAATTTCACTTTACCGAAAAGCTTTTACTTAACCGAATCTGCTGCCCGAGTTTGCTATTGACAATTGCTTCAATCGTCTGAGTGGGTGGCGTCAGTAGGTCCATTTTAGGATAATTTGCATTCTACTAAATGTCAAAACGTAAAAATTGGCCGTCTCAATGGCCAATTTTGACGTTAAAATGACGTTTTACCTACGTAATTATCCTAAAATGGACTTACTAACGCCACCCACTCAGACGATTGAAGCAATTGTCAATAGCAGACTCGGGCCCCTGGTTGCAAGCGAAGCCGGGTGGCAAGTACTAGCTTGTAGGTCAAGGTCTCTGCAATCTGGGTCCTATTCATACCATACGCCTCAAGAGATTTATGGCAACATTAGTTCACTATTATTAACTACAACCTCACAATTGAATATTATTTTAATAAATGTTCGTTTCTTATGACTATTGCTGCGAACAGAACCTTGAATTGATAATAGGAATCGGTAATATATAATTTTACTTGAGTTTATTAAGGGAATTAAAATGTAGACTGTATTTATTACTTTAATACAATACCATTTATGAGTACATTTATTTATTTACAAGAGAACTTGTTATCTAAATTAATACAAAGGATATATAGATTAAACACATAAACTTAAATCAATATGGCGGTAGCAATAATCGTCAATACTTGACAAACAAACAGATTTATAAACATTACCCTCAATACTGATAGGTAGCGCTTAACAAAATCAAAATTTTGACACAAATCAATAAACCAAAAATAGGGTCACAAGCAACTGGTCCACATTACTCAGAACTGTGACCTACGCAACTGAACCACTTAAACATAACTTTACAACATTCTTAATTAAATTAATTGTCAGTAAACTGTTCTAGCAACAATTAACGCCTTGGGTAAGGTCGGAAATAATTATTATTTTTTATTCATATCGATTGATACAATCGATTTCGACATGCGTTTTATCGATACAATGGCCGATTCGAATCGATGAAAGACGTTTGACGTGTACACGTGTATTAAACCTCTTTGTTGTTGGTTAAAAGTTTATCAATCAAGTATCGTAATACATTATAGTTATATTGTTTTGATGGCGATTCATAAGTCGTTGTTTAGGGTTATAGGTAGCTATTGCGTCTGTTTGGTTATGTTAGGTAATTACTGATAGTCTTATAATAAAAATAATCTAGGTATTGTACAGTATTAAAATAAATTTGATTTAAAAGGTATGTGTATTATGTATATAATATATATGCAGCAATTTACGTAAACTAATTGTATTATTGTATTCCTTTTACTGAGGCTTGATAATCTGGATGACAAACTATACATTTTATGATGGGGTACTAACTTACTGCTGGTTAAATATATTCTAACTGTGAGTTATGATTATTAAAAATGGCTTACAAAATGTTAATTTATAAAAGCTCTGTAAATAAACGAAGTGATTACTGATCAAACCTTCATTTAAAAAAGGTATTTACCCCGCAATGCAATCTCGCTCGTAATAAATATTCAGATAACATTGTAATACTTACAAAAACATTATTTGTGTTACAAACTTCTGTAGCATAAAATATTACGATATTTTAAGATACATACCTTTTTATTCATACAACGTAAATAAAATATTCAAATAAAAATTACTTTTAACTGGCTTTATTTGGTGTTGATATATTCAAACATGGAATGAAATGGATTTTTTTACACAATACAAAATATTTTTACATTTGAAAAGTATTACCAGCCTGCCTCTTACTGCCCTACAACCGAAAAAAACATTGTTTTTGTTTTAAAAAATAGAGCCCTGCGTTTTCTTGCTAAAAATAGTTGAGTTTCTCGCATTTCTTAAAGCACACATATAAACACATCTATTAAATGCAAAATTAAAGCCCTGTGTTTCCTTAAACCAAATTTCAGATATTCAGAATAAATTAAAATTACAATCCACTTTCAATCGTTAATTAATTATACTTACGTTACTCATTATTAAGAACTCAATTACAACAATTACAACAATAAAACCGAACAAAAAGTATTGGACATCAATCGCATGACCTTAGCTTCAAGTACCGATTACACTTTCAATTGTTTTAATGCAAAAAATAATGTTTAGTTGCAAAGCGAAAGGTCAGTACAACCGGTAGTGATGATTTCATCAATGTACACTCGACCACACAAGTACCAAATTGAACTTAAAACTTCCAAAAGCAGCTCTATGTGAAAGCAATACGGTTGATTTTTAAAGTTGTTTGTTAACTTTTGTGGTTGACTGTACCTTCACACACGGATTGTGGTGACACGGAAGTGGACTAGGATATGAGTTAAGAGATTTTTTTTAATATTTTTCAAGTTTAAGTTCAAGAAGACAATACTTTGATACTTTGCAAAACAAGTAAATTAAACTGTTTCTTTTATTGGTTTGTTGGTAAAGCTAAAGAGGTAATAATACATTTTTGGAAAGTGGGTTAACCCATATTTGTAGAAAAAGTTGGAATTAGTAGTAGAACCCTCGTAGAAGTGGACCAGAAGACAAGGATTAGTATACTAATATAAAAAAAAAAATCTGAAAAAAATGCTGAAGTAATGTATACAGTTTGAAGAGACTTTCGTTAGTGTACTCCTATAACCTTCCTCAACAATTTTGTTACGAGATGCAAATATAATTTTTCGAATCGGTGCTGTAGTTCTAGAGGTTAGCCAGTTCACACTATCATACTTTAAAAAAAAAAGATAAATCACACTCATCACACAAACCCTTGAAACAAACATATTACAACATAATATATACTTCACTTATAAGATTGATAGGATAAAAATTACACAACTAAGTAATTGCGCGAGTGATTGATTGACAACAGTTGATGTGTATTTGTTTTCAATTAGAAAACCATAAGTTACGTCCAAGAGACATCAACACGTCGTATATGATACTTGAAAATAATTATTATATGATTTATTAAATAAAATTTTGTCTTACTTATTTGAATATACAACACAAAACAAGGGTTTATTCAACAAAAAATGAAACGACTATTGTTTACAGGCACTTTATTGATCACACACTTACACATTATACTCATTATTAGTATTACAGCTTAAAAAGCCTTTTCTGCTAGTTTCATGAAGTTGTTGTAGATTACGACAAAATACTTAATTCAATAGGGATATTTATCCTTATGTTCTAGACTACTGTATTTTTTATTTTATACCACTATAACATGAATAAATTACAGTAAATCATAAAAAATACACGAAATGTGTCCCTGAATTTTGCTTTACAGCCAATATGAGTAACGCCTGAACGAATTAAACTCAGCTCGAATTAACACATAAAAAGGTTCATACATCCATACGTTACACGTACAGTTCTGTTACACCAAGAATTGCGACATCACACATAACATTGAATTAAACAACGCTTGTTCAACCAAAGTCATCGAACACAGCCCTGTCAATACTATTGCCAATGTATTATAATTAAAATTGATGACTTAATCATCCGAACCGCAGTTTCAGATTAGCGATGGATAGATTAATGAAAAGAAATACAATATTTCATTCATATATACTTCGCAATTTTTATTTGTCAATGTTGACAGCTAATCAATCCGGAATGTTTGATTTATTTAAATATTAAGTGTTAGTGATCAAATGTTGTGTGTTTAAATAATTCGAAGGTAATTGTGGTTTTGCTACGCCTAGTTACTGCGAAATTTTAATCATTCTGAGCGTAGAACAAAAGACATCAACGCGCTAACATATAAAGGTGCACATTTTGTAAATAAAGTAATAAAAACAAAAATCCTCCTAAATGTTCCAAATAGCCTTGAACTACGTATATAACATACAAAAATACCAACAGGTGCTCATATTTCGTAACCTTTTAATAAACAGTTAGAGTTTTCCCGAAGATAGTCAAGGCAATTTAAAATAACATAATTATACGTTTGAAAAAAATATTGAGTGGCATCGGTTTCACCAGTTCACACCTAAGCTCCGACTGTTGTGATCACTAACGTTCCGATAATTTTAATAATAGATCCCATATATTAAGTTGCGTCGCCGCCCAACCGCTGCTCTATCTAATTTCTAATCTAACTACAACTTAATTAATAGCCACTTGTTGAAATCGATTTCAAGTTTGATTTATAAATCGAATGACCTGTATTTATACGGCCTATCGAGTTAAATATATTATATCGATTAAAATAACACGTACGCACTTCCATATTTTGTTGTAACGCTCTATCGTTTATAAACACTCCGATGTTTATTTTGGTTAAAAAAGTAAAATGTCAAGGGGATCTAATAATTATCAGTTTACAGTTAAAAATAATATACCAATACATGTTAAGATTAATTATACGCTCAACGCGTTTGGTAGTAATTAATGTTCCTTGACATAATAACAAGAGTTTGGGTTACGCAGCTATTTTTTACAAGTATTAGTATTTTAACCACTAATTATGAATAAATTGAAATAAGTCGTTAATTATTTAAATATTGATAGGTATAAAATACTAAGCTGTTCAGTAGAATTTAGTGTTAGTATCGTTCTGCACATTATAGTGTTCTATTAATTACAAATCATAAGAGGTAAAGTAGGTAAAAATACTTGTATTTTAAATTTTGTGCCTTCAATTAAAAAGTTTTCATAACTTATGAGTTCTTTGACGCTGTTTAAATTTTATTTATGTAAGTTTTAATTGTAGTATAGTTAGAGTTTGTTCTTATATTAGTTTTAATTGTGTATTAATAAAGTATAATAAATTAGTGTTTAAATATACCCTAAATGAAAATTTGTCAGTGGTGCTTTAGAATGGCTTTACATGTTTCAATAAGAATAACTACCGCCCACATAAACCAGGTAAAAAATGTAATACCATAGTATTATATTTCAACAAAAAAATTATAAATTATTAAAAATAAAGTCATATTCTCTCTTAAAAATCCTAGTTCAGTAAATATGATTTCTCCCACAATTTGCGAGGACCCATCAAACTGTCAATGTGTAAAGCCGCCCCACACGAGCCTGTTGCCATGACAAGCCAATTTGTTAGACGATGAAACGTTAATTGTGGCTCAGACAGCCGGTGTGAAGCGACCTTACTAAGAATGTTATGTAATGATGACAGTGTTTGTTTTGTGATGTTTTTGGTTTATGTCATTAGAAACAACAAAGAAAAAAATAGAAGCCACATAATTTTATTGGTTTTTGAGCAAGACTTACGGATTTAGGCACTTATTTTTATTAATAGTCGGTAAATGTGCCGCTGCTGGGCAAAGGCCCCTTTTCCTAGAGCAAGAAGAGACATAGATTATCGAGACCATAAGAACTCCTAATGAAACGAAATAATGTAATAAAAACTACAATCTCACAGTAGCATAATAACGATAGGAAACATTTTGAAGCAACATTTTTTTTTTACTATTGTTTACACTATGGGTTCTAATATACTAAACAAAGGATTGTAATATATTAAAAAAGTAGCACATAAAAACTGCTCACGAACAATAACAGTAAAACACATTTTCCATTCCACACATAAGTGCATTATAACAATATTAAACTCTTCTAATACCAATTAATTAACACACCCATATCACACAGACTGACAGACAATAGACTCACTTGAGAGCAACCTGAAAAGGCATCGCACGACCTGTAGCAGCTACTACCTCCTTTGTAGTAATTGACTGGGATTTGCATAAGTGGGGTACCAAACTGTTCCGCAAACCGTTTTGGATGGAGACAAATGTTTGGAAATTGTTCTCGTGACTTCTTGCTGCCCTGAAAGGCAGTTTTTACGGAATTAGTTGGGAATCTTCTGCATTTCAACACTCGATTATCTAAGTATGCTTATGTTTCTTTCTTTTATAAATATGTTGCTGTAATGCCTCTACGTAAAATAATCAGAGGTATCGGAGGCATATTATGAGGCAAAATATATTTACTAAAGTTAGTGCACAGCAAGAAAGTATTGTAGAATAAAAATTCTTGCAAAGTCATCATTACGTCATAAGTCACATAATTACTTACTTTTAAAAATACTTGAGACTGTTATTGACAAAATTATTTTATAAATAAATGCCTTCAAAGTTTCGAGCTCATTATTCTCAAAAACAAATGCATCTCTCAACTTCCCACATACACCGAGCTATATTAAAAAGTGGGTGCAGTGACCAGAAGGGCAATTCTTGGGCGACAGAAATAACAGGCAGCGATTGACGAGATACATACTATTAGAGTTAACGAACATCTCAATTTAGCTAACCACCTGCGAGGCTTCGCTTTAAAATAAAGCCTTATGCTGAGGAATTCGGCGTTAGAATTGTTTTATTCAATTTTGTTTACTGTTTATGCTTTATATTTTTTGAAGAGTTTCGTTTCATGACCAAAATTGGATAAAAGATACGGGATTTAGAAACTATAAGTTATGTTTTATTATCACGTTTTAGTTGGAGTCGAGCTCGATGAAAATAAAAAAGTGCATCGTTATATTTTTTTTATGTTTTGCAGGTATTAACACGACGCCAGTATAATGTCAAGTATAGAGTAGGGACTGTAACTTAAGAAAAAATAAATAATGTTTCTCATATCACTAACAAAAATCCTGATCGTCATTTAAAAAGCCCACATTAAACAAATGCGCGCCACATTAGAATTGATTAGGCGGCATGCGCAGGCGCAGAGTTTGAGACCGTGAGCGCAGCTAATTAATTAGTGTAACGATTATGGAGCCGTGGCACGTGCTTCGCCATTATTTGTGGACGCCATAACGTCGCCATGTTGTGGGAATGTTATGTGGGCAAAATAAGTTGTTGGGTTGGCAAAATATTTTAAAACGATAAGCAAAAAATATATTTGGCGTTCATGTGTACCTGCCTCTAATAGGTAGGCAGTCGCTCCATGTAAAATACGATATTCAGAAGCTGAAGCTGAAGCTGGTAAGACTGGTAGCCGACACCAGCATAGTTGTGAAAAGGCTCGGAAGATGATGATGATGACGATGATGATGTACCTGCCTCTAAAGTGCTCCCATACAAATTATTGAAATTAAATACTTTGTGTTAATTAAACATTTAGATAGCAGAGATTTCCGTGTAAAGTATCTAGTAAAAGTATTTTACTTACAAATTAATTTTACTATTAAAGTGGTAATCTGAATTCTGCTAAATAATATCACACGAATTTTGAACGTCGTTTCATAGATTAAGTGTGTACCTTAAATTAAACCCACATTTAAAATACTTAATTGCTTGCACTTAAACATTCCGTGTTAACATTAAATTAATGTAACAAAACAATTTGTGGCACTGTGAGACTACTTCACAAATGTTCTTCACTGTTTAATAAAAATTAGAACCTTTATTAAGGCAATGCTACACTGGATAAATGAAGTAAGCGGTTGCTTAAGACTGTACATGATATCTTAAGAGGTTGATAAAAAAAATAAAAAAATACTTGATTTATGAGTAAAATTATCGCTGTCGCAAAAAATGCATGATTTAGTAATTTAATTTAACATGAGACTATTATAACTAGAAGGTTTAAGGCTTTATACTAGCGATAGATAAATTACTAGATAGGAGAAAAGAGACAGATTTATCTATTAACAAAACCGAATTGTATTGGCTTTAACACTTCATAATAAAAAAAGTACATAAAAAAAATGAAGTAAATGTGAGAGTCCATTTTACTTATACAGTTTTACATTTTACTATATTATACAAATTGACCCGTAGCATACCACCTTAACATACCTCGTCGAAGCCGGAGGCGCGACTGTTATTATATAGATATTACGTGAACTGTACCAGTTTTTGTGGCGTTTTATTAAGTGTTGTACATTAATATTGTTGTCTAATAGATTATTTGAATGAGTGAATGAAATGGGTCTTTAGTACAGTTCTTTATAGTTTGAATCAGTTAAGTCGTGTGAACTAATTTGGTTGATATGTTTTGAATACAGTTCTTCAAATAATGATTTCTTTTTTGATACATTGAAATAGAGAAAGTACTAGAAAGATTTTAAAAAACCTTTGAACATTTGAACTATTGAACCCGTCATATGTAATGCTAAAAAAATCCAACATGGGCATAAATTATATTTTCTATGTTTTTTCAAAGTGCCCCGCAATCAAACTAATGTTTGTATGTGTGTAAAATTATAATTAATCAATAGTATTTACACACTTCAAAAGTTATCTATTCAATATAAAAAGGATATATAACACTTATACAGACCAATAAATAATCCTGAAAATACAATTATTTCGTTCAAACCCATAATTCTAGTTAACAGCTCATCATAACTTCAAAACGCCAAGTATATAGTCTGATGTGATCTCTAACCTTTAGTCCAGCCTCCTGAGGAATAACTCCAGTATAGTTAATTTGAGTTGTACGTTTACTCAAACTATCTGCTCGTAACATTGATTCAGTGCGCCATTTGAGCGGCAATCGCACGCATTAGTGCGCGCCGCGGCGCCATCTGTCTTCCTCTCTGCTTTGCTAGTGTTTACTTTAGTTTCTGAGTATTCATAAGAGAAACGTCTAAACGCCAATTACATTCCATGTTTTAGACTTCTGGGCACTTTTCCCGCCATTGTCAAGGATGATGATGAATTTTTTGAGGCGTGTTAGTTCTATTTATTCAGATAAATATAACTAACACGCAAATAAAAACATAAGTATTTTAAGTGAAATCTGGAGAACTGTAACTTTTATTTGGTTTCCAACACGGGCAGAATGTAGTTAGCAGTACCAGTCAAATGTTAAACAAAAGTATTATGAAAGTTCTATTCACCTTTAAGCATACCTAAGCAAATGATATATATATATATATATATTATATAGTAACATTTAAGTAGAATGTGGCGAGACTTTCAAAGCGCTCTATAACACTTCATACTCATAGACTCACAAAATCGTCGAAACACGTGTTCAAGTAAAGTAAACCGTAATTGATTATGTATCAATTACATAAGTGTTTATATTTGTCAAACGTTACAGCGATGAAAGTGAAGGATTTCGTGCATTTTGTACTACTTGTGGTTACCAATTGGTATAGCTAAAAGGTTTCCGTTTATATTTCGATTAATAACGACATGGTTTCAAATTACAAATTTCAGTTTACTTTCTGTTTGCTTATAACGCCCTTCCTGAATCACAGTTCCAATATAATCACTCTTTCACACTCACTTATGGTCGATTTGGCGAAGACATCTTAATTATCAAAACTAGTAAACATGAGTAATATTCCAGTCGACTTGCCCCTCTTAAAATAAACCTAATTATCTATAACAAACAAACCGTTTTATTCTATTTTCCTCTTTTCTTGTACAAATATGCGCATTCAAAATAAATACAGCCTACCGCGTTCTGATCTTTTCAACGATAACTATCATCAAAATTCAATCAGCAGCCACAAACACAATACGTCATCAGATTATTCAGCATCACCTCAGTACCTACCTTACCAACAAATACATCATAAACTGCAATTTTCGCATATATATCGTCCGTCAGTATAACGGTGGGGAATGCATTATTAAAACGTAATGTATACAGGCTTGCGCGGCTCGCTCTGCCCCTGTACCACAAACTCTTAAAGCAAGACTATTACCGTTGCCAAAGCAAGACGGCGCACTACATTGCGTATAGCCGCGTCTCGCTTCCACAGTGGAAACAGTCTTGCTTTTAGAGTTCATAGTAATGGTACTGATGTTTATCTCTGAGGTATTCTGGCGTATCTTGCGTGTGGCTCAGATGTGCCAATACGTTTCGTATTGACACTGCGTTTGAATTCAATTGTTTTTTAGTTTTCATTTATGTATTTTTGTATTGAAAATTCTAACATGTGATATTCTAATACATAAGGATTGGCAGACAATTTTATAAACTTGAATGTTGTATTTGAAAACACTACATTCAATTTTGCATGTATATATTGACCACCCTATCACAACTTTGTTTTCATCAAAAATGTTTTTTTTTTTAGAAGTTTTTTTGTTTTTTCATTTAACATGTCATATTATTATGTCATTTCCCACCACCTTATTTACGTGCCAAAAATTGGACGGCTTATTATCAGGAATTTTCGGAATAATTACAACATTAAGGATTATTCAATTAAATGGTTCTTTAACTGTTCAACATTTAAAATAAATCAACACCTACTATAAACTAACTGCAATAAACCGTTCAGTGTGAGTCAAGCCTATAACTTATCAATATTCTAATCCATCCTCCACTGAAACCCTTTTGAGATAATTTAGAAAGTGTAAATCCCCTTACGTTGAGGCGGGCCCATTAGAGACGAGAATTATTCCACAGATAACTTATCGATATAATCGGGTGGTCGCTCGCTTATTGTTTATCGATGCTTCCTGGCCGCCGGTCGAGAAAGTATGTATCGATACAATCGATTAATTACGAATACTGTTTGTCCTGTAAGTGCGCAGTGACATCGATTTGAATATGGAATTTAAGTGTCACAACTCTGATTGGCTATCGTTTATCTATTAATTTAGTTGCGTCATTGACTTATGTGATGTATTGGCTTGTTATATTAATGTTTTTTTGGTTAATCAAGATAAAATTGCAACTGTAATTAGGTATTACATTGACATGGATTTTGTGTCATACTAAATAGTTTGTCCTACTTTTATAACTAGATCCAATTTGGACATTTCAGATCAGATTTAAATAAGTGTTATTTAACGTAGGTAACATTTGGAATGTCGTAATTCTTTATCGAGAGAGAAAGGTTTCACAATCGTTATGCGTTCCGTTCGTTGAGAGCACAATACTTCACATAGAGTATCAATAGAGATGTGTATCAGTGTAGAGCGCTCCGAATTATCGATTGTTCGTATATTACGCATGTCTCGATATTATGGTGGATTCACATGCGAGCGTATAAAAGCTTAATATGAAATATGAGTTAATTTAATTCATTTTTTTATCAAAAATTATTTGTTGTGTTTTTGCAATGTCAATTATTTACACATAAATTAATGAAAAATTGGTTTAGAAATAAAAATAATTATTTATGTTTTGGATAATTAAACAGACTGCCTTGTTTCATAATGTGTTTTTGTTCGCAGTTTTCAAACGCTTTGACATCAACCAACAACCTTCCACTACGCTCAACTTCGGATTTTCAAAGGTTAGTATAATATGGTATAATTAAACCAAACTTATTTCGCTTTGGTGTAAGTATCATAGCGTCCTGTATTTCTCTTTACAGCATTTTGTTCGGTATATTTAAACCGATTAGTATAAAGTACAATACCGAACCAGAACCCCAAACACAAACCTTAACTTAATTAATTAAAAACTCCCAAATTTCGTTTCCCACGCCACGTAATTTCACATTTACAAATTCTCAGTTCTTTTCAAAGTACCCGATATTTCTGTCTCTTTTACTCTTGTTGAGTTATTGGTAGTGCGACAGGGATATAAAATATGTTTGAATCATTGCGTAAGGCTGTATTAGTGGGGTGTGGTCAGTTGCAACCACTCATTAACTTTAATTCTAGGGGTTTTAATCATAAGTTGGAAGCTATTTTTCATATTAGCCGGTATATATCATTACGACCTTTTTGTTTGTGTACAGTCGAAATTTAAGGTCATATCTACTATTAATATTTAAATTGTTGACCTACTTGTCTGAACGTTTGTCACAATTTTAATAGCAAGCAATATGTTTTTGTACCAGTCTATTGGTACAGAGTGAGAGTAAATGTTTTTATTTATTTTGTTAGTTTTTTATGTCAGATATTATTAAGTTGATCATAATTTTCAAAACATATTGACTGACAAAAGTATAGTAATAAATGACAAAAGTTATAAAAATGTATAAGTAATTTTTAACTCGACATTTATAATTGATTTATTGGTTTTATTTTTTTAACACTATAAACATAACACAATTCAAACATTTTGAAGCTTCATCCCAACATACTCCAAGTTTGTATAAAGACCACAATAAGGCACCAAGTCAGTGTGGTATAACGGTACCTTCAGCCACATTTAACAATCAGCTAAGCCTTTATCGAATCTTAACCTAACATCCAATTACTAAACCGAAGAACACTGCTTGGAAATCTATCTGATTGGTTAAGTTTTTCGTACAAATAAATACATAATTTCTAAGAAAAGGTAAATTACTGACATTCTTATCTCAAACGGTAAAAAATCCGTCTTCAAATATATTTACACAATATAATAACGATGTATTTTTTTTAAAGTAGAGTTTAATTTTTGTGATATAGGTAATCCGTATAACACCGAACAAAAATACCCCATGTATTTTTTTATTTCAAATATAACGTATTTGTAAAACTTTGAGACACTTCTTTTGTAATTTAAAAACATTTTTAATTACAACGTAAAATTTATACACGACTAAGTCAAGGCGACGAATATAAACACAATAAATATAATAATTTGCAAATTGATTACACACATAATTATTAAATTGTTGTTTCCGTGAAAATAATTATTATCTTATGAATATTAAACATTAAAATTCAATGTTACGCTTATTATTTTATTACAAAATTCATAAATAAAGTTCAAGATCTATTGTCGATTGTTTTTTTATTATTTGAATTTGGAATTATCCATGTGGCCAGGATTAATTTAGCCTCTTTTCTATTTAAACCTCTTTTAACCCAAATAAGAAAAAATGCAGTAAATTCAAAATAAAATACTATACAGGATGTTATAAAATGTGGAGATTATATTTTGTATGGATACTAACTGTTATTTTTTTTGCAGGCACTAAACGGGTTTCTGATGATGATGACACAAAATGGAAAACTTTTATACATATCGGACAACGCAGCTGAATATCTAGGACATTCTATGGTGAGTAAATAGTTTTGAACCAAGTAGTATTAAGCCACTGCAGAGGAACTTTTTTATTTGTTTTAAGGTAAACTTTGCTTTCCTGCTACAGACAAGATAATAATAGGTTAGAGCAGTTGTTAAAAAATGTTAAATAAGAATATTTTTTCTTTTATCTATCTAACTATTAGTGTCTTAGATTCGTTACAACACACTACTAATAACAACTAAACAATGCTACTAAATATTAATATTCGACTTTAAATCAATATAGCCAATAAATGCCATCGACCATCACCGTTCTACATTCAAATTTGACAGCTCCTATTTGACATTTCCAGTCTGTCAAACCAATATTTGGCTATAACTTTCAATTTCTACAGCAAACCTCTCCGGTGGGCCTACGTTGCCGTCTGACCCCCAATAGTTCCTCGTTAGCGTTCGGCGAAGAATTAATCACTATGTTTTATTGTTTGCCGCGCAAGATACAGGCTGGTGTGATTGGCTTAAAAAGTTTTTGGAGCGTGGGTTTCGAAAAGGCGGTGTTTTCTTAGTGTTTTGTGTGTGTAAATGAAAATGTGTAGAGTAGTTTGATAAATAAATATTATAAAAATATTGAAAAATATTGTGTTCAAACAATATTATGACATATAGTGTGAAGTAATACTTGTCAAAATAAACACGGGCAAAAAACAAAGTTACACAATTTTAATTGCAAAAATATGGGTATTTTTTTACAAAATCTTCTTTTTTGATTAAACTTCCCATAAAACACGATACTTTTGGAGATAAACTGTTTTGAAAAACCATATAAATTCAAACAACCTGTATTACCAAAATTTTCGGTTGCCACGTGAAAACACTACCTACCAAAAAGTTCCGTTGAATATCTCCAAATTGTGATTAATAGGGTGTCGGCACACAGACGTATCTTATCGTATAACCCTGATGTTTTCGCTCAGACGCACCCGTGGCGCTGTTGTGATAGCTCCGTCTTTGATATGTCGCTGCGGATTAAATGCCGATCTGATTGAGCGCTGATAAACTTGGAGACTGTTTAGTGTTTTGTTGATTTGAATGTTTGAATGTTTTTAGTTTTGACTAAAGCTTCCGGAGACATAAAATGTTACTGGGCTATGTTAAGATTTGTTGTAATCATGTCTACGGTTATTATTTTGATCCAAAATAATTTAAGCTTGAATTTTCTAAAATTTCTTTCAAAATTTTGGTGTACCAGGTAGCTCTTGTCATCACTGACGAGGAAAGACTTACCTTATACAGCAACTCAAAATATTAAGGAAAATCAGGAGTAAACTTGTTCCTGTCATTATCAGCAATATTCCAGGTTAAAATGCCCATGTAATGTAGAGATTGAGTATTATATCTCAGGTAGACGATATTCATACCTAAATAATAGCATACACATGTACACACATGTACCTATGTAAGTTGTTATATCCGGGTGGTGTGTGGTGATGTGAGTCAGCTATTTAATATAGTTTAAAATCCTCTGTTATGTCTGAAACTGACGTCACTCTGACGTAGGTAAGTTATATTAATCTAGATTGAAATTGCAATATGATTCAGAGCTGGCTTTTGGCGTAATTGTGAAGAATGTTAATAATAAAAAATCAAATACTTCTTACAAAAAAAGTTTTTTACCATTTTTACCATATTTATAGATATGACTATCCTAATTAGGTTTCCTTTTGTTTGGACTGAAAAAAAACAGCTCAATTGTATTTTAGAGCAAAATAATGATACAGTACGAAAATAACAATTCAAAATCATTAGACATTGAGATACTAACATTAGTCAGTAATTAAGCTACGTTATGGCTTTTAAATTAGGTGCATGTTAGGTTCCTATATTTTTATGATGTTATAACAACTCTAAGATACAATTTCACTCAATTAAGAAACCTGTACCAATTACTTAGTACATGATAAGTGAAAGAAATCTGTTACATCAAGTTTAATTACCACATATTAATTTGTAGTGTCCCATAATTAATAAGAATATATCATATCAGTACATTCCCTCAGGCAACTAACTAAATGCAGTATCAATTATTTTGCCAAACATCTGACACTCAATTAAACTATGATTTATGATAAACATAAATACCAGCCTTGTTCGTAATCAACTTTTTTTGACCTTTGGCAATAGTAATGTACAATTATATCGACTTGTATCAGAGTACAATCAACTAATAAAGGCTAAATAGTACCCAAAGATAATCCTAAGTCCATCTTTTGACCATAACTCATCTATCGCTAGAGTTCCCACGATACACTTCTTATAAGCCAGTAATGTATCGGCCGATACAACTATTATTATCTTCACCAAACTTTAAAACTAAACCTTAAGTTTTGCCCCACAAGGTTCAGTTTCCAATGACGTGAGTCGAAGCTTCAAGCAATATTTTATTGTTATTCCGCAATTAAGATTAATGATAAGATACTCAGTAAGTACTTAATCCAAATATCTAGTTTGAAAAATTCTTCCGAAGTTGATTAGAACGAGGTACCGTTTTCTCTATAAATTAGTGCAATGTAATGCACGTATAAATGCATAATAATAAGCGGTCTGATAAAGGAAAATACAGGAAGTATGAACTATTGTGATGTATGACGACATTAGTATTGGTTTAGTTTACATGTTTACATATTATGCATCTGTTGTCTAGTTTATTGTTGTCGTAAACAGACAACTGAAAGAGATGATCGTCATAATTTGTTTTGTCATCATCATCAGACTTTGTCATCCCACTGCTGGGAATAAGCCACTCTTCCGGTATGTCTTGACTTAACACTTTTTACATACAACATACATGCGAATGTCTGTCTGTCTGTCTGTTTGTTTCACTTTCAATTCTAAAATGCAGAAACGACTCAGATGGAATTTTTATCCTAGGGTAAGGATACATTTCGCGACATCCGAGCGGACAAGCCAGTATAAAGGTATAAAAAAAACTATGACGGAGGGAGCAATTAATCCTGACTTAACATCACAATAAAAAGAGATTATTGCAGCAAAATTGACTACTTAATAAAACACAATAAATACATAATTTTAACCTTTGATACGGAACTCTATCAAACAATGGCGATATCGCTAACGTATATAATATTAAGATCAAATTGATGCGTAGGAGTGTCTTTATAACAGTGCCTACATAGTTTGTAATTTATTACTTAAATGTCAAACAAAGACCGCTTTATCTTTCCTCACCTAACTAAAGCTGAGTATTCACTACACGACAATACACAATTAAAACATCTTGGTACACCGTTTACCCCTATTATTATTTTTATTTGGGTTTTTTATGTGGGTTTAAGTGTTGTATATTAAAACTTTTACTTGGTGTTTACTTGTGCTTATACGTTAAATTTAAACAACTAACAATTTTCTTCAAGACATTAATAAATAAGTTAGTCTAGAGATTTCAGAGCCATTGGACTTTCTGTACTAAAAAAAATATATTATAATCATGTATGTTTGAAAACTATCGAATTACATGATTATAATAATGAAATAACGTAACGGGAATTGACACGAACTCTTGCATTTACCTTTGAAGGCTTGACGTTTCTATAACTTGAAGAAAAAAATAACAATACAAAATCACCAATTGTTACTGGATTCTTACACCAAATAATGACTCAATAATCGTCCAGTGAACAGGCAGCTTTATTCATAGTTACTATGATTTAGGGCTTATTAAGAGATTATCAGAACATTTGAACTTTAATTGGGTTCATACGAATGGTTTTTATTATAACTTATGTTCGCTTTAATGTAAAGATAACCTTTAGTTAATGATCGGGCGTAATATGTCAATTTAAAAGCATGCTTGCGTTCATTCTGAATATTCTTTGACTCAATTATTTTTGGATAAAATGGTAGAGCTGCACGCGCTGCGAATAGAGAAAATTTTCAATAATTCGTTTTTAGTATATTAGATGGGTCATTCAATTGTATATTATTTTTTAAATAGTTATCGTGGCATCATTTTTGACGACCTCCGTGGTCGAGTGGCCTACGCACCGGTTTTAAGGTGTCGCTAGCTCTGAGGTCCCGGGTTCGATCCCCGGACGGGTCAATGTAGAAAATCACATTTCTACATTGTCTCGGGTCTGGGTGTTTGTGGTATCATCGTTGTATCTGAATTCCATAACACAAGTGCTTTAGCAACTTACTTTAGGTTCAGAACAATGTATGTGATGTTGTCCGCATTTATTTATTTATTATTTATTTATTATATATTACTTAAGGGCTCAACTGAATGCCTTAATCATGATAACGGTGAAAGAACTTTTTCGATGAATACTTATAGTTTCTAAAGCTCGTCACATGGCTTGACAAAATATTTTTTTTTTATTTAATCTAAAAATAATGTACCGGACAAAACACTTGGGTTCTTAGTAACCATTTTATTTAAAACATGTGACCTAATACTTGTTTCCCTACATAATACAGTCAGACTACACTTTATTAAAACCAACCTCATATACACTTACACGATGTAATGAAATAATTGTAGACAAACTTGTTTGTATAAATCCTATGAAACTTCTTCTATAATTGATGAAGAGATTAAAGATTAACCGTTGTTTTAAGAGACAATATAATTATCTGCAGACAATTATTCGAGGCTTAATTAATGGCTTTAATTAAATAATTTATGATGCCCGCTCACTAAGGAATGTAGGATTTTGTTTTTCCTCTTGTACACTTGTTACTAGAGGTAGTTTAATTGTAATTGTTTGACAAGTATTTTCTCAATTTATGTCTTAATTATGTTTTTATTGCCACTAAAAGTGTGTTCGTTATTGATTTAATTTTAGTATCTTTAATATTGGATATTAAAAGCTTTGATAATATTCCATTACATATACATTCCAACCCCAAAGCAATACCGGAAAAAAGGCATTTTTGCGCCAAACATTTTTATTCATCAAAAATTAATGACATGAATTTACATGCAACTTTGTATTTTTCATCTATGGACCTATAATTACTCAACCATTGTAATGAACAACAATTCAATACATCTTCCACATCAGAAAGATTCCTCTATTCAAGAGGTCTTCCTCCAGATAATCATATCTCCGACACACGTTAACCACACACATAGCGAACCAACCAATAAACAATAGAAGAACGCACAATTCAATATGCAAACCGAACAATGTAATGATAATACTTTAGACAATGCACTTTTGTCGCTAACCACCGTATCGATTTATTGATGCTCAGTATTAAATACTTGAGCAATAAAACTGACCAAAATACATTGACCCCACAGACAAAACCAACCTTCGTCTCAGCCGTCTTTAAATGTATTGATGGCGAGAGATGAGGTAGGTCTTGTTGTCTGGTTCTCCAAGTAAGGAATGGGCTCCACCGCGCCTAAGCCTTTAGCAATCCGGTATTTATCATTGCTATTGTGTATGCGCCCTTTGTGGTACTGAAGTTCTGAAATGACTTAACACTCGATGATGTGTCGTTAATGTCAATTGTTATTGCCTTAAATGTTAGTAGGTAAGTTCGACGGTCAATATTTTGATGGATTTATGGGTGACGTCGTTTTATTTATTTCGTTGTGTATGTAAATGGTGTTTAGTCTGTTCTTATTAACCTTTGAAGTGAGGTTAATTAGATGCTTCTGTCATAGGCTTAGCTTATTATTCTTGTAGTCATTACTTCATTAGCAATGGACTGCTATTCTCCTATGATGAATAGGCATTTATGAAATTTATTTATGTTTTCTGTTATGTTGGTAATTATAGTAATCTAATCAACAAGGACTCTAGACTTTTATGATTGCTAGTTCAACGTAACTGTAAATATGGTCAAAATTACGAATTAATCAATTTCAGAAATATTAAACGCAGTAAAAAGGTTTTTTTTGTTACTGAGAATTTCATAGAAAAATCTAATAACACCTTGGTCGACTCGGGAATCGAACCCAAGACCTCTAGCGTAGCAGTCGCGCTTAGCACCACTAGGCCAACAGGGCAGTTTGTATGTTACCAAAATGTTTACATTTTATTTGCCTCTTTTTGATGTCCTCTTAAAGTTATTCCCTTTAAATTATTACACATTCTATGCCAACGAAATCCAGACATTTCATTATTTTCTACAGCCGGAACTAATTTAAATCTTATATGTTTAGTTAATATATTTGTAACCTCCGACACGTGTCCAGTCGATCGATTTTAAATGACGACACAATAAATCAAGCGAGACATGTACTCATTTGTACAGCAATTAGGCTGTGTGTTTTCATTTGTGCATCATTAATCTACTTGTCTGCAGCCTTGTTTGTTTCTCTGTCATACATTTGTTTGAGGAGAGTGTAGAGTTGCACCTGTAGTCAATTGGTTGTTGATTAAAGTTGTCTATTATGAAATTAGTAAAATGTTTTTGGATTTTTAATTGACCGATAAATATTGTTAAGAATATTATTTTGTATAGTTTATAACATCTTAACTGTTCCATATGCTATCAAATAAATATATCTTTTCTTTTATCTTTGTTTAACTAAGAAGAGAATATTCTTTGCCCATCGATATATGTTTTTCAATATTTTTTCCTTAATTGAAGCAATCTGGTCTAGTCTTAATCTACATACTTTCCATTAAAGTTTCATAGTACATCATATTGCGACTTGTACGTTACATAACATAAAGACTAACCGATCACAAATCATTAAACGCAGGTCAAAAATATATCAAAGCTCTACTATCATAAGTAAACTAATTTTAGTCACACCATTAATTAGTTGACTAAACAACAGAGCCTTAATCACACCTCTATCACATCAGCAATAATCAGCATACAGTGTTAATGTTTTAATAAGCAGGTACGCAATGATTTATTATAACGAAACTGGAACAGATCAACAGATGAATGTAAAATTTTTTTATATATTCATATAATCAAGATATTGTCTATTTAAATTTCTTACAATTGATCTTATTTTTACTGAAACAAACATCAACTTTACCTCCGTAAAATTAAAGTTCATTTTAGATTGGCTAGTAATCTTGAAAACGTCTCAAAAAAATAAAACGCTGTAGAGAAAACAGAACCTTATGTAGAAGTGTTACAGTAGGTTTTCCTCTAAACTCTTGTTTGTTAACATATTTCGGTATTAATTGCGATTATACGTTTATTTGTTCATATTCAAACATGTGCAGTTTCTATTTGTTGATTACAGATTAAAATGACAAGTGACTGTATTCAGATTAAGAATTGAAGCTTGGTCTTTAGATAAAGGAGGTTTTTAAACGCTATTGCGATAGGTGTCGAAAGTAATTTATAACTTAACAATCGATTGCTGTAATATATCGATACATTGTAATATTTCGCCTTTGGCTTAGATTTTGTAAGGCTGCGTACAAACTGTGGGTTCAATGATATCGAGTTATATAAAATATGGATTTCTCTTATCGTTTATTTATTATTGTTGGAATTAAATCTAAGATATGATATGAGTGGCGTGCTTTCGGATAAGTCTATGTCCAGCAGTGAACTTATACGATTTGATGATGATGATATTAAAATAAGGCACAATAGGTTCTGTTTAGTATTTCACAATAATAATATAAGAAATAGCAAATAAAATTAATAGAAACTTATTCTATAAAAATATAAAAATACTTTAGAACGTGACGTTCAAAATTCGTATTTTTTTTTAATTCAACCTCAGTACAAATAAATAATATAATTGCAAAACAACAGAAGAGTACATCAATTAAGACATACGGTGCCCTCAAAGGGACCACAAAACTACGAAACACTAATAAAAAATAATCACATTAAAAATCAATTCTATACACTAACAATAAACTTATAGATTAATAACTCCGATTCATACAAAATTTATAACTGCACAGTAATATTAAAGTCAAGCGAATCAAGATTGACTCAGATCTCTTACCATGAACTCTTAAAGCAACACTGTAGCCATCGTGTAAGCGAGACACCGCTATGTAGATGTAGAGCGCCGTCTCGCTCCCACAGTCGCTACAGTAATACTTTTTTGTTCATGATACCGGTACTGATCATAACAGATACATTAGTTTATTGAAATCAATTTGAAAAATCTAAACAATTGGACATAACTGGAGCAATCATTTGCTGTATCATCGGCTCTCAATCGAATAGAGGTCTGTAGATCATCGATAAATTCGGAATCAATCGAAAATAACGAAATATTGTTTATGTTTAGTGATGGGCTACAACTAAAATTTGCTACGGTGCTTTTCTCCGACAGACTACCGCAATATAATAAGTCAGTAAGTTATCCCCATGTTGGGGTATTCATTTTTCAAACACTTATATTTAAAGGCAATAAAGCCTACATTTCTTACCGTAGCGAAATATTTTACATATTTACATACGGGACAGTCAAACGTCATCTTTGTAGCTTTTTTAGACCTTGACAACGAGTTCTTAAGATAAGTTAGTCACAACTATTTATACACAAAGACTTAACACTCATAACAGAACATAACCTTTAAAAAAAAAACATAAACAAAATAACTCGGAACAAAAAATAACGGTGATTAACTGAAACTCTTCACTTTCAAGTCAAATAATAGCCACCCAGCCCTAAGTGAAAGCAACACCGCACAAATAATTCAAAAGGTACAAATATAAATTCAATGGCCCACCGCGGAGTCGAACCCGTATTAATGTTGTAAAATAAACAGAATCAGTAAGTAATGAACTCTCGCGTTCCCTTTATTTATTGTGTTCGTTCATTGAAAGCGAAAACGCATTTGTAATACAAAATAGCTTTATTTGGTTCGAACAGTTAGTCTGTACGCTAACGTTCGAAAAGGCGATTTCACTATACATGCTTTCCTGGGATCTAAGTTACTCTAGATCGAGTTTAACAAACTATCCAATGACTGATTTCTACAAGCGTTTATTAATGACAGAAAAATCATGGAACCTGTAGATTATTCTTTTCCATGTGTGACGTGACTTAGACTGGTCGCTATACATTGGAGTGATTTGATTAATTTTAATGCTTGTGGAAATGTCACTTGGCTGGAGCTACTGGATTGCTTTATTCTCATGAAAAGCGTTCTAAAATCTTTCTACCTCATTTACATGTTCTTTAATTTTTGGCTAAACGTTCCTTTTATATTGGTTAAGCACAGATTGGAGGATTGTACTCAATTAAACTACAACGTGATCTTGTTTATGTGCACCCGTGGAATCCACCCTAAGCTCTGTTAGTACGGAACCAAAGTACCTTTCTATTCAACCTTGTATTGTTCTTGGGTGAAATTTCTTCATTTATCAGTCGTTAGCTTGTTTCGTACCAAATTGTATTGTACTTGTCCCGTACTGTGTTTTATTAGGAAATTCGTAGACAGTTGCAACTGTACTGTTTTGTTCCAGACCATTTCAATTGCTATTATGAGTTCATTCCGTTTGAAAATTACTTGTTTTCATTGTCCTTTGTCTTTGGTTGACTTCATTGCAGTCTATGTATAAAGTCCGGAGAAGCAGTCAAAACCTGCACGCAGGGAGACTGCCGTAAAATTCTTAAAAAAAAAACAGCTAAAAAATCGGATATAAAATAAATATTTAAATTAATATAAAATATAAAATTGTAGATTATGTGGTCGTTTTATTATCTATATTTAATTACATAAATCATGCACGTGAAAGTCTTAACATGTAATTGGAAACTTCCTAAATCCAATTGACATATTTCACATAACTTTTACCTATAATGAAAGCTGTGTAGCTTTAAATATATCACTTGCCTTCCGGCGTTCCGTACGTATTGCCAAAGCGTATTCAACCGTTTAAAATACTAGTATCAGGCCAAGTGAAATTAAATTAAAAAAGAATAATGTCATAATCAAGCACCAATTAATAACGTTATCTATAAAAATCAAATCGAATCACTTAAGGTGTCAGTTATGTAATTCACTTAGCTTTTAATTTATTGCTGGCTCCGTCAGGTGGTTATTTCTGAGTGAAATCGTGCGCTTGAGGTTTTAGCACATAATTTACGGTCCCCTGCCCAATAGTTGTGCGATTTATGGGTGCCCACGGCTATCATATGGTGTAATCCACCGAAACTCGCAATTTTACAACACAATTATTTTGTGAGTTATTATCTACAACGCCAGGTTTGATCTTTGTTAAGCTTGTGCTGTGCTGGCTTGTTAGATTGTGTTTTTGATTTTATAAGATAAGGTAAAATTATATACTGTAAAATAATTTCATACCTTTTCGTACTAAAAACATTATATGCAGCAAAAGTTATTTTAAAATACTGCCAATTTCTGCAAAGGCCGAAAAAATCAAAACAATGTAAACGATTCATAAGACTTAAATGTTCCCTCTACTTAACATTAATACTTGCTTCAAGTACAGATCAAATAATATTTAACATCCACTTAAAAAACTGTCAAGAACAATACAATACAAAATTAAAATGAAGTACATATTTGCTGTTTGCGGTTACTAAAGGCAGAAACACACTGCATACCAACCCATGTTAAAATTCTCAAGATACCTAAAACGAATCAAGATTATGTTACATCTAGCATTACAGCCTGATACACAATGGGTCTACAATTAGTGGCGCTTTACTGACGTATCCACATTACAGTGTTTATATATCGGCCACCAGGGGGCGGCACTGCCCGCGGCAATTAGCTCAAATGTGTGCGTATAATTTAATTTTACTATTCCGTGGAGTAAAGTTCATGCAATGTTGGTGGTCTAGGAAATGTTTAAAGAGATATGTAGAAGAGTAAGTTGGATATATTTGTTGGAATGTGAAGCAAAATGTTAGTTTAAATTAATTGCATACATGGTTACGTTCTTTTATCATTCGACCACTTCAAGTAGATGCCGAAACTATTCATTTTCAGTGGTATAATTTACTTAACATTTCCATTTTTGGGAGAGCTCGAAATAGTTCCTTATGTACTGATTTTAAATCAAAATTTAGATCATTTTGAAAGTGACTCACTTGTCAAATCTTTTGAAAGTGACTCTTTTACATTCGTCAAATCCATAAACATACAAAAAAGTGCAGTAAACCTACCTGCATAGAAGTCTTAAATATTATCACGAGTTAAAGTTCGATGAAGCAGCCAAAACCTGCGCACAATCTAACTGGGTAGAACGTTTCCAAAAATATCTTCAACTATGTCGTTATGAAAGAGATATTAAAGACATCTGTCTAAATTAACCTAGCAATTTTGCCAAGCTCCAAACAATAAAACGTTTATAACTATTTTGAACTGGAAATAAGAAAATAATGCAAGTTATGATATCACAACATTACAATATTTAGCTGAGACCCCCATGGGCCGCGTGGGCGGTGGTGCGCGCTATTATGTCTTAACGCGGGGCTCGCGACAGGTGGGCGGGGCCTAGTGACGTGTGCGGTGTGACGTCAGACAGGGGTGGCAGGTCTGTTTGGTGGATAACGTGTTTGTTTTATTGATAGTGAGTATGTAGTGTGAGTAGTATATTTCTAAGAGGCAATGTTAAAGAAAACCACGAAACCGAACAGAAGAGTAGTTAAAAGTTGTAACTTATTTTAATTAATTCACTCTTTTATTAAATAGCTAATTTATTTACTAGTAATGTACAATAAACTTTAGTTTCCAAAGTTTTATTCTTAGCGCTCAGAATCGAAACATTGTTATGAAGCCCAACCTTCAAACATATCCCATTTTCTCTATTCATAAAAAATAATGTTTACAGAAAATGCAAAAATATTTCAATCTACTAAAAATGTATGTAAGTAAAACACAATTGTTGCCTGACAGCCCTGCGCTAAACGCAACACTAGCAATCTAGAGAAAATTCTGCAGTGCTTTACTTTGCCCGAGAAATATGATTTAATTAAAGTTATTAAAGCTATCCTAGGTTAATTGAAATTTGTTTAGAGGGAAAGCAAAGAGAATTAACGTATTTTATTGACCTCGTTTGACCTTTAAGGAGTAGTCTGTTAAAGAGTTATCTAATAATAGCAGGTTTTCATGTTTTACGAAGAAATAATTATAAAATCGAATCAAGTATGGGCACCTCTTTAAAAATAGGTCTAGTAGTCATAATGCTATTGAGGTCTAACATTTTTCCAAATACATTTGACCAGTTAGGATAAATTCGTATCAATTTATTGAAAAGACAGATTTTCACATTACAAGATCTGGGTTTTGATCATTGATCTGTGAAAACTTCATCACTTAGAACAAATATTATTAATTTCTAGAGTTGTAACTACAGTAGTAAAAGTTTAATTTTTACTAGTTATAATAAAATCACTGATCTCATTTCGATATTAATTACACGTTATAAAATCAATCTTAGTATGTTAAACGTGACTTTACTTAATAACTACAGTTATGTACCTACTACTAAGTGTAGTTAAAATTAGCTAAACTTTCATAATAAAAAAAATATAGCAATTAACAGCCAGTCAATTTCTATTTTATTATAATGCTCTCTCTCTTTCTATTTCTGACCGTTGGCTGTCAAAATTCAAATATTATCTGCCCTTTTTTCAAGCGTTGACCATGGCTTATCTGGACATTGATATTAATGAATAGCAGCCTCCTTTTTTTTTTGGACATCTCACATACGGGCACATCCCAAGCTAAGCAGAGCTTGTGTTATGGTAACCAGACAACTGCGACCCCCGGTATAGCAGTCAGGGTCACTAACCACTAGTGACTAGACCAACAGGCCCGTATTAAAACATGTATTAGGTATTTACAAAATCTGTCACAATACAAACAACAATATCTCTTAAAGAAAGGCACAGGCACACGGAATGCTAATTGCGGAACCATCTGATCGTCGCCGCAAACTCAGAGCAAAGGCTTTTATTTTTAAAGAGGCGTATACTTAGAGAGATTGCCTCGACATTTTCATCAGAACGCCGACCGCAGGCTGTATTATTTTAATCGCAGCCCGCCACCTAGCCTCTCTGTTTCCTACGTCTAGAATTATTTTGTGGATGAATGAACGTACAAGGATTTTATTTGTGTTGTTAAACTACTGTTCCAACAGTTAGGTTGGACAAACAGACTGGGTTTTAAGCTTGCTGTTTCCTCACAAGAAATGTAATTTTAAATACACTGATCATCCAAAATAATCGAATGAACGAAATACATAGAGGTTTAATTGATAGTCATAATTTATTCAATAAAGGTAGTTTCTACAATAATGTTCACTATGAATACAAAAGTTACAAAGTTCATAACTATAGATAATAGACATACAGTTGAAATCCCAAAAATAACCACACTACGAGCTTTTTTTACCTATAGATAACCTATCACACTACTAGCAAACACTACAAACAATCATTTTCTTCCCACAGGAGGACCTCCTAATCCATGGCGACAGTGTATACGACGTGATAGACAAGCAAGACCAGCAGGCGGTCCGCACGGAGCTCTCGCGGGCCCCGGCCGACGGCGAGGACCGCGTCTTCCTCTGTCGCATGAACGTCGCGAGGAACGCGAGGAGACAGATGCGCTTTGGGGACCAGAAAGTAAGTTCGCATTTGATAGACGAGCGGGACCAGCAGGCGGTCCGCACGGAGCTCTCGCGGGCCCCGGCCGACGGCGAGGACCGCGTCTTCCTCTGTCGCATGAACGTCGCGAGGAACGCGAGGAGACAGATGCGCTTTGGGGACCAGAAAGTAAGTTCGCATTTGATAGACGAGCGGGACCAGCAGGCGGTCCGCACGGAGCTCTCGCGGGCCCCGGCCGACGGCGAGGACCGCGTCTTCCTCTGTCGCATGAACGTCGCGAGGAACGCGAGGAGACAGATGCGCTTTGGGGACCAGAAAGTAAGTACTCATTTGATAGACAAGTGGGACCAGCAGGCGGTCCGCACGGAGCTCTCGCGGGCCCCGGCCGACGGCGAGGACCGCGTCTTCCTCTGTCGCATGAACGTCGCAAGGAACGCGAGGAGACAGATGCGGTTTGGGGACCAGAAAGTAAGTACTCATTTGATAGACAAGTGGGACCAGCAGGCTGTCCGCACGGACTCACTCAAACTTTCATTGATTATATTTGGGACCGTTCTAATTTTTCAGTACTGTTCCTATTTTCTATCCGATGTACATTTCAGATTTTTTGAAGTTAAGAAGTGAGTAGATCATCTTAAAACAATAGGTACCAGTGATTATTGATTCATTAACGTTAAGAATATAATTAGGTATTGTAGTAACGTAAAATAACACAGATTTATTGATAGAGTTGTCTGCAAAACTAAGAGTCTGTAATTATTTAAAACTGAATTACACAAATACCCGAAAATAAAAGAAAGCTGATCTTATAGTTACAGTTTATTTACCAATTCGATGTTCACTAAAAATTGAAATTGTGTATTAAATAAAACAGAAAGTCAACATTAAAAATAGATTCAAAACTTAATTAACTAACTTAAGTTAATGTCTAAATATGTATTCGATTTCAAATTATTGATTGTGTTAAAATTGTAATGTCAGTCAACGCCAAACGAGCTTAATTTTTAAGGTGTAGTTCTAATCCAAGCGTTTATTTTTAACCAATCAAACTTGTAGTCTGACTGCATAACAAAAATAGTCCGCAACACAAGGTTACTTTAGATATTTCATTTAAGGTTTCTAAAATTAATTTTTGTATGTATATAAGTTCGAATTATGTAAACCTAATATGTATTTGAGAATATATTATATTATCACTATAGTTTATTAGCATAAACACAATACCCTTCTATGCATCGCGCAGTCGGGTAAAAACACAAGAACCTACTACCAATTGTGCACGTTACTGTCACTATAAGACATTTTGCTAGTAAATGAACTCATGACAGGCATCCTGATTTAGCTAATTACAAAAACATCAATTATTTTTTGCACTAAGCCTTGTTTAAGTCAGATTTATATTTGACAACATAATCACTTAACAAGAGAAAGCTAAATACAGTTTTTTATGAAGATCTCTTACATTGGAACCCGACCATAAAATATCATATACGAAATCGATGAGAGCATAATTAACAAGTTTACTTTCGAAATGTTTAAGTGAATATAAAATGTATAAAGAGGTTACGGACAGACTGACAAATTGATAGGCTTCGATACACTCGCGTTATTACCTGTAATTGAATAATCACGCGCTTATAAACTCATCTTTAGTTAAGGCAAATTCAACCTTATTGCCAAGAGGATAGAGTCTGTATATTTTTTGTGGGATAGCTTTTATTATATGGATTTTATTTAGATATTGGTCGTTACATAAACGTTTAAGATAGTTTTGTATTAATAACTCAATATTTCGTAGTTTTTATTAAACTGTTTTGCGTAGGTGAGTTACGTTATTTAAAATGAACTCCATAGGAACTGTACCGAATACAATATTCATATTGGCATAAATAATTTAACCACAAATCATAGAGATACAAATAATATGAAAATCCAAAAAATTACAGTGGCTATCTCTAACGTCTCATAAAAATATTTAAGAAATTTGTAAAACTTTCACTCATCACCTTTGAAAGTTTCAGAAATCACCTAACATAACCATAAATTAAAAACACGGACTTATCAGCTTCATAATTTCACGAGAAAGCTTTCACAAAGCATCTTTATATAAAATCATACTCATTAACAGCTTATTCAAAACGCTTAATAGTACCTATCTTATTTTAACCCAAATTAACACTATTAACAAGAAGCGAACGAAACACTAGTTAAACATAATTAATATTTCATCTCATAACCACATCACGACGCACAGTTTTTATATAAAATTAATTAGATCCCATTTAAACCTGCTTAAATCAAAGCGGCTACAGCTTTGGAACATCAGAGTAATTATATCAGGGTCATAAAACGTTTAGATTATCTGTAATCAGCCTTATCTGATATAACTAGTATTATAGTTCCCAGTTAACGTGAGAAAAAGACGGATCGTTTAAAACAGTTCCGCCCGGAAAGACGTTGGTATATATTTTTTTGTTTATAACTTTTCTATTGCCAATTGAGAAGGATTTATGTATCCCGCTTGAGTGGGAAATTACTGAAAATTAAACTCCCAGGCTGTTAACTGAGTCATTGTTAACTAGCCTAGATTTGGAGCGGGCTGTGTTTGGCTTGCGATTAGATTGGACAAAATACTTTTATCATTTTTATTATTACTAGGTGACCCGACAGTCTTGTCACTGTATACCTACCTAGAAAAATAGAGAATAAAATCAGCGTACTTTTTGTAAATGAATAAAAAACCGCCATGTGGGTCTAGTAGCTTTTTAGTGACGCTCCATCATATACGTGGCAATTGTTTTTTGTCTAAATATAATATTGGTAGATAGTTCCAAATCACTCATTATGACAACTTTTGCCTACCAAGTCAAATTGTTGTCCCATACGCTAATATTCACCATTCCTTCACTGCTTTTGAGAACAACGTAAATATATTTTATTTCCTTTCTCCATAAGTCTTTTTCATCTCCAACTACACTGCGTCATACTCTAATCAATTTATCTCACACTTATTTTGCAATACACTCTATCACTCTAAAACATATCTAATTGCTATTACGATACATGTTCAACGCATTGTCTTACGTCAAACTATACCCATAAAATACCAGTAATTGGATATTTTTGCTCAATACAAAAACGTGTCAACAATATATCAGGCAATCTAAATACTCCAGGATTTATTCAGCATTTAATAAATCTGCTATAAGTAGGTAGTAGTTAGACAGGCTAACACCTAGACTTGGCTTAAGGAAAGGTTTAAATTGTATTTATGAGTGTAGGGCTATGCTCACGTGCTTATTTTATGAGTCGATTTACGTAACCTAAGCGGACTAAAGGTCTGTATTTAACGCTATAAATAAGTTATTTATATTTCAATTAAATTTTAGTTGCAGTTATTTTCTGTCGTATTATACAGCTCATGTACTACTATGCTGCTTAATGAGCCCTATATCATATCTAATTAACTATGTGACAGTTAATACCTAAATAAAATAATTTTCTTAAACATTAACAACTAGGTACCTACGTGTGCTGTTTTTTCAGCGCAAAACAATTCAAAGTAACTCTGTGTTGTTACATTTTCAAAACGCATAGAATTTATTTCACAAACTTATACATGTACCGAAACACGACATAAAATAGTACTTCCAAAGTAACCACTAACATCAACAAATAAATACTTTTCAAGTTCATATAATCTCGGACCTAAACGAACTATATCAAATCCAAACAAATCAAGACTAACACTCAATAGTAAGCCACTACTTATACTTATTACTTGATAAATGCACAATAAGTTAAGCCATTCCAACACTTTAGTGCAGCGAAACAAATAGCAATGCACGTGCACCTTATTAATTGCATACAACGTACGCACAGATCGCTTGCATTTGTTATTTTCGAGTGTTTCAATACCCAGCTATCTAACCACTTAGCCGTGGGTGTCAGGAATAAAATAATCTTTATTTATTAACCATATTTGAAACTTGGTTAATGTATCGCCAATACAAAATAATGTTGTTACTATTGATATTGGAAAATGGAGTAATATTTAAAATTAATAGCTTTGGTACCCGTTTCTGATATTATATTGTAATAATTTCTTCGATTGACTATTAATTTATTGGTTTCCGACAGGTCGTATTAAACCGTATTATTAGGTCTACGTAATAGCTGCGTCTCAGAATAACATGCCTACTTGTTTTATAACTAACTGACCCCACAGTCGTTGTCCTGATTATCTATACAAAAATAGATATCTATAGAAAACGTTATAAAAAAATTCTCATACAAAAAACTAATATAATGCGGGTCTGCTGGCAGAAATTTCTTGAAGAAATAAGCAGCACCTTTGTACATAATTTTTAAATACGAAATATTCCTATGTTGTGTGTACATAAATGATTAAATAAAATAAAATAAATAAATAAATATAATTTACAACCTTTCCACATTAACAAATTTTCTTTTAGTGCATATGCCTAAAACGTTTTAAGATCAAACTGTTTTTATATGATGTTCCTACAAATAAATGTACAAAGTACATGATCCACAATACTTGATTTCCGACCTTTTATTTTGCCACATACCAATCGATAAGGGACTCTTTTTGTCACTAAACCACTTGGTTTCAATGCTCGTGTCTTCTCTATATGGGAAGATGCCTGTGCCCAGCAGTGGGATGTTTATAGGCTGGATTATTATTATTATTATATGCGATATTTGACGACACTTTTTTAAATGCTCGTCCACTTACTTTTAGTACAGGGTAACTACAGTACATTTAATTCCATGACTCAAACTTATAAACTAACGCTCAAGGACTCAACCAACATAAAGTCTACCAAATGAATGAAGGATTGCAATTTTATGCTACATAAATATTATTGTTTAGCAATTGTAATACTTTAACGACAAAGGTTAAACTGTAAAGCCTTAAGATAAATATATATTAGATAGCAGTTAATGTGAATAATCTGAGCATAGAGGTTCAACTTGTCATGTAGATTTATTAGTCAATTGGCTCTGAACTGAAGGTTTTATAACATTGCTATAAACGCTCCTTTATTTGTACTAAGTTAATGTATATTTTTATGCCGTGCCAATATACGTATGTATTAAATTATATTATTATAGCTTCATAAGTAAAATGCTGTTTAAAAAAGTATTTATTGATTTATTTAAAAAGATGTTTATAAAGCATGTTTTGGCCATTGATTCATACATAACACTTTCGGGATAAAGCACAAATATGTAAAAAATATATGTATGTTAATGTTTAGACATGACATCACAAACAGAAAACTTGGTGTTTTAGTCTGAGTTTCCGAAAATAATTACGACGTCACATGGTTATTAAAAGTTTTGGATCAAATGCAATCAAATTATGCACATAGCGACTGCCAGAAGCGTCAAGACCTTACTCTACAGGACCCTACAAACACTAAATTAAAAACGTCACACAATATTTCAATATACATTACAGACACTTTCCTTATTCATTAATACAAGTGTCTCCATGGCGACCGCCTTATATAAATAAATTAATGTTTATTCAGCAAGCCAAGCCTGGAGGCAAGACACTGCCAACGTATATTATGAGAAGGAAAATTATTTTGAAAATACTATCAAAGTTCCGCCTACAAAGCTTGTTCGTGTGGTCGTATGCTAATGATGTTTTATTAATATGTACAGATGATGCTGTGATGAATTAGGAAATTCGACCTTAATGCTATGGAAAAAGAGTTGTCTAATTTCGATGTGAATGTTTGATCGACTATATTATGTTAGTTTTTTTCCAAAATTTTTGTATGTCATCGTATTAGAGTTGTTAAAATATAAGAGTAGACAGCCATGAAATACCATTAAGGTGTCTTATTTTTTGGAGTTTTCTATCTCTAATAAATAAATATATATTTCAGTAAACTTCTTTCTTACTTAGGGATTTATAAACTCAAACAATAAAATATTTTCACATGTTAGTCCACACTCCACAGTGATACTTTACTAAAAAACTGCTTAGCAGGAATGAAACACAATCTTTAAATGCAAACTTTCTTAAAACCCGCCTTCAAATACCCCGAGGCCTAACTCAAATAGAGTAATACTAAAATAAAACAACATTTTCGCCTGACAGTTAACTAAAACAAACTTTATACTGGCGTCTAATTCTCACAACGCAACACAAATTATAATATACAAAGTAAAAGACATTCCCGCGACGCAATAATACGGAAACAAATGCAATTTCAATGATAATAAGCCACTAAATAATAGTAATTTCAAACTGAATGTTTCTTAAGAAATATATCTAATAAGTAGTTATTCATTCGTTGACGTACTAGGCGTCTATGAATAAATAATTGTATTACAATTATCGGCGTGAAATGACGTACCTAGCGTTGGTGTATTCTCTTTATGTACTTAATTATAAGGTTAATCATAACTGATAACACGTAGGTACCATGTGACTTCGTCTTTAAGCCTTTGTCTTCAGTATGTCTATGTTGTTTATATAACACAGGGTCAAAATATGTCAAAACTGAAATTAATGCTACGCGCTTATTTTGCATGTATTTCTCGTTCTTGTGTCTCATTTGTAATAAAATATATCCAAGTCAAATAGAACTTTATAAAGACTTATTTATTAGTGGATTAACTTTTCCCAACAAAATGTTAAGGAAAGGGTTTCTTTTCCTATTCCTATTGACAATATTAACTAAACTAATCAAGTTACGTTGTCACTGCTACCTTAGAATGACTAAAGGCTCATGCCCGTCACCATTCAAACAGAAACCAAATTATTTTCATTAATCAAATGCAATTAGGGTTCATAACCAACTCCACTAACAAAATCCTGTCATATTAAATCATAAAATATATAATTTACAATTATTACTTTAGGTATAACAACAAAATTATTACAAACAATGTCTTTCAACAATCTCTTTCCAAAAGTGTTTAGCAAAACGGGGCAATTGTAATAAAACTTCTATTTTATGTTGCTAGCACAAATAGCATAATATATATTATAATAATAGACATTGGAATAAAACTACTATATGCAGAATTTTTCGCGGTTTTTTTTTTCAATTTTGGTCCAGACGTTTCGACACCTTTTCAAGAATCATTGTAAATAATATGGTTTTGTTTTTAACTGAAAAAACTAGTTTAATTTCAATGTCTAACATTAACGTAAAGGTTTCTTAGAAACGAATAGTGAAATACAGTTTATTTCATACGATTGTAAATGCATAGGTTTGCCATTTAGCTTGGCTCGATATCCTTAGTTACCGGTATCTCTTGATGAAGTTAAGAAGGACGGTCGCTAATGAGGCTTATCGGAAGGCCGATGACACGGCCGATGGCTGCGTGCTACACACTGCCTTGTTAGCGACAGGTACCTGTGCTTTGATTCAAGGAATTAACGTACTAAATGTTAATTGATAGATGGATAATTTTGTATGTTAATGTTATTGGAAAATGTTGCAGCAATTGGTTAAATTTAAGCTCGGGATGTTGAAATATATTTCAATTTTAAAATATGAAAGTTTTTCCTAAGACTGAATTTAAATAATAATATCTATTAAAATAAAATAAAATAAAGAAAAAAGAAAATTCTTAAGGCATCCCCACATAATATGACTTTAAAACCGAATCCATTGTTTGAACCAAATCCAAGATTTTAAACGAAAGTGGAATATATTTCTTCGAAAATAAATAAGAAAAGCAGATAATTCATTAAAAATAAATCTATATTAACATAATATCTTAGTACAAAAACTATCGCAATTGATTCATGCTGGTTGACCTTGCGACATCTATATTGTGTTGTGTTATCTTATCCTCGCTATCATACGGCGTCTCTTGGTCACTGTCCAGCGAGCCGGCACTCAGCAGGTCTATCATCTCCTCTTCATCTTTATCCTTAGACGAAGACTTCGTTAGTGACACCCTCAGCATCCGCAGAAAAGCAGACATGGTCACAATCAACAGCCCGAATAACAACACACAGAGTATTGTATCTATAGTCGTCCATCCCTCACCGAAGTTCCTCGAATCCTTATCTTTAAAGGCTTTCCCTTTACCTTTTACCTCATCTAAAAACGAGGAATCCGAGTGTGTGTAATTCAGCTCTTTCCCAACATTATGCAGCACTGTCTTTCCGAGCCAGTCAGCGATGTCTGATTTCCCCATCTGACGCAATCTATGCTCGATATCATAGTGTGTTTTCCTCTTCCCCTCATACTTCTCTTCTCCAGTATTCCATTGCATCAGCAGCTTTACACACGGTACGTCTTCTGGTATATGCTTCTCAACTTCAGATAAATCTTCCGGTAGTTCGTAGGATATATAATGCAAAGCAGCATAGAGTCTACGGCATTCTTCCGCAGTCAGATGATCAGAGATGTAAAGGTATTCCGGTACGTTAATATCTATAGTACACTTTTTAAACGACAACTGAAGGTATAGTATGAAACATAAATACCTTATTTTCATATTATTTTAAACCAAAATGTTCTCGCATTGTTAAAATTATCATTTTTATTAGCTGTCACCTTGACGTTTATAAAGTTTATAAATCATTTAGTGTGACGGATATTACTAAAAAGGTTTAAGATCGGATAAGTCTGTATTGTATAAACCTGTATAGGAATTTCAGTTATGTATGAAAATTGAAATGAGGGAAGCGGGCTGCACTTCTCATAAATAAGGAATGAGCTAGGAATCTATACATTTAAACCTCAACCTGTGCCTGCGTTTTAAATATGTTTATACACATTCTTTCTTTCTTTTATTTATATATTTTTTTATTTTGTTGGTATCTTATTCCTTTATTTGTTACATACTAAAAGTTTTAATAGCTAATTACCCACAACTAGTCTACAAGATTACAATACTAAGGGCAGTAAACCGCAATGTACAAAATTACAGCATTTCCCCAGAATCGCTTGTAAGTATTGAAGTAAATACGTGTTGCGCAAGCGCCGCTAATGGGCGCGAGCGCACGATACCGACATACAAGTCTTAACACTATCGTACCTGTAATGGACTAAATATTTCATAAACAGCTTTAATTCGACAATTTATAGCCGGCTGATTATCATATAGAAAGTCTTGCGGAAATTTGTACTTACATACATTTAGAGAAAATATTTCTTCCTCACTGATTAATTAAGTCTGTAGTTTTAATGATTCCTCTGGTAGCAAAGAAAATTTTAGGTTATTTAGGTATCTAAACACAGTCTCTACACCAGTATTGGTGTGATGACACAATAACTTTCCTTTTCTTCATATTCATCAGTCGATAGTTTACTATGGGTTTTTTGTTATCAAATTCAGATGTTTTCATGATTTTATTTCATTCATTTCATTTACCTCTTTTTATACTACGCGTATGTAATAAAAATAAATAAACTGGCCTATATATTAGGTGCCATTACTGGGCTCAGGTCTCTTCCCACTCAGGACAGGATTAAAAAACTTAGCAATTACTAAAGATGTTGTTGTTGTTGTTAGTATCATGGATTTTCATTTACAATGCATTTAGATCTGATTCAAAGGTTTAACAACTTTATTAAAGCTACTTACAAGTATTGTTACATCATTATTTTATACAAGCTTACGATGAAGATGGATGTGTGACTAATGCCAATCTCGACCTTTACAAACGTCGTATTTCATAGACTCTTCAATTAAACATAGAAACTTCGACATTGCACACAAGTGTATAAAATTCATAACAGGTTAAAGAAAATCATATATTTTTTCATTGATCATGTTTTTTACAAGTAAGTATTCTTTAAACAATTGCAGCAGCTAGTCGTTTCATTGCTGAATATTCCTGCATAAAAAAACAAACATTCAACCTATCAACATAGTGTCCTACAAAAATTAAACCCAAGACTAAAATTACAGCGACCAAGCAACCTCATGAGCTAATATATACGTACATTACTGTTTTGCTGCCACAATCACTCGCGACTACAATACAATTTGCATAAATTGCATCTAATATTCCCAGAACAATATCTCCGAGACATTTGAACATCATCAGGCATTAAACAATACAGTTGTAATAGTCGAGTATTGCAAGAAACGCTTGGAAATGATCCGATACCATTATAATGCGGAATAAGGTTAGCCGTGGAACAGATCAGTAGCGTCGGCAGAGGTATGTGGGACGACAATTGTCATTATTTTTTGTTGGGATCATGACAACTGTCGACTAAATGGTTTACTAATGGAAGGCACACTAGTCCACATACTTGTGTTACCTTACTTCATAGGATGGCTCAAGTAAGCGTCTGATGGTTTCAGTATAGGGTATTTGTAGTTTGAAGTGAGCGAAAAAAGTAAATTGTTCCGTAAGAATAATAAAGTGAAATAACTGACGCTAGTTAAACACTGTGCTATAAGAATATGTCCATTTATTTTGAAATTATTTAAGATAATTATAGTGAACTAGCTGTGCCCCGCGGTTTCACCCGCGTTAATACATATAACCTATGGATCCCTAACTTTTTTGAAAATTTTATATAGCCTATGTTAACCGCAGATAGTGTAGCTTCCCAGCAGTGAAATTCAAATCGGTCAAGTAGTTTCGGACCCTATTCAATTCAAACAAACAATCAAATATTTCCTCTTTATAATATTAGTATAGACAAAATAAAAACATGAATTTCTAGCAGCATTTTTATCCTTGTTCTTTTTCTTCAATCATTGTTAGCAAAATAATTAATATTTATTTCCAGTAAAATCTCAGACTAAAAAGCCACAATGTTTTTAAAGTTTTTTATCTTAAATAACTTCAGTGTATTATTACTTGATTTGTGAACCATCGGTACCAGGAGCGCATACATTTTAAGTAGTTGCACAAGGTTCTTTTGTCATTGTATAATGACGCTCAGCCTGATGTTTTGTGTATCGGAATGTGCTGCGATTACTCTTAACACACGGATACTCTCGCACATATTAACATATTGACCAACTTTAGTATTATGTTATACGCGAATAGCAATATAACACCTACATATTACATAATTTATAGGTTAAATCCTACGAGTATGTAGCCTATGCGTAAAAGATGATTAGAGAATGAAAGGAGTGAATTTTGAGACGAATGTAGGAGAGATGAATAAAAGAAAAAAAGGAATGACCCCTGATGATTGTGAATAGAGGGATGATGAGCCTTATTTCAATAATAAAAAATATATTTTCTTTACATTTGCTCTTCAAAATTGTAGGGCTAAACAATTATGATTTATCTCTACTATATAAAAATAAGTCGGGTTTTCCTTCCTGACGCTATAACTCCAGAACACTCGAACCGATTTCCACGGCTTTGCATTCGTTGGAAAGGTGTCGGGCTCTGTGAGGTTTATAGCAAAGAAAATTCAGGAAAACAAAAAAACAATCTTCATCATTTAATGACCAAACTAAATGTTACATAAAACGAAGCCATCTGGTGGCGAAACGGAGTTCGCCGGGTTTTCTAGTGCCTTATAGTTACAGAATATCAATCTTTCAAACACGTGTTTAAAATTACATCAATTTACGTGACATTGGCAGTTTAATTAGTACGTATTCGACATTCGCGGTCAGTTCGGTTAGTATGTCAATACAGCACATCACCAAAAATATATTTCACAAGCAACAGAACCTTCGACAGCGGCCTTCGTAATTAAAGAAGACGATTCACAATTACCGTAGTTTATAGATGCCTCTAATTATATGTATTTGATGTTTTCTATACAGGCTGTGACGAAAGAACGCTCACTCGAACGGTCATTATAAGAATTAATTTACCTACGTGTTGGTTCACGAGGTTCCGTATAATGATCGGCACTTGTTTTTATATGTCCGTGAGAACATGTACAAATGATATGTCTCTGTATGTGAACATTTGGTTAATAGCCTAATATGAGCATTCAATACGAATTTCCCTTTGTAATTGATACGGACGCTAATGTGTATGGAATTGTGCAATTTGTAGGCAATTATTGATAATAAAAGTAGTGATGTCAGTTCTTTTGACCTCTCACTTGTATTAATTTAGTTTTTTTGTATGTTCCTGATTTTTGAAGAACGGTACTTTGGTATACAGTTAGATATATAGTAGATTTATCTCCTTTGCCTTCTAATCAAGACTAGACTCTTATCAAGGACCAGGTTACTTAGAATTCTTTAGATTCTATTGTTATTAGTTTCTTGCCTTCAAAATCGAAGTAAATGTAGGTCTTTATGTTTGACCTAAACAGTCTTATCACTAAGTGTAGTAGTGGCTTTTAAACCAAAACTTTATGACTACGGTGCAGCTGTGAATTTAATACCTACTTAAGATTTAGGATCAATTTCTCAAAACCCTTTATAGTCCCGCCAAAGTGTTTAAACATTCTGACTGGTCTGATTTTCTGTGTAATAAATATGTTAGTCAGAAATCCTGAACTATATACTATACTATATACCTAGTGATGTGAATAAAGCCAGCAAGACACCACAGCTAGACATTTTTAGCTTTCAACGCAGCTTTTCATATTCGCCCTAACGTTTGCTTGGGGCAAGCAAGTATCATGGATTAAAGTCCGGTGAAGCAGTCAAGCAGCGCTCAGGCTAACTGCAAAGAACTCTACCAAAAAAAAAAAACAGCAAGTATTATGATGTTAACTAGCCTGTAACTTCCTCCAGAATTGGGCTGCTAAATATTACAAAGTTTTCACAAATCTGACTATTAGTTCCACAGATTAGCGCGTTCAAACAACTAACAACTCTTTAAGCTATATTATAGGGTAAGGTATAGATTCTTAGTAAAACCTAGTAACCGAGATATTTTTCTAAGTATTTCACAATTTCTAGCCCAATTAGCGCAATTAGTGTTATGCAAATCTTACGTAGTTACAATAAGTGAAACTATCCAGTACATATGATTGGCCAATTAAAACTGCTCATAACATTACACTATTACGCAAAAACTTGAACTATGAACCGCTTCTGAGTGAATTCAAATTATTATACGAATTAATTTTCAAAATTATAGGGTAAGCCCAGTCAATAAATATAGAAAGTTCAAATGGTAACTGGCATTAGCTAATTGTGTCAGCATGTGTCCCAACTAAAACATAAATGGTCTTTTTTTTAGACTGTAACGTTCAATATAGTAAGGATTTTATGACTTCATAACCAAACCGAAACGACAGGAACAGGGAACTAAAATAAAATCCGTAGAAAGTAGTTTTATTCCAACTAAATTGATCACAATTGTTACTTCTCCTAGTAATCAGTTCGTAATAATAATCCAGCCCATATACGTCCCACTGCTGGGCACAGGCCTCTTCCCATGTAGAGAAGGTACGAGCATTGATCACCACGCTCGCTCTCTGCGGATTGGCGATTTCAGATCCCAATTTTAGAATCCAGGTTTCCTCACGCTGTTTTCCTTCACTGTTTGTCAGTTCGTAAGTTTAACTAATATTCCGACTATTTATATTATACACTACTGCTTTAGTGTTCTATTTAATTTTTTACTGTACAATGTCATGTCTTTGAAAACATTGGTCGATTGTGTGAAAGATGATTTGAGGATGTAAACAGTGAATGCTGAAATTACGAGTAATAAGGACAAGTGAAAGTAAAGCACACATTTTGGCAACCCTTAAAAAATATAATTGGGAAGGAGTTGCACAGTTAAATTTTGTTAAAAATATCTGAATAAAGACAATTCTTCAACAAGTCTAGGCCCAAGCAAAACGTTCACTGGCAAACACCTTGAACATTACATAACATTCACACCAAACTAAATAACGTCGAACGTGGCGTTATTCAAATTAAGCCACTCATACAGTTTATGTGAAGCAAAAACATTCAGTGTGGCGTCGTTAGGGCACAGAGATGCATTTATTTATGAAATGTAAATGCATCTGATTGTAATAACAAAACTCGAGCCACTGCTCTCTATATTAAGATGTATTATTTGCATACTGTATGTTGGAAACGTGTGACCGAGTGTGTTTGTTACAGTAGCAAATGCGCTCGCTTTGAAAAATAATAATCATCTTGTTTGTCTGTTTGTAACCTAAACTAAGTTTAAAATTGTCGTTTATATTATTTCGTAATAAATGATTAGGTGCACCTAAGTCTAAAAAAATACTTTATAAAAAATATACATAATCCATTTTAATAAAATCTGCGATACTACACTTTATTGACAACAAAAAGAATATTGAAACAGTTCCTTAATTACGCGAGATTTTGAGTATTCAGCTTATAAAGACACATGATGTAGAATTAAAAACGACTTCCTTCTGAAGTCAAGTGAGTATTAATTGTATGAAAGATTTTCTCTTACATCTATAAAAATACACAGGAAGTAAGCTCCTTGTACAGTTTGAATTAAGGTAGATATTTTATTTGGCTGAGCATACGGGATACTTTAAAACTGCTACTTAGGTCACGAGAACCTAAACGTCAAATTTAATAACATTGTGACACCCCATATTTCACTCACAAATTAATATTTATTGATCAAATGTTTGACAAATCTCCCAATCACGAACTGTAACAATAAATTAAATATTGAATTATATTTCGCACGACATTTCAGAAACTACTCATTATATTACAATGCACCTAAATCAGGTAGTAAACATACATCAACCGAAAACTACTCGAGTATAATATACACATCGGTCAAACGTTATCGATAGGAAATCGATATTCATCGATCAACGTTAATATAATAAAACACATGAACCGCACACGACATCTGTATCGTGAAGCGGCGCGTGCGCAGACCGTTATAAAGGATAACTTTGAAAAAAGAAGGTGTGACGTAACGATTCGTGACTCCACACGGCTGAGCGTGACTCTTGTGACCACTTGCAGACGTTTCTGGTGTGTTAATCGGTCTTGCCCTCAGACGATATAGATAAACAATAGCGTAACGGTTTTAGCGGTATTTTCGGCCAGTTTCAAGTTTAATACAGGAACTTTTTGAATTTTTAAATGAAGAACGTTCTTCTTTTTTTCGAACAACGTATTCTATATTTATTGTCATCATTTCACATAAAATTATTTAAGAATAAATACAGACAGCCAAATAGACAAAAGTACTATATTAGTTTCTTATAAATTCGGTTTTCAATTATAGAACGGACACATAGAGAACACATACGGATGTCGTTACTTGTAATAGGTTATATTTCCTCTACAATCACACTTAAAACAATATGTAGGTCATACAAATACATTTAACTTGCAAATTAAGGGTTCTAAGCAACCTTCATTTGCAAAAAAGAACTTATTTGATGCATAGAATAGATCATATAAAACTGGTCTTTAAAGCATTTTGGCAAGATATATAGAATTAGATTGATTTTTTTAATGAGAAGAAGCATTTTGTACAAGTCTCTCATAAAAATTGGAGAGCTTTCAAAGATAATTAAACCCGACTTCTTTCTTATTTTCAATATCTAGCCGCCCGTTCGGAACCATTATATTTTTCCAATACGGTCTTTCCACTCGACGACTTTTCAACATGGAAAGAAAAATTCCAATACTGAAAATAAAACACTGTTATATTTGACAACTACAACAATCATCCAGTCGCCATGTTGTGGCGAAAATCGGAACTAATTTACTAATAAAGAAAGTATGACTACTAGCGCCATTGTCAAAGGTAAAGTTGTAATTGTGTATCGGGTCACGAATGACAGTATTATCTTGTAGAAAGTAGATCATTGTTGACTTCTAATTCGGTATAGTTCTGGTGTATTTCGGTTACGTACGCAACAGATAATAAGTCACGATTGATTGTCCTATACTGTTATGAACCCATGCTGTGGTGGGGTTAAGTTAGAAGCTGTAGCGATTATTGACATTGCCGTTGAGTTTTCTATCCTCCATCACATACTACTTACATAGTTCACAGACACGTACAGAGAAGATTTGGTACATTTAAAACGCTTAAGTTAATTTTACTCAGTCCTCGATCGCCATAAGATTTAATAAACATACACTAACAATAACACAATAACAAACAACTGAAATGGACTTACTGAGACAGTATTTAATAGACATTAAATAATTGAAGGGTATTCTTATCAAAAGATAGACGATGAATCATAAATAACTCTAAAGCATTTAATTACTCAGAAGATGGATGCTTAAACAGCCCACGTGGAGAAATGGCATTTCTGCAAGTGTTAAAAGACCGAAATTGCATGTATAACACATGCGTGAAAACTCACGTATGTTAGACTTATACTGCCTTTGAGCGATTTGAGCGTTAGTGCTTGTTTGAAGGCCCTCGTCTGCAGGTATATTTTAGGCGATTTTAAAAGATTGTTTTCAAATAATTGTTTTTTTTTTTAATCTTTTCAAAGAACTTTCCAAACGTTTGGTAGAATCTACTCGTGATCAGAGGGCTGGTTTGTTCCTTGCACAGAGAATCGGCATAGCCATTCAACGTGGCAATGCAGCCAGCCTTCTGGGCACGTTCCCCGCCATTGACAAGGATGACGATGAGTTCTTTGACGCCGTTTAGTTTTTATTTATGTAAGTTTTAATTTTAGTATAGTTAGAGTTTGATCTTATATTAAATTTAATTGTGTATTAATAAATAACCATTTGTTTTTTCGTTACAAGCTTTTCTCTCTATCCCCTTATAACTTAAGCCAAACCCCACCATACATTTGGGCGTATCGGTCGACCCGCGATAATCTCTGCTCGTATCCGGCTAATCTGTGCTCGCTACATTTTGCTCGGTGGGCGGACGCGACGACGCAACCAATCGGTTTATAACTCACATTTTTTGTTAGTAATCCCTTAAGTACTTGTATGTCATAATTTTTGTTCTAATCTGAGGCTTGACATGAGATCTTGGAGAAACAAGTTATTAATTTAAGCTGTAAAGACCTCCCATAGATAGACATTACATCGAAAGGTGTTGATTGATACGAATTAACATAGTTTGTGTCTTGTAAAGGGATCCAAATAACGTGATTTGGTGGTTTTTGAGCAGTATGTGTCAAAACTGTGAGAGATATAACTACATAGGCACAATATACTACATAAAGCCAATGAGACATCTACTTGTGTTGATTTCTTATAACTTATTAAATTATTTTCTGTAACATATGTTATTACGTACAGTTTCATTCTTGTCAATTCTTTTTTGTGTTTGCAAGTTATTCCACTTTACAATTTCTGATTTTATTTCAGATAAAGTTAAAATTTCTCGTTAATAACCAACTGACTTCAGTATCTAAACAATACCTCCAGCCCCATAACCTACTTTTGTAATAAAAAAATACTAGACTTCAATTAGCATTAGGACTAGACATTCAAAATTGCATTCGAAATAATGTTGTCACAATACCGTAGCGCTCTATTTATGTGCATGATACAATCTGACCTACAGACAGACATCATTTAAATATATCTTGTTAAGTAGATTAAACTTTTTACGCAACCGTACAATGATATTTTGTTCTACGCATTGTTTCCTGGCGTATTCATAGTGTGGGCTAGAGACGGTGATCTCATTTTTATCGATGCTGAAAAAAAAAGGAAACATTAATTGGGGTTCTATTTGAGCTTATGGACAAAATTTTGTAGAATTTTTTACTTACAAGTATTGTTGAATTTTCTTTCGATAAACGTACAATTTTATTCATATTTTTCAACACCAAGAATGGAATCCCGTTGTTTAAATTTCTTACCATACTATTTTCATCATCAATTTTGAACAAGCATATTTTAATTAAGTCTTTGTATTTATTTAAAAGCATGATTTATGATAATTAAGTATATATTTCTTAAATACAAATACTCGTTTATTCACGTATTTTCTTGACCCCACTTCAAATAGCTATAAAATTAATACATTCAACTCAATAAACAAGTAATCACAAAACGAATTCGCATTCAAACAAATCGATTACAACTATTAAAGGAAATCGATACTATGAATACGATTGTGAATATATCGTCCAAGGTTATTCGAATCCGGATTGAAGATCGCGCCAGTGAACGGTTGAACTGTGAACTATAGAGTGGTACTATGTCGGTACTTAGCCATTGTAGTTAAAAGTTTAAAGAATGTCAAAGAGACACGCCCGCAGCGAAGCGGGTCACAGTTGTATGTGTCAAGTTATAAAGCTTTTCAGTTTGACGCGGCCCGGCCTTGATGTTAACGTTTGATACTGGAGTTAGTTACTTGGTTTTATTGTGCTTGCTTATGAGATGGTTCTGTTTAGTAAGATATTAGAAGCATATTTTTTTAGAAACACTTATGTTATGTGATCCACAATGCTATAGATCGATTATGATGACATATAGGACCAAATACTTATTTCATCTCTACGACACGCTCATCAAAAACATATCTCGATTTTTAAATATATTACGGATATCCTATTACTGTACATGATTGACTAGTCAATTCTGCTCCATGAAGGCACATATCAGTTGGACGAACGGCAGTGCAAATCAAAAATTTTCTTGAATCGTAAGTTCTGCGTTGCGTATCCTGCCAAAATTTCTGCCTTTACTGAGCTAAGGGCATCTCTTTAGTTATTGATCACTGCATCATCCTTTACTTTACTTTATAATTATTTCCTAGGTAATACTAGTCCGCGGCCACTACGTGTCGTACCTGCCGCTGTGCAGCCGCAACGAGCCCGTGTTCCTGGCGGTGTGCACGCCGCTCGCCATGCCCGAGACACGCGAGTGCGTCGTACACGGAGCCACCAATGTCTTCACCACCGTACACGCGATGGATATGAAGATATTGCATATTGATACCAAGTAAGTAGAAGGTTTTATATGTGATTGTTGGATAATGGGTAAGCGTTTCCTCTAACAGGTGAACAACGGCAACGTAGCCAAAAGCATATCAAAAATGGCTTTGGCGATAATAAATGTATGTAGTTCCGAGTAATGTTGCTCAAGTACTCGTAAAGCATGCCTGTAGATGAAGTATTTTTTTCTTACATGATCTGGATCGCAGAGTAAAGTAATAAGTATGATCTGGATCCTCAACAAAATATGGTTGTGACAGTCGTCATTGAAGTATCCCAACAGAACAATAGATGATTTCATTTTCCTTTAAAAATTATCTTCTGTAAAAAGGACAGGCCACATTTGAAACCAATAAGATGTACCTCTTAATTTGCACATATGAAAAGTGAAAATCAATACTAGCTCAATACAAGTCATAAAAAAAAGAATTCTTCAATTTGCACTTACAGCGAATTACGTTCTTCAGTATTAGTATTCAGTATTTCGTCAATAATTTAAATTCGATTAGCAAGTTTGCTAGCAGCGTTGAGATTTCAAGATTAGACAAGCAATGGATACAAAACTATGTACATTGAGTCATGAATACTTCAACGACGATGACAAGCAAATATTGTTACTTGGCGCCAGTTAGCGTATGTGGTGTTAGTATTATAAATTAACATATTTTAAATTAGTTACTCGTTGAGAAGTTGATTTGATCTCTATCAGTGATGTTATGGTGCTAATTGCCACCTAGAACTACCGAATTTAATCCATATAGTTAAAATTCGTCAGTTGGTAAACGACACATAACAGTTCGTTTACACAGAAACCAAATCAAACCAAAAAAAATGTACTGTACTATCTGTCACTAAGGGAAGCGCTCAAATTTTCCCTTCATTCTAATTTAAATAAATAAAGAACGAATAAGAAAAGAATATAATTAACGATGAAATTTTGAACCAACTTTCTTCCAAATAGACACCATAGGTGTGAGTATCTCTTTTTCTTTTCCAATCTCATTTAGGTTCAGCCAAAAATTTTAAATACATCGTCATCCCTTGCTCCTAACCAGACCAATCATCTTCTCCTGCTCCCAACCAGACCAATAAAAAAAACTCTGACAAACAAACAAAAACGCATCTCAAGTACACCCAGGCTCCTTGTAAACAACAAACAATGTGCTATGTGTATCTGTCACCGGACTAGTCCATCAAAGGCAGTATGACAACATCTCTATTGCGGTTATTTCATATTCATGCGTGTCGTCACCGACTTTCAATGGCATGAAATAATAAGAAGAGTAAAATATATGCACTCGCACTCTACAAGTAATCTGACATTTTTTATGCAGCTGTCCGCTTGTCGCGATTCATACGAGTTTTAAGAATACATTGAAGTGTAAAGTAGGTTTTATGTTTTAATGTACTGATCTTAGATATAGTGGTCTGAGTCTTTTATACCTTGGGTATGTTGTACCTTTGCTTCTTGCAACTATAGGCTTGTCTTATAGAAAAGTTTCATATTAAGTTAATTTGCATATTTTTGAACAAATTGTAAATTCAAGAAAGCCTAAAAAACTGTACCTCATTATCATATTATTAATTCAGATAATTAAAGGGTTTTTGTAGTGACTTATACACAGCATAGTAGTGTAGTTAGCTATTCAATAAGACCAAGGAAGTTTTAATATTCATTTATTCACTGTTAGAATCCATACCATACATTTAACAAATTAAATTAAAATATTGTAACCACTAACACTTGCCTACATTTCCTATCACAGCAAATAATAAACTTCATATTCAACATAACACAGGTCTAGAGATATAACAAACATTTTTATTCAACATCACACCTCAAACAGCAATAAACCATTTCAATTTGAAATAAACTAATAACGAAGCCACTCAACATAATTAATACGTAGTTTATTCAAATGCCAGCCATCGGGCCTTTCATTGCACTATATTTCCGCGTTATGGTGTTGAAATGTAAACATAGCGCTGTCACCTGTTGAGCGGACTAACTTTGCATACAATGACAATGTTACAAGCTCCCGTGAAACTTTGCTGTAGAGGTGTGTGCACATCGGTGATTTGAGTTTTGATTCTACGAAGGATTTGGGTAAAAGAATCTTAAATGAGGTGTGTGGCGTTTCAAATAACGATAGCCGGTTAAGGAAAATTAAGTAAATAAAACAACTGAATTTTATACTTTAGGCATTAGAACTAACACGTTAATTTTGTACCAAAAAAAATCAACGTTACATCTTCTGCTCTCTTCTCTTTTGTTAAGTCTGTTTCCATGTATTGAGACGATTACTGGCAGCATTAAATTTGTTTCATTGACATACTGTATGGTAGAAACTTAATAATATTTTTGATTTATTAATATTTGAGATTGAATCCACTCAATCTTTTTATTAACAAGGTAGCTCATAAACCAAATAAAATAACGCTTTTATTCTAAATATTAACAAGCAGTTACTCGATTTTTCTACATCACGGATTACCGGTAGCTTTCATATTATATAATAATTATTATAATCTGATAGAAATGTTTACACTTTCTGTCTACCAAGCCTAATGTTCTGCAATTGTCCAGTTTAAACATTGTGATCTTATTACCCTCATTCCACTTTTGTGCGACAGGGAAATTCGACCAACATGACACGAGCTCTTGTGTTAGTTCCTTACACAAAAGTTACAATAATTTGACATTATTATTAGCTTGCAGAACCCCACCGGAAAATCTAGACTCTAGAGACAGAAAAATAAAAGAATGAACAAAATAAAGAGGTATAATAAAATCACCACAGCCAGTGTACTTAAAATTCAGATTGTCCCAAAATCTATGACATAATGACCAATATGAAATCAAGTTGGCGATCGTGTTTTGTTTTTGCTAGGAACAGTTATTCCTCAAGGTACCAACATAATGCTTCAACCATTCTTTATCAATTCCAAAGTAAACATTTAACGCAGCTTATTCTCGAATAATATTATTGTAATAATCCTTGTTATAGCATAAAATAATATCATCAATGCGACGCATGACGCCATCGAAGGCATCAATTAATTAGCAGACGTGTCTGTACGTACCAGTCACAGCGGCGCGTGTTCACTTGGCGACCAATATTGGATAACATATTGCCAATACATTCACCAACAATTAACCAATATTATAATAATAATAATAAAATTCTTTATTCAAGTAACCAAGACTCAATAATGTTAGTATTACTTAAAACTATGTTAGTAACATATTGCGGATGCTTTTTCCGACTGTGAGATGCGGATTTGTTTTTCAGGCAACTGGAAAAAGATTTGTCGTGATTGCGTTTAGATGCATGTATACATGTGTGTATATGTTAATGTATACCACAAAAAAGACTTGCACTATTTTGAAGAGATTTGATATAAAATATCTTGCCTTCAGGCCTGGTTTCGAAATAAAGATTTTTTTATTTCATCTTGTCTAATGACAATAGTGTCCTCCTACAGTATTTGTCTATGGAAAACCTTTTTTTTTTTAGTATACAGCAAATTATATCTCTATAAACGAGATTCCAAACTATCAGATATCCATAATACTTAATTGAAAACCAGTGAATATGCATCTTAAAATGATCTATGATGAATGTTAAGCGGATCACGCACGGCCATATGTCACAGAACCTATAATGTTCTATTGCATCTGGTAGTCGTAAACACGTTGGTAACGTCTCCAAGCATTATGCGGTTTTCAATGAGCTTATAGATGCAAATATTTTCTTGTATTACTTATGACTTGTGTTGTGGTTTGCTTAATGGTTATAAATATTGAATGGTAATGTTTTGGTGTGATTGCTAGCGCCGCTTGTTAAATGTTTGTTTGGTATTTTTATTTGTTGTTGGGATGTATTTATTCATATGCTTTAATTATCTTTTTATTTATTGCATTAAATAATGTAGGTATTTTTCTTGAATTATAATTGTTGCACTATTATGTCTAGCTTTTTTATACTCATATAACGTATATCTCTCTATTGGATATAACACAATAGATACATAGGAAATAGGAAAGTAAGTTAACCGATGTACGTGCCTATAACACCTCAACACCTAAATATATATGTCACATAATATGTAATATTAAAATTCGTAATTAAACCCTTCAAAAAGCCATAAAGTTGATGTTCAAGCAATCCTAGTCTCCTTTTTACTACAGTACTTAAGTTCTTAAATTTCAAGCTTTTCATTATTTCTTTAAACTTGACCTTCTTACTTATAGCAACAGTAGCGATTAGCTCATAAACGTAAGTGTTTTATTTGCCATACTCTTTGAAATTATAAGCGGATCTTTTTTGCGACGTCTCTACCAAACAAAAACCAACCTTATCTTCTTTAGCTTTAAAGTTGATTATCTTTTGACATTTCAAATCGATTGTAATCGATATTTCGTTAGTATTGAAGTGAGTCTCAAGTGACTGTTTAAATACTTTTATTTAAGTTTTCTTTAAGAAGTAGGTCATTGGCATCAGTTAAGTGGTATTAATAACTCATTATACTTATCTTAATACGTAATTGTGACTGTCAGTTTTATATATTAATCGATTTTATGGTGATAAATAAGAAATAAATTACTTTCTGATTTACATTAAGTGCGTTTTATGATGTGATACCGGAGATTATTTTAATAGACAATAATATTAGCATGCTGACGAAGTTTTATTTGAACAAGGCAACTGATGATCATTTTGTATAAAATAATATAGGAAGATATAGATAAACTTCTTTGATATCTCCCACCCAAAGTACTACCTTCCTTATTTTACACACCTATAATGCATCAGTACATGGTAAGTAGTTTTTGAATTTTTAACATATACTTAATCACATGTCAAAAATCACTTGGTATAATAATATTGATCACTTAATGGATTTGTGGTTTCAAAACAATAAAAAAGCATTGCTAATTGAAAACAAAAAACAGACGACGATTCAACAGGAAAGTCTCGTCTTTTATACATCAAGGAGTGAGAAAGAAAACGATAAATATGTAACAAATTAAATAAAGAAAAATTTAGGTATCATTGACGTACTATATACATAGACTGCTACTATCGCTAGTTTCCCCTTGTGCCATGCGAGAGCAGTTTTTAGTCTGAGCTTAGTACATCCGTTTACTGATTTAAGTTAATTTTCGCGCAACGAGAAACTTAAATACGTAAAATATCGTTTTTGACATTGTTAGGATAATATTAGTGTTTTAGATAGATTTTTTAAAACGGCAAGCTCCATCTTCATACATTATTTACGACAAAACCATTTCACACTAATGCTTACGTTCAAACACTGATAGGCTCACTCTAGTTTCTTATGTATACTCTAAGGTAGGTATTCATTTTTACATTACTGTTATGTAACGGGAATTAGCGCGAACCTAATGCTAACATAACGTCAAGCCGTTTACAGGTATTTAAATGCATGTTCACACCCATTACATAGTATTAAGAAAGGTATTTCTTGTATTATTTCAACTTATATGTTTAACAAACTTAAAACAACTATAGACATACGTCTTTGAACCTTAAAACACAGGGTCAAGTCAAATACAACCTTTAAAACATCTCGTAAGACAAGTACCAAAAATTACCAAATGGAGAACAATTAAAAGTAAAATTAAATGAACTTGACTTGAACAAACACAATCTGTTAGGGTCATCGCATCCATCAATCATTTGGGCCTTGAACGCCACAATAGCAGGTTCGATTCCGTTCGTTATGTTTGCATCACTCCAATACTGGTCTAGTAATGTTCTGATTTTATTTTAATTGTTCTTTATGTGCTGTGTGGTTTAGTTTGATTAACATATGTAATTCAGTGTTAAGCTGGTTTTGATTCGTATATTATTTTCAAAGCCTAAAAGCTTTCTGAAATAGACGACTATAATATTATAATGCTGACAATAACAGTAATGCTTAATCGGATCTTTTTCGGTATAAGATTCGTTTAACAACCATTTTCCAAAGTTAGATACGAATCGAGTCATTTTCCAAAGTAAGAGTCGAGTAGTATGGAAAGTCCTACTTCCAAACAAAATCAGCGTTAATCATGTCTTCATGCCAATCTACACTGTATTATCTTACTTCTGTGTCATACCTTTACTTTTCAAACAACTAATATTTCTTTCTGAATCTAATAGAATGTGTTTTGTTTGTCCAGTAGTGAATGGCATCTGGGCTGGGAAAGAAGTTCGCTGCACGGCGTCAGCTGGTACCATCTCCTGCATCCAGACTGCTGCAAGGAGGCGCAGAGCAAGCATCGACTAAGTAAGTATATTATAATAATAAGAGTTATAAAATAATTAAAAAAAAAACATAATTACTCAGTAATAATTAAAGCATCCAGGAGAAGGTCACACAGGTAGTTGCTTTGCTAAATTTAAAATAGGTATGTTTAACATGAAGCAGCTACCTATGTGTCCAGGATTTAAATTATTACCACGGTGTTCAGCTATTCCTGCTAAGAGTGACAGCTTCCACTGTAAAGTTGTCAGTTATAATCACTACTATACCTACGAAATAAAAAGAAGCTATTATCGTCACACCCATTAAAAAAAAGAGCAATGTATAGGTTACAAAGTTACTGCAACAGAAATGAACTATATACCTCAGCCAGAAGGTTATTAACTGATATACCGACTAAATATACTAGAACGTAAATAAGGATCGAACCTGCAACCCTATGCACACAAATCCGTCCATCATACCGCTACGTCACACAAAGTCTACAACACCAAACATATATTTAAGGACACCACATTAATATGCGCAGAGGAAGCAATTCCATAACATCGGATCGTGCGCGAACTGAACCCGTCAATCTCGTAAACCGCGCTTTAATAGTTGTCTAAACGACTGCGCATGCGTCCATTGTTTGTGATTAATGATGCTGCAGCTCGGTGTCCTAAAACTAAAAGCGTGGGAACTTCTGTAGGATTTATAGAGGAACCTAGAAAATATTTGCAGGAATGAAAAAGTATGTTTTTTTATTAAACTAAAATAAGGGTCTCTTAGACAAAAATATTTATCAAGAGTTTTTACCCTAATTGAAGTCAATTGAAGAAAACCTGTAAAGATAATTACCAGCTCTTTTAGTATGAAAAGTTTAAAGGGATTTGTCGAAAATTGTAGCCATGAAAAACAAAATAAATCATTTATACAGTCTAAGCCACTTCACGTAAAGCCTTGCAAAACCAATGTACCTAAAAGATGACAATCGACTATCATACATCGCTTGATCACTCGATAACCTACGACAACACAAAAACGTTTAACGAAAACTTATCTACGTCAAGCACACGTTGGAGAAAGTCGGCGACTTGACACGACGTGACGCTCGTGTGTGAACGCCTTCCCTTACGTGAGCGATTAAATCGACTAAATCGAGTACTCGACTAAACATCACTAAACAAAATTAAACTCTATGCCCAGAATATAATGTTCCATATTTAAAACCGCCCGAGATGAACTCGTGACTTCGCGCTTGACGCAAACTTGGTAAATTCAAAATTGGAACACTTTTGGACGACGCGCGCTAAAATCTTCATTTCATAAAGTAAATGTCAAAGGTATAGATAGAGGGTGTTTACTTTCTTTAGATTTATAAATATCTAGCAGTAAATATATAACTACAGTTTATTGGCAGTGTGTTCAAAGTAACAAAAAATAAACTGCTTACTGAAACCTAACGTCTACTGAAACGAGAACCTCATAACTTACACGTCAACCACTTAATCTAAATCTACGCCTATTTCTAGTTAGCACCAGAATTAATTACAACAATTTACATTCATATCATTATGTCATTCGTTAACGTGCGCGTAGGCAGAGCTCTGAATACGGCTCACAAATCAAACCCACTTTGGCTTAAAACATACCGGTATAGGAATAAACACACTGGCAGATTGCCGACCTACAATCGCTAGACTCTTCAATCTTCTAAAACCAACAGTCGAGATTGCACAAATGATCTGGCATTAACCCTCATTACTCCACAGCAAACATACATCCTAACCTCAAAATTTGAATTTTACTGCTGTCACGTTGACATAAGACGCATAATCGAGTAACTTAATCGAGTAAGAAGTTTGTAGTATCGGAATCGTACTTGGCAATGCATCGTATCGAGTCATCATTCGAATGATTCGATAATCGGTAATGACAAGGACGGCTCTGCTTGTGCGGTGACCTTTGGAAATTATATTGGGTTTGGTTTACCGGTAACTGCTTTGATTGTGTTTTGTTATTGGTTTTTGTTGTTGATACTGTAAACAGAATTGTTGCTTTATCAATATTCTGCATCGTAGTTTCTGTGAATAGGTTTTATTAATAAGTATAACTTATTAAACTCGTTTGGTTTATTATGATATCTACCTATGTACTTATTTGACATTCTCAAGTCAGTCGGAAAATATCGAATGCAGCAAGCTCAAAAAGTAAATACTACTTTTAGAAGTGATGGTGTTTATCCTTATTCCTGAATAAATTATTTCATTTCTGTGTGTATTTAGTATTTCAATATCCATTAATTTAATTTTCTCTAAGCAAATATTAAACGTTGATTACTATTCTTTGACACAGCATGTTGTGAATTTATTACGTATTGCAATCAGATACAAACGTCTTTGGCTCAATTAATTGTCGTAGAGTAAGCGTAGATACTGTCATTTAGAATATTTCATTTACATAATATTGTATTTAAGTTATTGTTATTGTTGCGTTAGCGGTGATGCCAAAGGGTTGGCTGTTCATTTAAAAGTAATAAAGGAGTTCTGTGAAATAAAATTTTGAACCTTGAAATATGATTATATTTGTCTCGTAATCATCTTCCGCCTTTTGTAAATCACTGCTGGATACAACCTCATTTTCCGTTAAGTTACTTTCTGCTGTTTCAATACGGTCACATTTGTAATTTTAAGCATATTATGGCGCTCACTTGTTTCTACGATTATTTTTTTATCTATATGAGGATATTTATCTATACCTACCTACCCATTGTTCACATATGAACATAGCTTAAATATTTATCACATAGGGTTCTACGAGAGTATATCAAAAAGACTATTTTTAAACCCATGATTTCATTCAATGATACGCTACGCAACTTTAGAAAATAACAACTGAGTTGTTGACACTATTTTTGTTATAAGTACTTCTGAATAATGTGATACGAAATAAATCCAATGAAATCCATGCTTGTTCGATCTATACATATGGATATGTCAACAGTATTGAATTTTCCGATATTATATAAGTAAGGAATTTCCAGCACAACATAAACGTAAATAAACATTAATATAGGATGTGACAATCTCAACACAGATCCTGTGGAGGTAGAACATGAATTAATTACAATTTATATAGCAATAATTAATATTCATGAGTCCTAAGTCTCGTCAGTTCAAATGCCGGACCTTTGTTAGTAAATCTCGATATTTAATACTATAGGTTAAGATATACAGTGGGTTTGAAATAGGTAGTAACATTTTAAGGTTAAAAAAATAATAATAAACATATCATCACGCCTGTATCCCCGAAGGGGTAGGCAGAGGTGTACCAATGTTCGCCCACAGTTCGCCGATATGTTTAGGTCCCGTGTAATAGGGGTCGAGCCTATTGCCACTTACCGGGGACAAATCCAAACTCCGAACTGCTACTGAGAATTTCATAGAAAAATCCAATAACACCTTGGTCGACTCGGGAATCGAACCCAAGACCTCTAGCGTTGCAGTCGCGCTTAGCACCACTAGGCAATTTAAAGTAAAAAAATAATAATATATAATTTAATATTCCGGGACATCTCACACACGGTTATCTGATCCCAAGCTAAGCAGAGCTTGTGTTATGGTAACCAGACAACTAATAAACATACATATATATTTCTGAATACATACATATTATAGATAAATCACACCTATGCTTTAAAGCTGAAATGCTAAAATGCTTTAAAGACTTGATATATTTTAATACAACCTGAAAATATAAACAATAAAACTCTACAAGAAAATTATTTTCCATCTAACGAAATTATTAAGATACTAGGACCAACGACCATCTTGGTTTTTTTTTTTAAATCAACACTTACCTAAAAAAAAGAGCCGCAAGAGCGAACAGTGTACGCTTTCCAATGTTTTCACTATAATCTTTAATTATTTCATATTATTATCATTAGTTAATTTAAAAGACTCTATTCATAGTTTTTTGTGTGGTATTTTTATAAGCATTTTCAGTTTACACACTGTATATCTATAATAAATCTATCTGACTAGGTTATTTATGTATGAACAATGTACTAAATCAATATTCTTGGTATTACTTAGAATAGATACTTTATTAATAGACTTCTTGCATATTTAAAGAGTATTTGCCTAATTATTCGTGATTGAAAATTGCCTTAACTACTATTAACGTCTGCAAAATGGTCTTTAGTATTTTAATGTTACTTACAAGTAGGTAAGTAAATCTCGACGACCTCCGTGGTCGAGTGGCGTACGCACCGGTTTCAAGGTGTCGCTAGCTCTGAGGTACCGGGTTCGATTCCCGAACGGGGCAATGTAGAAAATCACTTTTCTACATTGTCTCGGGTCTGGGTGTTTGTGGTACCTTCGTTGTATCTGAATTCCATAACACAAGTGCTTTAGCTACTTACTTTGGGTTCAGAACAATGTATGTGAAGTTGTCCGCATTTATTATAAAAAAAAAAACTTATTATCTCACTGTACAAATGACTATCAAAACCCATTCATCTCATTAACAATCTGCGACAAAAAGGTAACAAATCTATTGAGATAGCGAACACAAAAAAGTATAGTAAAACCTGTATAATGCAGTTACAATAAAATATAAAGCATAATAATAATCTAAGAGCTAATAAATCAAGAACCATTTACATAATAACAGTCAAACTAATGACTCTATTTGTACATCAAAACCATAAAAGGGGCTCTACAATTAAAAACCAACAAATAATTATTAAAACTATTACAATCGTTTAGTAATAATCATAAACATATTCATAGGGAAAGGTTTACAAACATTATAAAACGTTAAAGTAACTATAAACAAATAAAACTAACTAACGATGATCACGGTTGTATTAGCATCGTTAGTATCGATAAACACAACAACTCGAATCGATGTTCGGTAACCTATCTCCAAAATGATCGACAAACAAGCCATTTATGACGATTCGATGGACGCAAGAATCGAATGCCTTATTTGGTGACGTAGTATGATCGACCGGCCCATTCCTGGCGCATGTAAATTACTATCATAACATCATTGTCAAAGCCAAACACCTTGTATAATACCCATTCAAGCACAAACAAATTTAATCTCTATCTGTTCAGGATAGAGTTAATTTTCGCTTTCTCGTTTCTTCGTCTCGTTAAGAAATGTCTGGTAAGTTAGCCGCACCTCGATAATCTTTGAATTAACGCTATACTAATTTTAGGGCTATTCAATTATAACAATTGACACTATTATAGTTGCTTATTTGTATCTAACAAACGATTTCTATCTTTGGCAACAATAAATTTAATGTTAGTGTATACAAAAACTATAATGTTCAATAAAAAGCTAACAGGTATCAATTTATCGATGTAAGTAAGTGTAGTAAAAATATGCTATAGAACACACAAGATGATAAAAACAATGTAAATACGTACTTGCCAGTTCTTGGGTATTATTCAACGGTAAATAATATTAAATGCAAACTCTATTGTTTTATTATTTGCTGTAATGTGGCTCCTGCACTATAATTTGTGACTGTGTGGTACAATATATCACCGACGAAGACATGGAAGGTATATATTTTAGAGCATTGATTAGGTACATAACAAAACTATCTTTAATGACCCATTGCTAAAAAACTTAAAGCGGAAAAAGAACAGTTATTCCACTTATTCCTAGTTGCTTTTCCTGATTGGTAATACTTAATAATAATATATTGTCACTGACTTGTTAAAATAAAATAAATCATCTTAAATTTAGGCCTCTCTGATACTTGTGCAAATTTCCGAGTTTTGTTTCCCATTACATCTTAAACTCGTCGAGCCATATCTCCGGAGAACAAAATAAACCTGAATCACAATCACGAAAAATTGGACCAAAATTAAACTGAAATTTAAGACATTAAATTGCCTAATTAACCTAATCCAAAATTTCCAAAAATTTGGGGCTTATGTTGTGATTAAACAACACATTCATTTCGTATATTTTCTTTCTCTCCACCAGTTACCCAGTCAGAACAAGAGCGGTCCTGCATAGCGCTGCTGCGTCTGCAGCGCCGGTCGGGGCAGTTCCTCTGGGTGCATGCTGTGCTGCAGCTCAAGGACAACCTGGAGAACTCCCAGCGACCTGTCATCGTGTGCACTAATCAGGTGTTAAGGTAAGTAAATACAAATTCATTTAGTGTCAGGTATACCAACAAACAAACAACCATAAAACAAAATTAATGAAATAATATTTGTCTATTTTATGTATGAAATATTTTTCAAAATGAATGGGGACTTAAAATTAGAGTATTTAGTTTGTTATAGTTTAGGAAGCTTATCTTAAACAACATGGTCTGTTGTAAAATCTTCTTCAGTCTTTTAAAATCTAAAAATAGCAATTAAAGTTTTTCATAGGCCGACAAATAAGCGATTCTATGTGGGTTTACACAAAGCTGCCAAAAAAGACCACCTGCGACTTTAGGGTTGAGGTTACTAACCGGATTTAACGTAAAATGTTACAGCAATATCGTAGCGTAAGATTTTAATACTAAATAACTTATTTGCATTAGTATTATCTACTCAAAAATCTTAAAATCGAGTTAGTTAAGCCAATAAAGCTTACTATCTCATCTTAATCAAATGGACGGCATCAAAGCAGTAAATTATCGGAGCACTAGTAAACATTCCTTTATTCCTTATAATGAAGAGTCCACATAGAGTCCCTTATTACCCTCTAATAGGTCGATTGCCGGCAATCCGCCGATCACGGGAAAATCACTTCATCCCAGCGTAATTATTGTAAACGTCAATTGTGGATGTTAGGTTGGGAAGTCCACATGTGTATGAGGTTGTTTATTAGATTCTGAGAACATTAAATAACACTTGGTATAGCGTTCAGATATGTTTACTATCATACTAACGACTGAACCAGTTGTTAGTTTTGGGCAACACACTAGGGATCAATCATAGATAATATTAAAATAGGAAAAAATAGTCACATTATCATACCCATATTTAACAAGCAAGTTAGATTTCTTTTGAAAAGTCATCAAATAAAATAAAATATTGTAGAGAGAATTGCCTAAGCATTATATACCAAACCAACCTATTAGGTAGATAGGTGTAGGTATAACTAAATCATCGAACTTTAAACACCTAAGCTTTAAACACACAAAACTTTCCTTTTAAAAATCTCTGTTTTACTTAACCAAAAACAGGTTTTATAACATCTCAGCACATTCGCTACGTCTCACTTAATTGCGACTGTGAAAAGGACTGGTAGCAATTATTTAATCTATGATATTGCTGTAGCCAATTTACCTACAACAGACTTCAAAATTACTAGCATAATTATTGTCTAAAATTCTTAGTAAAATACCCGTGTCCAAGAAACTATTCGTCAATATTATGATTATTTTGACGTAAACATCAAAATAGTTACGTGACTAATTATATCTACATATTTGTAAAATAATCATTTCCCCCTATTTTGACATCAATGAACATCAAATAATTAAATGCTTTATGCAAAATGAGCATTATATTAAAACGATGTTTTTTAAATTTCCTGTTGTTCCTGTTAACGTTCGATGAAGGTAAATGAATACATATTATATAAAATAATTACTATACGTAAAATTAAATTTCCTCTCATTAAACAGTCGATCATTTATTGCTACACTTTTTACTTCGAGTATTTACCTGTATAAAATAAAATAAAGAATTTAACTCTTTTGCTATAAGGTTCCTTAACATTTCTAAAACCTCTCAAAATGCTCGACTAAACACCACATGGCCATACTAAATGTAGGTACCTACTAAGCATAAAACCGACGTAACGTTATTATCTACTCTCTCATCAAATTAAACCGTTCCATCAGCAAACAATATCATGTAAACCAATACTAAAGTCCTATGATATTTATCTTTAAGTTGCTGCTCTAACAAGGAGCAATTATGATTACGGCTGTACGGTCCGGCCCGGTAATTATGAATTAAACTATAATTGGAGATAATTTTACAAGGTATTCCGTTCTTCGCGCTTACCACGAACTCTGTACGTAATACTCTTGCTGTCGTGTGAGCGAGACGCTGCTACGTTCAGTATAGAGCGCCGTCTCGCATCCACAACGGCAACAGCAATACATTAAGTGTTCGTGGTACGGGGACTGCTCGTCTCGCTAACATTTTTTGAATACCGCGATCCATCGTGCTATATTACCATTTATGGGATGACTTGACGGTACTAATAAATCTAGCGAAGGTAACTTGATGATCTATGAATTAGTTCCTACATAAGGTAATCATGAGTTAACATATTCTTAGATTGTTAATTTACTTTAACAGGATGTGTAGACAGAATAAGTGATATACTTAGAAGAAATAAATATATGTGCAATGCAATAGAAAAAGAAATCGCTAGTTGATACATGATCACGGCTCCGAAAGTGTAATTTAAAGGACTTTATACGGACGAAAGAGTTCATATGCTTAAGAACGCTTAGCGATAGTGACTGAACTAATCTTCTTTACACTAACTACCTTTGAGCCATAAATGAGCCACGGTAGTTTCAAGTGACAAGTAAAGTCTAACTTACAGCCCAATAAATCAAACACAAAAGCGCCAACAAATCATAAAAAAGAAAACTAAGAACAATAACCATGGATCTCTGAAAGTCTAATGCTCGCGAACTAATTGAGCCCAAAGCCATACTATTAACCGAACCGATAATTCCGCGGGCCCACGGTGCGGCGGACTTTGAAAAATTGCGGCCATAACTTAACGCGGTCACTTACAGACTTCCCTATTGAGATATCAATACTAGATGACGTCGAACGACGTACGCCTCTCGCGTAAACATGGCCCTTACTATAAAAACACTCGACATTTCTATTGTATCTGAAATCATGGGTACAATTTAACAAAACTTTTTGAAACGATTTAGAAATTTTTGACGCGAGTGGAACGTGAATGGTCATGGTAGTTTATATAATTCAATAAAACTGATCATACTTAAGTTATAAAAAAAACGTGACTGCAATTTAAATTAACCGTGAATCTAAATACCTATCTACTAACTGAATTGTGAAATGATTGAATTTAAAAGTATCCCATTCATATTCATGGATTCTAAGAAGACAGTCCATTTTATGGATTCCTCATGAGTCAAGCATTACTTTTCTATGTCTCGTTAATTGGCGTTAATAGGCACAATCATAGCCAATGCAATTTAAGGCCAATTATGTTTCATTTTGTTTACATGACTTGATTGGTGTAACCTACATTTGACTTACACATCTAATGATACGGAACGCTATCATTTTTAAATTCAGAGCATAACCTTGTCTTTATATTTTCTGTGTCATTCAAATCCGACAATCTATTATTTTAAGATCCTATATTTGTTTTTATTTTTGCATTTATTTAGGTAATAGTCATAAATGGTATGACGCAAAGTATGGAGAATATTGCAGCAACATTTGCTGAACATTTTTCGGATCTATCTAATCGCAATGAGGCCGTCAGTTTCATTCTCCCGCATATTATCTAAGATGCATTCGTGAATATTTATCTGTTCTGTTCGAGTGTTAAAACTCGATCGTACAGCTTAGAGAGTCCGTAGTGAAGCTTCACAGAGAATAAATATTGTAAGGGGGTGATTTATAGAGCCGGGGCGAGGCTCGCAAGCCGATCGGCCGGCCGATGTTACTATCGGGATGGCTTGAAATATGCCTGCAAAGGGCTATTGTTGTGATGTGAGAAACGGTGTTTAACAAGCGCCGGGTTTGATCGATGGACCCGGCGGATACAACCGTCTATATTTTATAGCACGAAAATACACGAAAACTGTTGCTAATTTTGTGAATTTGCTCGAGATGTATGGCGGGCTGATTGGTTGAGTGAGCTTTTGGGTAAAGAATGTAATTTGCGGGATCCCTAAATACGTCGAAAGAATTTTATACACACGTACCAATTATTATATATTATGTTCCAAAGATACACGTGCGTAGGTCAGGGATATCTAAAGTGAAATATCTTAAGGAGTAAACCTTAAGTACCTATTCAGAAGTCCAAGCTATTAAAGTCGTATCTAATTAAGATACCGTCTGACTTAACACTTTCCTTAACATTAAATTCAACACCATTCCGAATCCGGATTAGGCATCTAGATAATAATCGGCGCGAACAAAGTCATTATGCTTCAGCCTACAGTGACATAGGCCTATTCATATTAGTCGTGGTAGGCGCTATTTAGATAGTTAATCTAAATTAATTTGAATGGGCGAGTGGGTGACAGTCCAGTTGACCTAAACGAGGCACAAAGGGCGGTGGCGCGGGTCCTAGCCACTTAGTACGAAAGGGCGTGTAGTACATGTCAAAAGCTTTGTCTGTCTTAAATTATAAGCCTTTCTGATAAAAGCTTTAATAAATGACTTATATCTGCGTGTTATGAAATTTTAAAAGCATTGCGTGTTATAGTTGGTGTGTGGTTTTAGTCCAAATTTACTTTCACTTTTTCAGTTACTTTCATGCTCATTTTACATGTACAGAACACATACTTCCCTATGGGTTTTTATTAAGATAAGATAAGATATAAGAAAAGATACTGTAGAAAAAAGCAAGTGTACCTAATGTGATGTTATTTACTTCTTCGGATTTCTGATGCAGGCATCTTTTGTAGCATCCAAAATGCTGGCCCATAGGAATTGTTGTATTTTAATTCGACTACGGTATTGTCGCTATATTTCATAAATTGCACCAAAGGAGACAGATACGCTTTCATACAATTTTGGGCCAGAATGTAAAAAGCTGAAATTGGTATCAATTGATAGCTACTATATTAACAAACAATCACTGAAAATATGGCAGATTTTGGCAATCTGAGAGCTGAGATAAAAGAGATTAAGTTTAAGTAAAAAACTATACTTAACTGCCTTAGAGTATAGGTAAGAAACTAAAGAGTGAATTTATCATGGTTTGTTTAGTCCGCTTAGCAGTCAAGGTTTATGATGGTTTTGTTTTTTTTTTTTATAATTTAGACAGGATATTTAATATTTCTGTAGAGTGGGAAGGAGATGATGTAGAAAAATGAAAATCGAATTTTATTAGTATTATTAGTCATCTAAGAATTGTGCAGGTGGTACTATGTAATCTAGTAGAGGTACTTAGCTTAACTAAGGTACCATATTATTGACATCACATGGGCGCAGCAGCCCACAGTCCGTTTGCCTACGATGCAGTTAAAATAATATTTTAATATTGCTTCCCTACGACCGACGTTGATTTGACATTGTTAGGATAATATTAGTGTTTTAGATAGATTTATTAAAACGACGCGTTCCATCTTTATAAAAAAATCACGACAAAACTAGTTCATACTAGTGCTTACGATTCATACCCAGATAGGCTCACTCTGTATAATATATACTCTAAGGTAGATAATTCGACACTCGTTTAGTGTCGAATGTCGATCGATGTCAATGTCATGCATGTCCAGTCAGAGTTTGCACAGATTAAATAATACAAATTATTGTATTCTTTAATCTGTGCAAACGATTAGTAAATGTGAATCGATTTATATTAATTATGTAAAACTTAATCTCTTAATACTCTAATTCTAATGGATTTAATTATTTTAATTAAATGTATCATCTAGTGAAAGCATTTTCGTAAATAGTATGAACTCTGTTGATGATGACATTAAAATGTCATCATCAACAGAGTATTTACTTAGACTATTTGCTTCGTAACCCAAACTTAATTATTGGATATTTCATTTTCCAGATTGTAAATTGAGTTGATTTTTCACACTTTGAAATAGAAAAATATAGCCTTTTTTTTCAGCCATGTCTTAACTTATTACAATTTGGCCCAGAAATCCCCGTCTCCTTTTATCCGGTGGTGGCTATAAATCCGCCGTGCTCACAAGCTCAGTTGCATTGTTCGCGGGATTGCGTCATTTGTCACGTTTCTGCGCTGATGCGCTTGCGCAACCTACTCATGTTACTTCGTGCTCTCCACTGACAAATACTGTTGCTTTTAATAATGAGCCCGGCTTACGTGAATAACAGATTTAATGGCGACGCGAGCTTTACTTTCCAGTCTTTATCAGTAACTAAATATTTCACGGGTGTTCTTAGACTAAACTTTCAAAATATTTTATAACCATCAATTATTTTTTAATACAAACTTATCTATATAACTACTTGGAACCATTACAAAATGAATTTGTGATCCGCAAGGAGAGTCGTAGTCATGTACCCACAATGCATCGAAAATCATGTTCTGAACGTACAGCCAACTAATCTATCAGAACAAATACATAAATTATAATAAGTATATGCAAGACTAATTTAGCGCTCACTTATACACACCTATGGTATTCAAGTGATACAGTGAACGACAACAAATTGTCAACATGTCGGCCGCCTACGTCATGTCGCCGAGATTTATGCGTTCAGGCTGCGCGGACGCACAAATTGGCGGGAAACTGAGAACACGGACGGATACGTTGATTTCCAACATTCCATTAACTCGGTTATGCATAACAAGCACCGGATCATGTAGACAATATAAAAAGTTTAACTAGATTGCTTGGACCTTGAAAATTATCGTTAAAGGATCTTATTGAAGGATCTACGACATTTTATAACGTTCGCTTTAGTCTTTAGATTTGAGCAATTAATGAGATACGTGTTTAAACTTATGATGTTACCTACCTTATTTTAGATGTTAGAATTATTTTGTATCTGTGATTTAAGAACACTTAACTAAAACTACCTAGTTTGTAATCTAAACTTTTTAAACAGGTATCTTTTCTTTTAAATGACAAGGATATTTTATGTCATGCATAGTTAATGTGATGCATGTTTAAAGACAATAACTTGTAACATCTCTATAATGCATTCTAAAATATCTCAATAACATAAGATAAATTATTATCCAAATTAACATAAAATTAATGGCAACAAATATGCATAACTCACCTACTGTTTCTACGATATCTAAGAGACGTTCAGCAAGGCTTTTAGCATAAATAAAATGTTACAAGCTAGCAATAAATCATGAAGGTCACAGGGGTCAAGTTTATTAATGCAGAACGCGTGTAAACAGGGGGAATAGCGTTTTATCCAGTCGCCCTTTGATTCCGAAGCCTTCAGAACAGTATCTGCTCTTTGCTTAGAATGCTATAGCGATTTGTCGCCGTCCAACACATATCTAAACTTTGATGTACTGTCGTAAACGGAACGGTTAGGCTAGTTGCCACGTGAGAGGAGAAATTACTCTCGTCTTCCTTCAGAAGTTTAAAGATTATTATGTAATATTACTTGAAGGAAAAAGAGATATTGGACTTTAAGTAGATGAGGGTACATAGGTAACTATAAATTTTATGTAACAGGACGTGATTGAATTGATGTTTTAAATAGTATAGGAAGAACATTAAATGCTGTAAACAAACGCGAGCTCGGGAAGTCCATTCTAACTAGTTATTAGACGCAAATACTTAAGTAGGTTCTGTGATAACTATAAAACAAGTTAAGTCCATTACATTCCCACAATAATTTCTCTGAAGCGTTTTCAGCCGATCTGTACCTATGTAGGTCCAGGGCTCAGTCCAACTATGTGACATTTCCTTGCATCCACTATCTTAAAGGTTGCAAACACAAACGTTAACTGAACTCGCGCGAAAGGTTACATTAAGTACAAATTCAATACTTGCCTGTGTATTCACCTTGCCTTACTCGCGCAGTCATTACATCTCGTTTGTTTAAATGTTCCTCATTTTGTCTACAATCGAAGATGTGTGACGTAGATAACATACGTATGTATCATTTGTTAACTAGTAACGAACATGAGGTTGTTAACTAACTTTATTGGCAATACGTTTATCTAGACAAGACTATTTTAGATAAAAACGATTTAATTGTTTAAACAAATGGACGTGGAATTGCTTTGATAAGCTTTCCTTAAGTACTGAGTAAAGAATGTTAACTCGTCGGTACTGAATGCTTTTAAAATCGAGGAGATAAAATTCTGGCCTCTTGAAATAGCAGTCGTTTAATCAGAAAATCTTATAGGCAGAAAATTCTCTATTTGAACTATTCGTTAAGAGCCCGCTAAAACAAAAGTGAATTGTCGAACACATTACAAGTGTAATATACGGTTGCTATCAACGATTAGTGTAATGGAACAGAGTCTGAACTACTTTGGTACATAATTAATAGTTGGCCGTAACGCATGGCGAAACGAAATCCCACTAAATATAAACATTAAGCTTTAGTGGTCCTCCTTATTGTAACTAGTAATGGGTAAAGCGTGTAACAATGTCGTAGTGACTAAAGCGAATTCTTTCCAGTTATATGCAATCACCATTTAAAAGGATATTTAAATTGTTTGCGCGACTCATAACTTACGGTCTGTTTCGAGTTCAAGGTTTCTATTTACTTGTACAACCTACTGTGTCAATGGATAACTATTGATAGCAAATACAAGAATTCATTATCTCACTATGTAAATCAGGACAATTTATTCTCAATCAATGGCATGTTTTGTAAAATTTCCTAACTGCAAAATACAAATATTTCTTATTTTTATTGTATCTCTTTAGAATCAAAAGTCACCGAATTCTTCGTTGACGATTTTGAAGAATTTAAATAGGTCTTTTTTTTATCGCTTTAACAAAGAACATTTTGTCAACAGCGAGCAAGAAGCGGCGGTAATGAAAGCAAATCCTTGGCTCTACCACTACTACGCAGTCCAGTCAAAGCTACACTACGGACTAGCGTACGAAGCCGCGACACGTATGTACGGGCCCCCACCACCAGACATCCAAGTCTATCCACCAACGATGCAGTATGCACCAACTCCACCAGTCTGCATCAACGGCAACCAGCCAGTCATGATGCCCAACCCTGGGATACAACCCCATATACCGCACGTCCCGCCGCATATAGCCCCAATGCATTATGCCTACGAGAGAACAGATAATGGACCCGTTGACTACTCTGTCTCACTACAAGAGAACAGGTACGATATTTTATTTTATGTTTTCAATAGATTTGGTTTACTCATGTTTCAAGTGTAGGAAATAATTAAAAATTGAAATTTAATAACCATATAGTATTTAGGTAAAATGACTGTTCTTAATTGTAAAATGGCCTGACGCTGTCTTAAAAACTTCTTGTTTTAGAAATGTACGTTTAATTAAGATTAGTTGATTGTGAGGATCGTGCGTCGTTAGCTCGATTGCTATTCCACATGTGTAACTTTAGCTTCCTCTTGCAGATATCACAATTTACGGATAGAGGATACCAGGATCCAGCCTAATGCTAAACGGAAAGGGAAGAATGTCGACGACAAACCAAACACGCCAATCTCAAACATGTCACCTCGTTGTACACCTTCAACTGTCACGTCAGGAGGTGACACACTAGTAGCGGTGTCAGCAGGATCCATAGCTAGTAGGCGACCAGGATCCAAGAACTTTAACATAACAGAAACCGAAATGGTCGACCAATGGAACCCAAGCCCCACGTGGTCAGAGTCGGCTCTACAAAAAGTGCCGGACGTTTGTCACCAAGACCTAAGTCCTTACGTGACGACCACGCCGCCCACGCCATCCGGGACACCTACAGCCTACACCCACAACTACAGTCATACGTTCGTGTTCGACTGGTCACCTGAGCAATATGTTCCTCATACTAACAATAGATGTAACACAATTACTACAGAAAGTTCCTATCAGCAGACGTGGAATAGGAGTCAAAGAACGTTCGCTAATAACGCGGAGAACTCGGTAGATGAAAACTCCAATCCTAATAGATTAAGTTTACCAATGAGGGTCAGTAATCCACCGCCAGCCTACAATGCATCTAGGGAAGACGTACTTAGAAGGCAAATTGGTAAGTTTCTATATTTGAATTGAATAAATAGAATTTTCAGTTATCGTATCTACTGTTGGAACCAATATTTCGTATCTTAAGATAGTTGGAATCTGTTTCGAAGTGCAGAGATTGTAGATACATAAATAAAGCAAGATAAATGCACGGCAGCAATGCGTCTGCACTACCTACACCAGATAAAACATCAGAATAAAATATCCTAATGTATCCTTTTCTTATTGTTCTAGATCGTCCACATCCAGATTCGCCGGATGCCAAAAAGCCTGCGTTATAACTGTAGCATAATTCCATGTAATTCTTCGAATAGTTAAATATTTGTTACCTTGTAATAATAAATTTTATTAATTATAGAAAAAGCTCTGGAACTCTCCTGTGATCTTTGTGTTAATATTTTTTTGTATAGGTAATGCTAATTATTTGTACATATTGTCCAGTAATAAGGATGTTGTACAAAATAATGGTAGGTGATAATGAAGTAGCCCGTATTATTATTCACATAGAATGTGACTTGTTTGTGTATACGAAGTGTATTTTTGTAAATATGTATTAGTGTAAGTTTGTATTGTACTTAGGTAAATCGATGACTTTGTTTCCATGCTCCTTTTATTCCCATAGCTATTCATAAATTATGCGCAAACGCAATATTGCTTTGGGTACCGTTGACTACGAGGTTGCAAATCCCTATTGAATAAAACAATAGTAAGTCTGGTTTTAGCTCGTTGTTCTAATTTCTCGTTCTGACTTTTAAATTTTAAAACTGCATAAGAGAAATTCCTAACAAATGCTTTTTCATACTGCTAGTTAGTCGGCTGGTTTGGAGTGTCTATTCTTCATTTATAAATTTCTTAGTAGAAAAAATATTAGTAGATCAATTCGCAATAATCGCAATGTACTTTTTAACGATTTCCGAAATCCTAATTCGTCATAAGTATACTTTTATATCACATATGGATTTCGAATATATTTTTGCTCATTTATGAAGCTATGTTCCTTTGAATGTAATTACTAGCCGTTTGCCCTATTTAAATGATGTCAGTATCGGAACTCATTGAATTATGAATATTGTACAAAATAGTATTAAGTATGTAAAATATGAAACTGGAACAACTATTTGTAACAGAAGTATCTAGTATTAATTTATGATCACTAGTTTGTTGTGAATTTTGCGAAGTAAAGATTATTTTGACCTTACTTTTTCTTTATTTTCTGCCAACCTAACACAATGAACCCTTTTTTTAACTAGGAGACGAGACTTCAATGAAAAGATGTATTATTTCGCATAATTATTTATTATAGAATCTACACTTATACATCGACAACCACAAGACAAAATCATTCAATCTCATAAACACGTATTAATCTGGTCTAAGTCGCATATTTCTCATCAAACATAGATCTCTAGCAGTATCCTTTCTACCATAAGGAGTTGACAAATCATACAATCTGAGAATAAGGCTAATATTGAAACTGTCTGGGAGACATTTAATAAGAGTCGGTACGAGCTCACTTGGCATCTTCTGTAACACCAATTGTGCTCTATCCTGCCCACATTGAACTACATAAACAATGAACTGTAGTATAAAATCAGTTTGAGGCGTAACATCGCCGTTCTTGCCTGCCAATTGGGAGAACGACGTGAACAGTGACTCTAGAGACGACTGTAAAGGCTCTTTTAAGGTAACTCCAGAGACACTTCGACCTTGGGCATAGTACATGTTGCTATCGGAAGAGTTGTCATTCAACCTCCTTACTTTGCTAGATGTAACCATCCCTTCTAAGTCTTCAGTGTCATCATGACGTCGCTTCCTAGAAGACGTCTTATTATTCAAGTTACTGTGTTCTAAAGCAGCATAAACGCAATAAACTGCTAGCTTAGCCAACATAGCAGATTGGGGTTCTACTAAGTCTTCACACAATTTAGCGTTATACAAATATTGAGGTAAGACATGCAGTAACAGAGCCTCAGTACATTTTTCTATGTCCAAATGGAACATAGCAAGAACAATATCAATTGATCTATCAAGGTCCTCCTGATAACGGAACTTCAAGGTTTCTTTTACCAAGTTTGTAACGAACCAAATTGGTCCCGTAGTATTCAATAGGCTTTCTATTATGTGGGTAGCGTCAATGTGGAGATATCCGCGAGATTTTATGTCTTCCCAAACACTTTGCAATTGCTCAAGAATAGGCTGTCGAGAAATAATGTTATGTGTCAATGCTAAAGCTTTCGATTTCGGCACAGAGGGAGGATGAATATCATACTGCATCTTCCTAATAATTTGACACATCAAAACAGTCCTCTCTTTGAAATTATCGATTTGTGTTAACTCTACTTCACTTGGAGGTACTAAAAATTGCTGAACCATGTTAATAGGTTTGAAAAATGCATCTTGATGGACTACATTTATATAAGAACACAGCCACACTGAAGCACAAACTGCTAAAGATGCCATTTTTTGCCTCAAGGAATCCAACATACATTTAACCTCTGCAGCTGAAAGTGATCCTTGCTCCCAAGCAAATAAGATCTCTTTTACAACACCACTTACATTCATACACAGATCATGGGGTTTGATATTGGTGTTTTTAAAGTCAAATTCTGGAGCGCTTAAGTGGTGAATAAATATATCTACAAGTTGAGAGTCACATTTCTGTAGTATCTGATCAGGAGATTTATGTACTCCATGATAAACCATGCATTCTTTGACCCATTTTTCGAAGAAGGTGTCACCATTTTCATCAAGCACTGCATCAGCTCCATAATCTTGTACAATTGAATAGAGAATCAAGAATGAAATATCAAAGATGTAGACTTTGGACTGAGGAGCACCCTTTTCACTGGCAGCAAGTAAAGCAAATTCATTAAACTTACTCAATCTTGAGACAAATAACTTCAATTTTCCTTCCACTGTGGCCACAGCCAGAATTGTATCTAAAGTGGTCCCGCCAACAATTTGACACAGCATTGCATAAAGTGAGTCTTGCGTTTTATGGAAGTCTCCTCCCATTGTTTTTAAAATACCAGCTAGGGTCGGTTCAGCTTTTGTGATGAATGATGGAACTGATCCCTGAAGGCCGGTTGGTTCCAACTTCTGTAACTTGACATCCTTATGTTCTCGCTTCTGTTTGAAGTATACTAAATGACTTTCTGATATAACATTCAATTTCACCAAAGGTTCTAACAATGATATAACACTGTTACATGAGTTTTTAGTATCAACAACGTCTAGAAGTGGTGTAGACTGCAACAGCTTCTCAAAAGCTTCAGCTAACTCAACTGAGTATTCACTATCCTTATTTGTGGTGCCACAAGTATTGTGTAAATAGTGTAGAACTTGAGGAATCTTCAGGAAAGTAAAGGCAGCCCACAAGGACTGTTTTGTGGCATCCTTGCTTGAATCATTTAAGGAAATAAAACATGCTCTGATTAGTTCACAATATAATCTTGATAGCGGGTATCCCTTAATCCGTTGTACCATGAGCAGCTGACTCGATAACTGTTGTGTATCAGCACTGGGGTTAGCTAGTACATTAATAGCTATCAGAGCTTGCAAACAATGTGTTACAGGCTCCGGCTTGTTGTTCAACGGTGCTATTTTATCTATATCCAAGTTACATATCTTCTGTAATGTTTCATGTATAGTAACTGGCGCTTTGAACTGAGTATTCATCATCATAAATGCTGTGATCTCTTGACATTTCTTAGTTACTTCATTATATTCATTAGGATCATTCTGTTTAGCCAAATAGAACATAGCTAGTAAGAAATCTGTGTTCACAATAGAATTTAGTAGCGATGTTGACTTTTCAAGTAGTTCTTGGCTTTGTATGGGGTTTGATGACGGATATTTGCTTAAAGAGTAGTGATATACTTGCAATAGCCATAATATAATTGACGAAACTGCGAATGATAACATTTCTTCCTCCATTTTCCCACGACAAGTAATTCCATCGAGGAAGTATTCTAAGAACTCAAGTAGGCTTATAATGCAGTGAGGTTTGTGGAACGCGTCGAACTTCGATATTCTTTGCAAGACGGCGGCGTATGATACTAAATGAGACGCTAAAGAATGTTTCAAATAAGAAATTACCAACTGGTTAGCTCCACAACCAACCATAGCTTGTTGCAGTATACAGTCTGCTAGGTTATACAAGTCCCCACTAACACCTCTTGGTAGAATAGTCTTGATGTTAATCCCCCACTGAATGTCGGTCCATCTTTCCCTCCAAGCCTTGAGGATCAAAGCCTTCAACGAGCTAGTTTTACTCGTCATTTTCGACGCATCCATCTTCACCATATTTCATAAATATATAACTCAAATTAAAAAGTTTCTTTGCACTGCTAGTCATGGACAGTCATATTTGTTATCTTGCACTTTTACTACACTGAGTTCCTTTCAATTAATTAGAAAATAAACACAAAATATGAACCGACTATAAAGTGCCAGCTACGTCAAACAAGTATGTTTTCCTTTTACCTTATTCTTTTAACGTTAGCGCCATTGACGTTAGAGTAGCTAAATTATCACCAATGAAAACTTGCGAACGTAGTCGTGGAGAACGAACCGCAATCGGTCTACGTTTAGTTATTTCCGAGTTATTCTTTGCAAACATTTTTTATAAAAAAAAAAACTGATTTGAGGTTTTTTTATAGTACATAACTAAATATCAAAAATAAAATCATTATTTTAGTGCTCTTTATTCACTTATGTGTTTTCATAAAATACAACTTGATTTGAACGTCTTGCATGGCAAAACAAAACGTAACGTCAAAAGTAAGAACACCCTCGTGGTTTGTTTACAAACTTTACCGATCTTAAAAATAACAAAACTAAGATGAGTTTCAGAAATTATAAAGATAAAATCGATGAAGGCGATACAGCAATCCTTTACCTAAGTAACAATCTATATGCAATAGATGTGCAGCGAGAAATTAAAAATAAAAAGGGTGAAACGATCGAAAATGTGTATCAAACTCCTTTTGGGGCTCTAAAAGTTAAAAGCCTCATTGGGGCTGAATATGGAAGTCGGGTAAGTCTTACATTCTTACTTATCTTAATATGAATTGTCAAATAATACCTATTCATTCACAAAACATTACTTTTCTAACCTTATTAGAAAACGTTAACCTTACCTACCTCTCTAATAATAAACAAAGATTCTATTTTTTACTATAATATATCATTATTTAATGTGAAGTATTTTGCTAGATATATTTACATTTTAAAAACCACAACAGTACAAAAAATAGCAAAACAACACAATGCAAAACCATTTACAATAATAATGTAATTTATCTATAATATGTATGTATTTAGAAATATATAAGTATGTTTATCAGTTGTCTGGTTATCATAACACAAGCTCTCTTAGAGCTTAGCTTGGGATCAGATTACCGTGTGTGAATTGTCTTGGAATATTATATTATATTATTATTTACCACCAGAACTCTTCTTGACAATCATATAGGTTAATAAGATATCCTTCTTTATCAGATTGAGCTATCAAAAGGCTGGGGCCATGTGCTCCAACCGACCCCTGAGCTGTGGTCACTGACCTTACCTCACCGCACACAAATCATCTACTCTCCGGATATCAGTATGATTCTGTTGCAACTTGACTTGGTACCCGGATGTGTTGTGGTGGAAGCTGGTATGTAGATTATATTCTCTTTTGTTTTATACTTTTTAAATATTTGACCTGCTGTGGGACAATACAGGGATTACAAAAAAAAATTATAGATTTTAAAAATAATTCGTTTTTAACAATTTTTTTTTTTTTCATATATTTCAAATTTTCATTTGTATTTCAAAAGTTATGAGTAATGTCTGTAATGAAATATTTCCTGTAGTGTTTAAAATCTCATTGCTTCAAGAATAATTATTAAAAAGGGGTATTTTTTAATTTAGTAAGATGAACATGTTTGTCACCACACTTATAACTGACAAAAAAATAGAGAAATTAATTATAACTTGCCTTAATGATACAAATAAATATTTTTTCTTAGGTACTGGCAGTGGTTCATTGACCCATGCCCTAATAAGAAGGGTCAGACCACATGGCCATGTCTACACATTTGACTTCCATGAGCACAGAGCCAAGATAGCTGAGGAAGAGTTCAAAGAACATGGTTTAGCTGAATTTGTTACTGTAAGTTAATTAATTTTTATCACTTTTTAATTACCTATGTGAAATAAAAAAGGACCATAAAATATAATTAACACGCACAGTTTTTAAGGTACCTAAATTCTTACCATTACCCAAAATCCAACAGTTTCCGTTTAATTAAAAATATATTAACTCTGTCCTTTTTTTCTTTATTTAATAGTGTATTGATCGACATCCGGATTGGATGAATAAAATGTACATATTTTCTGTAGAACATTTTCGTCATTTGTAGGCCAAACACAGGGATGTACTCGCCGAAGGTTTTGACAAAGACTTAAATGGCAAAGCTGATGCTGTGTTCCTGGATCTCCCCAGTCCATGGCTCGGAGTACCGCACGCATTAGCGGCCATTAAGAAAGAAGGTAAGTTATTTATAGCTTAAAAAATATTGTCATACTTATTTCAGAGATTTTCGGATATGGTATACCAGATAAACAAACACGAAAAAAGAAAATGAGAACAAATAAATTTAAAACAAAGTCATCATCAAAAGTGTACAGAATTGTATCTATAGAAGTATAGATTTTAATCGACTTTCTCCACAAACAAAAACCAACATAACAAACAAATAAAAAACAACAGCGATTTGACCACATGACAATTTTACGCGCATTAATGGACGCATAAAACCTTTTAACATCAAACCATTAAGATTCCAACATCAACAGATCTAGTTCTCGATTTGTATAGTAGACACAAGATCAAACAATTTATAAATGGTTACTACGATACAGCGATAAGAGATCGTTTGTACGTAAGCGGAAAACGGCAGATCCTTATAAATCGACGAAAGAGATTGCGATCTGATTACACAGTGTCGATTATTCAGATCCCCTTGTAAGTTATTCGAGTCTATTCATTAATCTGGATAGTTGTGGGCCAGATAACGAATTCTCAATCGATACATCGATTTGTGTCGATTTGAAAGTAGTTGTGAACTCCTGGCATTGTGTAGGGTTGGCGGGTAAACGATTTATCAGCGTGCGCAAACAATAATACAAACATTGAACTCTAAGGAACTGGTATATATTTATAAGGGTTTATATATCGCTGGCGCTGGGATTAGCGACTCACAGTATGTTCTGAGTTAGGAGTTGCTACAGAACTCTCTCTAAAATTGTATGTCCTTATAGCCTTTGTATGTACCTACATATTTATTTGCTTTTAGCCCGTGCCTTTTCTCACGTATGATAAACTCAAAGTAAGATCTTAGGTGATGATAGAAGTAAGTACCAGTTCCCGATCATCATTTTTATTTACAGCAATGTCAATCAGAAAAAATACAATAAATTTAATGCACCGATGTTGGACTATAAATATATAAAGAATAGGTTTGCCATGCAGTTTACATGATGCGTAATTTTGAAGACATATTTAACAACAAAGAGCCCGATCACTGTACAATAACTATGATATGTTTCCAGCTGTTCAAAGCTATACATATTTCTATGAACACCAAAAAACTCACTAACCCTAAATTCATTAGTGTAGGTAATTGGTACCCGTTATAACATAACTAAGCGACTCAAACCGATACGCATCAGACGATGGCGACAAACACAATACTTACATCCTTGAGAATGCTTTTAGCCGGCCATTGTCAACCGCACTTAATTCTCTTATATCAATGAATGGACCAACGAAGCCAAGAGATTTTTATGACGCCTTTATTCAATAATTGCGTAAGAGCGAAAGCTTGCTCCATAATTGGTAGTTAGAATATTATTAATCATGCGTGACTTGTAATTGACTGTCTGACTGTACTTACTTAGTTATCTGTTTTAATACGTATAGATATTTAAATACGTAAAGTATGTTCTGTATTACGTAATTAAATTAAGTTAATTGAAGATATATAATTAATGGCTGTAGTAAATAAAATTTCCCTACTTAACAATCTTTCAAATAGGCACTCTACTTAAAACTGCGTTTGTCAAATAATATATTATCTATCTGTTATGAATCCAATACTAAAAGTTCTTGTTAATAATTTCGAGAAGTAATTTATGGATATACTTAAAAGTCTAATCATTCTATCCAAAAAAAAGCGACTTCAAAATAAGCCGTATATTTATTTCTTATGGATATCACTGTCAAAACTGGATCAAAATAAAAGAGAACCACCAGCTTGCAAATAAGTACCTTTCATGAAGTTAATTTATCCTCTTTTGAAGTCGGTTAAAAACTAGTCAATAAATGCAAAAGATTCAAAATACAATAAACTTTTTAACCATTATAACGACAATCTGCTATCAGGGCGCTTCTCATACAAGCACTTTATACACATTCTTATACTTTAAAGATACTGCATCTCTGCAATTACACTATTATACTTAAGTTAGTAACTTAATCTTCCATTCTCTTACGAAGGGCCCTTTATTTTCCTAAATTAGTCTATAAGCTTCGCAGACTTCCTAAGACATTATATGCTCAATAGCGTATAATGTTCTTAATAGGTAGGTACCTATATTTATGACGTAACATTATATAATATTCAGTAGTATATTGTGCTCTTGTACCTATATATGTATATGTACACGATAAAGTTTTGAGAATTTTGGGGTTTAATTATTGGCAAAAGCACGTGTGCTCTAAATAAGTATTGGTTTATGCAATAAAATCTGTAAGCACACAAGAACGATCAATGACCCAATAGGCCAAAAATCTTTGAGTTACCTACTTGAACACAAATTGGTCAAATTTTACAGCATTAGCTTATAAATATTACAAATCAACGTATCTAATACAGTTTATGTAACTTGTGTAAGCCAAGAACATTATGTTACAATATTGTGTACATCTTAACACAAGAAAGCAAATCACGTTCAAAATGTTGCTAATGCATCTGTTTACTCAATATTTGCATTATATTTCATCGAAGCTTATGCATTACAATTTAAGTCCCACTTTACAATTGCCATAAAGTTTTACAAGGATAATACAGTCTGACATTTACTAAGTACTAATATATTTATTGGAATAATATAGGTAAACATTTCAAATCATGTGTAATCCACAAATGGTTGCCCTAAGTCTGGGTGTTATTCGCGTAATCTGATCATGACTAAAGTATATGTTTGCATGGAAACTAAATATTCATTACCCAACAGGCCAACACTACTAAATATTTCAATTTCAACTAACGAAACCTTCAAAATTCTCGTCCAAACCTCCGTGGCGGACACACTTTCGGTTCAAATTCGACGTTGTATGCCTTTATTTATTACACGTCGTTCGCTGTCCAAATATGTCCTATTAATAAATGGGCAGCCGTACTGTGATGTATGCTGTCTACAACTATAACAAATGCTTGAGAAATGTACCAACTATTATCTACTTAAATAATGCTGTAACGAAGCTTTCGTACTAAACCTTTGTATTAGTGCTGTGCCGTTATGTTATCGGTATCAATACCCTTTTGTTTTGTTGCTCGCATTTGTCATTGTGATCGATTGTTAGTTTTCTATCTATTTGTCCCTTAAAATTAACGTTTCAATCATTGTTATAAGTAGAATGCCTGAAAGCTATATCTTTTTTAAGATTGACTAACTCTACATAAAAAGAATACGTTCTAGATGTGAAATGTGGCATATAGTCTTTTGGTAACCCAATCTAGTTCCGTAAAATATGCCCCACGAAATCCATTAATATCCATCTAGATGCCGTCCAGTTATCACACACACATTACCCTCCTTACTCGCATTAACTTCACTACACAAGAACCTTTAGAACCTCTTAAACGCTGTTAAATACAATCTAAACATTTTGAAACAGTAACAAATGCCTTGCTTGAAACATGACTTATAATATCTGCAACAGAATCCCCTCTTGGTGGTCTTCAAGAGAACGGACGAAAGTCTAATAAGACAGCCCTTTAACTCGACTGTCTTGCACGGGACGTTATCGGGCAATGAAAAATAGCGCCCTTTGTGGAATTACTTGAAAGCTTAGCCACGGTGTAAGAAAGTGACCCGCATTTTAAAATATCGTAGGCCATTTACTTAATGCTGGAAATCTTTTAAGTGGTGTTTAATTGTCTGTATGTCCAGATAGAATTTACAGTGACTTTTTCGGCCGAAATTTAAACATTATCCGTCCGTTTCCTAGGAGAGATAAATTTTGGCGTAAGAGTCACAAATTCTATTTCTGTTGGAAAAATCTTGAAAATATATATCTTATTAAATTCTGAGGTTGGCTAGGTTCGGGTTGATTCAGATTGAAGTGCTGTCTTTGTAGTTTGACTACTGACATTGATTTAGAACTGTGTCCATTCTTAGGCCGGTATTGCAACAGACAGCCGTGAAAATTTTGCATGTAACTTTGACGGAAACAAAATGGATTGTATCCGTATCATACCTAAGTTCTAGGTGGTACACAAACTCAAAATTTACTTAAAATTAGTCAATTAAGACTAAAATCGAAATATGGTTTCCAATTCTGGTAGTCAAATTACGAATATTCAATACAAAATTGCACCAATTAATAAATTTGAATAAACTAAAATGTAAGCTTTGCATGCAGCCTGATTAATGTTGTTTCTTGTATCGAATACTAATCGATGCTAAAGGTTTAAGTAACATGACCTTATTATACACTGATTGAATTATTGTTGGACAGTAGCGATAAATACGTTCGTATGGTCTTCAATGACTAAGTTACATCAGGCTAACATCCATTTGTGGATGATGTCATACAAACCTGATTCGTTTAAGGGTTGTGAAGGTTATACGCTGTCAAAATAAACCTTAGTTAGTTAAAATATGAAAATTAAAAGGAGGGGAATGTGATATGCTCTTGTTTACTGAAATAATTGTGACTTGAGTTTAAAAGTACGTAGAGATTGTTGTTACTTGTACTAGGAAGTAAAGTTGTAGACAGAAAATAAATAAACTTAGTCAAGTACTTATTGATTTATTATCACTTTATGTACCTGTATGTGCAAACAATCGTTGTAATATGATACAAAATGAATAAAGTGTGATCATTAAGAATAGAAATAATGTCTACAGGACCAAAAAAAACTACCTAAAAAACAAAAAACGGGGTGTTTTGTTCCTTCGTCATCATTTTGTTCTTCAACGGTAAATATATAACATTTTTTGTGTCATGTATGACTGTATGTTCATTGACATAATCGCGCTCATTTTTCGTGGTTACCCAGCTAGACTCGCTTCAAATAAGACGTTAAACATAGATCGCATTATGTGAGCTTTACTTTACAGCATTATCTTTAATTCTATATTAATTACTCTAAACATATAATGGCAAATAATCACAGTCGTACAACTAGTACTCAAACAAGTTCCTAGGCTATGTAAACCCTGACATTTGGCTAAGAAAACAAGTGAAGAAGATCTTCTGATAAATACGTTCTTATAGTAATTAAAGGTTAGCTAAAGATATCGCTGAGATAAATAATGAGTGACGTCATCGAGTCCTATTGAATTAAACGAATATTTATTTGTTATTATTAGATTTATCGTTATCAGATGTTCATGATTGTTTAGCTATTTTATTACAATGTTAACATAACCGTTCTTGTTAAGTGTTTTAGTAAATTAATTCCTGTTGTAGTTTGAATAAATGGGCAGTAATCGAACTTAATTACAAAAGAGACACTGCTTCAACAATTGTACAAGAGCTTAGTCGTCTTAAAGGCTTTGTTTTACATTCAAATTGATGTGATGTACTTAGAACATAATACACAGCAAAACAAGATCAATTTCTCACGAACTTTGACATATCAATGAATCATCAAATATCCTGAAACCAGTTTTCATTTATATTTATGTTATGCGGGGAACAGGCAGTTAATAAACAGTGGTACAAATCTTATCGTATCACTCGTGATAAATTTATTTGCTGACAAGTTTCATTTGCTAAACCAACTCTACTGATAACGATCTAGGAGCGAACCGCACACTACATTTGGGAATTTGTTGATATTTGTATACTGCGGTTGCAATTGATATGCCATACACGAGTTCCAGGAAAAACAACTGTATAACTAACAAACAAGGTTGAGTTTACGCTACAACTTCATACGTTTTTTATTACATTTTTAACAGGACTTATCAGTCAATATTTAACCCTGTTTATACTGTCATAAAGGTTGTCTTAGTGAAAATATCATCAATTTGCATAAGAATTGAAATAAAGTATACATAGAAATACCATTTAGGAACAGGCTACTATTTGTATCACCTACATTAAACAAAGAAACTCACTAGTTACTCTAATTTCACAATACTTACTGCACCCATTATAAATTCAATACAGCCTTAATTGGAGCTCAAACTAGTATTCATATATTCATAGTATGCCCCCTGAACTTCAACCAAATTCAGTAACGCGATACAAATCTTATATCCTTGTTACTTTACTACCAGACGTGTTGTACAAGAAATAACTGTGTGACATAACTTGTCCCCTTAGGCGTTGCTCACACAATGCTTTTTGACAGCCTCATACAACCACCCACCACCTACAAACTCGATCTTTAAGCACATAATCATAAGACTGAATTTTCAATGTCAAATAATTTTCGGATCGAACCGGTAGTTTGGCGCGTGCCTTAAAACACAAAGTTATGTGTGCTGTCCATAAATAAATTCGGTAATAAATTTGGCAGGTATATAGGTGTTTGTGTGTAGCAAATGTAAGTTTGTAAGCGGTTGCGCCACTAAATCAAATTGCAGTCAATTAAGATAAAGCGGCGCGAACGACAGCTATGGACAATGGACCATATGACTAATACAGCGTTTTGTTTGGCTAACTGAATTACAACTGGGCCGGTTGTGAATAGAATTCCTATTGATATAAGAGGTGTTATGTGCTGACCGATCGAGGCGGTCAAACGCTGTCTCCTTTGATAATTTCGACAGAATAATGTTAAGAGGTGACAACTAGAATTTACTGAACTTAGAAACCAGAGCGTTAGGCTATTTAACGCTTCCACTAATGCGAAATGTTATTGAAACATTATTTCTAGTATAAAATGAAACTCTCACAGTACAATATATATATTTTTCTCCATATGTGTGACAACATTTAATTTTAGATATAAATTCGATTTACGACGAGTCGAATTATTTATTACCTGGTATAATTTAATAATCATTAACCTAGTACAATTTCTAATATAATACCTATCGAATCCGTTTGTAAATAGTCTCTTACGTCACTTTGACTATTGCCGTACTAACATAGGTGTAAAATATAAACCAATAAACTTTATATCTCACTCTTATTAGGGCAATGTTGTCAGCACAAAGCCAAACAAGCAATAAATTAGTTTACATGCAAAATTGGCAATAACTTTACATGATACAATCTACCCCACATATATAACAAACCCTTTACACTAATATCACCCTTATTTAATACGCAGTATGGTTTATAATCGTGTGGCATGGTAACAAAAGACGTGCGCTCAACTGTATGCTTCTTACAGTTGTAAAATTTTACTAAACTATCTGTCATAACATAGGAATTTAAACCAATTAATATAATGAACATAATAGTTAGACGGATGCTGTTTTCTGATTGGTCGGTAAATAGCTCTATAAATCTAGCATTTAATAGTAATAGGTAAATAATAAGGTCGGATTTGCACGCAATGTTGACATGTTAATTTCTTGGTAATTTAAATATTGTAAAGAGTAAAATATATTGTTCGTTTTGCTTGTAAACGATTTCATTACATAGATAATTAATTTACTACTGACTGCCTCGTTGGCCTAGTGGTGCTAAGCGCGACTGCTACGCTAGAGGTCTTGGGTTCGATTCCCAAGTCGACCAAGGTGTTATTGGGTTATTCTATGAAATCCTCAGTAGTAGGTCGTAGTTTGGATTTGTGCCCGGTCAGTGGCAATAGGCTCGCCTATTACATGAGACCTAAACATACCGGCGAATTATGGATGTACATTTATACACCTCTGCCTAACCCTTCGGCGATGTAGGCGTGATGGTATAATTATTTTATCATTGAAAATATGACATATATTTTATTCATAAATATAAGTTAAATAACATTAGTCACACGTAGAATGCGTACTACATAACCTTTTAGCTTATAGTTTTGTATAGGGCTTGCTGCTAGCTGAAACTGGTCTCAAATGTGGATCAAAGCACAATGTCAACAGCTGGTCGAACTCAGAGCTTTACATGTAGCACGGCTTTAGATAAATACTAGGTATGCTAGGTAGTATTATAGACCTAGGTTGTACCTAGGTAGCTCGCGAATCAACTTGCACCTCTTTTTGGGCAGAACTTATGCATGAGCCGTCGATGACACTAATAAAAAGATTAGGATGACATAAAAAAACACGATCGAACATTGGTAAGACTTTTTATTCGATATTTTGCTTTTGATTTTAATTATTGTGACTGTGTGTGACTCTATTGAATTTGTAGAGTGAGTTGTAGGTTATTAAGAAACATAGATGTAAAAATATGCATTATATTCTATGAACGGACCGCAATAAATGGTAGTGTCAATAACGCATCTGCAATTTAAATTAGAGCTTAATAGATTGTGTGAAAATTTGTGTAATTCTATTAAATTAATAAGTTCCATTCAGTAACAAAGTTAAAGGTAACTAGTTTAAAGTGAAACCAGAAACGTTGCGAAAACAATTAAAACTACTACACAAACAATAAATTAATAATTTTCTCTTTACAACGCCAATTTATGACTACAATACTAATCTATGAAATAACAACAATTTTAAAGTTGTAATCGACAACCGTGTAACAACATAATAGGCTTTTAGTTAGACTTAATTAATTCGTGCTAGGTATTGCCGCCACAAATTAAAATTTAAATAAAATACATTATAATGATTTATATTCTATAATGACATTACGAATAACGTTAATAATACGGCTGGTAATTGGTGTGGGCTATTACCACGCCCACCGAGCCTTTTAGGGTATGCCAAAACACTAGGTGCGGTTGCCGATGATTTTAAAATTTATCGGCTACAAAATTGATAGAACGGATTTTTCGGGAGGTTAAAGATCCGGTTTTTGATGAACGCGATCCCATTGTCTGTTGATATGTCGATAGGTATTTCATATGCATTGTAAAGAAACAAAAGTGGGTTAAAAATAGTAGGAAAACACCGAGGCTATTTAACAGATTCATTCCTCTTTTAAAGACATTAAATTATATTTTAAGAGGCTGTTAGGTACCAGAATATAAAAAATCCTTTATGTGTATCTTACTTTTTTGGCACATGACTATGCGTTCAGTTAGTTATATTATCTTATAGATTCGCATTAAAATAAAAAGGCATCTTAAAACTTTATGTAAACAAGTTACACCATTCCACCATTCTCTCCTCTTAACACAATTAACAAGATCGATAAATGTAATTAAGTTCGTTAACTGGATTTCATCATATAACCATGGATTTGATGTCTATAGTGCCCCTGTAAACTAGTATTTATACCCGTGGAATTAGAAGGCAATCGTTGCAAAACTTTATAGGCAAAATGTCAAATGGGCCATCTCTCTATAATCAAAGTGTAAATCTATCGAGTGAACATAAATAACTCAATGATTTACAAGCTTTGCAGTTCACACTATGACTAGAGATCTAATCAGTAGTAAATTACTGAAATATTAATGTTCTTGCTTAATTTAGGGCTGTGTCACGGCATCAATTAACGAGAATAGTGTACGGTTGGACGTGATAGTGGCACTAACGAGAAGTCAACGATTGTATGGCGTCTATAATATTTCTAATATTAACAACAAATTCTACTTAATATTGACTTGAGTTCCCAAAGTGTTGTTATTTTGCCATATTATCTTCAATCAATCAGCCAATCATAGTCCACTGCTGGACATAGGCCTCTCCCAATTTACGCCACAACACCCGGTCCTCCGCCTTCCGCATCCAGTCCCCTCCAGCGACCTTTCTCAGGTCATCGGTCCACCTGGCGGGCGGGCGTCCTACCTTACGGTTGCCGAGCCGCGGTCTCCATTCTAGGACTCGTCTGCTCCAACGGCTATCGGTCCTTCGACAGACATGGCCAGCCCATTGCCACTTAAGCAAGCTAATTCTACGAGCTATGTCGGTTACCTTGGTTCTTTGTCGGATGACCTCATTTCGAATTTTATCCTTCAAAGAGACTCCGAGCATAGCTCGCTCCATAGCCCGCTGTGCAACTTTAAATTTTTGGACTAGTCCAACCGTTAATGTCCACGTTTCGGCACCGTAAGTCATAACAGGTAGGACGCACTGGTTGTACACTTTGGTCTTCAGGCATTGCGGTATAGGCGAAGAAAAGACTCGACGAAGTTTGCTAAACGCTGCCCAGCCCAACTGAATTCTCCGATCGATTTCCCGCTCGAAGTTGTTTCTACCAAGCTTGATGACCTGCCCTAGGTAGATATACTCTTGAACAACTTCGAGCAACGATCCTTCGACATATATCGGTCTCGGCCTGACATGTTCATTGAACATGATCTTGGTTTTATCCAAGTTCATGCCAAGACCGACCAGTCGTGAAGCTTCATTTAGGCCATGCAGCATCTCGCTTAGCTGGTCCAGCGACTCTGCTACTATGACGATGTCATCGGCAAATCGAAGGTGCGAGATGTGCTCACCGTTCACATTTATACCCCGTCCAGTCCAATCCAGAGTTTTGAAGACATCCTCGAGCGCGTTGGTGAACAGCTTTGGGGATATAACATCCCCCTGTCTCACCCCCCGACGCAGCTCGATCGGATTCGTCTTACGGTCATGGAGCTGGACAGTCATGGTGGCGGTGTCATATAAGCATCTCAGCACCTCGATGTAGCGCCAGTCAATACGACATCGTTGCAGGGCATCCAGAACCGCCCAAGTTTCGATGGAGTCGAAGGCTTTCTCGTAGTCCACAAAGGCCAAACACAGCGGCTGATTGTACTCTTTGGTTTTCTGCACAATCTGCCGAACAGTATGGATGTGGTCTACGGTGCTAAAGCCTTTTCGAAACCCGGCTTGTTCTGGTGGCTGGAACTCGTCGAGTCTTGTAGCGAGGCGGTTAGTGACTACTCTCGAGAACAACTTGTAAATGTGGCTCAGGAGTGAGATAGGTCTGTAATTCTTCAGCAAGGTTTTGTCTCCTTTCTTGAAGAACAGAACCACCGCACTCCCACTCCACGCTTGTGGTGTTAAGCCTTGGTGAATGACGGAATTAAAGAGACTCGCTAGCTCTTTCAGGACTGTGGTCCCACCGGCCTTAAGGAGCTCGGTTGTAATTCCGTCATCACCCGGCGCCTTGTTGTTCTTTAGTTGTCTGAGAGCTGCCTCTACCTCGCCCGGGTCGACATCCGGGATGTCCTCGGTGTAATGGCGCGTGAGTGGGGCTCTGTGGTCATCTACGCCTTGTCTCGGTGGTTTAGTCGTCCGTGATGCGTATAGGTGTCTATAGAAACTCTCAATTTCCTCCAGAATCTCGAACTTAGAGGTGACGGTCCTGCCATCCCCGGTCCTCAGTTTCGCCAGATGGGGTCTACCTAATTGCTGAGCGAAGACTTTGGTGCCTCTATTTCGCTCAATCGCAGCCTCGATCTTACGAGTGCTGCAGCGTCGGAGGTCACGTCGCGTCAGTTTCCTGATTTTCAGGTTTAGGGACCGCCTATCTGACGAAGACATCTGGGCATCTGGCGTTTCTCGTCTTTCCTTCATAAGTTCGAGAGTCTCTGGTGAGAGTTTGGACTCCCTTTTACCGCGTTTTCCGGGGAACAACCTTCGAGACACACTCTGTAGCGTTTTGACCACTGTGTCGGTTTTTTCGTCAACATTGTCCGTGGTTTCCAGCAGTGCGAAACGATTTTGGAGTTCCAACTGGAACTTATCGGAACCTAAAGCTATTTGGGGCAGCGTGGGTCGGAGAGTAGGTCTCATCATCCTAACTCTTTCAGCCTTAAGGTTGATATTTAGAGAGCCTCGGACGAGTCTATGATCACTACCGGTATTAAACCTATTGATCACCGAGACGTCTCTAAATATATGCCGCTTGTCCGTGATGATGAAATCTATCTCGTTCCTCGTCACATTATCGGGGCTTCGCCATGTCCACTTTCTGTGGGGCTTCTTCTTAAAGAAGGAATTCATTAAGAAGAGCCCCTGGGACTCTAGAAAGTTGACCAACATTTGGCCCCTGTGATTTCGGCGCCCCACGCCGTTAGGTCCGATTATCGTTTCGCCGCGTTCTTGTACTCCCACCTTGGCATTAAAATCTCCCATAACAACGTTGTAGTGAGCCTTCCTGGTACCATGTAGTGCCTTCGCTATGTCTTCGTACATGGTTTCGGCTATCTCATCAGAGTATGTCGAGGTCGGCGCATATACCTGCACCACCTTCAGGAACTTCCTGTCGGTGATTTTCAATAAGAGGTACGCTACCCTTGTCGACACACTACTGATTTCCACAACGCTGCTTGTGAGACACTTGTTGACCAAGAAACCGACACCACCCTGGGAGGGCCTATCACCTTCTCGGTAGTAGAACAGGTCACCTGAATCAAGGGTTATCGTGTCCTCCCCCTGTCTTCGGACTTCGGATAACCCCAAAATGTGCCAGTTTATGCGACCTAATTCTACTTCGAGTTCGGTGAGGTGTTGGTCCAGCCGTAGACTTCGTCCGTTATACGTCGCCAGGGTCAGTTTTTTGAGGTGGTGGTAGCCTCCCGTAGCCCGGAGATTCTTAGCACCCCCTGTCCCGCCGTTACCGCGACCGCTACCTTGGCCGGGAATAGCGGGACTACCGGGAACTGGGGGCCGTTCTGTGAGGTGTGGCTCCATCAGAGGTTTCGGCCTACTAATGCCACGCTGGCCAGACGGGTTGGCATAGGGTTTGGTCTCGAGTTTTCCTTCTCTAAGCAGTGATTGTTGGCTCTGCTCAATTTTCCCTTAGTCGCCTTCTACGACACCCACGGGATGAGATGGGGTGGTGACCTTCGTATTCTTTAGGTCCGTCACCACACGGACATTATCTTTATGTTAGCCAGATAGATTTATTTCAATTAAAAAAATCAATGTCAATCGGATGCGTTGATTTTGTTTTGTTTCCGTTGGCTAGACTTTTTTGTGTCATTTAAAGTTACTGGCACGAAAACTGCAAAGAAAAAAAAATACGTTTAAAAATGGAACACATTTATTAATTTTGCTATGAAATTAACACAGACATTCGTGCCTTTCTCTCGGTGACCCCTTACCTTGACTCGCCGCGCCCTGCGGTTCGCATTCCGGTCACACGTCACTGCGCTTGCGCACTATATTTGTTTTCTATAGATAACATTGTTATAATTATCCGGTGTTATGAGTTGAGCTTGAGGCCGCCGAATTTTGGGTGGCGTGAATGTCAGTACTAATTATGAAGTGACATGAGTGAAGGAATGCCGGGGCTAGCCAGTTTTTGATTAATCATTATGGGACTAATTTAAGTATTTATTTTACTAAATTAACTCTGAACTATTCGCAAGACATATATTACTGTATGTCTGAATGTATGTATGTATTTTAAGACAGCTTAACAGCGCGACAAAGTGCTACAACTTCCCAAGTTCTGTCATTTTTTATGCCTGAATCGCTTTGTTTTTTTTTAAATAGTTGCCAGTATAATACTACATCAATCATGACAAAACTGAGCTTACGCAAGCTTAAAAGCGTGTAGTGGGTACAACTTAATGCTCACTTCGACGTTGATGCGCCAAAAGCTTTTTCATAAATAATATTTATTTTTCGTATCAGTCGGTTTATTTATATTCACATTTAATTGCACAGTTTTAACCGACTTTATTTATTAAACAAATAACTGAACACTGATGGGGGCTTACATCAACATAGTATAATTAAATCTGTCATAGGTTTGCGATGACCAAAGCCAGTAGAAGGGACCCCTACGCAACACCAAGTGGGGTCCATCTGTTGAAGCCTAGAGGCCCACGCAACGTAACCAGCCATATTCAAATACAAGATCATAATCTATCAATCTGCATAGAACTAAGAGCCAATCAATATTAAAACTTGACATGATACACTTAACTACCGACGAAAAGTATTATTAGGCCTGATAATCGAATTCCCAATTAATTACTACAACTGCGCTTACGTGATTGACAATTATAGCAATTTTCTTGTCATGTTACAAAATACTTTAATGAACTATAGGTATAACTAGATGTGTTAAGATATGATTGTATCGAATTATATCAAGCCGCCTGAAAGCGTGATATCTAAATCAAATAAATTAATAATAACAAACAAGCCTCAAGCCGGATACATAATTTAAAAATAATAAATCAGTTTTTAATCAAACTTCATTAGTATTGTTATTTGTATTTTCCTCTAGCGTATCTACTACTAGCAAACGAGAGTTTTAGTTTCGAAATTTTATTGTACACTCCAATGCCGCATTGATTCATAAGTAATATTGAAGTGGGCGTAAAAGAACGTCAATGGATTTCTAGATATGAATTTTCATGATTCTCATTTTGAGCGTAGAGCCTATAACTCGGGTCACGTTGAAATGATTTAGTTTCAATATTCACAACCGTCGGTGTAAATACGCCTGTCGTCCACCGCTTAATTTATACCGATTGGCCCTTGTTTATTATTGCTGCTTATGTAATAAACCCAGTGATTTTGCAAGGGAATTTATTTTAATGCTAAGCAATGCGTAAGCGTTAATATATGGATATTTTTCTCGTTAAAACATTACGACCTTTGGTAACATTTATTGCTAACTGTCGGGTGATTGACTGGTCGATTGACTAGCAAGGATACGTCATGTGTCTCGTTAGTTAAATTGCAGGTCAATTATAGTTAAAAACATTGTGTTACCAGGATGTGATACGGTCTTGTTGATATGTATGTGTCATGCGTGTTATCGATGTTTACTTTGTAGGAAGCCTAAATTTAAGTAGCGTTATTTGTATTTAAGTGACCTCTACTTTTCACTTTTAATTGCTCAAAGCTTAGTTAACTAAACTTAATGAGTGGGGACTCAGTACGATTATTATTACATAATAGGAAAGAAAAATAGTGAATGTAATAATTGAACCGGATCAGTTAATTTAGTGAGAGAAAATCTTTGAAAGCCAATGTCTGAGAATACTATATGGAAACGTTTTTTATCTAAAGCATTTTTAATCTGTAAATAAACTAGCCATAATTGTTTGCATAATTTTCTCAATACACAGCACACATTTATGTCAGTACAAAAAACTACTCAATAACAACAAAACAATTACGCTGCGAATCCAATGAATAAATACGATAAATCACTCGAAGTAACGCATAAAACTAAATTTTATTAAGTGCATAGACTAATGTGCTGCATTAAAATCATTTATGTGAGCAATTAATACGCGCTGTGGTATGTTTTCCTGCGTTTGGCTTGCTCCTGAGGCGGTTCACCCGCGGAGTACAGGCAAATGGGCTGTGGCACGCTATACCTTCTATACAAATGGTTATTAGTATGAGAACCTCGCAAACCGCGCAATATCAGGACCTAAGTATAAAGGTAGAACACATTTTATCTGTAAAACGCCGAAAGGTATTTGAAATTTGGAATTCATAGCAGTAGGTTTTGTGTTTAGATTCAGCCAGTCTGCGGTAGGTATTGTGAATATTTATTATATTGGTACATACTACAATAAGCTCAAAAGCTTCGAAACAAAGTTCAAAGGAGACGTGTCAAGCTTTAGCCTTGCAGTGGAATAGGAAATTTTGACGATCTTCTTAGAAGAAGTCTAACGCAGCTTATTCTTTATTTTGGAGAAATCTCCTTATGATAATGTAATTTACATAAACATTGCGTGGTTGCCTGAAAAATATTCTCATGTGCAAAAGGGCCTCATATTCTAAATAACTATCTATGCCAAATAAAACATATTACCTCTTTTTTTCCGGTGCTTACTAAAGGATATTACTAGACACAATAGGCTTGATTCAGTTAATAGATATACAGGAAATACGTACAAACTTATTTATTGGTAACTACAGGTTTTATCATTTCTATGAACCGTCGAATGCCTGAACTTTAGACATACAAGTACCATTTTATTAAGGTAGACGTAAGCAGCGACTATTGAATATTACAAACCCCACGTTTTGTATTGAAAACCTCATTTTATATAATTATTTACATTTTAATTTAAATTATTATACAATTTGTCTGGATATGTAATTAATGAAAATAAATTACAACTGCAAGTCATACGAACAGTCGGACAATTTAGTGTAATTATACGAATGCAAACTAAAATGCGTATTCTCAGAATCCATTCTAAGCCCTACTTAATTAAACTAATATTTATTACTTATATTTTAAATGTATTTAATTTACAATTCAAAAATACGACTTAATATTTTAATTGCTGTACGTTTCGTGTGATCGATGTGCGAGCGCTTGTGTCCGCGCCCTAACATATTGTGAATGTATGTCTTGAATCTGCATAAATACAACATGCATTAATACACGTTTAGAATAGCTTAAAGTATAGTTAGGCACGTAACCGGTAATAATATAAAACCTTTATGTGTGTTTGATGTAAGTTTAACGGGTTGTATTTAACGAGAGTACTTACTGTATTAACACTTCAATAACGTAATATTAAATATTATTTTTTGTATGCGCATAACATAAAAGTTCTTATACATATTGCTTTATGTCCAGCAGTTCTTTATACTTTCATAGACACCCTACTAAACATGCCAGAGTAACTTTCTTGTGGCATCCAATCTGCCGATTCACACAATATTGGCAACATATGATGACACTAATCACACGCCTCAAATACCCGTAACAACATCATTATAGGCTCTTCATTACACACAGATAAGTGGCTCATAAACGGCCCCTAATACCACATGCCGAACGACCCACTAATTCATGTTCCAACAAACTGTCAATTACCAACAATGTAGTATTATCCAACCTCTGTTATCTCCGCATCGTTGTTAATGTCGCCAGCAAAATACTGTTCGTTTGTTGAACTCCTTAATTATCAGCAGATGGGATGTATTGCATCCTTAAAGGCTTAATTACGCATTGCCAACGCTAAAGGTTCCCGCTGAACGCGATTGACGCAGTTTCTATGGCTATCCGCGAATGCGTGCGACTATCGATTAGACTCCGTAATTCGAGCAATAATTCCCTATTGAACTGTTACCTCGGCTAGTTAAATGAGTTTATATCTTTGGTTAGACCGTTCCCACTTGTTTGCGCTTAAGTTTCGTACTTTATAATAGTGCCTGAATTAAATAGGGTTTTAGAAGCTCTTTATGTTTGTGAATTGTCTGAGAATCGCGATTTATTCAAATGCTGCTCTATATTATAATATAATTATACTTGGACATTTATTCGTTTATAGGTTTTAAGTGCCCATTATATGGACGGAATCAAATGCAGATTAAAGCAGACCCGCTTTACTTGACCCGTAAGTTAAACGGAAAGGATTTAAAATAAACATTTAAAGCGACCTAAAAGGCTTTGTATTAACTATAAATAACCTAGACCTGGGGCTAAACTAAAATCAGTGAAGATAGACGGATCTAAAACAATGTCAGTGTTTAACGGTTGTATTTCGTCGAAAATGTATGCAAATTGCGAACTTGTCGAATTAGCATCGTTCGCATACATTGTGGATCATCCCCGTAACGGGGCCGCGTGTCTAACGTCGCATAATAACACGTCCGCTCACATCGCCGGCCGTCGCGCGACTAATCAATTGGCGCGCCGCGTGATGTCTTCATCAGCCGCCTGGGGGCGTAACGCCCTGCGCTTGCGCACCTAACATCGCTTTTGTGCTTTCCTTACCAATATGGTGCTTCTATTGTAATTTCATGCGCCCGTGAAAATATTGCATAAATGTGAGATAGAAATAATATTTAAGTTACTTGAATTTATTGCAGAACATAAATTAGTGTTTTACGACTCACTAGGGAATAGTAGGGAAGCCATGATATTTTTTTTTTCATTTGAAGAAACTGGCATATAAACACAATTTTGTATATCTTCTATAATAGGAATAGGAAATTTTAGTAAATATATGTTATCTTATAGAACAAAGGGTAAATAACATAACACTTGTAAGGTAGGCACACCAAGATTTACATTGTCTTCATTAAGGCTAAAAAGCTGTCTGAATTTCAGTGTAAACAACAAGTAGTTGTGCAACATCAAATGCCGGTAAAAAGGTTAATCTTATAAATAATATCTAATCTGGCTCAATAAGCAACAATAAATCAGGCTATTTCGCCGATATTCACGTTCGGCACCGCATTCCATCCCATTAACATTTAACAATGTATGAGAAATAGTATCGGTTAGGTCACATAAGTACGCATGCGATTTATTTAGCAATTGAGTGTAGCCACTTAAAGGAATCACAGCGCGGAGAAGCAACAAATTGAACAGGGTTGGCAATTACTGAAGACAATGCGTGCGTGAGAGTCGGGCGCCGCGCACGCAGCCCGCGAATTAGACTCGTTATCTGGACCCGGGTAATGAGGGAAGGTTTCCCACGCGCGAACCCTAACACTCACAGGTGGACCGATACCATTTGTTTTTCTTCGAACGTTCAGCTTGAGTAGTTGGCCATTGTTGTCATGTGGGTTAGAAAATGTTTACTTACTTAGCTTTATCGATAAGCTTTTTCAAATTAAATGTTTGCCTTATTATATGCACTGTAAATTTTCTTTCCAATAAATCCATTTTTTATATTTTTTACAATTTTTTTTATATGCCATCAGCAGTGAACAAAAAGCTAACGTTAACTTAAAGTTCTTTTGTTGAAAAAGATTTGCCTCTAAAATGAATTTGAACTCAATGCACCAATGCGATCGTGAACCTGTCTGAAGGACTGCGATGATTATTGCACTCAATCCAGTTTTAGTAGCGGTGAACTGTGCGAATACGATCATTGCCTTTCCTCGACCTTTGTACATTTAAATTTTCATTTGTTTATTTTTTTTAAATAAATGTTTTTCGAATCTATGTGTCATTCATTAAACATTCAGATCAGCAGGGAGCTTAAACTAGTTAATGTATTCATAGTAAACAAGGAGTTCCTATTAGTTATGAGTCGAATTAGCGAACTCGCATATTGACACTTTATTATAGCCAGTAAACTAAACATAACTCGACTAACTTAATTGAAGTATTCGATATTGCAATTTACTTAGTACACTGAATTGTTAAACCTATTAATAATCAATTAAATACACATCCATTTGAAATAAATCATACAATCGCTGAAGTAAAATAGGAAATAAACGCACAAAATGGGACACGAATAAATTTAAATATTGGAAAATTGGAACTTAAATCAAACGTACTTGGCGCGTAAACGCAGCTGCCAATATTAATTTGAATCGAGAACATCGGTGAATAAATCGATTCGCGGACCGAGTAAAGTGAATCGATACAATTCGTGCGGTGCGTTTTTAATAAGGCATCTATTAAGTTGACGAACGTGTGAATGAGTTTTATTGCCTTATCGGTTTGTAAGTGAGGCGGGAGGCATTGGCACGTCCTTTAATGATTAACTGGTGGTATCAGAAGCAACATAGGCGTGTTTGCTTAGAAAATACATGTAATGTCTGTACCGTGAATTAATATTTATATTGTTAGACCATGGGTCTCTGTGTTCGCGTTGATGCTTTTAGTAAGAAACGGTTCGTGTTCATGCCAATTGTAGTAATTTGCTCTTAGACTATGTCCGCTAATGGTCTATTTAATATTTATTACCACTTAGATTTATGGTATCTGATTTTATTAACCTTGACTTGTCAGGGTAATAATATAAGTTAGCGATGAATTTATAATCTAATGACCATAAGTTGTTCAAATGCCTATGAACTTATGATTTCATCAGTCTTACCCTTGAAATCATTCGTAACTCCTACCTGCCCCAATGTTATTTAGACAAGCATTATTTGTCATACACCCTTGAGTAAAGGTAAAAATACTGTTCGAATTTTGATCCAATGTAAATTGGACTCCGTCGATATTACTTAAGGGACCTTTAAGTATCTATTGGAGTTCAAAGCCAATGACCGTTCTCTAAAGCTAAAAGAAAAAACATATCGTACTTTTCTAATTACATCAGCTTACTCCGTTTAAGTGTGCACGCACATTCTCCATTCATTGCGTATAAGGCAGCGACATGTCGCCGCGACACGCGACAAGGCGCGCGCTGTCGCGTTGTCGCCTTGTCGCGCTACCGTACACTGCGTACGCACCTGATATACGACTAAGATTTTAGTAGGAAAGTGTTGGTATTGGTTATTGGATACTAGAAAGAATTATATTCATAAAATTATTTTATTTCACCAGTACTGAAAAAAACGATCAAGGGATTTTTTGACACATCTTGAAGAATACGTAAACGTTGATCAATATTAAATAAATGTCCACTTAATGTTAACTATTTGCAAAGTTTCATTGCGTAAGATTGTGAATCCGTATGTTTGTACCTTTAAGTGCAAATGACATAAAGAACGGTGATGAAATTGAACACACAATAAATTGTTGGCCTATAGTTAAATATAGGATCCTTTCATATATATTGCTGTTTAAGTCGCTATCCAAATGCAGTCTTTATTTTGATGATTAAGGTAATTTTATTTTACAACTACATTAAGTGTGAAATGCTTTTGTTAAGTTTTTATTAAAGTTTAAACATTTTAATTTTCGTTCCCCACAACCATAAAATTAGCTTCTCAGAACAGCATCCAAGCAAATTGATGCGCACACAGATTTCCAGAAATAAATAGCGCAGTATTTATAAGGTTAAGGCAACGGGAGATTCCGAGTTCGATTCGCGTTCGTGTATCACTTGTAAAATACTTTATTGCATAGTGGGCGGAACGAAAAGTGACCGCCGAACACCTTTGGCATTTATCAAACTACAAATACTACAACAGTCATTTGTTCTTATATAAAATTAGCTCCTAAGCTATGTGACTCGAAACAGGTGTCCTAGATTTCTAATCCATTTGACACTTTAGCATAAAGCACGGTTTAATTATTGTTTTATATCCTTGCAGTAAATTAATTAGATTGTGCTCATGATATTAACATACAATGAAATCAATGACACGATATCGCTGGCTGCGGTCAACAAATCCTGCGAATAAATATGTCTCGGGAACACTTGCAATACTAAGATCCTGCATCTGTGAACTTAATTGTCATTTGTTTGAGTATTTATGACAATCTCTGACTGAATTCTGAATATTTAATTGTGTCATGAAATAAATTAGTTTCGAAAATCCATGGTCCAATTATGACGTAGAGTTTTTTGATAATTTAGGATTTCTAAGAAGGTCTTGTTAATGCTGAATGATGAACCAACGTCCCTCAAAGATTAAATTAGGTCCCTAAAAAAATCTCCAGTCTCATCATCATTTAATTTTCAGCCAGAAATCACACGGCTGGCTACCTGGCCAGCCGTGTGATTTCTGCAGGAAAGAGGAATTTCTGAAGGCAAGAGACTCACTCTCTAAATCACTTTTCTCTGATTTCCGAGACACTCATCAAAGTGTTTCCAAAATATTGTAGATCTGATCGCGACTTTACAACCAGTGCCACTATTTGACTCCGCAAAAAATATTATGGACATTGATTAAGATTATGAAGCATCAATCACACTCTTACTAATTCACGCAAACATTTACGGTTTTCCCACGTATGAAGTACTGAAAATAATAAATAATAATGTTTTCTTTTTAACTTCAATACCATATACCGCGGCTCCTACCCTCTATCTTTGTACAAACATATATGTATGTAGTGCAAGTGAAACAGAGCAGTGTATCGTTTTAGTATTTATAGCAGCGCCTCCCCGTTAGGCTTTATCTATATCTGTGCGCTATGCTATCGTGCGCGCGCGCAGCCATCTCCGATACATACGAACTGAATTTTGTGGAGAGTTTTACCCTGAATTGTTTGTTTATGTCCAATTTTTTTTTCTAAACAGAATATGTAAAAATGTGTATACCGAAATGCTGTAAATCTTTATCAATACCTAATCTGGTATTAAAATTGATAACAGTGACGGAAATATCATATATTCTCTTGTTAACTTAACTTTCCATAATACGAATGATGGATGGGTACCTTAATAAATGCAAATGTACGTCCACACTTAGTTGTGTGCCTAAGCATGAGATAGCTGCCACATGAAGCTGCATATTGAAGTAACACACCGTGGAAGTTGGAACGAAGAAATTGATCGGGCAACAAAAATATTAGCGATTTTACAGAGTACCATAGAATCTGTATTTTGGAATTTAAATCATTGATCCACGGTAACTAGGTTGTTCTTTTACACCTTGCATGACTTAGAATTATGCCCATATGCAAGGTTCATGTGGCCCAACCATATGCAGCTTTGAGGTTTATTAGGTCCAAATTGTGGAGTCATAAAGAAATGTATGAAAAAATATTGTAATTAATTCCTTCAACAAAATCGTTCAGTGTGTGTCGTACTGGCGAGCTAATGATACACTGATTAACAATATTCGGGGCAGATAGCAGTGAGTTACTCGCGGGGGGCGGGGCGAGGGCCGCCGCGATGTTAGATTGCGCGCGCGCCGATTTATGCCAGCCTCTCCGTATTAACTGATATCGCCCACTAAATATGCCATTATTATATGCGAAACAAATAATGCTCTTTCACATTTACGATCCCGATTGCGCATTGTTTTTATTTATTGCTGAGAATGGAATTTGAAGGCGGTAAAGATAATAACAATATTTTGTTGTACATCTTTCGGATGGTTGCTGCTGATTGTGCTGCTATTAAGTAGATACTCATACACCACTTATTATGACTAATGTGGACTATAACTCGTTCCCTATCTGTTGCTGAATAGAAATATGGGACTATAAACTAGGCGTAGTTACAACTTAATCCGCCTTAGAGTTTTATTTGGGTGGTCATAGTTGACTGAGGAAAATTCTTGTAAAGAAACAATGAAACTTGGATTGTGTTTGATCTTTTATGATAGGTAGATGTATAACGTTTTGGAAGAGCATAAGTAACAACTAAACTAATTATTTAAGAATTAAAACTTATTATTGGAGTTTCTAAATCAAAGTCATTATTAATATTTACCGTTACCATGCCCTTTAAAACAATCAGATACACATTCAATAAACTTACAACTTTTGCAACAACAGTATTACTTACTCAACAGTTTACAAAACATAAAAACTAGCAAATAACTTGAGAGAAGCGACTCAGAATGAATATAGTGAAGGCTCAAGATGTTATTGCTTCGATAGCAAATTGGAATTCTATTATAGTCTAGCATGAATTCTGTTACTTATTTCCTTATCCGCCATCGTAGAATTGCATAGCACTTAGCATTTCATATTGTAAAACTAAGTTACTTGAGTGAAACTGTTTAGGCTCTATTTTGTTTGTGAAATTTTGTTACACGATAGAAATACTTACCTATTTACTAAGGTGTTTTTTTGTAATGTTATGTGAAATTTCGAAACTGTTACGGCGAAATGATGGTAGAAAATAAATGGTAGTATTCGTTTGTTTTCTTATTGTTGGACAAAGATCTCGCCAAACAGACCAGGTTTACTCATCTTGACTCCTTCAGTTACCTCATCTAAATATTGTTTATCTATTCTTTTCTATCCCATTGCAGGGCAAAAGCCTCACTTCACTCCCACCAAAAATTTAAAAATAAGAATTTCTTATTTTTTCTTTTTGTGTTCCACAATTTGCGGTTAGCATTCTATCTTTATCAGATTGCAGAAGAATCGATACGATATTGACAAATATAATCACACATAAATCCCAAAACGATTCGCTAATTATGTCGCATTCTCGTAGATTTGCTATCAGTCCTATCACACATGTCCCTTTGTTAAAAACGGAATAAAGCCAATTTATAAATTCGTCTCCAACACGAACATCATTAATTATGTTGCTGGCTGGGTGGCTGAGAAAAACTTACTCCACTCATTTCGCTATCAATACCATCGTGTATTGTCCCTTTTGCTCCTCCAATTGTATCATCTTCTCTCTCAGCTGCAATAAGACTTATGTCAGCTATATCGCGTGTAACTTTTAAACTTTATGGTCTACGACATAAGGTTGATTTTGAAATAATGATTGTGCCAAATTAAACTTTTCGGAAATGAACCAATATTAGCGTCCCTTTCTATTGTTTTGCTCGCCAGCCTCCCCGGCGTTAATGGTGTTATCTGGACCCTCGAACGCAGGCACCTCTTCGTATATTTCTTTATCTTGTCCACTCTGTTGGCGGTTACCAACATTTTGTTTTTTATTTATTTGCTAATTTCGAAAATGAGAAGGCGTTCGCGATCACATCTCTCAGTGATCGTAGATTTAGGCTCGCGCACATTAATAAAATTAACGAATGTTTTTTAAATTAATTGAACGCATCGTACTTGGAATTTTATTATCCTTGATCGGGTGCCTTCTCGGTATTAGCCCTTAATTTATTTTGACTAAAAACGCAAATTGTATGTGATTATATTTTAGTGAGCTCACTTATTTTGTAAGTACTCTTGTTAAATGTCGAGGCTGATACTTGAACTAAAGAACTTAGAGATGACTCATAGATGGATAGCGATGTAAAACTCCATGTTCTAATCATGATAATGTGCCCATAATAACAGTTATTCGCCATTTATAATTTAACATACGAATGGTATATGTTATTACCGTTATTACAACTTAGCGCAATACGATTTCCTTTACGACTTTATCTTACAATAATACGAATAAATGAATATCATATCGCAAACAAATATGACAGAACAATCCTGGCCACTTCCCATGATTGTTTACATTAAATTACAACATTGGGTTTATAGGTGGTATGTTGATAATAGTACGAGTTGTCGGCGCGAGCGCAGCCTCGGGCGGGGGCGGGGCCGACGCATGCGCGGGCCACCCCGACGACGACGCCCCATGCCGCACGCGGCCGAAACACTCGCCCTATGTACGAATTGTCAAGAAAATATATGTTTTTGTTATGATAAATATGATGTAAACACAGACTTCAATACAGATACAAAACCTCTACATGCGCTACTTAACTTGACTATGCAAGTGAACGTTTAAATTACTTGGAAAAAGGAACCCCAATTCCGATGAAGCAGTCAAAGCCTGCGCTCAAACTAAAAGCAGAGATCTCTACCAAAAAAATAATTAAAGATAGGGACCCCAAACTGAATAGTCATAAATAGCGTAATGTTTACTGCATATACTTTTTTGCCTTTTTACTTCCATTGTGTAGTGAGTTACATAAATATATTTCCACAATTACAATTACCCAACACACACAAAGGAGTTAAGTATCGACGTAGCTTAATTTCAATCGGATCATTGAAAGAACAATACGGTATGCGCACGAGTGGATTGCGAGCCGACCTCATTACGCTGCGTACGCGCAGGGTACACATGTGATTTCACCGCGTTATCTTTACTAATACATCAATGGCTTGTCCAGTATTGTTAGTGACGCGTCTCGAGGCTATTGTGATGTGTTGCTTTACATCGACTTGTGTAGGGAGGGGATACTGCATATCGATAAAATAAAAAATGAAACACGGAAACAAGCTTGAAACCTATATAATAACCAAATAATATTTCAGGTGGTTTTAGACCATGTTGTTCCCTACATAGACCATTATCGTATTTGGAGATATATCTAGTTATAGTACCATACATAACTTTGTTTTCATTTGAAGTGAAAATTTAAATAAAATTGAAAAGGTTGTCATTTCAATGGCTATATGAAATGCAAGTCCGTATTTATTGACAGAACTGCAATCAATCATATATAAATTCTTCAAAACCATCGATATAAACACCGATATCTTGTCATCACTAAAAGTATAAGTGAATGGGGATACTTACGGCACAGAGCCCTTGTTACGTAACGCATATTGTTACAGTCTGCCAGCGAGGATTAGACTTGTGTCGATAGTTTTAGTTCTAGACTTGACATTTAGATCGCTTCACATCTTTACGACTTAGGTATATTGCCTACTCGTACTAGCTTCTCACTGGAAATTATTGCCTTGCGATATTTCGTTTTAGTAAGAGATTTCATATATGGTTATGGTTTCTATTTTAGTACCAAATCTAATAGATACAAATATTCAATAGGTAGATGTATTTTTAATAGTTATTTGTTAAATAATAAAATTGTAGAACAAATGCGCAATTGTCAAGCGACAACAGACAAGACAAGGACTGTTTATTTTTGTGGGGCCTGAATGTGGAAAAAATTCATCAAATGAAAACCGATCCAAAGGTAGCTAAATATAGGCAACAATGAATCATGATCGTAAACTTCTTAATGTACCTACCTGACATCGTACGTTAACACCTGAAAACGAATTAAAACACAAAAACCAATATCAAATGTAGAGCACAGACGCTCGCAAATCAAAGCAACAGTCATTTGTTAGGGTATGATTTCATAATCATCTAGTTAAAGCGCCTCAAGGCAATTAGTTGGGCAACAAAAGGGTCGTTATTAAGCGGCAGTGACACGGCCAGCCCACCTCATTAATTTATCAATTAGGCGACATTACTATGTCTTGACCCAAGGCTTGCATTATATTTAACCTCGATTTACTATTACTTTGTTGCTGAGATCAAGTCCAAACTTATACTTTGGTATGACCTACGAATCTCGTTCTCTCTCAGATAATACAAAGAGTCCTAGCTCTCGTAAAGACTGTATAAAGCTTTTTAATTTCGAACATATAAATACACTTGCTTAAGTTTTTGCCAGCCCTATAACTGAAACAAAATCCAAATCAGTAACTTCTAACTTCAGTATTTTCTTTTCCTCCAATTAAATATCCAGATTGAGGATAAACATTTCCACGGATAAAAATTTCCAAATAAAAATAAGTCACCCATCCATACTACGCAACTTTTCAGATCAAATCGTAAATATCCCATTCATTCTAAATCCATCTACGAAACTAAAACTTGCCAAACATCCAAAATGCCTAACATACTGTCAAAATTGGCCCCAAATTGCTCGAGAATTATAAAGCGAGAGGTTTATTAAGTAGCGGTGACAAGCCCGTCCTCGGCTATCTGTCAATTAGGCAGCATTCTTGTGCCCTGACCTGGCTGGAGCCTGGGATGACTAACGACCGTGTTCAATTCACCCTTTACCTTGTGTATAATCTTAGACAATATAAGCATAGGACTAAGCTTTGGTACACTTTGGTCTGATATAAATTGTTGGTAATACATGCGGGCGACTTATTTTAATTTGTTTGTATTTACGTGTTTGAGGATAAACTGCTGCGCTTATTTTGATTGAAATGGATATGTAGTTAGATTTAGACGCGTTTAGATCTGTTGAAAATACATGTCATTTATTTCTTATTAAAACGTGTGCAAGTCTTATCATGCGTTCTGCAGTAATTAAATGTTATTTATAAATCTCCATATCCACGTAGATATGGTGATTTAGATAAAGTTTGCTTTTAAGGACATTAAGTAGTAACTACTTAATTTATAATCCATTAAAATCTCGATAGAGGCATAACAATAAACCCAATAATTAAAACAATAAATTAAGTTAAGTTCAACCCTACCGAATCTTCGAACACTTAACTTTCAAATGCCCAGTAAATACTAATAAGATAAACAGCCTTCATTAATCTACAAACAACTAATCAAATCGTCATCAGTGATTAATTAACTTTAATTGAACACTTCGAATCATGTTACTAAGATAACTCGATACTCGTACGAGACGCTATCGAGTAGAGTCGAGTCGACTCGAAGCGACTACGTGACTCGCGATGCATTAAGATAGTGTATTACATATTTCGCCACCTATACGACCTTTCCTAGGAACCTTTGTAGTGACAGTTTGCAGACTGCGCCACAAAAATGTTGAAAGTAAAAATATTGCGAAAAGTGTGATGATTATCATTATGAGAGCGTGTGAAAGATCTTATTTTTTGACAGACGAATATACTTTTTATAAAGTATTTCGAAATGTAGGATATGATTGTTTCTATGTTCCCAAAAAAAAAAATCATATTTCCCTTATCAAATTAGGAAAAAAGCCTGTGCAATGTGCTTAGTTTTCTTCTGGTGCCATATTTTTCATTCTATTCTTATGGCATAGTGTGTGTCAAAGCTCAGAGATTATCCTCTATAATGGCTTCATTACGAACCTCAAGCGACTCCAACTACTTTATGTTATAGCGATGCCCGGGTTATACCATCCAGGCACGCGATACATTAAAAAAATGGAACAATTTAAAATTCACCCCCCGCAGTGAAGGCCCGCGCCGCTCAGATTGGCAGAGTGAGTGACGTCCGCTGTCCTTATTGGTCGATAAGATTTGACAGATAAGAAAGCGGCCCACATAAAAGACGATGTGTCTCTTCCCGAGCTTTTTGGACTTGTAAAAATTTCAAAACGGTATCGCGGTAACAAAAAGGGTACGCTATCAGTGCCCAGCCCGGTCATCTCGTATCTATCATATGGGAATGAAAACATCTGTCGACATTTTATGTCTGGATCTTTTTTACGTGCGCGCGCATTATGAAGTGGTAAGGCGTCTTGGTTTTGTTTGGATTGTGTAATAGCGAGGTCGATCGCCCCTGGTCCGTTTCAAACATTGTTATAAACTCGAACAGGTCCAGACGAGCGAGGGATCCCTCTGGACATTATCGAGTCCTACCATTGTGATACGAGTTTACACAATAACGAGATGTTTGATAGTGTGGCGTACGATGGAACTTCGTCATTGCTATCTTTAATCTACGATGCACAATTGAATATGAACCGTTATGAGGTCAATGGTATAGTTAAAATTCGATGGATATGAACAAGAGAATGGACCATAATACATTAGCCCAAATATATTGGAATAATCCAGCTTTTAGACCTAACAATAATTTATTGGACAAAATTAATCTCCAAATAATTGAAAAAAATATCACCAAAGGATTTCATATTAATATCCAAATCAGAAGATTTATTCGATGCCTAACTTGCACTTATATCCCTTCAAAGTCAAACCAACCATGAACTCGACCAAACCGATACTTAAAATCCACTTTCCATTTCAGGCGGCAGATTCTGCTCGTTCTCGCCTTGCATCGAGCAAGTGCAGCGGACATGCATAGCATTGCAAGAGCAGGGCTTCCAAGAGATTACTACTATGGAAGTGCTGCAGAGTGAGATCAAAGTCACCAGGAGAACTGTTCCAGTCAGAGATCTATCGTTCCTGAAACAAAAGGTAAGCTCAATAACAAATAATATGGTGGTGAAGAATCTATAGTTTTGGAACGTAAGTCTGTGAACGTCGAATTGGTAAACCCCGCTGACCGCTAATAACTCCAGACTCGGCTCAACTTCTTCGGAAAATAATAATAGTAAAAAAAAAAACGATGACAAGCCAAGTTTCATTAAGTAAAATTAAGTTTCTAGCTCCAAAAGTTATATTAAAATTAACTACTGTATGGAAACATTAAATCCAGTAATCATTTGTAATTCAATAGTAATACGTAGCCGCTAATTAAACACTTTACGACACCATTCCACTTAGCAAATTATCATACGCCTTATTTACAACTAAATATCACGCACAAAGATGCAATACCCAACCTTATCATTCCTTAATATAGTCTAATTAAAGCAACGTACTTAAATATTCATGCAAACAAAACATAGCTCAGGCGTATCTCCAATCGGGTTTTAATTTACTAATGGTTAGATCTGGGCCATACCACTGACCTGACACATTAAGTCTGTTGAGTTACGAGTCTTCAACACACGACGAGGATCGATCAGGCTAACGAGCAGATAATTGACAGTATCACTTGGGACAGCCTACTGTACTGCATGTACCGGTTTAAGGCCATTCAAATAATTGTGCTTGGGTTTCGGATTGCAATTTTAAGCTAGTTATAGAGGATTTATGCAAAGGATCTTATTGGTTTTACTATGTATTGGTTATACACAAAGTAGTGGCTTTTCGTCCTTGGTCATATATTTGAACTGACTTCGAACTTAGACATTAAAAGTCACATCTCCTACTTTCTTTCCATGGTTCCATTTTCATCACGTCAGGATCAGATAAAATTATCGAAGGAAAATAAAAGAAAACCCCAAAAAATATGTATACTGTCTTCCAAAAATTTTCATTACTTATTCAGTTATTCAGTCGAGCAATCATCGCGTTTCAAGATTGTGCTTTACGGTCATTATAATATAAGACTGAACATCAATTTTGATAAACTGTGACAGTCTTCGATAGGAATGATACAGTTAGTACTATTTACCTCATAATTCAGTTATTTATGTAATCGCTATTCAGTGAACATGTACTATTAGGATTTAATACACAGTAATCCCATGTCCAAGTGATTTAAGGCTTAGCTCTGCAATTACAACTCACCGTGGAACTGACTCGATCCGTCTTATAAAGTACTTCTTGAATGACGCGTAATTCATCAATAAGGAATGAAATACGCTCTCCATTAATTATAATGAGTATATATAATTAATGTCACAGTTTTAGAGGCTTGAATGATGTATTAGAAAAGTTATGAAGAAAAGACTGCTGTTCTTTCCCACCCTCTTTGTTAATGTTTTACTATCCTTATTTTGTGGTTTTTGAAAGTATCGCATAGCAATTTCATCACACTATGTAAAATTCCGAAAATCATTACTTTGAATTGATAACTACCGCACATTATTTTTTGAGGAGTGGCTTACTTAAGTTAATAAACATATTCCTGAAATAACTATTAACGACTCTGTATAATATGTCCATTGCTACATAGCAATACAAAACTAAAAGATTGTGTTACTTTGGACACATGTCCAAAGTAACACAATCTTTTAGTTTCAAATTTTCATACCTAATTGTTTTTAGATAGAGTTAATCTGAAATGCCTTCGCGTCCTATATTTAAGGGTCCTTAGATATAGGACCTTAGTTTCCTGTAGATACTGAGTTGATTCTTTGGATAATTGGACCTACGCTGCGATAGGTACGAATGCGTAGTGGTGAGTAAATGCGGTCATAACTCTTAATGGTGGAGCTGCATAGTCCGCGATTGATATCCTTAAAGCCCTTAGGGGTTTGGTATTCTATGTAGTAAAGGATATTAGTGTTTTAGTTGAGAATATTAAAACGGAGCTAAGCCGTTCTATAATTGAATTGACGAAAACCTTAAACCTGCATGAGTGACATACAATGAAGATGCGGGTGTATTTTTTAAGAAAAAAAAATGTTATTTTGAATACAATACTTAGGCAGAAAATGTATATCACTTATAAATACGTGTCAAAAAATTCAAAAAACTCGTTATTACATTCTTACGTAACATAATCCTCAATTTTCGGCCATGCCAAACTACCTTAAAAAAATCTTCTTAAAATAGAAATTTCGCTAGGTTTAGAAAGTTTTCCTTCTAACCGCTGTTTTCGAAGCCTGAACCAAAGGTACGAGAGTGACGTAGATTGAAGTTGCAGAAAGTTGAGTTGGATGGTGTACTAAACCTCCGATCACAGTGAATAGTGATCGTGTTCCGGATCAAATGGGAGTAACTTAGGTAAACTCATTGATTGATTGATGTAAATTGATTGGCTACAGCCACGATATATGTGAGAATATTTCTATTTCCTTGAATCGCTGTGCATTTGAAATGATTGCGTTCGTGTGGGGTATGTGTGCTGTGTGCCACTAATTGCCTTGAAAATGGTAAATGAAGGTTGAACTGACAGTGTTGCTATAGATTTATAATGCGTTGAGTATAATGTGGTGTGTCATATTATACACACATATATAACCATAATACCGTCTACAAGAAAACAATGTCCGTGTCGTATCTGTTTTACAAGATTTTAATTTTATTTAAGATTATTTAAAACAGATTCAATTGCAAAATTTAAACAAACAAAAATAGAATCAATTAAACTTAAAAAAAAATATTCTTTGAGACACAAGTATTTTTATTTCATTCTAATGTATGTATATTGATTGTGTGATCCTTTTATGAATAGTTAATAATTTCACCCCATTATCGAAATCAATCATTAGCTCTATTTACAGCTAATTTACAAGTAAACAAAAACCGCAAAAAAAAACGTCTTTTAGGTCGTATTTCGTACCATTATCATTCAAATACCCTTGCATACAAGCCCAGCATTTATTATGACGACTATATCCAACGAACGGATACTATATCTCATTCCAGGTGTGTTATAATCAGATAGAAGTGAGCTTCACTGTTGCGATTGTCTCTTTGTTAGTCATCATGCCTGTCGGCAGTTGTCAACCGACCGTATTTACAGGGTATGCGAAGGGAATGTTATAATACAGATGAAATACAGAAGGTTTAGAAGGATACATTTTCAAAACACAGTTACGATATTTTATGAGCAATATTTTTGCAAGCTTTTTGAGTCTGAAGTAACGTCATGAAAAAGGATGTAACATAAGTTGATGAAATAGCACGCAAAGAAGAAGCCTAGGTCTTACAGTCAGGGGACTAGCAGTGCTGATATTTGAATAAGTACAAAACACACAGACTCACACAAACGAAAAACACGAGTTAATTAAAATAACAAAATCGTTTCGAAGATAAACCTTCTCAAACATTTCACCTTTGCTATTAACATTCGGTCCAGTTTAACTGAAAGGAGTAGGTTTTTTAACAATCCAACGTTATAACTTAGTTATAGTGCGATTCAAATGAGAATAGGATCGACTTAGCGCCATATTGTGACGTCATAGCTGTCAATTCTAACCATTTAGGTAGGGTGAGCAAAACAAGTTGTTTTTTTAATAAAATTTATTTTTAAGTAAAATATCAAAAGAAACAGAATCAGCTAAATAAACAGTATCAGTCCGCTAGCACATGCACTCAGTCGTACGACGAAGCACACTAACAAGTAAAAACATGCTAACTATGACAAGATGGCGACTTGCGTCCCTATTTTCTTTAATAATTTTTGCATGGCTTCTGGGCCTTTAAAGTAAATTATCTAAAAATAATTAAATGTTAGATTCAGATAATTTTCTCCCGTTTTAAATTTTTATTTAAATTTGATATTTCATACCTATTATTATTGATGCAAATAAGTTTTTTGTGCAAACCGTACTTTTCAAGTGACATTTGACAGATAGAGGTTATTGACATTCCTATTCTCATTTGGATCGCGTTATACTTAGTTTAGCCTTAGTGCTTAGATTTTTTTTTATAAATGTTTTTCATAATGTGACATATGCGTGTGTGTTTAATTAAATGTATGGTTCATCATTTGTGTTAAAAATTTACATAAACTAAATAAATTGTTATGCATTTGATGAATAATCCTTCTGTTTCCCTATTATTTAGTACGCACTATCGGCGATCGTAACCTGAATGGCATACGCCCGTTTGGAATTGAGATAGTTGTGACACTGCATGATCTGACGCGGAGAGTGTAGGCTTTTCAACTGCACGTTATTTATATCTGAACGTTTAACAATGAATAAACATGAGCACTTGATGAGTGGACTTAAGGGCTTGAGGTGTGTGAAATGAGTGCTCAACTTGTGAGGAATTGAATTAGCAATGCATCTTAAAATTGTAGTAAACCTACGCACAATATGTATTAAATTATATCATGGAAATTAACAGAAAATACTAATTATTGCTTACTGCTAATGATTCTTTTCTACTGTACTGTGTGTATAGTTTATACCTAATAAATATTTTTTACCAATGCCGAAAACCTAAATCTCAACTTTAGCCACTTTTAAGTATAATATCCAAAAACGCTAATTAAATTCCACCTAAATCTGTTCAAGCTAGTTCCATAACACGTAAAGCAAGAAAATTGCTGTACTAACGCTTTTAACATAAACTTTGTATCAACTTTAAATAATACGTAGGAAAAATTTGTGACGTGACACGTGCATACAGGAATATGGCAGCTAATGCTCATGTAACAAAGATCATAGTTGTGTGTAGTGATGTGCCTCGTATCGGCGACATATCGGGCTGCGTTCGGAAACGTCACGCGCGCCGTTTGTCGCGGGCGGTCACGTTTCGCGAACGGTAGCCGAGTGTTGTCGATACGACATGTTTAGTACTATCGATTGTCGATAAAATGCTCGCTAACAATAATACTTCAATTAAATTACCGCTGTTTGTAATTTAGAATAGCTGCTGACAGCATTATGAATCGTAAATAGTTTTTATGCTCGAATACTTAGTAGTCGAAAATGGAAATGAAATCGCTTTGCTGTTATCAGATATGCAAAGTATAGTGTTAAAGTGACTCAACCTGTACATTAATAGACAGCTCAGTCGCTTTAACAAGATTGATATCGAGCTCCTTGATAATATCAAGTTTATACTTCATATTATATTAGTTTTGAGACATTAGTATTCAAAGAAAGTCACATTTCACACGTGTCAAAAAATCTGCATGAGATTTAAGTTTATCGATAAAATTCTTTTACTCGCGAACGTGCCTCACAACAAAGGCTTAGCATCCGTGGGAAAATCAGCAGGGCTTTTTAAAATCTAGCTAAAAGCTGGCCCGGGTATGCCCATAGTCATATATTAAGACTGCATTACTAGATTACCGAGGCAGGATTTTATGGTGTTTTACCTATTTGGGTTAAGCTGATTTATAAGTAGTGCGCAACATTGTCGGCCTAATGACGATGCTCTTATGGTGATGCATATCATTGATCTAACTTATGCTCGTGAGTATGAATATGCATGAAACGACTCGGCAATAAGTCTCAGATTATTAAATTGTTGGTGGAATAATCAGCGTTAAGTGGTACATCCTTATTCTGAAATAATTCTATACAAGTAGAGGAATTGTTTCGAAATGTATATCAAGTAATATACCATGAAATATAATTTTGCATAAACATGGACGATTAATCTAATTTCTATCTAAAATAAAAATCGTTTTGTTAAAACAATTTATTCAAAAACACGTCTAAGAAATTAATCTGAGTAGTAATAATATTCTTATAAAGCTGTTGTTTTAAAGGCAATTGCTGGAAACGTTGGTCTTAATAATTCGGCTCATGCCATTTCAATTATTTATAATACAAGTTTATTATTATAAATAAATGTCATTACGTACAACAATTAATCTGACAATGGATATCCGCTAGTCAAAATACCCTAAGGAACGAATAAATCACGCATAAATATTTATATGCAGGCCGCAATTTCTACAGCTTTTAAATCAACCAAGCCAGACAGCTAGTCGCCTACTATCCCTTCTGTTTATAAATCCCCTTAAACCTTAGGCAACGTATCAGATAAAGTTGAAAGTAGCCAATCTCGCACAATTGAGTGGCTGGACATTGATAAATAGGAAACTAGATCTTGTTACTCGTTTCGGTATTTAGTATTCATAAAATTTGGTAAACTCGATGTTAATTTTGTACCACACGTGCGGTTGGGCTTGTCTTAAATGTTAAGTGGACTTGTGATGAATTGTCTTCATGTGAAATATGTTGGAGATTTGTAAGAGATTCTGTGTATTAACAAAGTATGACATGTTTTCGAGTTTGTTCATCCTGATGTCAATGACTTGAAAATTAAATTAGACAACTAAATATAATTACTTTGTTTAGCAAAATACAGGATTTTTTTATAGGCTTTCAAACGATAATATATCTAGTTGTATTTTTTTCTAGCCAAAAACTCGCGTGTGAACATTAAAAACAGATTAGTTTTCGGTCTTGAGGTGCACGGTGTCTTGAGGTGAGGTGCTCATGTAAATTTATAAAGCGATGAACTACTTAACAATATGTGCTGATATAAAATTATAATTTTACTGAAACCATTTAAAGGTTTCTATTAAAGGTCAGATGTAGTTATTCTGTTTGTGTGCTTAATATGAATTATATTCAAAGAGAAAAGCCATGGATACTCTTTGGTATTCATATCTATGTAAATGTTATGCATGGAGGATAAACTCCGGGCAACACTGAAGGAGCTAGAATCATCGAAAACCCTGTGCAAGCAGCTGCTACAAGAAAGAGAGGACAGCGAGGTTGAAGTCAAGAATATTGTGGACAAGAACACCACACTTAAAAATGAGCTGGCTGAACTACATATTGTACATATGGACCTACTCGACCAACACCAACACCTGCAACTTGACTTATCAAACTTTAAACAGTGCAGTGATACTTATGAAATAGCTCTGAGTCGGATAACAGATCTCGAGCATGAACTTAGTAACGCCCATAGTACTATTATGTTTCTTGAGTCAGCTAAATGTAGGGAACAGACCTCCAGCACACAGAGTTTGTTTGATGAGCTGGTTGGTTGTTCAGCGGCAGATATTTGCCAGCCAATTATTACAATTGATTTAACTGGTGAGGATGCCATTACACGCCCCTTATTATTTAGTCATAATAAATTAAAGAAGTATATTAAATTTAATAAATTAATAAAGAAATCTCGAATTGCATTAAGAAAATTAAAAAATTTAAAATCTAAAGTAACTCATCATAGGAATCGCGTTAATTTAATATCTCAAGTCAATACATATACCAAAGAACTTGAACAATGTAGAGAAAAGTATGATGTTGACACTTTTTTATTACAAGATGAGTTATTGCAAAAGGAACATTTGTTAAAAGATGTTTTTGAAAAATATGCTGATTGTCAAAACCAACTTAGTAAGCGTATGGTCGAGGCCAGTGAGTTGATGGACTTAGTGCAGTACAATGCTGAGAGATGTGAGTCTTTGACGAATAATTTCTCATGCAACTGTGCTCACTCTGCACCATCTCTGACCCCTCCTGTATCCCAGGTAGGTGCGGTCACTCAGCCATCAGCTGACAGTGACACAGATTCCAAATGGATTCTTATTTCTGATAAAATAGGAGCAGGATTTGGGACATTGTTACACAATTGTAACACACACAATGTTACAAATCTCTGTTACCATAATACTCACTTTAGTAAACTTATTAACATTATAAAAAATTTGAACCTTCACAAAAATACCAATATTGTTTTGTTAGTTGGTAACAGCTTAGGAATTCAGAGAAGGGACATTGTTGATGGCATCACCACCTTGTTGAGTCTAGATATAGGTAAAATTATACTTTGTGCTCTGCCTTATGCAGATACTTTAAGCACTGAACAAAATAACTTTGTTCATTATTTGAACAATACATTATGTATGTTGACAGGTTGTCATAGTGACAAATTATTATTTTTTGATACTAATAAGTTTATTAGTGGTTTTAAATTAACTCAGGAAGCAATGTATCTTCCTAAACAATGTAGATTTTTAGTGGCTAGGTTACTAGCATTTAATATTAACTCTGTTATAGGAGATATAACACCGAATAGGTTAAGTACTGATAAATTGTTATGTCTTAGCTCTAACAATGTAGATTGTTTAAACTAACAGCTCAGACAATAGGGAAGCATTCTGATAGCATTCTGCTATATCATCAGAACATAAACCGCTTTTCTGGCAAAATTTTAGATGTAGAACTTTTAGTAGACAAGTATGTCATTGATATTCTTTGCTTTTGCGAATCCTGGTTAAAACAACGACCGACGCCGGGGCTAAGTTAGTGTCTCACATTTTGGAGGCTTTGGAGGGATCACAGGATGCCATTGGTATTTTTTGTGATCTCTCCAAGGCTTTTGATTGTGTCGACCATAAGACGCTGGTCCTTAAACTTAAACACTACGGATTGCGAGGACAATCCCTTGAACTAATTAAGTCATATTTAACAACTAGACTTCAAAAAATAGGTTTAAACGGCGTAACATCATCTGGATCTACAGTGAGAATGGGGGTGCCGCAAGGTTCAATCCTTGGCCCTTTTCTCTTCTTGGCATACATAAATGACCTTCCCTATATGATGGCTAATTTAACCAATATTGTATTATTCGCGGACGATACCTCACTCATTTTTAAAATTAATAGAAAATTACCAGATTTATCATCCTTCAATAATGCCCTTAATGTTCTTTCCGATTGGTTTTCTACAAATAACTTGCTTCTCAATGCAAGCAAAACTAAATGTCTAAAGTTTTCGCTTTCTAATGCCCATAATCAATCAGAATTAAATTTGATGCTTGATGGTGACCAGCTTGAATTAATTAATGAAACCGTATTTCTTGGTATAACAATTGACTCTAGGTTGCAGTGGGGGCCACACATCACGGCACTGTCGTCTAGGTTAAGTTCGGCTGCATTCGCGGTTAGGAAAATTCGGCAGCTTACTGATATACCCACTGCTAGATTAGTTTATTATGCTTACTTTCACAGTTTAATGTCTTACGGTATTCTATTATGGGGGTCCGCGGCCGATGTAGATTCCATTTTCATTTTGCAGAAACGCGCAATTCGCTCAATATACGGCATGGGCCCTCGAGAGTCATTGAGAGAAAAGTTTAAAGAAATTAACATTTTGACTTTGCCTTCCCTTTACATTTTCGAGAATATTATGTATGTGCGTAAAAATCTTTCTAGTTTTAGAGTTAAAAGTGATTATCACGACATTAATACCAGAAATAAAAATAAATTAGTAGTTCCTAAATTTCGGCTTACTAAAACCAATTCAAAATCATTTCTAGGGAATTCAATACGTTTTTATAATAAACTACCAGAGGTCATTACCAACCTGCCCGGTAAGAAATTCAAATCTTGTGTCAAATCTATTCTCTTAAAGAAAGCGTATTATAAAGTTAAAGACTACGTGGAAGACAAAAGGGCGTGGAGTGTTTAATATCTGCACATGTGGCCTCCCTGGCGGTCCTTAAGATTTGCTTGTTTACTTTAAAGGAGTTCATAAGCCGCCTGTATTTCCTGAAGGCACTTGACATGCCTTGACATTCCTGTTAGGGTATTTCGTTTTTTTTTTTTTTTTCTGTGACTACATATGTGTTGTATGTAAAACTGTTTTCTTTTTATTTTATTTTATATACAATTTCATTTTTAAATTTTGGTACTTTTTTGTTGTGAATGCGTCAACAACGCGGTTTTTATTATTCATTATAACGGTTTGATTGCCATAAATTATTATTATTTTAATTTATTTTTTTCGTTATTTTATTAACGTAGTTTTACTTATAACGGTTTGATTGCCATAAATTATTATTATTTTAATTTATTTTTTTTCGTTATTTTATTAACGTAGTTTTACCTCGGTGTTGACGCATATATTTAACCAATAATGTAAAATAATTGTAATAAGTTTATTTTTAAAAGAGTAACCTATGGAGTTTCTTGCCGGCTCTTCTTCATAGGAATGACACTTTGGAACCGAGCAACTAGAATCAGTAGAGTTAACGTAACGTTTCTTGAGCGCCTTTTTTTTTGGTTTATAAGAAATAAAAACATTTTGATTTTGATTTTTTGATTTTGTTATTTGATATCCAAATAATACGTAAGTGGATATTTGTCACTTGCAGAAGTTAGGATACTTTTGCAAGTGACAAATATCCAGATGAAATAATCAAAATTTTACTTGAATTCAAGCATTTTTTTCACATTTGGTGATTGGATCTACCTAGTCCATTTTGAAGTATGTAAGTATTTAAATATTAAGCTATCGCAATATTATCTTACAAACTATCATGCACTATGTTTGAGTTGTTCAAGCTTTCGTGATTTCTCAATAGCCTCTCCACATCATCCTCTGTTTAATATGACTCCTAACTCATGAGACTGGCCACGCTGCCTGACGACAGCAGACCTTGTGCTCACATACTTCCAGCCCTAATAGGGCCCAGCTGAGCCGTTTATGCCAAACGAGAGCGTACCCGCCATCGCAAATCAATGGCCGCCTAATAGCGCTGTCACCATTATCCCACCATTATAGGTCGGGAGCCTTGTTCCTCTCTAGTGTATGAGGGGCGTTATGTGTGCCTAATGTGGCCTTATTCTGTGCCTTAATCTAGTCTGCCTTATAAAAGGTTTTAGAAAGTGTCGTTTAGTCGATCTCGTGTTTGTGTCTTGTTACCGGTCTTGATAGAATCGTTCTTTTGTTTTTCTTTTCCTTAAGTGTTTAGTTTATTGCTTTGGTGGGTATAGTTTTTTCGCTTACTGTGCAAGCTTGGCTACCTTTAAAATCTCAACGAGAGATTTTTGCCCTTTACGAAAACACATCTAAAAAAATACTAAGTTTTTATTTTAACCTGTTTTATCTCAGAAAAACTTACGGAAAAGCTAACATCTGCAAGTGACATTTGCATAGAAAGTCTGTTCAAACCATCTTGACCAAACTACGACTATAATCTGACAAAGTAACTAATTTCCTAATTACAACGAACAAGCGTCTGTCCTAATTTAGATAACGCATTATTTACGAAAATGATTTATAAGTCGACGCAGCTGTGTGCGAGACAAAGGCTCGCTTGCATTCCCACATTACTTACGAATATGAATGATCACAGTACTGTTATGTTAGCTTTCATGTTAGCAACTATCTTAGATAATCTAATAATAAGATTTTTTTCATCTTACAGTAACTAATTTTACATGTTAATTATTATTCTTTTTTTTTGCAGTGTTTATTAGTTAAAGTATGAAATCAACTCCTCGTTGTAGGTATATAATCTGATACTTAAACTTCCTGAGGCTGTACATTTTCATTTTCAAGTTTTCAGAATAATTGTGATGACATTATTCAAATCAGTTTTGAATCTTCATTATTCGCGTTCTACTTCTACTTGTCTCAAAGGGTATACATAAAAGCAAAGAAATGGGTTTCGGATACTACAAAGCATTTCTAACACTAAAAGACCCGGTACAAAAATATGTAAAAAATCTTAGTTAAACGGCAATAATGAATGACATAAACCTCCTTTTTTTTAGCACACCTAATTCTGATTACCCCATACATTTTAATACAAAAAAAAACAAGCTACACTCTCTCTATAATAACATCTGTTATCTCTTAATTCATGTTGTAAGGACCCTTCAAAAGTTAAACAGCTCAAATAGTCAATAGAGCTCAAGATTGGTGATGCGATAGACGGCCGAACTGACTGTATCTTAGCGACTGTCAAGTCAAGTACGTACGAACGAATGCTATCATGTTGTCATTCTATAAAAACCTCGTATAAACTCCCTAAGACTTTGATTGTTGTATTAAGATGCGGATGATATGGGATCATTACTTTAGATATAGTTCAGATAAAAAACAAGGCGTTTCTAATGAAGTTTTTTTTGCTAGGCTGTCTAATTTGGTCATTATAGAACAGTTCAAAAATCAAAAATACATAAGGCGTGATTTTATCCCATTATTTTATATGTAATGTGAAATGCATCTCGTAAATAAAATATTTTCAACATAGATAGGTATTTGAAACTTCATTGTACGTTCCTAAGATTGTTTGTATCAAACTGCATTGTATCAGTCATCAACTACTGCACTAACCGCACCCAAAATAGGCAATACCAAAAGTGTAAAGTCACCAACTCGTATAAATCAAATTCAATCACTCTAAACAAGCCAAATCCCACTCAATACCCACTTAAATAAATAATCCAACATTAAACAACGTTTCTAACAATTAATCCGTAGAACCATTAAGCACAACTATAAATCGCTTTTAATTTCACGGTCCAATCTAAACCGGAGCTCGGCGCGTGCGCACCGATACGATCTAATCGCGCGATCGAGACGCAACTCATTGTCGCTGTCGCGCACCCCGAGCGCGTGTCCAAACATTGTCCCCTGTGGCACGCCGCGACCAAGCTTCATTGTGTATATGCTAATACAAATTAGCTTGATAACTGATATTTTGGTGATGGATTTTAATAAGCATACCATGTTTTCACGTCATAATTAATACATATTATTTGATAAAATAATTAAATTATTCAAAAAATTACACATCTTTAAAAGTCGAAAGCCATAGTCAAATCATGACTTTGTGATGATTTTATGATAAATGAAACTCATGCTGCAATGACTGAGCTTAAACAATATTCCAAGAATGTTAGTTAGATGTAGATGATCGAATGAGATTAAAGAAACGGAACTTCGTAAAAAATCCTAATGAATATCTTCGACTTATCTAATCGACTATCGACGTACGATGATTTAGAATATGATATTCCCACAAAGTCAAATGATGTATCAGGATGGCATTTTGACATTATAAAAAAAAAAACAATGTATGTGATGATACTTCTGACTTGGTTTCCTAAAAAAATAAGCATTACACATACTATATTTATTAGGATTTGGTCCCTAATGGTTTATTTCAATACATTGAGTTTACAAGCGTATAAGCCCAAATCACTCTTTCAATTAGATTGTCTATTTTAAGACCCTACAAAAAGTAAAAGACGGTCATACGCAATTACCGACCTACTCCTAAAATGACTTACACGTGTAAAATAAAAACTCACTAACATTGTTTTTCATTCAAATTCTATTATTAGCAGTAGTTGGTACAATTACACAAATACTGTTCAACAGATTTACTTTATGATCCTAATCGTCATTATGAAAATCGCGTTCGCATTTATTGTTAAGATATTATCTAGAATTAATGAAATCCAATTAATCGATGATTTATTAGTACTTGAAAGTAATTCACAGTCGGTTTGTTACGGTGTAAATGACATGCGCATGCTTTAAATGCTATTGTTTCAAGTAATGGTATAGCCAGCATAGAAATGTTAAAGAGACGGATACAGATTTTAAGTACAACAATAATATCAGCGTTTAAAACCTGCAGCATCGAAGTTGCATTACCTACGAAGGTATCTATGTATCATGTTATGTAGATAATAATAGAAATAATGACGTTACATCATATATCGGCCGCAAAATGTAACATCTACATTACAGAGCAACAATACTGCACAATAGTGCACAGCGCTAGCTAGACATCTACACATGCAAATCAAAGAACAAAGGAGATTTAGGACAGTGTAACACGATCCTCTCTATATTGTTGGTGTGATGCAAGGTATCTGTCGCATACAGCCAACATGGCGGCGTGATCGAGGGCCGACAGCCGTGGCGAAAGGATGCGCTTGCGCCGTGAAATCGCTCGTTACGGCTCTTGTATACGAAACTCATACACTACACCATACAACTTAAATTATTTGATTAACAGTCTAAATTGGACCAACTGTATCTATAGATCGTGGAATTTTAATACTGAATTTTAGAATTTCAAATAATTGAATACATTCCAACAGTGACGGGGTTAGAGGTGTCTCGTAAAGCAATGGACAGATTCCGTGATAAGTATCTATCGTTAGGCAGGTCGTGCTTGTTAGTTATAAGAAAGATTACCTCCGGATTATTGATATTATTTGTTCTATGAGGTAGAATTTGTTCTAAGAATTAATGAGGCGTTAACAAAAAAATATTTAAAATATATGTAATTCGACTATCAAAATGTCCACACCAGTGCCTTAAGTGTACTAAGTTGGTTATCAGTGTACTAATAGATGGAACCATATGGGACATATATCAATGACTCGAATAATAATTTTCATTTCTGAAAACGCTGTGTTGCAATTTGGTTACGAATGCCAGCTAATTACATATCCATCGTAATCAATATCGCGTAAGATCAATTTTGCTCCCGAAAGCAATTTTCAGCGGCAAGAAACACAACAGTTACGCAATCTAAAACCTAACTCAATCCATTCAGAGAGCACAAGTAACCTTTACTTAAGTCCTTATCCTGTTCTGATACAATCAACGAATTGTACAAACGCCCTATATAAGAGCATACACTGGCAAATGTTCATAGGACTTCGACACGCCTGTACCGTTACGCGCGGCAATCTATAAATCCCAACTTGACAAAATAATAGGCTAGTCGATAGGTTCCTCGCTATTAACGCCCAGCAAGATATATTGAATCTACTCTTCTCAATCAGATACCTTAATAGAGGCTGCTTCGTAATAGAAAGTAAACTACACTTTAATGTTACCGTAACGGTCTATTGCGACCGCTGTCTCACAAATCTTAGGAGCCCTGTTGTTATGTACTGTAATTGTTAACACCTTTGTGATTGAGTTGCATTGTCTTGGGGATGCTGGCTATCACTTGCCTCACTTTCATCTTCAGTTAATCTTGTTATGTAAGTAATTAGTTTCATTACTTCATTATTAAGAACAGTACCGCTATTGTCTTTACTATTAACCTTGTCCAGTCAGTATTTCAAATAGTCAAATTATAATATGCAATCGTTACTTTTAACATCGGTGGAACATACGAATGAATTGTCAGCAGACATTTCTTTTTATGTTCTACTCTTAAGTGTTGATTTTACATTCACATGTTTCTTTTACGACGAACCAAATCACCACAAATTTTATACCGACCAAACAATTAACATCATCTCCATACGTGTAATTTAAATGTTACGACCTATAATACGTTAAGATTGAATGTAAAACACATCCAATGGATGCTCATAACTTGGACTTTTACGTCGGACATTACATTTATTATTTATAGACGAATATTTATATCTCCATCGTTTATATTATTAATATATTCGTTATCATCATTTACTAGCAATTTACTGTGCATCTCTTGTTAATTTATATTTCATGTGCAGAATAAGTTAAATAGTGATTTATAAACTATAAAATCATTCGAGTCGCATGTAAGGTAAATTATTTGTACTTGGAGTTTTTATATGGTTATTTTTATGATTAAGAATTTCGTTATACAATTCAATTGACTTTTATAGACAGTGTTGTTTTGATATGTTTTATGATGTTGTTTGGTGCAATAAAGATAAGATAGTTATTGCTGCTGCACTCTCGCGTGTCTCCATCCTTTTTGCTAGTATTTCACATATGTATAAAAAAGCACATACAGGCTAAAATGTATCGTAACATTCAGTTTCTTGTTGTTAGAAAACCCCAAAAAATCCGGTGTTACGCATTTCAATTACTTGCAGTATTTTCCAGCTTATTATAACTATAAAATTCGCTTCTACCAACAGATTCCTTGCTAACCATTTCCGTATTAGTATTTATGCCACGTGTTCTCCATCCCTACACGTTGGTTTTGCATGGAATGACTCGAGTATTTATTTGTCGTCCATGCAACAAACATGTGAGATGTGTAGTGCGATGTAGACATCTTGTATCTAACGTGTGAAATGGACATCTACATCAATGACACGCGACACGGAATCAAACCGTCTCGTATGGAATAGTATCCGCTATGTGTTGGTGTTGAGACTAGTTTACATAGAGCATGTCGCATTCTGAATAAGTCTGCAACTGCTTGATCTGCGCTTTAAGAACTTGAAACATTTGAGACGAGGTTTTTTGAATTGGAATTTAAATTCGTCTACAGCTACTTGACCTGCCTGCGAAGCCGTTCAAATGGGTTTTTTTTTTCAAGTTTTTTGGTATATTGATTTGGAAAAATGAAAAGATTTAAAGAAAAACGCTCTTCCTCTGCCAAAAGTTTACCTAACCAAACAAACATGAAACAGATCAGACACAAGAAAATCGTTACGCTTTTTTATTTTACCTTAGTTGAGTTATTTGCACGTCTTCCTTAGTAAAAAGAAAAAGGCTAGAGTAGATCCTAATTCGTCTTGGTAATGACATTTGCTAGCTAAACCACAAACGCAATCTAAGGACAAGGTCAGCAAAATAGTTTTTGGAATACAGGATTGATTAATGATGTACAAAATCAGCCTATAAACCATTTCATAGTTACAATAAACTTATGTCGTTCTAATTTATATGTCAATGTCGGAGATGGTTAGTTCAAGGCAAAACGTTGAAGTGACCTTCTATATTTTCAATACCTAGAAGGGAATATGGAATAAAATAATTAAGGAAAATAACGTATTTTTTTTCACCGTCTAAATGTACGCAAATATTTTCCTTTTCTCTTTTTACGAATAAAAATATTGAGGAAAGTTAAAGAATCTTAATTTAATCTGAACGTACCTTTATGTAGTACAGCGTTCGGAAATGTGAATGTCAAGGTGCGCTATGTGAGACAAATCTGTTTGTTTATGTACGGAAATCGATTCCATATGTTTTAACACTCCGATATTGCATGAATTCCTTTGGAGTTAACAAATCGAAATATCGAATATGTGAAATGGTTTGATGTTGATATTGGCCCTAAACATATCTACTTAAAAAAATGTATAAAAAAAAACTACTAGTTTTTTTTTCCATTCTTTCTCGTAGTTTTTCTGGCTGTTCGTAAACTTACTTCAGGATATCTTCCAGCATGTCTTAGGTCTACTCGTGATTGTCCAGCTCTCCCGAACACCTCTGCATATCTAGTCGTAGCAAAGCAGTAGCAGTAGTTACATTCTCATTTTAAGTTTCGATCTTAAATCCAATTATATATTTTATGTCGATCGAGGGACAAAATGTAAAAAAAATGATTCTTATAGATTTAGATGTACGATATATAACATTAAATGTTTGTGATGTGTGGAACTAATACTGACTAACAGGCTCCAGTGCGTGCTGAAGGTAATTGTTTATTATAATTTATTTGGCGCATCTCCGATTAATAACCGAAAGGCTGTATGCAAAGTTGATTACATCACCGTTGATCGCAATCCCAGTACTGTAGAATTGTATTTATGAGAACAGTCCTAAGGTTTGGATCGTTTCTTACATGTAACTATTGTGTAAATGATTAACGTATAGTGCGAATCGTGCATCATTTAGCACGCTCGTATTTATTTATGCCACCGGTTAGTGAACGGATTGACTCAATTTACTGCTTAATCTGATTCACTGAGGATGATACGCTCTGATGTATCGTCGGTTACACAAGCTTCTATGGCTTTTGCAGTTAAAGACACGAAAGTTATGCTTTAGAAATCAGGAAAACATTTGCTGCTTACGTCGATTTACTTTATTTAATCTTAATGGGGGTTTGAAAAGGTTACGAGTATTGATTACACAAATATTAGATAGTAGACCTTGGTATGAGAATAAAGTAGCGGTGTTATGCCGCGACCTAGCAAGCCAATTTAGTGCATTGTTGCGACGCACTGAGGCGACCGCTACACATAATTGACGTACTAAATAATCATATACGCATAACACCAATGTCGAGTGACGAAACAAAACACATCAGGGTAAGCCAAGTCTTTCCAACCACAGAACAGCATTAACAATTTGCTTAGCGTTACCCAACTATATAACTCAATACGCTGTGACAACGTAGCATCGTTTGACAGCGCACTTGTGGATTTCGGCTCGCGAGCTCTCATTTGCGATGTGAATTTACGAGGTAATGTCGTGGCAGGCGGGATAGAGTCGTCAGTCCCATGTAGTGCAACGCTAGGCAATAAATTAGCGCTCGGAGAGGTGTGTTCCCACGAACGCTAAACCGTATCAAGATGGTGGTGCGCGGAACAGCTCCGCTCCAAGCCCGCTCGAAACGGGGACACGGGCGAAATGCTTTATTTTCCCCGCGATTTATTTTCTCTATGTGACATTTTGTTACGTTTTGTAAGCTGTCACTCGCTCACACTTGCAGCGTACATTGTTTCAATTTATGCAACAGCGGTTTCTGTGTTTCTTGGCAGATTATTGAGAAATTTTTGTTCTAACAATGTTAAAACAATTCCAATTGGACCCGTTCTGTCCTTTCGTTCTATACCATAAACGAGTGTCTCTTAAATCATGTAAGCTCTTTGTATTGCAACTTCTAGATTTATACTTGATAGCTCATTAAATGCAATCCAAACTAAGACAATGAAACCAGCAATCAAACGAACCTCACACGGACAAATCAACCTTGAGCTCATTGAAATTAATTAATTGAATAAATATGATTAAGTACCACATCCGTAATTGTGATCGATCGTGTGTCCGCACTCCAAACAATGGTGTTCGTGGGTTCAACCGGATAGAAATTACATAGCGACTGATATCCTTGGATCACGATATGAAAGTGGTCATTGATAGGTCATTTGACGAATCTCTTGTAACACCAGTGACAACTTAGGAAAGTGTCTGGTGGGCGGCGTTGTATGGGAGACAATACATGTAGGCGTGTTTAAAGAAATTGAAATTTTTTAACACACCAGTCATTGCATGTTAATTGACAGAAGTAAAATCATGTTCTTATGAGTGACATGATAGATATCAGAAAAAAAAAAACAAAATGATGAATTTCAGGTATTACTTCGTTTTGTAGTATACATATGGAATATAGTACGCTTCCATGCTTGCTTTAAAAATTATGTTCAGATCTGTAAACACAATGTTAGTAATACTATTGATTTTGCAGTCATGTAATGACCCGTATTATAAGCTGACCACAAGCCTAAGCTTGTAGCTTCTCATGGTAGCTGCGAGCCGAAACTGCGTCGGTTCGTGACCCGGCCCGACCCCGATCTAGTAACCGCTTCGAACCATTGTCTAGCCCGGTGGTGTAACTTATAAACTTTTATTTTACTATCGATAGCATAAAGTGTGGTTATGTAGTAAGAGTATTACCGCAGACTGAGACGAACTGATAAGAACTAAAACTTTTGTACCACCATATTTCAGCCAAATAAATGATTTGATTTGAAAAATAGAAACAAACTTTTACTACTGCTAGGATTAAAGTTGTGTTAGGTAGTTCTTTAACTATAGATAGACAACTGAAAAACTGATTAAGATTTTTTTTACATAACATTAGACACGAACTTAAACTTATGCCTTTGCGCTTTACCCATGCAAAACGAATCCTTATATCTGCCATGATGATGATACATGAAACTGGCCCTTATTCAATTTCGTGGTGTATCAAATTTAAAAATAAACATATTTTATGTACCTTTAGAGGTAGGTACGAGGTATTATAAAATTGTATTAACACGTATTATTCGACGATAACACTAAAACAAAAACATCTTAAAGCAGACCTCCAACATGTGCCCCATTTGTATAACAGAATCAAAGGCTCTAAAATTTTAATGGAAATTAAATGGCTTAATATAAAGTTAAATTAACAATTAATAAGCAATTTCAAGCAACGTGGGCGTAAAGAATGAAGTTATTGAATAATAATAATAAAAATAAGATAATATTTTACAGCCACTTGACCAAGATCCGTTTATGACAAATTAAGCAATCCGCATTTGTAGCTATCTGGTAAATAAGTATTAAATATTTTATTGATTTGCTTTACAATAATTATTTTATATTAAATTAGAAACCTGAATAAGGAGTGGTGTAATAGGTCACCAAGCGTACCTATACTGGTTAGCTTAGTTCGAATGTGGCTTGTGTGCCAATAGAAGAATTGTAAAAACGAATTAACTTTGCTAGTAACTTAGTTTTGAACTAATGCAAAGACAAGACTTCTTACTATATGGGAAAGACTGCTCGGATTTGCAAGTGGGTATAACCACCGATATCCTCTGCGTTCGTATAGACGAAAACAATACAATTTCAACAATTTGGCCTTTCACCCCTATACTTCTCTCGACTAGACTTTTATCGGCCCGACGGGGTATATTACAATAAAAAAATCATATTTTCACGCTACTTAACCACCTTATTTTATATGGGGTAATGCAATCAATAAAAGAACACCTATAGGTAAGCTACGGTACCTCAAGTGCGGAAGCTACTTCTCGTGTAAAGTTCAGTAAATCCGATCAGAATGACCACTAGTGACGTCATCTAGTAGTAGGACATAAACAAAATATGTGGTCCCAATCATTTCCTGTCGCCTCTCGTGACTTGCAGTACAATCCGGTACAATCGCTCTGATAGCGCCATCAGTCGGATAAATCTCGTAATCTATAATTGAAATGTGTCGTTTTGACAGTTCAGTCATGCATAAGAACATTGCTCAAGTATAAAAAATGTAGTGACGAAATTATTATGTGCATTTACTTTTGCAAGTTTATTGAGTCTGTTTAAAAATTTAATTTGCCGTGACGCTATTTACAGTTTACATAATGTAGAGTTTTAAAATAATAAAAGCGATGATATTTAACTTCATATTTCAGTAGGTGGTCCCTTGCATAAGATTACTTTAACATGAAAGAGACTAGTGCCAAGGTTTAAATAGGTTTTATATTCTTAATTGTAGACCAACAGTTACAACACTCATACAGATAATGGAGAAAGATTGACGCAATTTTTTCCTCTTAATATTTGAAATTATGTACTTAGGTCTTGTTTCTTCAATTCTATAGGAGGCTTAGCTTAGCTAGCTCATCATATGCAGCGTATTACTATCACACAACACCAGTCCAGCCAAATCAATAACACATTCACCGTCAAATGCTCACTACTCCCAAATGGCTCGATTACAATTACATAAAACAAAAGCTTGCGCAAACAGTAAGCGATCAGATTCGAACAGTATTGTTTGGCCAGATTAATGATATAATCCAAGAGACACCGATTGCGTTGAAGTATGATCGTATCATTCGTATTTATATATGTTTCGATCACAACTGTCGTTTAGAGAGATTTGTTACAACTTGTACAGTTTTATGGGTGTTTTCAATTTTGTTTTTGTTGTAGGCTGTTGTTTCAATTTTATGATCAGAATTCTGAACTCTTCCCTTTGAAGTTAAATTTCACATACTAATAGAGATATTAGCTTTATTTTCTACTTCTGCTTTCTATTTTGATAGCCAAAGGTCTGTTCCATATTATACTTACGTCAAAGCTACTTTTCAACGCTCATTCCTTAGGACATAGAACTTTAAATATGGTCCGTGATAACATTGCTACAACTGCCAGATAAAAGCTTGGAACAAAGTCTTGCCAGTGTTATTTTTAGGCAAGTTAACAAATATAAAAGCTATTTTCGGCTAGGTAAACTTGCATCCACAAGAACTCCAAAAATAAAATGACAACAATACATAACAGACTCTACTTCAGGAATACCGTAAAGTCAAATAAAAGAAGTTTCAAAACGTTTACGCCTTAATAACCACGCTCTGCAGGAAGTAAATAACCATCATTCAAAGTAAAGTACTAGGAAATCGAACTGAATAATAGGAAATACAATGTAATTTGCAATAGGCTATTTTGTATAAACACGAATTTAAAAAAATAAATTCATGATTATTTGATTATGAAATAGTAAAGAAGAGATCCGTAGTAGTAATTAGTTTCTTTAAAAGTATAGAGTCGCTTAAAGTTGAACCTACTTTGAACCTACAATAAATTATATTATTCATGATACTATGTTCCACAATTAGGTAGAAGATTAAAGTAATCTAGTAAGTAGATAGGCACCTTTTATCTGTTTGTGATAATTATTTTGTAGATTAGCAAATTTTATAGTTATTAATTTATTGGCTAAAGCAATTTTGTTACCGGCTATAATTACCGTGAATGAAAACATAGCATAGAACATTAAATTCCAAGATTTTACCTAATCAACATATTTCTATAGACGGAATCCCAAAATACTTTCCTAAGATTCTATTTAAAAATACGGAATCCACTCGTGATTGCACGGTTATCAAAACAAAAGGATCTTTCCATTTCCACAGTGAGAGATTCAGGGGCTTTTGTAGTGTTTTTATGAAAGGGGGAGGTAACTGGAGATTCATTGAAGAGTCGGAGGGGGGGGGGCGTCGTGACCGCTGGACCGCGTCGGGTCACGCCGCGACTGATGACCGACGACCTGGCTGTTTCCATTGACACAGACGATAAATATATTAAAATTTTGTGATTATTTATAAATCAGTGTTTAAAGGAAATGCTAAATAATTAAAAGAAATGTAAAGATATCATCTAAAAATGGAAGTTACACTAAAAACGCAAAAAAAATGCAGTAAAAACGCCATCTAGCGGATTTTCTAGGAAACTTAAATTGTGCTCTACCTGCAAAAAAATGTTTTTAAGAATATAATACCTTATCAAATACATGAGTAACACTAAAACAAATCAAAACGTTACAAAAACAACGAATTATAGCACATATAGCTTCGTAAATCCTCATTTATTAATGTTAAAGAACTCTACTTTTTAATCCCGAGAACGTCGTTCATGATATCGGTCTTCAATGGACACAGACTCACCATCCGACCTCCGACACGGAAGGCGAAACGTCACGACACGACAAAAAATCGTCACAATACCAGCTCGTGACTGACTACGTTCCATTCACGAGACCGGCTGAGAAATGCCTACGTGCAACTATTTTCGCAGCCGAACGCATTCGACGCGCTACGAAATAAACGCCTTTGTTGATGCCGACAATTAGAAAAGTTCAAATCATTGTTAGTATTGTTTTTTAGGAATATTTTTTTGATGTAACTTGTTTTGTATTTACATAAAAGACTAATAGAAAGTATTTAAATATTACTACAGTGGCGCCATGAAACTGTTGACAAGAAAATCCACAAAAATGATATTTTATGTTTCTTAAAAAATGTTTACTATAATATAAAGTAAAATATCACAAAAATATTATTTATATATCACCACAACCTGAATTAATCGCTCTCCAAAAACTCTACTTTTTGCGCAAAAGTTGTACCCCTCGCTCGATAGATGGCGGTGGCGTCGAATTAGATCGCGCAATGGTTTCGTTACATCGTTTTCCTTAAGTTCGCCTCCGAGTCTGAGACATGTTAACTTTGCGCAGAGGCAATATCGTAACCAATGAGGTTAATCCGAGGTGCGATTATTGCTAGTTGAAAACTTTACCAATACCCCGCCGTGTGGACGTGAAATACCGTCCGCGATGGCAATTTTTGAATGGCCGTAAAGGCCTAAGAATTCTCTTGATTAACCATTGTACGGACGCTAGCGCCCTCTTTATTTCCGTATATGGAGAAATTTAGTACTAATGGTTAAAGTGTTTAACGTATCTACGTAATTATATACGGTGTTGTAGATGAATATTCTTGCCACAAGTGTTTGTATATTTTGGTTTTATAATAAATAATGTTATTCAATAAGAATAAATGCATATAATCGACAGACGTTTAATTACATAACATAAAACAATATTTTCGTCTAGAATTATGAGTAGGTAATAGGTACTTTTGACACATGAATGACTTATTAATCAAGTAAGGTAGTAATATTGCGTACCGACGTGCATTAGGCTTCATTTATCTGCCTGTCCACGTAAACCGCACACGTTCTGTTAAGATGTTGAAATTATATCCATTAAAATAATTGTTGATAACGTAAGCTTTATTGATGTTTAATAAAGACATTCGCAATATTGTTGTAATATTACAATGACGTGGTACGGGAAATTTTTAACTAGAAACTGGAAATAAATAAATTACTTTAAAAATATCTTAGTAAATATTTAATGGAAAATAATGCGAATATGTATATCTAAGTATTTAGTATGGCACAATTCAATTTGTTCGCAGCAGGTGACAAATAAAGTTAAACTAAATAGTAATTGTCCTCATAAATAAAACAAACCAGTAATATTAATATCTAATCTTTAATCATACTTGTAATTTGAGCTTTTAAAACAAATGACCGTCTCTAAAAGGATTTAAAATCGATACAAACATTCGGCCGGATTACGTTTCGATCCAGATTTTGTACTTATGATTTGACATTCATACTCGGTGAAAGCGCTCGCTTATTACCAATCGATTTAAACGATAATCGATTGCTCGGTTCGCATAATCGCATTAACATCACGGGGGGTCTACCGTACGCGTGCCATTGCACTTGGGTTAGTGTGAATATAACAGCCATATCAACTAAGTTTACGAATTTATTCATGTTGCTGTGTAATAGAATTTTTATCTGCTCCTTTAGTTATCAGATATTACTCTACTTCATACTAATTAGCTGTCTAACTTTCTAGTTCCAAAATTGACAGCTATTTGTTACCCGTCGAAATACATACTTACACAATGTTTTGTCTGTTCAATACAGTTGCGAAACTTGAAATCAATCAAAGCTGTACTTATCGAAATTAAAGGACGTTTTGAACACGATCTCTGTTAAACGTTTAATACCAAAATATAATATTAATTGCGTATCCTTTTACCACTACTTCATTTGGAGTACTTGTCGAAATTGTCAGAGATGTTTGGTATTAAAATGTCGCGTAATTTGAGTTTGGAGTCATTATGAGTGAAAGGTAGTGCGGTAATGAGTGATTTAGGTGGGTGAGTGAGATAGTGAGATATATAGGGTGTCGGTGGAAGGCGTGCGAGGAATTCCAAGCGGGAGCTGGAGTCCGGAGAAGATAATCAGATGCTGTGGATGCGTGGAATTACTGATGGATGGTGTTGAGGAACAATGGAGGAAAAGGGTGCATTGCGGAATTATTTTGGTTTATTAATGGGCAAAGGTGATAATTGTTGGAGCCGTTTAAAAGTGCGTCAGTTAATATCGGCCTAGCAGAGAAACCATATAAATAAATGGCACACCATGATTCAAATTTCAAATGTTTTCTAATGGGGTAATTATGTTCCTCGAGACATTCCTCAACCCTTGTGATACTGTTTTGACACAACAAAAATCGCCATAAAATATTTAAAAACAATTATAAAACCCTCATAAATATTCAAGAGATCCACAAATTCTGTAATATAAATCTTAGTGTATGATAGCGCGGGCGGCACCAAGCGTGATTCATACGCTCTCATTATTGACAGATGGCAGCGTAATAGCTCGATTGATTTACGATACTGCTCGATTTAATCCTTGCGTAATCGAGTATCGAATATATCGATACTCTTGACGTGCCGATCGTATCGTCCTTTTATCGAATAAAACACACGTCTCGCTGTGGGAATGTTGACTGATGATTATTTGTGTTGCGGTTTTTATGGTTATAATATAGCTTCGATTAAGGTATTCATGTAGAATATTTCTCAAATCAACGCTCTATTTTGCCATCGGTTTCTTTTGCAACAAATGTAGTGTAAGGTATAATTTACAGTGCTTTCATCAACAACTTCATCTTTAATCATCAAAAAATAAACAGAATTTAACAGTTATAGCTTAGCTAATTTCTTTATACTACAGCTGATCCAAACTCTGATAATTTCTTTGAATTTCATTGACTTCTCAGCTGTCAAACATCAATCAATCCTATATTCCTGCGTTTAATATTCACACCTTGCTCCTTCAATCATGTTAAAACCTTCTTCTTTTGCATCGTAACACATTAAAGACAAATGCTGGATGTTAACACGTCAATCACGCGCAGGTGGTGGTTGCGTGTGTCCTATCTCCCGCCGGCCGCTACCGATGCCTTTTACCGAGTTTTACCATATCTACTACATGTAGGGGGACCAGCTATAAATTATTTGGTTCACCAAATTCCTTTAATTTTAATGTTCTGTTATGTACTCTTCTATTTGATGTCATATCTCTGGCTCGTAAAGGTGAGTTGTCATTTGTTTCCAATATCGAATGCCTAATTTATATGCTGGGAGCCAGTGTTTTGGGCTCGTATTTAAATTAAATGGATGCTCCAACTTCCCTTCTATGTAGAAGCTAAAATTACTTAATAATATAGCATATGGAGAAAAACATGAAAGTTCACTTTACCCATCAAATCTCAACATTGATCATCTCACATAAACATCTGCAAAAAATTTACAACCCACTAAAAGCCATTTATACGGAGTACTAAATTTCGATCTGGTAATCCTACCTCAGCAGCCTTTTATTTCTTATTTATTTGTCCGCGGGATAAACGTCTAAATCCGTCGTCCGTCCGTTTGTCACCGCGACAGGGAACATGCCCGCGATAACACTTGTTTATTGTAACCGTTTTGGCAGCTCGGTGACGTTTTATCGATGTTTCTTTTACGGTTTTGTGGGATCATTTGCATATCGTATTTCTTGGTATTTTGTTGTTCGTGTTTTGTTTTATTTTGTGTGTACGGTTTGTAGTAAGCTTGCGTAAAGGTTAAGGAAATTCGGAACTAGATGGCTTATTTATTTAGATACAGTGTGCAATATGCATAGGCATTAGATAGACTGGACCTCTCGAAATCTATGTAAACCCTGATTGGTTAGATTTGTCTATGGATTAGAAGAACATTAACTGTATTGAAACGTAAAAATAAGAAAGATTTTTATTGAACCAATTATTTGATAACTTTAAAAACAAATAAATTATCAAAAGCAGTTACTGTACTCTGTTTTACTACTTACAGCTACTTGACTAAACTATATCTATTATGGTTCAAACACATCGGCGTAAGGTCTTCGACACGAGAGCCACATTCGGCACGGGCCAACCGGCCGGTAATTATTTTAAGTGTCAATAAATAATAAAGTCGGCCGCGCGCCGCTGAGTGCCCGTCCATCTCTCTTATCTCAATTCTTAATGCGCCTCTTTGCTCGTTATTCTTTTTTCAAAACATTTTTATTTCCTTTTTCGTTTATGTCATCCAGTGGAGAGGTTAAATTCTGTGTTGACAGCATGAAGGTTTTATGTTTTAATCTGGGCTTTATGGGCGTTTAATCGCTTGTATTAGAAAGAGTACGTCGTCGTTTATTTCTTTATAAAAGCTTATCTATTTTATGTTCGCTGATGGAGGTAAAACGGAATGCATGTTATTGTATTTTAATATATTCAAAGTTTAAATAAGGCTGAGCTGTTGGGTTGATTGTCGAGTAATAAAATGTAAGAGATACGGTTGACTAAAATTAACAATGCGATCTAAATAAAGTTGATATAATAAATCAAAATGTAACAAGTGGACATGGTTTTGTTGTGTTTGGTAACGCAGCGGTCCATCGATCACGGCACGTTCGACTCTGAATTTATGTTACGTAATTGCGGTGCGTGCGCGCAGCTTATGCGCACAACGAGCGATGCCTTCGACATTATGTTGTTTTTCAACGGTTAATGTCTTGATATCTCTGTTAATGTGGCAGGGAAGTGCAAGTTTATTATTGTACGTTGAGTAATACCTTCACACTTCGAATAAATATTTGTTGAGACATAAAACTCAATTGCAAACGAAATAATTTAGAAGCATTCTGCTTGATACAATTGAAAGTTTTGAATACCGAAGCGCTTTACAGGTCCTAATATACCTGGATAAATAAGAAATTGAGGAAAAGGACCCTAGTCCCGTTCATTATAATTTTTCTTTATATCGTATTTGATTTTATAAAAATAGAAAATACATACGCGTATACTTACTATATCCAAATTTTATATACCTTTGCTATCGACTAAATGAGTTGGTTACTTCTTTATAGCTTATTGTTGCGTACGCGCCTCTTCTTTTTTTCTAATCTCAAGACTATTGTCTTAAGTTTTCATAAAACACACAAGTTTGAGAAGAGGCCAAGGTCACGAGAACAGTTCAGTTGCGGTTAGAAGACACTCCGCGGGTTAAATTAGTGTAATCTTCGCCGCAACTCTGTCAAGGTTCACAATTATGAGTTTATACACTTATGCGGCTATTACCGCGATTGAGCGCAGGACTTGGCTAACACTTTACTTAAATACTATTTAAAATAGGCATTTTGATTATTTTTTAAAGATGATCTTAATTGTTTATCTTTTTTTTTAAACATAACACGAATGTTATGAAAGATTAAAATAGTTTATTCCCGTTTAAAATGAATAGCCTAGTCATCTGATGTTTTCTGCTACATATAATAGAATTATGAGACGTAAATAGTAGTCATAATGAGACTAGGAAAATTTTATTTTACAGTAATCAACCCGCTTTCGATCCTCTGCCTATCATATTAAGCAGAATTGTGTACTCTAACACATTATGCTATTCAACATATCTCTACAATATACGTAAAGTTTCTATAATAGCAAAGTTTAGGGCTCATAAATCAGTCTCCAAACATCCACTGCAGAGCAAGCCCGATCAGCGCTGTAACCGGTCGTTAGAGAATTCTGCCACAATCACCGCCATTGACAAATGGATCGATGCTCGTAATACGATTCTATTAGTGTACTTACATGTTATTGCTTACCATTATATCTTAATCTTCTTTTACGAGATATTCTATCTGTACACACACAGATTGAATTGCAATCGTAAAAGTTTGTCAAGCTATTGCGCAATCGTATCCGTTGAAAGGATTTTCTTTGGAATACAAATATGAAATCACTACATAGTATAAAACAAAGTCGCTTCCCGCTGTCTGTCCCTATGTATGCTTAGATCTTTAAAACTACGCAACGGATTTTGATGCGGTTTTTTTTAATAGATAGAGTGATTCAAGAGGAAGGTTTATATGTATAATACATGCATAATATAGTAGAGAAATACCGATAATCTTAGAGATTACTAATGTAAGGTCGTAAATGACCCCATTTTTGCGCTTTCATTGCAAACGCTGGCTAAACCTTATGAGATAGATCAAAATAATGTACTACAGTATTGTGCACCTTAAAAAGATCTACAAAAAAGTCCGCGATGGCATGTGTCTATCTCTTGAGGATAACTCACAATAACCATTTTTATCGTTTATTTATTACTTATTTACGAAAAAGCTATTTTAAGCTATACAGTATTAATCCTTATCCAATTAAGTACCTTTAATAAATTGTGCATGCAATATAGATCAATATTGCCCTTTACAGCATGTAATTTAAATGAATATTTTCGAAGATATTGCAAATTTAAAATGTAGGGACATAGCGGTTGCGGCGATACCGGCCGGAGGGCCGCGCGGGGGCCGGGGGCGCGTGCCTGTACCAAACAGTGCGTCCAAGGCTGTGCTTTGCCCTACAGAAATTTATGATAGTGTAGTTATATTTGGTATCAGCGTTGCACCCGAGCAAAGCCGGGGCGGGCTGCTAGTAAACTATATTCTTGATCAACACCCTTTTATCTGGTAATTTGGCTGGGGTATCAACGGAGTATTGTCGTGTAAATCTGGTGTGCTTCGACAAACCTTACATTTGTAATCCTCTGGTAATCCTCCTACCTTTTATCTGCGCTATGTTAGTGGGGTAAGGAGACTGCCAATAACGTTTCTTTTTTTCGAACTGTCAAAGAGCTTTTTGAACTTCTGGATTAGACATTTTGAGACATACATAATTTAGCATCTATCTTTCAAAATGTTTTCGTCACAAAACAAAAGGCGTTGGGTGCAGCCGCGTTTAGTAATCTCGCTAATGAGAGGGGACATCTCTGGCGCTCAGCCTCTCTGTTATTAGTGAGCCGCGTGGCGCCACCGCAACCGCCTTGTCATTTCACCGGTGGTTCGGACAGACGGGCGACAGGACCAAGGACGTGTGGTGACTGGTTTGTCGCAGTGTAACGAAATTACTTGATCCAAACACAAGGATCTAACGTACATATCGATAGTTCTGATGAAAGTTCTGATCCGAGGGTTGCCAAAAACCCGCAAAATATTTGGTCGTGAATACTAAGTCCTCAGCAATGCTGTAGGTTTGTCTTCAATTAATAGACACTTGTATAATATCTAACCCGTCATTACGTATATACTAAAACAAATGTGTACCATTTAGCTGCCAAAAGCGAAATTGCGATAAATGGTCATCAAAAGACTCTTTTTTTTAAAAGCTTTTAAATAACTTGCTGCGGTCTTGTTGGGGCGTTAATATCATAGTTGGCTTACTTTTCGTTCTGGAATCAACAGGCATCGGATAAAAGTCGTTCGTATGCGTGGCTCCTTATTACGAAAGGCGTTTTTCGGTGGGCATTGTCGGTGTCGCTAAACTTAAACGCGACTCTATCTAAATCGGTCTCCCTATAATCCTTTTGTTTTGTATTTTCTAGGCGATAACTGTTAGTTACGACATTCGTTGTTTGGGTTGCGATTTCTGATTCTCAGGTTGTTATATATCTAAATATTTTTGATGTTCAATACGAGTAGATACTTGTCGACCGAATTTTTTTTTTAAACCTTTGCATTTTTTAGACCCTCAGGTTATGATCTAAATTAGCTAGTAATTTTTGTACCTATATTGCAAAAATCAAGCCTTTTTTTATCTATTTTTAAATAGTATAAAGAAGTAATTTTAGTGATGGTGTTCGTGTTTATTCATATTTTAGTATTCTATGTTATGTAAAGAGTGCTTCTGCAAAATATATTCACACGATTTTACTTACGAAATCAAATCCATATTGCAACTTACAAACAATAGTATTAACAATTATGCGTGACGCCTAAACAACTTTATTTTAGTATTTATGAATTCACAGGCTTCAAAATAATCGATAACAATTATGTATTTTTATAATCTTCATTGCAACGTTTGCCAATGTATTACAATTTGAGGTTATGCAATATTATAAAAGAATTATGCTGGAATTTAACATAATTGTGCCTAGGTTATGCAAATAGTGTGAAGAATATGAATATTAGATACATAAATTGCAAAAACAATATTGTTTTTGCATCGATAGATAGATAGAATATTCTTTATAACCATTAAAATTAAGTAATAATTATTTATGTACCTAGTGTTCTTCATATTTTAGCAAGATATTTGATACTATTCTTAATTCTTTATTGTACACATACACGGATAAACATTACATTTATTAGAATAAGTTGATGTACACAGGCGAGCTTAACTCAAAATTGAGTTTTCTTCCAGCAAACCTCTTTGAGCGATAGTGAGATTAATAATTGTAAGTGGTTAGGTATGACCAAATTCTACATTGCAATTTGCCAATATGGCATTTTTTTTAATGTGCCCAATACTTAGCCAAAAGTACAACTTAATAATTATAAATTATATAGTTGCCATGTCTAGCTGTCAATCGAAGGCAGCTATTAAGTTTTGTGTAATGTATTAAGTTAATTATGTTATTTACCACATCTCTTTGTGGATTATGCCTATTCGACTATGAATTGTCTATCCACGCAGAGGGCCTACCTACATTATAAGTTATAATCAATTCTCAGGGTAAAATAAACAGTCAGGTATAGTGATAGCGATGATTGAAGGACGAGATGCAACGAGCTTGGAGCCGTAACATCGATAATTACGCCGCGCCCTGACCCCTGCAAGTACCGTCGACGGCAAAACTTGTAGCTTTAAAAATTGTTTTACTTACGTACTTTATATTCAAATTGGTATGGCCTGTTGCATTCAAATAAAATTCATTTGTCTGCATGCAGTTATAGTAAACAGTTTCCAATTATTTTTTCCTTTGGGGTCCTACTCAGTTCAGTGTACGTCTACCATAGTACTTACACTGAAGCATTAAACCAAGTCTTCTGCAGCAGATCTTTTAAAAAGTCCCTTCTCCTAGTGTTTAGGTCAACATCTATGAATAATGTTTGTGATGTCGTTGTTTACAGACATCGGTGAAAACCAGGGACTAGACTAAACTAGTTTTTATTTAAGCGTTTAAAAGCAGCGCCTACCATTTTGCGTATAGCAATTAATTTTTATTTTATAGTTTTATGGACATTAATTCATTATGATGACTGGCCTCTTGGTCTAGTGGTTAGTGACCCTGACTGCTATGTCATGGAACCAACCCAGGACAAATCTTTGTGTGATGAGCACGATCATTTGTTCTGTGTCTCGGTGTAATTTATGTATAATATGTATGTATTTAAATATTTTAATCAGACTTAAGCTTCACGTAAACTCGGTAGTCACCGACAGTACCTTACCATCAAGCACGTATAGTGGCTGACATATAATGGCGCACGTATCGCACGGAACGCGCGTGCGACTGCGTTAAACAGCTGATGATGTGTCATCGCTTAGGACCCTCGCCTCATTGGTGGGCATGCGACCTCTGACCTTACCATCCGTCTACTTCAAACAAGACTTGAGGACCTACGAAAATCCTACTGTACTATAATATGTAAGCAAAAGTGTCTGAGAATGGATATGGATTGCTGTTTCCTAACCAAAAGTCACGTGTCCCACTAGAATGCAAATTGACACAGTTGGTTACATAAGTATGTAGGAAACTTATCATCCCAATTAGTTCATGGAAATGGAGGGAACACTTCGAAGCAAAGCTGTTTTAATAGGAAGGCAAGATATTAACATATCGAATTTCTTTGCGAGTGTCTCTTCTTTTAATTGTCTTTTTACACAAGTTGCTTCTTGGACTGGCCTTTGGCTGAAGTGACTTGCAAGCTTTTCATATTTTTGCCACAATATATTCATAGCACCTATGCTTTGTCCTTCCGTCTATCAGCAGTCATTTTTTATTATTTCCTTCCTATTTCATTCAGCCAGCCTAAATGCGATATTAATGTATCACAGCATATTTCCTATTTTTTTGGTCTACGCAAAATTGAGACATAAATTAAGTCTCAGGTCATTAAAAGCCTTTTTTCCACGAAATACTGATGTGATGACCTATGTAACTTACTGCTAATGAGGGATGTTCTTTGTGCGTAATTTGCGGCAATTCTTATTTTGGTAATTTTTTGCAAATCAAGGTAATTACCTAGTGCTTGCTATAAAAAAATAAATAGGAACATCATAAAAATATTCTCGAAAAGTGTAATCACTAGGCGTAGATTAGGTTTGGTTTCTTTTAATATCTTGCCTACCACATTATGGCCTAAAAATCAGAAATGAACTTTACTACTCTACGCTAACTACCAATCCACGTTTTATATATTATTATTTGGAGAGCTTTAAAATGTCTTTATTTCGTGTAATGTCTGTTTTCCTTTACTTTTCGGGCTAATATTAATTTTTATATTTCCATCCCTTGTCTCCAGAGCTCTACGTCTCCAGTTGAAGAGAAGCCAAACAGCGAGACGACGTACGTCGTAGGCTCCTGGCCTCAAAGCACTCCGGGACACACTGGATACCTCACTGTTGCTACCTTGCCGCCAGTGTATGCACGCAGTAAGTTTTAATATACTATTTACAGAAAATAATTATCTTCCTCTGTATATCTAATTGAAATTATAGCATTTTGTAAATTATATCAAGTGTGTGCGATAAAGAATAGAATGGCATAATAATCTTCAGCCTGAAATGGCTTATTGCCTGGTTTAGGCCTTGGTAACAAAATGGCTTATACATAGTTACATAAAAAGCGCTAAGATAATCTTTAAATTTAAAATAACTAAGTTTTGTGTCTCTGTGTATATATTTTCAAACAAACCAACATCAATCTGATATCCCACTTACTTTTACTTAGACTTTTTTCGTTACATCATTTAATGTGTGTTTTAAGCCCAAGTATTTATTTTTATTGCAGGTAAACCAAGAAAAGAAAATGATGAGGGTATAATTTCATCTGGAAATGGCGACAAAATGGTTGTTGATGAAAGTGTATGACAAGTGTAATCTAGGCTACGTTGAGTATTAAAATATTGCATCAATTTCATTGGTTTTACTTTTTTCTTACCAACAAGTTGCAGTAAGGAAAGTGTTATTTTCTGACGAGCTATGCCATCTGGCATAAATGTGTAAATAAAACGATAAAAATTACTATTGTTAATATACTTTATTCAACCAAAAGCTAAAATAGGTACAATGATCGACAACTTAAATCTAAATAAATATATCTCGTTAAACAGCTAAATAGTATATAATTGACTGGCAAAGACAGAATAACTTATGATTTAATATGGAAGCTGTAAAATTAGTATACACGCTCAATTAGGAACGCGTAAGCACTTATAATGTAATGCATTTGGAAGTCTGTAAAAATATTTTGTATACCATTAAAATTTGGCAATTTCTGTTCTCTGTTGCATACGTAATACCAACCGATGGAGGTAAAATTATATTTCAGACATTATCAATTAGAAAGGCCGCGCGCACACGGATTCAAGCATTCGGTAAGGACTGGTTCAAGGTACGGCATATGGGTGGTCTTATAGTGGCTTATAGCACATAGTAGCCATTATTTATGGAAAGTATCGCACTTTCGTTATTTGGAGAGAGACTAGAAAATGAAGAAGTCAGAAATATAAAACCAGTAAAAAGCAGACAAAGTGTAATATAGAATATCTTGCGGTTATTAAATCTGTGCAACCCAAGAATACATAAATTGTATGCATCGTCTGAAACGTAATACCACCTCCATATCTACCCGTTACGAATACAAAACTTTTCCGGAATCGATTACTATTATCTGTATAAAGGAACTATCACAGGGCCGTTTGATTATATAATTTCATTTTCTTTCAATAAAATCGTTAATTTTTAATATAGATATGAGTATTTCATAATTTTCTCTACAAATATTCTAATCGTATATTTTTAACATTTTAGTTAAAACCAGCTCTATGACTATAATTTCCTTTTTCTCAATTCAAAGTCTTGTAAAGTCAGCAAAAAAAAGATTGGTATTTTAGAAACATGTCAGCCCGTATTAAGTTCTATGTTCTATGGTCACATTTTTGTTCTTTTTGATCTAAAGCATCATAAATAAATTATTTTTAAGATACGTTACATACTTTTTTTTTGCTGACTCTAAGTTTTTTCACAGTCTTAACATCTACGATATAACGAGATTGCTACGCTTCTCTCTACATCTCAATATTTTTATTGTTCTAGTTTTTATTATAAGTCTTATATTTATTTTACGTTAGATGAGGTTTAGATAGTCGCAGGATAAAAGAGTGAAAATCATCAGATTTTTAAAGTCTGGCGTTTAAGTCAAATCACGAAGGTGAAATCATTTTCTAACTCAAATCTATTTATCTTCTATTAGTTTATTTTTATTTCCCAAATATACGAATATGATCGTCTTGGGATGTTCAATATATTTAAACACTACGACATTACATTAAATAGTGTAGTGTAGATTTAAACCTTTCGCTATTGCGTGCTCTTACTACAAACATACATCTTTGATCTTGCCCGTTGAACAAAATGGCGGGCTTTGACAGATTAACAGACACATAATAAGTAGAATATCATATTATTAATTCCATCACTCTTACAAAATAAAAGCCTGTCAAATATTTTGTTAAGCGCTGTGATTGATTAGTCTTTTGTTCAGCGAATTACAGTCGTGATTAGCACGCTTACCTTGAGCTCTTAAAGAACTGTTGCCGTTGAGTAAGCGAGACAACGCTATGCACAGTGTAGCGCGCCGTCTCGCTTCCACTACCCCAACAGTACTGCGCGAAGAACTCATAGTAGAAGGGCAGTTTATAAAACAACATATAAAATTAAAAGGCTTACGTCAGTCACTGTTATTACTTAGTTCTGTCTAAAAGGAAATGTTTTATTACTTACTGTTATGGAATGGTTAATATAGGCTGTATAGTAAACTTGTGCATTCATACTCCTCATCAAGTTAAATAAAATGGTTTCTTTGCTCCTGAAATTGAACCTTATAGCTGTTGCATAAGAGTCAATTTCAGCTGTTTTCTGTGCTTATGTTATTATAGAATCATGCTTACTATTCTGTAGATAATATTCAAAATATGGGACAACACAATACGCATACATAACTACATATATTATGTTTAATAGTTTGAACTGGGTCGGCATAGTAATTATTTAGTTTTATAAACACACATAGGTAAACCTAATAAAAGTCAATTTATCCAAGTTAGTCATCAGGTTAAAATTTGTTGTTTAATTAATAAACAAAGGAAATGTGTTAAATAAAGACTTAGTTATTCGTTCATTAATCGTTATTCCTAGGCACTCTTAAATACATTCATATTTTTAATAAACTTATTTAAAAGACATACAAAACACATAAATATTTTAAACTTGATTGAATAAGATCATGTAATATAGTAAAAACAACAACAGAATGAAATAAACATTGAAAGCAGTCACTTAATGTAAAAAACAACATAATTTTAAACGAAAACTGGTTTTCTAAATAAATATTGATTTAATTGTGAAAATATCAGTCACTTAACACTGAATACTGATTTGTTTAAATAAGACTTATTCTCATACATTTTTTATTCTACCGAAAACTTATTTCAAAGAGTTTACTATCAAATCCAGATATTGAGAGATCCTTTAATGTGAAATATTCCTTATCTCTTTTGTTTAAAGGTTGAATTTAGTTTGCATTGAAGTTAGTTAACCGATGAACCTTGTATCAAATCTCCGCTTTTCAAATAATTTAATTTTTATTTTCGTTTGCAGTATAGACCTATCAACTAGGATGTAAAAACATAAGGTTTAGATACATAACCTTGTTTATCCCAGTTTCACACTAAAACAGTTACAAATTACGCCAATTTGGACCTTAAGGTCAGTTTACCTAAAATCACTGAAGTCCGTTTTCAACTGTATAGTGGGTTTGGCTGGCTTGGCGTCGAATAGCGGTCTCTGTGCCTGCGCAGCGCGGCCGGACCGAACGCTCGCTTGGTTGGCTTTCAAAGCGTTTTCAAGCTTGTTTCGGAGTTCGGATGATTGTTGCATCATTGTTTTGAATTCCTGGAATGTAAGTGATATGTAGTAAGCTAAAATATATCTATAGGTAACCTGTCTGGAAAAGGAATCAAATTATAACGAATCAATTATCTCGATAATAGTACACAGACAGATTTTCTTGCTACTAGGCCTGAAGTCCTGGATTCAATCCCGGACACTGGATTAGGATGGATAGACAAGGAAGTGTAAGGACATCAATATGGCGATATATGGATTACTAGAAAAAATTGTAACCAATATGGATAATCGAACACCAATATTTGCCTTATTTTTAGACATGTCTAAAGCGTTCGACTATGTAGATTTTAAAATACTTCTAAATAAACTGGAAAGGTTAGGGATTAGGGGTAATATATTAAGTTTGATTGAATCATATTTATATGATAGACAACAAAAAACAATTATAAAGAAAATTTGTCCGCGCACTAAAACTGAAATAACGTATATGTCCAAAAGCAGAAAAATATGTTATGGAGTACCACAAGGGAGTGTTCTTGGTCCCCTTTTATTTCTCATTTACATTAATGATTTGCCCCAAGTCGTTCAACACCATATAACCCTGTTTGCAGACGACAGCACAGTTATATTTGCCGATCATAATTTATCATCAATAGAAATTGAAATAAACGATAGTTTGGCGAAAATAATAGAATATTTAAATAATAACAACCTTAAAATTAATTTAGAAAAAACTCACTTAATGTCCTTTAAACAAACCAGTAATAACAACCCTTTAAATTTAAATATACAATACCTAAATACAAAAATAACTAAAACGGAGCGCACAAAATTTTTAGGACTATGGCTAGACGAAAATATGAAATGGAGTAGTCACACTGATCATATTGTCAAAAAATTAAACCAGTACCAATTTGCACTTCACAACTTAAGTAAAATTGCGTCTCAGAAAGCAGTCCTGTCGGCATACCATGCTTACGTGACCTCCACACTCCGCTATGGAGTCATTTTCTGGGGCAACTGTACAGATAGAGAACTGATATTTAAAACTCAGAAGAAATGCTTACGAGCTATTTGCCAAATTAAGGTGACGGACAGCTGCCAGCCTTTCTTTATTAGTTTAAAAATATTAACCCTACCTTGCCTATATATTTCTGAAATTGCAATGTTTGTTGTTAAAAATTTCCATCTTTTTCAAACCTTACGCTCAAAGCGTCATCCCAATACAATTCTTCTCAAGACACACAATACTGCACTCTACTCAAAAAGCTTTTTAGGTATGGCACCGAAAGTGTTTAACAAACTTCCATATAATATAAGAAGTATAATAAACCTTAAAATGTTTAAAACTAACCTTTTAGATTTCCTATTAAAAAAAGCTTATTATTCCATAACTGATTTTCTTAGTGATAAAATAGATTAAGTTAAAGATATTGTATAAGTTAAGTACTTGAATAATAATGGTGATTCCTAAAGTTTATTTGCTATAATTAATGTTAATAAATGAATAATTGTAATTTTACCTAGATTATAAGAGAATATTTGTATACCAACTAAGGTGAAACATAGTGATACTCAACTATATTATTAAGACCATGTTACCATTTTACCTATGTTTAAACAAATAAATATTATTATTATTATTATTATTATTATTATTACACGTCAGTATAGAAAATTGCGATTATAAATTATCTCGGGTCTCGGTTTTTGTGGTAACTATTTTCTCTCGAATTCCAAAACCCTAGCCTAGCGCCATAACTACTTTGTTTGATTTCAGGGCAATATATGTGATGTAGACTTTTTTTTTATTTACCATCTGTCTAATTTCTTTTCATTTGAATCGTGTAATTTAGCTTCACTTGTTACTTATTTATTACATGAAAATATGCGTTAGATTCTACCCCTATATTCCAAGTGTCACCAAACATACCTGCGGATGCTTAGGCCCGACCTTCGTGAGCCAGTGCAGCGCGAACTCGTGCAGAGCGCGCACGTGCGGCGCCGCGCGCTGTAGCTCCGTGCCTTCACGGAGGTAGGAGATCACTATGGGGACTAGCAGCCATAGCATCTTGATACCTGATGGAGTATGTATGTTAATGATTAGACTTGTAGAGTTTTGGACATCAAAACTAAGTAGTTAGGAAAATAAATAATAATAATATTCCGGGACATCTCACACACGGTTGTCTGATCCCAAGCTAAGCAGGGCTTGTGTTATGGTAACCAGACAACTGATAAACATACTTATATATTTCTAAATACATAAATATTATAGATAAATTACACCCAGACAAAGAACATATGACCGTGCTTATCACACAAACATTTGTCCTGGGTGGTAATCGAACCCACAACCCCCGGTATAGCAGTCAGGGCCTCAAACCACTAGACCAACAGGCCTGTCAAATGTAGAAAATAAGAAGAGAACGAAACAAATCTTGAGGTATCTTAAGATATTTTAACAGTGAATGAGTAGGTATATATGATTAAATATTATGCAGATATAACGAAGAATAAAACAAATATTCATTAAAAAGTGCTTTAGAATCATGTCTGTTACCTTTGGATTCGTCTTCTACAGCAGCGTAAGAAATAATGTTTATATGATTAGTGTATTTTACATTTATACAGTGCAGTTTTCTACTACGTGAACATTTATTAAACAGAATAATATTACACATAATTATAACGAATAATAACTTTTGGCAATCCATACTTGAATGCATTATATTGTTACAAGTTTAGCCTAAAAGTTTGTTACAATGACGGCACACATCACTTCATATGGCTTACGTTCAGAATCCGACGCAGCGTTGACCAGCTTATCCAGCGCTGTGATAGCGGCCATCGCAAATCTAGTATGTACCATATCCACTGGCCGTCTAGCTGCAGCGGCTCTGCCCACCAGCAAGGCACCCAGCCCTCGATCCCACCACGACACGAGTGCAGAGCTTTCCGCGCTGGCGATATAAAAGAAACTTACGTGCAGAATCTGGGGCAGCGTTGACCAGCTCATCCAGCGCTGTGATAGCGGCCATAGGAGCCCTCGTATGCGACATATCCACCGGCCGTCTTACTGCACCGGCTCTGCCAACTAACAAGGCGCCCAGTCCCCGCGCCCACCACGAGACGCGTGTAGCGCTTTCCGCGCTGGCTATATAAAAGACACTTACGTGCAGAATCCGGCGCAGCGTTAACCAGCTCATCTAGCGCTGTGATAGCGGCCATGGCGGCTCTCGTATGCGACATATCCACAGGCCGTCTAGCTGCTGCAGCTCTGCCCACCAACAAGGCTCCCAACCCTCGCGCCCACCACGATACGCGTGCAGCGCTTTCTGCGCTTTCAGCGCTGTCAGCCCCGTCAGCGCCCGCGCGCCATACGTTGCGGACTACGCCGCAACATACTGCGAATGTCTGTACATAAACATATTATGATAAGTATTATTCCGAATTTGGATACATTTTTTTTTTGCACAGAAGTATGTTTTCTTGCACAACACAATGTATTTTTGTTTACAGTGGCTAACGACAAGTTTTGCTTGTATTGATAGCCGTCAACATGACGTGTGTGTAAATATCAACACGTTATTGAAACTTGTCGTTTAAATTACATAATTTACAAGGCAATACAATAACAAGAACACGGATTTTACTCTTTCTCCTCTCCCTACATCCGTTATGTAGTTCTCGCCTAAAATAATCAATAGGAAATCAAATGAACTCTAAAATAAAAAAAGATCGGTTAGAAATATGTTTTTGAAATGCTAGCCAGTTTATAATACTCACTTCGTTATCATTGGACTCGAGACACTGTCGGAAGTGGTTGATGCAGGGGTAGTGCAGCGGCGGCGACGGCGCGGCGCGACTCAGCACCACCGCCATGCCGCGCGCGCCCAGCACTGCCTCGATACGCTGCTCCGGCTCATCTGTGGACCAAAGTTATGGTAAATGAGAAACACACTACACAGCTGTAATTTAAGTAACCTCCCTTTATCCTCTAAATGGTAAAAATTAAAAATGTTAACTTCATTATGTACTTTAATGCCGACTACATACGTAACAATATACTTGCAAGTCTGTATTTTATCATTTGAAAAAGCATTTGAATGTAAAATAATATGCCCAATTGAGGGTGTGGTTTGTTGCTTTATTTACAGGGTGTTACCGAAAGGGTATATGGATCCAAAAGGCGTAAATCCAGTATTTAGTCAGCTTGCACCAATTATAAGTGAGCAGTGAGACTTTTACAGGTATCACAGACTCACCACTCTTAACCCTCTCGACGAGCTTGGCGAGCGCGCTCTGCAGCAGTTGCGCGTGCTGTTGCTTGGTGTGCTCGTGCAGGCTCACCACGCGGCACTCCGCGGCGCGTTGCAGCAACACCACGCCCGCCTCCGCTACGTTGCCCGAGCCTTTACTCTCGCGCAAGATCTCGGTAGCGAGGTATAGGATTGTTGGTAGGATTGATAGGGCTCCTGGAAATATATCATGTAATATAGCAAACATAAACATAGGCATTGCTTAGCAACCACACTACATGGACTGTAACTTTCTGCGTGCGAAAAGAGCCGAAGATATTGCTCTCCCTATCACGTTCTAACTTGCTTGCTCTGTTTTTAAGACTAACTTAACGTCTTCATGCAAAACTAGGTATTCTAGAGTAGGTTTACAAAATCCCACATTAGGCCAATAACACCAATAGATCCGCCATATTTCTTCTTGGGCCATGTTAACAGGCAATACAAGACACTTCATCATCATCATCAGCCGGAAGACGTCCACTGCTGAACAAAGGCGTCCCCCCTAGAGCGGCACAATGAACGACCACTCGCCAATTGCATCCACCGGGCCCATTGCACCACTTAAACATTACCGAAATTCAATTGTAACACTCACCTTGCGGACTCGTCAAAGACGGCAGCTCCGACATCGCGGACAAGCTCTTAACCAGCAACATATCACCGTGCACACCCAAGCCCTTCGGCACGCCAATAACGCCGACAGCACCGCCATGTTTCTTCGGCGAGAGTGCCGGTAGCCGCCGCACCAGCAGACAGAGGCAGGCCTCCAGGCAGGCGAACACTACGGACTTGGTGGGGGGCAGGTCGCCGGTGGGCCCGCCCTCGCCGAGAGTGTGGACCACCTCGAGAACGGACTGAGGGGTCGTGCCGTCTGTGGCCTCGTTCGGGGCGAGTTCTGTGGTAAATGGTTAGTAAATTGAAGGGTAAGGTAGAGAAGACATAAAATAATGGACCGCGTATAAAATATGTAAAACAGAGCCGATATCAGAGTAATTTACATGGTGATATACCTCCAACTCAGATTTTTACTCTATAGATGACAAAATAATATTTGAACTCGACCCACAATTAGCGTCTATATCGGTTAATAAACACCAAAAATACAGTTAATTTCAAAACGCCTTATTTTTTAAGTCGGATATTTTTCTTTTCTAATTGGAGAATTTAAATATCATCATCACATCAAGTGTCGTTTACTGTGGCCTTGTAGTTAAGACGTTTTTATAGTCACCTTTTATTTTAGCCTGCATGGTAGCATGCAGTTGTTCCCTGGCTCCGTCTATGACCAGCCGTAATACGTCAGCGGCCAGCAGTAACGCTTCAATACTCTCTTGTGTTAGACCAGTACGGTGGATGATCTGGCAGAGTTCTATCGCCAAAGACCTGGGGAAGAAATATATGTGGACTTGTTGGTAAATAAGAAAATTTACTAGAGTAAATAGGAAAAAGAGTCTATTTATGATTGTAGATATTGGATGAATGTATGTTGGGCATTATAGCCAAAGTAAATAGAGGAGACGTTTACCCAGAAGTAGAATAAACACAAAAAATACTACAGGCTATTTTGTGATTCGACCCAATATTTTTTTGTAAATATAACAACTTACCTATCTTTGAGTAACCTTGCTCTATTTTCCGGAGCATCGAGAAGTGTGACCAGAGACAATAGAACGGATATTATATTCTCTTCAGTCATATCTCGCTGCGCACATAGAGCTTCCGTACAAATACCTAAAACAAAAAAGGCATTTATTTTCAAGCATTTAACAACAAGTTTAACTAAATAAGCATGATCTTAATTAAATGTATTACTTACCAAATAATAGATGGAACCTTTCATCAATTGGTTCGAAGAACTCAAAGTTTCCATTTTCAGTCTTAGTAGACCTGTTATCCAGGTTAGCCTCAGATTGTTCTGAAATTAAATCCGTTATGTTAATGTTAAACAAAAATGTGTAGACGAGCGCGGTTTAATTATAACCGTAGTATATTTTTTTTATTACACATGTCTTTCTATAAGGGATTCGTGAGAGGCGGCTCAGGATAGAAACATTTGTCAGACGGGAGAACATTTCCCATCAGTGGGACAATAAGAATGTTGTATAAAAAACAGTTTCCAACAAACAAAATGCACTAGGTTTATTTTCATATAAGAATCATATTTCATAAAAAATCTCTTTTTTTGAAGATATACTTACCAGTAGTCTCCGCAGTAGGATGTGCTATATTAGCGTTGAATCTCAAAGACGCAGCATACAGTAAGGACGGCCAGGCGCGCGCGTAATGTTGGCGCGAAGCTTCCGCCGTCTCCGCTGAGTAGAACGCGCCGCCGCCGTGCGGGAGCTGGGATGCGAACTCTGTGATAATATAAATGGATTAAATAAGTAAAAGTGGACAACATGATATATATTGCTTTGAAATCTGAATTGTAAGTAGCTAAATCACCTGAGTTATGAAATCAGATGCAACGATAGTATCACAAACATCCAGACTCGAGACTATGTGGAAAAAATGGTTTTCTCCTTTGAGCCGTCTAGGGATAGAACCAGGGAATTCAGAACCGGCGACACCTTGAATTGCTGCGTGTACACTGTACGCAACTTGAGTGACAGAGGTTGTCAAATACATAACATAACATCACGCCTGTATTGCTGAAGGGTTATGCAGAGGTGTACCAATGTACACGCACAGTTCGCCGGTATGTTAAGGTCCCATGTAATAGGGGGTGAGCCTATTGCCACTAACCGGGCACAAATCCAAACTCCGACCTGCTACTGAGAATTTCATAGAAAAACCCAATAACACCTTGGTCGACTCGGGAATGGAACCCAAGACCTCGAGCGTAGCAGTCGCCCTTAGCACCACTAGGCCAACGAGGCAGTCAGTGCAATACAGACCACACAAATACTCTTGGGCGACAATGTGCTGATCCTGTTCCAAAGCTTTGCAGTTAAGGCTCATAATAGCTTTAGTCCTCTCCTAACTTCCACATATTCTTTATCATTCGATCTTTCAGGGTATATTTGTTGTCATCACTTATATACTTACTATTACTACAAGAAATGTTCTACACATGAAGCATTAAGTCAATAAAATAAGTCTAAAAATAACTTACCAGGTGGCAAACTCAACAGCGCATGATCCTTCAGCGCCGCAATCCAATTCTCCCCCAAGCTCTCTAGTTCCGGCTCAACCAACTTCAATAAACTCTCGCCTTTCGACTCAAACTCCCCATATTCCTCGTCTTCAGGAGTATCGGGCGTAGAGTTGTCGATCTGGTTGTTGTTTTGTAACAATTGGTTGCGCCATTTAGCGAGTTCCGCGCGATCATTGCAAGGTTTGCTGTCGAGTTGTTTTACGTAGCTGCCGGGCGCGCTGCCGTTGCTTACCATGGCTACTATGTATACCTGTGTAGGAAATATAGATTTTTATAATAATGTATTGTAAAGGGACATTATTAATGTGATGTGTTTAAGGTATGTACTATTGTAGCTTAATTCTAAATTGTATTTATCTCGTTACATAGAGACATTTCGCACTTATAAAAAGTGCTACTAGTTCATTGTAAAAGAATATACAAGTTAACTCACCTCAGCCCAAGCCTTCAGAATGGACAGCTTTTCCAGGGTTGCCATACTTTCGTTGTAAATTAAAGTGGTGTTGCCTTTCGTATTTAATTTATCCAAACTTGAGACTAGTAGCTGATGCACTCTGAAAAAAAAGATGCAAGTGATTAGGCTAGGTTTTCTATGTTTTTCTTTACTATATGTCTCTTTACCCAGCAGTTAGGTAATACTGTTCGAAATAAGATACATGGGTTTTTTTAGGGTATCTAATACTCTCGGGCTTAATATATCCTTAAATTAATAACAAAAGAGTCCAATAAAATATAGCACAAACCGTCTAAGATCATTGATATCTCTAGCCACACCGCAGCCGATCCATGCGGAACAAACATCGCAAGCAGCCGCCGTCACGTGCGACGCCGTGTCGCCCGCAAACGCTGGCCGCACTGCCGCTCCCACCTAGATCAATGTACGTATTTTAACATAAAGATATATCTTTGGGTGCGTCAACAACTCACGAACGAGCAGCTCGCGAGCTGCTTGCGAGCCGTTCGCGAAACGGTCGTGTAGTGCTCGTGCGTCAGATGTCGACGCACCCACACGCTGATGTTTTATATTATATGATTGGCTATTATCATGAGATATAGATACTATCTATAATTATAAATTTAGAGGACAGATCTTGACATAGAATAGTTGTTTCCAGCAAAAATGAGGCATTTAATATAAGCAAGAAAGGTAGGAATTGCTGGGATCGAGAGGAAACTATCCGTCATGCATGTTTTATTTGCCATTAGCCATCCACCTGTTTTTATAGTGTCAGTTTCTGTTCGTATTGATTTTTTACTCCCTTTTTCGCTTAATTCCACCTTGTATACTATTTTACAAATAAAGTTTCAAATAACTACACGATTGTCCTTTCCCCTGCACAAAGTAAACACAAAATATACTCTATATCGCAAGACGTAAAGTCTATTTACCTGCGCCTGATACTGCTCCAGCAGCAGATGTCCTGGGAAGTCGGGCTCTGGCGCGCGCGCGTACTGCTGTATGATGATCTGCAGCGTGTTCAGCCCGCACAGCCGTAACGCGTCCGACTCGCCCGTAGCGCCCACGAATGCCATACGAACGAGGTCCGATAGGTGGAGCGAGAGGTAGTCACCTAGAGTATGGGAGTTATTTGAGTGTTGTAAATGGGGTTTAGATTTGTATTATGCGACCTTTTTAAAGACCCACTATTTCATGTAAGATCATATCCTTGTAAATTTACGCACGTTACGATCATTTACGCGGTGTCTTTCGTGAGCGACGAATACGGTGCGACGCGACGCGAAGTAATGCGACGCAATGCTAAACGCTAAGTCTGTTGTATGTAAGGTCTAAAGATGGTTGGTTGAATATCTTATTACAGCCTTCATATTGCAACATAGCTTAGCTTAGCTATATAAAAATATGAAACTAGACATTGCAAAAAAAAAACATAAAATTTTATAAAATAAATGGGAATAAGCTGAAAAATGCGTAAATCAGTACAAGGGGATTGTAATTTCAAAAATTAATTCATAAGAACTCTTCCTCTCTGTCTTCTTCCAGAATTCTATGATATATGTTACTCTATTATACACCGTGAAAATTGAATCGTTGTTTTCCCGCGGCAGGACGGTTACCCATCAGTAGTACTATCGAAATACAAAGTTTAACTTAAAAAACATAATGTTTTTTTTTTTTTCAAATCATTAAAAAAGTATTCATAAACTCGAAAGAGCGATAATCAATAGTAGTTCACTCACTAGAGATAACGTAGGCACCTGTAGGTAACACGAAACGCACACGCCGCCGCCACGTGTTGTCGGCAAACTTACAAAGAAAGAATCAATAATAAATGTTCAGAGCAAAATAAGCTCTCGGTCATGGTGATACGGTATAAATTAGCTTGCATGCACGCGGCAAGCGCCGAAACACAATAGAATGCCGCCAAATGTTGCGCTCTGTGCCTACGGCTTAGTTAGTGTTCTGTGCGCGAACGTCGATGACGTCAAGTGATGAATGTGCGATGAAAGTGCTCAACACACAAGGACTGCATCCTTATCATTTTTTTTTCGTGGCGGGCCACACCCTTGGCCACCGAGGAGCCCGGCCTTGACTCTCTTGGACTTTTATTTGTGGTAGAGTCTGAGCTCAAGAACTTGGTGTATCGTGAGGAACACCAAACACGCGACTCTTTGATAAGTGCGATAGTGGACGCTTTTAATATCGTGAGACGTGACAGAGACACTTTAATGAAACTGAAAGACAATCAGTTAAAACGTGCTCGTTTGTGCATTGAACGTAGTGGTTTACATTTCGAACAATTACTCCGCTACCGTTAAGTGTAAGTACTCGTACTTTGTAAATAAACATTTAAAAGTAGGTTAGGTAATCAAAATCATTGTAAATAAGTCGATTCCATTTTTAAATACCTACGCCTTAAATACTTAATTATCAAATTCCGACTTTTTTTAAAGATACCTATTTTGATTTTTTAAGTATTTATGACGATCCTAAGCCCGTAAAAGTTTGAAGCGAAAATTTGAATTACTTATTGGTTTTGTGTTTTATTAAATCACGAGTAGCGATCAGCTGATTTACACGCGAAGTGCAACGACCGCGCGGCGTTCGGGGTAACCGCGCGCCCGCCCGCGTAGGTATAGCGCGATGTATTACTACTGATTCAAGTCACTTTCGAGTTTTGTTTTTAACAATTGTTAATCCGCCATTTATTGAGTCTAATTTTTTTTACATATATTAATCGATTGTATGACCGATACAAACTCATTTCGCTTCGGGAAAACAACGACTTGATATTCACGCTGTATATGTAAAATAGTATAAATTAGACAACATACGACACGCACCGTCCGGCTCATTCTGTAGCTTCTCCTTGGCTTTGACGAGGTCGAAGTGAGCGCTTTCGCCCGTCGCCTCGCACGCGCCCATTATCTTCTGAATACACTCCATTGCGAACACCTACACACAAAAGGTATTTCTTTAACACACGATGATAGGAGAGAGGCATCTTGGCTCCTAAACAAATGAACCGATTATGATTTTTTTCAAAAGGGACCTGATCGAAATGGTTATCAGCTAGAATTTATGTTCCTATAATAAGATCATCATTAGTTTTTTGGAATACATTTTTTGCTGTTGTTCTAAAAACCTGAAACAATGTGGTCTAACACTGTGGTCTAAGATGGCGCTGGATCGTGACTGTCAGGCTTTCCTTTATCTACGATGGTGACATAAACCATGACATATCGCAGCACCTTTCTACCTAACTTTAAGTAGTATATCATGTAACTTTGCGTTTTGATTATACACGTTACATACCCTAGTAGGCCACCTCGACTGCACAGCGGGGTGTGTGGACGTCTCGGACTCCGCGTGGAACTCCGCCTGGTCGTCGTCGCCCTCGCCGTCGAAGTCCGTCTCAGGGTTGTTACTATCCTCTGCAAAGAATGATAGATATGATAGTAATTGCACATAAACTTCAAATATAGTGTGTTCAAGTTTAAGTCAGCGTGTCTCTAGCGTACGACAGCGCCATGTTGGTATATAACATGTATGTAACACTCACCCAGTCTGATGGTCAACACCCGCTTGGCCAGCGCCAGCCAGTCCCTAACGTTGCGGTGCGTGGCCGCGGCCAGCAGGCAGCAAGTCAGCGTGTCTCTAGCGTACGACAGCGCCATATCATCTCGCTCGCTGTCTAGGAACGTGAATAGGGCTCCAGGGAGACCCGTCTCTGTGATTACAACCCCTGCGAATGATAAAATATAATTAGTAAATGGTAAAACTAATTACGATGGATAATTTCTTTTATATATAACTTACCGCAGTAAGGTTTGGCAGGTACATGGTCCTTCGCCAGCAGCGCGTACTTGCACACTTCGGCAGCTTCCTTCTGAGACAGCTGTCGCAGGCAACACAGTGCGGCTCGTCGCACCGTCAGCTCCGAGCTCGATAAGTCGCGCTAAACAATGAAAACATACATAATCATACAATAATAATAATAATAATCATTTATTTCAGGCAATATAAAACAATGCTAAACAAAGCTTACAGTGGCCCAAATTCTATATACCTTACAGACTAACATACATACAATAATATAAACTTATAAAAATATAAAACAATAGTTCGCTTATAAAAGGCAAGTTTTATATAATAGCAGTACCCCGCGATACATTTGTAATTTTGCTCGACTCTCCCTTCTTATTCTGCCTACGCTTTTCGCAAGCATAGTTGGGGTACGCTTCCAGTCTTACAGGATTCAGCTGAACACCGCAGAATACATCGAACGACTGCATATCTGCCCTAAATTGTATACCTACTGTACTGGGTAATTTCATCATTTATACGACGGTAAAAATATTTGGAGATTACGCGGAAAAGCGTGACGAAATTAGTGAAAACAAAACGATGCATAGTTCAGGAGTGAGGAGTACTGAACTTTTATCTTTTATTATTCAAGTGACAGACCAAAAAGATTTTTTATTTCCCCACCCAGACGTTTACTCTATACTTACACACAAATGCGGCACCAACGTATGCAGGTTGATATGGTCGGGCGCGAACATCTGCAGCTGCTGCAGGCAGCCGGTGGCCTCTGCGCGCGCGCCGCCGCCGTACTCGCCCAGCGCCGCGCACGCGCACACGAACCGACCCACTGCTACGACTGTACGAGATATTATAGTAAGTATAGACAGATAATTGAAAGTATTGGCTTATTTAGCTGTTCTAGTGGTATATAGAATTGTCTAAATACTAAATATTTAATCTTTTCAAACTATACACAAAAAAAGTAAATTACCATACAACTATCATCGAGACGAAAAGAAGAATTACTTTATATATTTAACAAAATAACTGTAACACTATCATAGAAATTCTGCGAATTTTGTTTGAAGTCTATTTAGCTAGTTTTTAGTAAAACAACAAGCGCTAAATAAAAAATAAAAAACATTACGTTAAATAACGAACTACAATAATTATGTTTTATTTTACTTTAAAAACTGATGAAATTATTACATAAGAGTAATTTTGTAATTAAGTTGCAGGTTTTCCAAATAACAAAACATATTTCAACATCAAAGCACAACCACAACACCAAAAACATTTACATACGTTTCACCACCATCACCGACTGGACTACTAACAGTTACCTTGCAACTCTGGTCCGACCACGGTTATGAGGGCCGAGAGTAACCTGCCGATGCTGCGGTGCAAGTCCTCCTGGAACGGCGGCGCTGTGAACAGCAGCTTCAGCGCTAGGTTGAGGGTTGACTCCACGTGGCTCCGGAACATCGGCCCGGATGCGTCCACCAGCACTGATAGCGCGTGGAGTGACCATACCTGGGGAAATGGTTTTAATTAGAAGGAAAATTATGTTTAATTGAAATCGATCCAGACCTAATATGTGTGTTACTTATTTATTATTATGAAGAGGAACCTTCTTTCCCTCTTTCCACATAATATCTCTGTCTTAAGTTATTTGAGGCCAGTTCCAACCAAAAGAGGTGAGTTCGACCTGCCATGGCCATCTCCTTGTACCTTATTATTTTAAAGAGGCAATGACAGAGATTTAGTGCACATGTATGTGAATGTTGACTTCAAAAGCTTAATTAAGCATCATTTTATTACAAATAACATGTTTATTTACACATCTGACAAGGTTTCTTTGGTTTTTACTACTATCCTTGCGAATACAAAAAAACATCCTTTTTTACGCTTGAATTTTTATTATCATAGAGCTGTTTAATACTCATACCCTGAATGATAATGAGTATTTAAATACCTATTATATTGAAATTGTTATACAGCTCAATACACTAAAGGGTAGGTTGGTATACAGCACAAGAAAAAAGATATTTATTCTGAATACACATTTTTATTTTTAGTAACATTTTGTAAGTAGATATAATACTGGTTGGTTATCACAAAAAAATATGAATACATGATCCTAATGATTATAATATTTATTATTAAAATGGGTGTACAGGTAGTATACCATGCGCACAATAACCCATCACTGTAACAGTTCTCTTAAAGGCAGTCTTGGAAGTCGTTATTTTGTTCCATCTTGAGAAACTCACAGCTTTGACTTTATCCAGCTCAAACACTGGTCGAGCTGTAAACAATATACCTTCATCACTGAATATACTGTTTTGTATGAGGTCAATTTACAAGCAATTTTTTGGGATACTTTATTTAATTGACCCTCTATAGGATATATCGCCATTAGGGTTAGTAGTAGTGTGTGTGTCGATATTTTGAAAATGACAAAAAAAAATATCTGTGTTTTTTTACGAATGGATTAGAGATTGGCACCCCTCGCCCGCTGTATAGGGCCCACAGCGGCGGTTGCCACTGATAGACTAGATGACTAGTACACAAACCTGCAGGTCAACAGCCGCAGAGTCTTGTGCCAGTGTCCTGAGCACGGGCAGGGCCGCAGCCCCAGCAGTGGCGCCCCTCGCCCGCTGTATAGCGCCCACAGCGGCGGCCGCAGCGGCCCGCACCGAGCGGTTGACGGCGGAGCGGGCGATGGCGACCACCCGCTCGGATAGCGCCGCGCTCTCTGACGAGCTGATACAGCCACAGAGGCGACCGGCGCAGGATGCTGCTGCGGCGCGGACTGTGGCGCTGGATGCTGATAGACCGTTCTGTAAATAAAATAGGTTTTGTGAAAAAAACATCATATAAAATTTGTAGTGCTACTATTTAATAATGAGCCACGGCAAAGACTTTTTCCTACATTTAATCGGTCTTGGACGCGACTCAAGCCGTAAAACAAAATAAAAAAAAAGTAATATGTATTTTATAATCAATTCTCATCGGACATCATAAAAAATGGGTTTTGTACATTCAAAATGGTGGCAACTACAAATCTTACTAAGGCAAAAATATAAGGCCATAGTTCTTATCGCTTAAACATGTTCATATCAGATCGCGATCAGTATGAATAAGAAAACACAAAGGTTAAAACTCTAAAGAAAAAATACTGAACTCAACTCAATTAAATAAAAACCCTAAAAACAAGAGCAATAAGACTCACAATAACAAGATCGATAGCAATAGTCTTGACGGCGTCCTGTCCCAAAGAGCTCTTTAGTTCAGCCAGTGACCGCAGCGCCAACAACAACGCGGTGTAAATGTTCACTTGTATGGCTTCTTGACGCGCGCCTTTTGACATCTTGATACATTCCGCGAAGTGCTCTAGCATTTGTTGTCTGAGAAATAAAGAGTGGATTATTACCTAAAACTAGATATATCTGTTGAGAGAAGTGAGGTGGACAGTATTATGTATTCAATATAAAAATTGCATGCCATATCCCTTTAATAGTGTGAAGTTTTTTTCGGTAGATCGCCGACCTAAAGTTCAGTAACAATTTGATAAAATACATTAAAACGCTTATTTCTACAATTTCCCTACTGCTACTTTCAGCTGCTACTTTCAGCAATTTCGCATCCAGAAGCACTGATCGGTCGTTGGAGGGCTTTGACAGCTAAGCTAACCCGCCAGTGGCACCACTGGTGACCGCAATATTGCTAGCCATCATTTAACAAAACTAAATAATGAAGTATACTATTCACCTGTGTTTATTGGCGGCTCTGGAGAATATCTGCGGGAAGAGCATGACGGACGCGTCGATGACGGCCACGCCCAGCGGCTGAGCGCCCGTCATGCCGCGGTACAGGCAACACGGGTCGTGTTCTAAAGCACCTGACCCACTGGCGCTTAGTGGAGATATTAACTGTAACAAATACATTCGATTGCAAAACTATCCCATATCAATACTAAAAACAAATATTTTGTTCATTTTTATCGAGCATTATTAAGCTCCTCCGTTAAGTTGGTTCCTTTTTTCGACTTCACTGCGGTATTGACGACAAAAATTGTCATAAACCAAATAACACAAAGTTTTAATACAATTTTAGTTATTTTGCTATAAACGTAGATTTACCTGCTCCTCAATATCAGCGTGATCCGTCTCATATATCCATCCTTCTTCACCCAACAGTATTGTGTCGCGCGGATGCATTGCACTTCGGAGAGCGCCTGAAACAAAACAGCAAACATTATTCGTTTGTTTTATTTACACACGCATGGTAAACTCGGAGCCGAAGCATGGCTGGGGCTTACTTGACCAAGTGTTATGCGAGTATAAAAGAAAACATAGAATGCGCGTATCGCTAGTGGACCATTGTGCCCACCTTAAGATTAGAACTCGCTCACCGAGCCCCCGCCCAGCGCCCCGCACGCTTGGTACACTCGCAGCCGGAGCAAGGCTAGTGCTTACTGGAGTAATATAGTAGTAACATTCTAACATGTACCGGTAGCAACATTAGCGCCGCTGGGGTCCGCGGAGCCCGCCAGCTCGGCCGCCAGCAGGCGCAGCAGCGGCGCGGGCGGCGGCACCGAGCCCCCGCCCAGCGCCCCGCACGCTTGGTACACTCGCAGCCGGAGCAAAGCGGCTGGGGCTTTTAAGGCCCCACCGTATGAACGGACTACGCTGCTTACGCTGTAACAACGAACGTAAAGATAAATTAACCGTGAATATCAGTATATAAGGTTGCGTCCAGATCTGACTAACGCGCGCGCACGTCTGGTGGACGGCATTATGGACACTAGTGCGTTCGCGCCATACTCGCGAGCGATCGTCAGATTTGGGCGCACCCTAACACAAATGTGTCTTATGTGAGTCCTCAAGCACTCATGCATATGACGCCGCTGCCGTCACACCGCTGCCGCGCTCTTGCTGCGCATCCGTCTTTTGTTTTTATCTGTCACTACACGATTGTTTGTAATACATTGGTACGTTTTTGTTGGCGATAGGACTAGAAAACAAGATAAGAAATAAATGACGGCGGCGCGCCCGCGTCATTGTGTTTGTACGAGCGCCTAAACGGTATCATTCTTTTTTCTGCAACTGCTCCAATGGATACGTCGTGCGCACTTCTACATGCAACACGCCTGCCTTGTGCGTTCCTTCAGTTTCCGCGAACTTTCGAGCGAACATGTCGTCCCCAAAGACAGTGGTTTGCGTAGCATATATACGGATACAATCTTTAATCGAAAACAATAAAAAACCTTCCTCGATTTTGGGATTCAAATTTTTACAAGACGTGATAAAACATAGCTTCTGGATCAAATCACTTCAAAAAGTGCCAAAGATTTTTCTTCAGACCACTCCATACCGCGTAATGCGCGTTGCAGGGTACACACAATACGTAGCTTCGTGCTCGCGTCCACAGACACCGCTAAAACGACACGAGTAGGCGCCTGCCGCGGAGCGTGCAACATTGCACGCTCCGTGTTCGCGTACGTACCCACTACCGGGAGCGGCTGCTGGAACGCGAATAGTGGATATCCACCTTAAGAGAGTGATCGGTGGGCGAGCAACGAAGCTCACGATAAACCTTCGCGGCGGTTTTATTAACGGCTCAACATCATACTCGGGCGAGCAAAACTATATAGAGAATACGGAACACGTTCTATGTCTGACTTGACATCATTCCTAACATAATCCTTCAAATCTTGTTCTTAAGTTAAGCAAGTAAAATTAGTAATTACATCGCATCACAAAAAAAAAAACTATGTCTGGCACTTACTTAGTAAGAACTGCAATAGCGCCATCTATCGGCTGTGAAAGACGTTTGGCTGTATCGTCGTTGTTGACTAGCGACGGGCAGTGGATGAGTAGACTGTGTAGCGCTGATAGGGCTCCGGCACGACCTTCCAATGTTACCTAGGACAAAGAATATGACGAAAAGAATTAGACAATCAGTATTAAATATTATTATTTGACTTGATAGATTAAACTAACCTGCCATGTAAAAGCATCGCCCCTAGATTTCTCCGATTCCAGTTCCTTAGCTGATCTTGGGAAACTGTTACGCCATAGCAATAACATTCTTGGCAGCAATCCACGAACGACGGGTACTCCTGCAAAAGATATTAATGTTATACATTATTTATCACCACATACATTACTGTTTTACTATGACGCAAGTAACACCGACGAGTGCTCAGCCAGCATCGCACTGATCAAATATGTTAGCTGACTTCCACTAGAACATTCAAAGATAATGTAAAGCACTCTATACATTGCTAGCTCACCTAGTGTACAGATAGCGCCGACTATAAGCCAGCCCGCATTGGTCCTCGCAGCGGTGAGTCGGCTACTGTGGCCGGCAGACCGCAGTAGTTGTTCTGCAGCGTTGAAGGCGACTTTACCACGCCCGTGCGGTACGCCTAGTGGGGATAGACGTACAGCACCGAGGATAGCGGCTAATGCTGCTGAATAACCTGGAAATAAAGATTAGAATAAGTAATCATGCCCTGCATAACCTTTTCTATAAATGATCAGCATATAAAGTAGTCAGAGTATATAATTTAAAACTCATGTTTCAAGACAAACGCAAATACATGCATGCACAGCCACGCACACGCAGCGGATACACCACGCATCTGCTAGTCTAGCAGCCACGCACGGGTGCTCCAGTACCTAACCTAGGTAATAAGATGTGTACTTACCAGAGATATGATGCGGGGTGGGTCTGGCGGCATCGAGAGCGTCCACACACTTGTCGATGAGCGGCGTGATCTGCGACGGTAGCGCCACGCACACGCAGCGGATACACCACGCGGCTGCCAGCCTAGCCGCCACGCACGGATGCTCGAGTACCTGGGAAATTAATGGGGATATTAAAATATGTACGAAGATCTTTACACATCATTATTATCTCGTGAGATTTCCTTGCCTTTCTTAGGTCTACAGAAGATGGATACTAACATTAGGACCACATTTTACAATGTATCTTACCAGACTTTACCAGAGTTAACTAAATATCGTTTGGCTAATAAATTGGAAATTCTTCTATGGTGAACTTTGACAGCATCTTTATTGCAAAGGTTTAAGGTTGAATTTCCATCATACTGTTTTCCTTAAAACATAAAACATCCAATATTAATAGTTATTATAATTACTTACAGTACAAATTGCGTCGACCATGTTCAGTGATGAATCAGACACTAGGTTTTGCACGGAAGTGCCGAGTTGTAACGCTAGTTCACCAGCCTCCATTAACGCGCAGACAAGCAAATGCTGGCTGAATAGAGTTTCCTGGAAATAAAAGCAATGTTAAAAATTACCACCTTTTTATAAGCTAGCTTTGTATACAGTTGTATTGTTTTCAGTAATTTATAGAATTCGTTTTACGGGGCGGTATCCGCACTTAGTCCCACGACTGGACCAATATGCATCAATTAAATAATATTTGATTAAACATTTGTATATTAACTACAGGCAGTATAGTAACTTACTTTTATATTTATTTATTTTATACCCGATAAACACTCAAAAAATACTGTACAGAATTTTCAAAGAAAAATAGTCGTTTATTCTTCAGAACTAAGTAGTTTAAGTTGCAATTATTTTAGAGCATACCTGATTACAGTCTTTAGCGTTCTCCGGGTTGAAGTCAATGCTGTTCATCTGTTTGATGACTATCTGAATGATCTCGCGACAGGCCGACGCTTGCGCTTTCTCACCCAACATCTTGCCGAGGGTGTTGCGTAGTATGAAATTTATGCATTTCCTAGAACAAAGTTTATAATGTATAAGGCTGATGTTATTTTACATTTACTAGGTAAAGTACCATGATTAAGCTTATAAAATTAGTATTTTTTTATCCACAGGTGTCCGGTAAGTAGAACGACAAACTGTGTTGATTGACACCTTCGGTCAAGATCTACTAAAAGTACACCGCATATTTTCCGCGAAAAGTGCGGGTCTTACCAAAGTGATCTTTGTCTGGTCATTTTGTTTGTATTCAATCTGTTTAGAACGATTTGAAGTATCCTTAAATTACTTAAGCAATCTAAGTTTAGTATTGTACATAAGGGATTATTAAATACGTTAGGATGATGTTGGGCAAGGTTTTATATTTACCTTGAATATACGGCGTCAACATGTGAGCTAGCGGCTTTAGGATTAGCCACGAGATCCAGAACGTGGTTCAGGAATGTGGTCATGTTCCGCTCCAGCCACACACCACCCATGTTTTGTACGAACACCACATATGCCTGTAGAAAATAATAGGTCAGCAATCATATCCAATAACAATGTAAAACTTATTTAAGGTCGTGGGCAGCAATTAACGATCACATAACTGGAAATATTTTTAATAGTAACTTATCTATTTTCTTAACAGTCATGATGATACATTTCCGTTATTTTTGTGCCTAACTAATTCGCTTATAATATGTCTTCTGTACAGCCAAATAATTTGCAAGCGTTCGAATTAGACTGCTGTCTACTATGTCGACCTTCAAAGTGTTTCTTGGTGCGTAATTTACATAAAGGAATTTTGTTTGTTTCTTTTTCGAAATGTAATCATCATTCACTATTCCATAATATAATTCATATTTTACTTACATGTGTAACCGAAACCCTGACTTCCCTGTTAACTCCAGACCCCGACTTGATGATCTCTCCCTTCAAGAACGACGTGCCACCGCGAAGGAACGCGCCCATCAGCAGGTTCAGAGCCTCGTCTAGGGATACCACGTTCTTTGGTGGGTCCTTCTTTTGTTGAACTAAAAGGAAAAGTGTATTATATAATGTATGAGCATGGTATCATGTAAAATTTATGGGTTAACCCATTTAAGCCAAACGAATACGAAATATCCTAAAAAAAGTTAAACATCGGAAGTCCATTTATTTATGAGTAAGTGAAGCTTGATTAACCAGTCGAGTCTTTCAAGTACTGACAAAACATTTTTTGAAAACATAACATCAATTTATAAACAGCAAGACCACGATTGAGTTATTAATGCTGCTTTTATAATAAGATTTGAGACATTAAAACCGAAAAAGTTTTGATGGTTGAGAAAATATAGTTACTCTCTTGTATAAATAGACCATATTTAAATTAAGTCTAATAAATGTCACCGTATTCAAACCTCTATTTATCCAAATCAAACATGATCAGTTAATTGAGCATCATTTATCATCATATTAACTTATTCATATAGTTACCTGATTGCGCTCCTCCCTTCATCTTAGAATTAAGATTGGTGACTTCGCCAGCCTGTGTTATCGCTATCAACGCCCCGAGGAGTTCCGCTATAGCGCATCTGTTAAACATAAACATTTATAGATAACTATGTAACTCACGGGTTTGTTTATAAATATATGTTGTATAAAAAACATGTGGAAGTCGTGTAGATATTATGTAAATGCGTTTTATGCAATATGATCATCTTCGTTTTGTAGATTTGGAAGCAAAATAAGGATAAAAACTGTCGTAGAGTAAGAAAGAAGACGCTTTATTAAGAGGTCAAAATATATCACAAAATAGAAACTATTGTGCCTATATTATTCATCAAATCATCTAAAGTATTCGTGTATCACAATGATAGATTGTGTGATAAACATTGGATGTTAGTATTTCTATCAAATTTTAAATGAAACTTGTACTTTAATTGGTACATCACGAGCTATCCTTAAACGAAACATTCAGAGTCATATGAATCACGTACCACAAACAATGCCAACACAAAAAATGAACACATATCTTTTGAAAACCGGATCACCAGATTGCAAAACAAGACACGAATTCTGCACCTGGCTGTTTCTAAATATAGAATCCTGACAGGTGCTAAGATTCGTACTAAAAGTCTCAATAAACATTGCATTTTGAGAGTTTACTCGTTACATCACTGGTAAAAAGAATTACGAAAATGAACCTTAAGTTATCAATATTAGGAATCAATATTAAAATGTTATTTATTTGGTCTACACTAATTTGTGTTATGATGTCAACAGGGTTGTTTGAACTATTGAACAATAGATTATAGTGATATTAGCATGTCCTACATTGCAAATGCCAAAGATAAACCTTTGCCGTAAGTTAACCTTTATGACTAATAGAAAAATCAATGTCGAACCCTCGGCATGTGTGCTATTATTCATGTTTAGGTAGTTAATCCATTTTCATCGCCATTTTACTTTACGTTTCAGACCTTTCGTGGGACATACCATTGAGTTTTCTTAAATATTATCTGCAATAATTAGTGTTTTGTACATAGTACTTATTACCTATTTCCAACTAGATAAAGTCCTAGAATAAGCTTTGTTTCTCTGCCTATAACAAAAACACCTACCTCCAGGGACACAGTCATATCAACCTTCGCATGATTCTGCAAACTTTAAAAAACTAGAGACTCCTGTAGGAAAGGAATCTTCTTCTTCTCGTGTCATGGATCCAACATGTGTTCTTTCTGCTATATAGTGTAGTGCAGTTTTCTCATCGAACCTACCTTAGTATGTAGTCACTGGGATGAGCAGCTCTCAAGCAAGCAGCGGCTATAGCATCCAGGTCGGCCGGCGTCAGTCGCATAAGCGGCAGCAGGTGACGCAGCGTGTGCGCCGCGGCCGCCCGCACCGCTGTCGCCCGCTCCGAGACCAGAGCATTGCGGGCCGCGCGGGACACCTCGCGGACGGCGGCCGGGGCTGCGGTACCCATGCCGACGCAGATCTGATAGGATATTGATCATTTGTATTTTACTACATACAAGAAAACCATTTTGGGGTTTTCGGATAGTGATAATTGATAACAACCTTAATACACTAAATTAAAGATTTAAACTAAAGATTTCGCATTTTTTAGGGCTTTTGTGTCATTTATCCACATCAATATAGTAAATACGAAAGTTACTGCCTTTCCGTTACGCTGTTAGGGCTAAACAACAATACTGATTTTGATAAAATAGAGTATGACGCTAGCTGCAATAAAGAACATACCTAGGCTACATTTGTCATGGTAAACGACATCGACACTGAAAAAGGCGCGTGCGAAAGCCTACTATAAATCTGTTTGTTTTTCTTTTCATAGTCATCATCTACATTCTACAATGTCTATAAAAATAGCTGACACAATGCATTTCTCTGAGTCAACGTCGATAATTCTCGCGCATCATTCAACAAATCATTTTACGATGTGCCTGTAAATTAGTTTGTCTTTTATTTTGTCAACACTATATTGTTCAGCAAAATCAATAACAGTGATGATAAAAGACAATGTTTCTACTTTGATAAATAACCTATAGATGGTTATAAACAATGTTTCTTATGTTTCTACTGTAAATAACTACTTGCATTGCAGGCTTGTCTCATAAATATATCAACAGGAAACTGGCCATATTTCATCGCGAATTCGGTATTAATGAATCAAATAATACTGAGGATTTACGTAATTAACTTTTAACGCTAATTACACTCAAAAATATCGTAGACATGAAGTACCTAGCTGTACATTGTTTATCAGCTTAGAAACTACTCATGCGTACGTAATGTCTTCAAAAGATAATCGCGGTACAAACAAATGAATGTAGCCCTAAGGTTTCAGTTGTTTTTAGCCTATGTAATATGTACGTAATGTCTAATTATGAGTGACATAATGTTTTAAGCCTTACAAAATTATGTTCACTTATTTTTAGGTTTGATAAATAAGTCAACAAATAACCTAAGCTTCAGTACTTATTACATGATGCTTTGACAGATCTTCACAAATCATAAAAAGAAAGGGACAATATATTCTGTTTCAAAACTCTTTCTTTTTGACTTTTTGATACTTGACCTTTGTCGGTTTTTAGGATATTAGGCTTTAAAATTGAATACCTATATTTTTAGGCAAACATGGCATATCTTTTTTCTCTATTGTTTCTTTATTGGAACTTTAAAACATATTTAAAAACATCTGCAAAACTGAAATTACATAAAATCCTTACCTTTTCAAGAGTATTCATGATCTCAAGCCTTGTTTGCGATTCAGCATTCTTGAGGGATCTGACGAGCGTGGTCACTGTCTCCTCATACGATCGTCCCATCATCCTGCCGAGTTTCTCATACATACTTCCCAAACAGCATATTGCGGCCCTGAAAACAAAACAATATAAGCATTCCCCTCATATATTACTAGAAATAATCGTGAAAATAATAAACTTTCTCTTTAAAGCATTATATCTTTTACTGTATCGTTTTATTAAGGACGCCTGTATAATTCGGTTATGTATCGCCATTACTGAGGTCTCGGGTTTGAAAGCCTGATGGGCTTCGTACAAGAAAAAAAGAGTCTAGTCAAACTAGTTGTTACTTCATTAGTAAGAATATAATGCCTAGTTTAATTATTTTCCAATACAACAACTATATTAACATAAAAAGCAACTTACAGTCTCGTCGGCAGATACGATGGAGAATCATCTTTAACCTTAATGATATCATTGCACTTATTCACAGTATCAAAGAGCAGGAAGGTGTCGCCAACTGAGAACAGTGTTGCTAGGTTCCTGGCTAACAGCCTCCTTGCAGGACCACCAAGGTTCTCTCGTAAGAGGTTCACTAGCTGGGCTACTAGCTTCTGCTGGCAGCTTTTTATGTCAGACTGTTGGAAGAGAAATATTTTTAAAAATACCAGTATATAAAGAAGAATACCTCATCATGTTATATTATTAGGTTTTGTTCTTATAAGGTGTGCAGTCGCGATAAAACGTTGAGTAGCCACACATTTAGGACAGCCCGAGAGGCTGGACGATGACACAAACGATGTTCAGGGAAATGCAGCAGCAACAAACTAGAACACGTGCACGTACCTTGGTCTGCTATATCTGCTGCCGATGACCCGCCTGCGTTCTGATTTCACCACAGTTGTTGCTGAAAGTCACGAACTGCTCGGAATAGGGATTCCTAGCAGAATATCGATCGAGTTGACGCGTTTAAAAGGTTTTTCTTGAGAAAGATCGCGGAGCGCGCGCGCGTGCAAGATGGTGAGAATAGGAAGAATATTTGTTAAGGGGCGGCGGTTCGTCCGTTAGCGGTTGTGACGTCATGACAGTTGCAGCAGTAGCACCAATCGGGTAACGATTACGGCACGTATGACAACCGTCAAAACAGTTGTGATTGCCACTGCTGAAAATCGATAAGAACATCGTGTGTCCGTGGTAAATTCTAAATGATCTGATTTTAGGAATCTGTATGATGACGAAACATTCCGCCCACCAAAATACCTATGGTATTTTCAAAAATACGAAATATAAATAGAAAAGTTAGGAAGAAAACGTTAAAACTTAATAGTTACTAAACTACGAATCTAATCAACCTAACCTACGGTGCTTAATAATCTTAAGTTAAATAATACGTTAATCCGCTATAGGTAGAGGACAGAGTTTGACCAGCGGTCGCTTAACAGAATTGCTAATAGCGGTCTTAAGAATTGGAACTCCAACTACTCCGTCAGCGCCAGGAAGAAGATCAGTAACCCTACCGAGTGACCATGCAAGAGGAGGTCGATTGTCATCCTTGATGATCATGACAAGCGAGCCCACCCCTAATGGTTTTGAGTTCTTGGTCCATTTGGCGCGTTGAGTGAGTGAATATAAGTACTCGTGTTTCCATCTTGACCAAAAACTTTGTTGGAAAGCCTGCAACAACTGCCACCGATGAAGACGATGAATATTAACGTTGGAGTAATCATCATCGGGGACAGCGGCCAAAGGCTCCAATGTAAGGAAATAACCCGGTGTTAACGCTGACAAGTCATTAGGGTCCGAACTAACAGGGCACATGGGCCGTGAATTTAAAACCGTCTCGATTTGTACGAATAATGTAGTAAGTTCTTCAAATGTTAGAACCCGATCACCGACTATGCGATACAAATGATGACGTTCTGAATTGTTGAGAAACGCACTACGATTAGCAATAGTCGGGTTTCGAGAACTTTGAAGAAAACGATAGATGTACGTAAGGGTACGAACGATTTTTTCTAACGATGAAAAACGATTTATTAAATAATCGATAATTGAAACATGTTTTTCCCGAGGATGCACAGTCGATAGTCGATACTAACACAGGAGATTTACGAGTCTCGGCCTCAACAACCTTCTGCTCGTCATGAGTAACGCTGTCAATACAAGATGGCCACGCCAGTGAGCCTTCCACGCTGAAAACCAGCGCTTATATGCTCGACTATGCGGTGGACTTGTTGGACGCATGAGTGTTGGGTTCTAAAACCGAACTGCTCGTCTGGTATGAGACTCCTGGACTCGGCATAGTCCATAAGACGGGAATAAATAATTCGCTCGTTTAGCTTCCCAAGAACCTTGAGTAAGCTAATGGGGCGATAACTAGTGGGCTCAGACTTCGGTTTACCGGGTTTGTGGATGCCGATGACTATCGCCTCTTTCCTCTTCTGTGGGAAGAGATTGTTGCCTAATGCTGCATTGAAGTTGCCTGTCAAAAGGATTACTAATGCTGGGGGGAAGAGTTTAATCACCTTATTGGTGAGACCGTCTGAGCCTGGAGCTTTACGTGGATGCAGTTTCTTGATTAGAGAGCGTACCTCGTCTACTGTTACCGGCGCGAGTGGGTGTTCCGGATCCTCAGGAGGGAGCGAGGCCTTACGTTCGACTTCAGCGTCAACTCTGGCGAGGTGAGCTTGATCGACCGGAAGGTCGCTAGGCGTACACTGGGCCTCTAAGCTGTCGGCTAGGCATTCCGCTTTCTCGTCGTCTTCGAAGGCAGGGCTCTGATTCGGACGATTCAGCGGGGGCATAGTAACTTCGGTACAACTACGTAGTTTAAGTTGGAGAATCCAAAACACGTGATGATTGGGCTCTAATTGGTCGAGAAGCTTATACCAGCGTTCGTCACGCAATATCCTTATGCGCTTCCTAGAGGCACGCTGTAGAGAGCGCATGCGGACGCGATTAGAGTCGCAGGGATAAGCGTCGTAGGCCCGTATAGCCGCGTTCTTCTCCGTCAGTAGGGCACGGGCGTCGTCCGGAAGGACCCAGCGAGCGTCTTCTGTCACTGGTACCGACCGTGAACACTCGTTCACCACGAAGTGCATGTGCTCAGTGATGGAGTCGATCACGCCTATAGCGTCCGACGCGGATTCCTCGTGGTCTGGGATTGAGTCGAGATGCGCAGATTGGACTGACTTAAGACGGGTCCCAAGCTTCGTCCAGTTCGTAACTATCCTGGTGGGGATGGGCTGACCAGCGTCTGGGGGACCTACACGCGGACCGAAAGACATGATCATTGGTCGATGGTCAGAATCTAATTCCTGAATAACTTCAATTGACCGAAGCGCTAGGTTAACGTTATTAAGCAAAGCTATATCTAATATGTCGGGGCGGTGATTTACGTTAGCGGGAAAAGTGCATTGGATTCATAGGCGCGATGATATCAAAGTTTAGCTCGGAGCTAAGAAGGTCTAGGTGTCTACCACGGATGTTACAAGTGTGGCTATTCCACGCTTCGTGTTTTGCATTCAGGTCTACCGCCAGAAGGACGGAGTCGCCGAGAGCAAGAAGAGCTTGCAGGTCAGGTCGTAAGTCGACCCCCTGTCGTGACGGAGGGATATAAACTGAGACTAAGAACAAAGGTCTATGACCGGGCATACCTAGTCTACAGACAGAGGCTTCAATGTGCGAAAGCGTAGGTGGGTCCATCGGAACGCAGTACAGTGACCTTTGAAATAAATTAGCGTGCCGCCGCCTGCGGCTCTGGTACGATCGTTACGGACTAGGTTATAATTCGCGATTCGCGGGTTTCTATGAGACGGTTTAAGAAAGGTCTCCTGTACAAGAAAAACGTCGAGTTGGTGGTCGCGGAGAAACGTGGCAATTTCATTGCGTTTATTATTAATGTTTTGCGCGTTAAAGAAACCTAATTTAAGGGAACGGGGTTTGAATTTACCGGCGGTTGTAGCCATTAGAACGCGGCGGCTTTGTATGCGGCGAATACGTCGCTGAACTGCTCCCTAATGAAAGGCGCGTGCAGAGGCGAGGGGTTGGCTCTAATCACCTCAGCCATAAGGCGGATACGATTAAAGTCAAACGACTCGTACACCTCGATATAATTTTTAACCGACGCAGTAATGTCGGCCGAAACGTCGGGGCCATAAGGGCCGCGGCCGACGGTGATGCGTGCGCGGGTTTCGGTACAGGCGCGGGTTTGAAAGCGGCGAGAGGTGTGCGTGGGACAGAGGGTTCTTGGAGAGCGGTGATCGATGTTGTCTCCATCGGAGGAGAGGCGAGGGCCGGGAACGCACGTAGATGCATTTCTCTATTCCAACAAGCCCCGGTTGGGCGTTGCGGACTAAGACGAGGCGGAGCGGTCGCAGGTTTTTGCGCGGGGGCACGGGCGACAGGCCGTATCACGACGGTTTTGGGGGCCTTTGGACAGCCTCGGTAGTTTGCTGGGTGACCCTTTTCGCCGCAGAGAACGCAGCTAGGGGCTCAGCGCACTGGGTGCGGTCCTTGGGTCGGGGACAATCAGGCGTTCCGTGCTCGCCGAGGCACTTCACACAACGAGGGAGCGCGAAACAGTTACGCTGCGAGTGTCCGTACAACTGGCAGCGGTGGCACTGACCGACAGTGCCGGTTTTACGTGGCGGCTCAACTTTTATACCGGAAAGTTGGCAGACTGATTTAATGTTGAAGATGGACTTACCGTCAGCCGATCTCTCGGTGACGGCAAGGACCATCTCGTGTGGCAACTTGCCTCGCGAACGGTACATCCGGTACCTCGAGGGCTGGAATGCCCTGCGAACAGAGGTCTTTGAGAATGTCCTCTGAGGACAGCTCTGCGGGGACTGATTTTATTACTACGCGGAGGACGCGCTCTTCTGGGAGAGTGAAGCTATGGTATGGCAGGGCTCTCTCCTGCAGCATACGCGTAAGCGACCGAAAGTCGGCCGCTATTGGGACGACTATTTTGATGCCGTCCTTGACGGAACGGGCACTGGAGAAAATAATGTGGTGCTGTGTGCACCACGATGACACCTCGGTCCACTTTTCTTTCTCCTGAAGGAAGATTGGAGGAGGGACCGGGCCACCCTTCTTAGGGGCTGACGAGTCGGACTGGGAGTTATTGGTCGCCTGAGGGGCAGAACAAGAGCAGGGTGAGGCCGAGAGGGCTGATGGCTGAGATGCCGAGGCTTCAGCAGAGGAGGGAGAGGCGGCGGTTTTAGCCGCCTTGGAAGGTACCTGTTGGGATTTAGCCTTTCGGGTACGCTTCTTGCCCTTTCCAATGACTTCAGTAAAGCCATCAGTCGAGCACGACGAGTCGGATGCGGAAAGAGCATCGATGGAGTAATCGGAGGCGTTGGCCATCTCGGCGTCGACAGGGGACGGAGAAGCAGAGTGGGGGCGGGAAGTGGATGCCGGTGATGCGTCTCACGCAGGTGTGCAACTCGGCGAAGTAATTCTCGGAGACGAGATAATAGAATTAGGAACAACAGCGTTCCCAACAAAAGGTTTCGACATGGCAGTCGAGACAATAGGCCTTTGACGGGCTTTAATCCCTTTGTCGGCGCCGATAAGAGGGCGCGGGCTATCTAGCTCTGAGTGCAAGGAGGGGTTTTGGTTTCGGGTCCAAGCCTGGAAGAGGTCTTGGAAGACCTGGGAGTTCTTCATCTCCTCGATGAAACGGGGCCAAAGGGCGTCCATTTTCTCGAGAAAACGAGAAGTAAAAGCACAAATTAAAATTAAAAACCTAACATAGATAATGACGAAAGGGGCGCGCCTAGCATCAAACTAACCTAGAAAAAAAAAAAAAAAAACCATTTATTATCACATAAGTAAAAAGGACGCAACAAACAAAACCTAGAGAACATAACAAAAGAAGAAAGAAGAACGCTGCAGTTGCGTCACTTATGCGAGAAAAGGTCAGCGCTCAGCATAGAAGCTGCGTCTCGTGCTCGCAGGCACAAGACAGCAGCGCTGGTTTTCAGCGCTGACCCACGTGTCCTTACCTCGGAAAAATAGTATTCTCCGAGGCAGCCCTGGACACATTTTGACGCCGTCCCGGCAAAGGGCATACCTAAATTAATATAATACAAACAAAAAGAAAGATAATAAAAAGTAAAAACATAAATTAAAATAACAATGATGAAAAAACAATGAACATTTAAGCAGAGCAAAGTCACTAGAATATCAGGACAAACATTGACAACAGACAAGAATGAATAAAAAGCATAAAAAAAAGAGCGTCTCAAACCATAGACAGCACGGCAAGTGTCAAAAGAAAAACCGGCCAATTGCACTGGGAGATATAATTATGCAATTGTAATGGCGGAAATTGTTGTGCGAAATTATGCAATAATATGCAATAATGAGTGTTTTGAGTTGTGATGTTTGGGTGGATATGTGTCGTGATTCGTATTAGTGTAGTGTGAGACAAACATATTATTATGGCAATCCGCTAAAGTGGAGGATGACCACACAAAGCAATGTGCATTGCTTTCCAAGGACATTATTAACCAAGGTAAGAACCAAGACGTCTTTGAAAATCCAAAAAAAAAAGGGAAACAGTTTCATGAATATTAGAAGAATAAATGTGTCGTGTAGTGAAATAATTAAACTGTAATTGAAATATAAATAATTTTATTTAATTGTTGAACTTGTTAAATTCGCTTTTAAACCAATTATTGCCTTTGGACAGGTCCAGAAATAGTGCTACTTAACATAAAAATATATACATACAGGCAGACAAGAAGCAGCCAGGCGGCTCCTCAACAGGGGATACCACCAAGGTCTGTGGGCCATAACCCATGAGGTGAGCAACTAGTTACATGAGTTATAGTGATAGTTGTGCTAGATGCACAACTATCACTATAACTCATGTAACTAGTAAATGGTTTTTATAGTGGTATCTAAAGGTGTGGGATGTTTTCAGGGCCCTTAAAGGTGGTGGAAGAACATTCCAGCAGTGAGTTGCCGCAAATTTAAAGCTGCCCCTGAAAGCCGCAGTTTTGTGAGGTGGAACCTTCAAAGGATCAACTGAAGAGCGAAGACTGTTTGTAGTATGTTGCTTTCCAACTGAGTTTTTCATACCAAAAGTGCGGCTTGTGGGTTGTAATTATTCCAAACATTAGACTTGCTAGATGTAATTTCCGCCTGGCAGCCATTTTTAGGAACTTGAGTTGATTTAAGAACGGTGTCACATGGTGCCTGCGAGGGACTTTTGTGCAGAATCTGACACAGGTATTCTGAACCTAACTAAATCTATCTCTCCGGGTAGGTATGCCCGGGGATGTGTGACCCTGCCTGCTGGGTTTAAGCAGGGAGGTGAGTACCTATGGTGTGCCTTTAGCTGTGATGTACTCGTCGCCAGTCTTAATGCCCTGAACAGTCTAGCGCGAAGAGTGTAGAGTGCACACCCAACCGACACTAGGTGAGTAGCTGAAAAGGACACAACACCCCACTCGGTTTCGTTGGCACCGTTAGGATATCTACCGAGGACCGCGAAACTGCGGTTTTTTCTTTAAGGAACAAATGAATTTAATTCGCGAACTTAGAAGCAGTGGTTGATCTGCCACCACCTTGAAAAAGGCAGCTTTAGATCTATCGATGTGCGTAGGCGGGCTAGGCAGAGCGTTACGCAATCGTAACAGGTAGCAGGACGGGTGACGAGAGCGAGCGCGCCACAGAGCGGCACGTCCGTTCACGGCGAGCGTCGAGCGGAGAGTCCACCGGGATCGGCTAACGATAGTGAATTGATGTGAGACCAACCCGATGTATTTAATTTAGCTATTGGTTGGTCCCCGCAAATTTTTGACATTACGTACATATTCAAATTAAATAAAACTTGATCACCAGTACCAATGGAGCAATTAATGTCTCCTAAGATTGAAGCCGGGGCTTCACCGATTCCGCTTATAGTTGTGGTAGGACTGGATAGTTTTAAATTTAATTGTTTTACAGCTGAGTCAGTTATCAGATTAATATGACTCCCCGAATCGAAGAGAGCTCGAAAAGATACGAACTTGCCATCCGCATCCCGTACCTGCACAATGGCAGTTGCTAATAAAACAGTTGTGTTAGTTTTATTGTTGTTCGAAAATAATGAAGAGGTTGGGTTCTCTCTCGACCGGTTTATCTTTATGAAGTAAAGTGTGATGTTTATGGTTACACTTACGACATTTAAAAATAGAAGTACAACCTTATATTTGATGTGAGGCTCGAAGACAATTGAAACACCAATTACTTTTGCTTGCGATAGATATCCGCTCATCTACTGGTTTATTTAGAAAATTTTGACATGAGATTGAGTGAGTGTCACCACAAAACGCGCATTTAACTGGTTGTGACGTAGGAGGCTCACGGCTTGTAGTACTAGCTGTGGCAACTTGAGGTTTATCAGTACTAGCCCACAAGCACATGAGACACGTTTGCCCGTTTATTTGTTTGGAAGGATTTGACAGATCGTTGTTGTGGCTTACTCGAAGGTTTATTATTAGCTTCACAAAAATGAGAATCGCGTAAAAGCGCTTCACATTTCAAGTGTAAGAAAGATTTCAACTTTGCATATGGAGGAAACTCAATATCAGGATATTTTTCCTCGAAGTCGCAACGCAAGTTTGAGTCTATCTTAGATAGAAGGTGGTAGACTAATACAAAATCCCATCGGTCTTCAGGTAAAATAATTTTCTTTAAAATAATTAAATTTTCCTCAAACAGGTCCAATGATTTTCTAACCTCATTACCGTCAGTAGTATTGAAATTAATGTTTAGAAGGTCCTTCCATGATGTAAAAGCTAAAGGTATTTAATTATGTATTATAAGGTATTTTGACAGCGAGTAACAAGGGCCTGGTAGGCATCGTTGTAATGCTCACAAGTTAATGGGAATGCCTTGATAACAGATAATGCATCGCCGGTCAACGATGAGAATAAATAATGAAATTTTTCAGTATCGGTAAGATTACTAGAATTATGAATCAATGCATTAAAAGTGTCGTAATATTCAGGCCATTTCTTGATATCACCACGGAAAGTGGGAAGAACAATTTTCGGTAAACGGATATTCGACGATGAAGAACTTTGTTTATTGTTTACTTGAGGTTCACTTTTAGTTAAACTACGATGAATATACATTTGACGATAAATATTTGAAAATATTTATCGTCAAATGTATCCGATAGCAAGCCGCTGACAACTCAGACTACTAGCACGGTACGTTTAAATAATTTAGTTACACCTACGAATTAAAAATGTTACACGAACAAAGGATTTTTATGATCGATATTTTTACGATACGATATACCAAAACAGTTAGTATAGGCCGAAAAGAATAATATAAAGCACCGAAGGGAGATAAATTGCCTAATATTGAGATCCTACAGTAACTATTAAGGTTAAACTGTGTTGAAAATTAAGTCGTATAATGGCGGGTCCCGAGTTTCGGCACCATAAAAATGTGCAGTCGCGATAAAAACGTTGAGTAGCCACACATTTGGGACAGCCCGAGAGGCTGGACGATGACACAAACGATGTTCAGGGAAATGCAGCAGTAACAAACTAGAACACGTGCACGTACCTTGGTCTGCTATATCTGCTGCCGATGACCCGCCTGCGTTCTGATTTCACCACAGTTGTTGCTGAAGGTCACAAACTGCTCGGAATAGGGATTCCTAGCAGAATATCGATCGAGTTGACGCGTTTAAAAGGTTTTTCTTGAGAAAGATCGCGGAGCGCGCGCGCGTGCAAGATGGTGAGAAAAGGAAGAATATTTGTTAAGGGGCGGCGGTTCGTCCGTTAGCGGTTGTGACGTCATGACAGTTGCAGCAGTAGCACCAATTGGGTAACGATTACGGCACGTATGACAACCGTTGAAACAGTTGTGATTGCCACTGCTGAAAATCGATAAGAACATCGTGTGTCCGTGGTAAATTCTAAATGATCTGATTTTAGGAATCTGTATGATGAGGAAACATAACGGCTGTCCAAAATCAAAACCTAGCAAGTGGTTCAAGGCAAATTTTACAGGAGAGCAAAAAACGACTTGTCTACTTCAAGGGCATGCCATTTCAAAACTGCTTATCTAAGCTTGTTGGGGGTGATTTCAATTAATGCAGTATATGGTTGGCTATAAGAAACAGTATAAGTATTGTGCTTATACCGTTTTTTGTGTGTAAGAGAGTAAGAAGTAACTGTTACTTAAGAATAAATGGTTCTATGAAGACGAAGTATGTTACAAAAACCATTTTAAATTCTAGCAAGGTTACTTACTAGGTGTTTACCTGTTAATAATGATCTATAAAATAAACACTCCTACCATTTCATAAACCTAGTAAGAGTTATCTATATCTTATATCTATTATTATCCATCTATAAAAACATAATATGAATATTTGAAGTATTTTATGTTTAATAAATAAAACAGTAAATTGCAACATTCTTTTGTCGGGGTGATTTGATTGCTGTCAAAAAATTAGAGAGTGTTTTCAAAAAATCTTACATGGTTGTTAGATTTCTTTAAAAATGCTATATATTAATTACATCAAGGTGATAAGGGGTTAAACTTTAAATTTCCAAAATCATTTTCTCAATTAAATAAATTGGCATTATTGACACATAAACAAGGGGTAAACATGGCAGACTAAGGTGGCCAGAGCGATCAAATAACTTCATTTTCATTAAACTACCTTTGCTTTTCGGAAGACTAACTGTCGTAGTAAACAGCTTGGTGGTTGAACGAAGGAATTTGCATGTTCCTGCTGCATGTTCCTATCCAAGTTTTGTGTTTTTTTTGTGCGTCCATTTTTATATACGTTTGATTGTTTCGTTACTCCAGTTGAAATATCAGTAGAGCTAACTAACTTTTTTCCCGAAGATAATACTTGCTCATTGCTGATCAAGCATGTCATTATTATATCGTAAAGTGATTTTGGCGCTCACTTACTGCTGACTTGAAATAAGATTCCCCATAGATCACTTTTTAGTTGGTAAAAAACCTACTTATAGTATTATAATTCAACTAAATGATATAAGTAAATAACTTTTTTGGGCTAAACGATTCGGCTTTGTACGCGCTTATAGCCATTGAATTATATAATACTGAAAACAAGTAGCGCGTATTTTAGGTATTTTTGTGTGATTCGATAGGGTTTCTATCAATCTTTAGCTTTTTACCTTCTCTATTCTCTTTGACATCATCATATAAAGCTCATCACCTAAAGTATTTAAGAAACATGAGCGGCAAACATTTATTTCTTCATTATTTTTTGGAAGGTAGTAGCTTTCTTTTTTATAGTATTAACTTTTGTTATTGTTTTCTTTTTAATTTTGACCGATAAACTGTTAATTACTCATATTAAATTAAATATGTGCTGGGCATTTAAAATCACAGCTGGCGTGGTGATCACTCGCCACATACTAGGTTTGTGCAGCATATCTAAAGAGAATGTAACCATTTTAAAAACCTAGCATCGACTCGGACAATTCCTTAACAGAGTAACTACAGCCATGTCTTGCTAGGTTAACAATTGGTCGATGTTAGATGCTAGGTTTGAGATTAGTTTTTTTTACTTATTTCAAAATTGTAGTGTAGATGCTAGGTTTTTTATTGTTACTAACTTCGTTTCTGAATGACTTTTAGATGTTTTGACAAGCACAATGCATCAGCAAATATCTAGCAAGTAAAAAAAAAATGACAGTTCCTAGGTTTTGATTTTGGACAGCCGATAAGGAAATGGAGTTTTTTTTTTTAATTTTAAAATTTTTGCAAGATGGGTCAGCTATTATTACAATATTAATAAATGTTGACAGCTTTTTAGTAGATACTAAAAAGCTATGACATTTTACATGGATTTTACTAGTGTGCTAAGTTTTCAAAATAATAATATTTTTACATTGATAATCAATTTTACTAACAGAACTTAATGTCAACATATTGTAAACACAGTTAAAGGCTAATTTATTTATTTAACTATATCCCAATCCTGTGAGTCACATATGAGCAATCATATTATTCACCTATTGTTGTAAATGACAAAATAATGACTTACATTATGGTAGTTTCTTTTTAATTTTGACCGTCTCCTTTAACAACTTACAAATAATACAAAAGATTAGTTATCATGATATATCTTACCTTATGTGCAGCAACAAGCACTTTGTCAAGGAATCTAAGCCACTCGAAAATGAAGTGTGGCTTCTTGTCATCAGGCAGCTGCAGCAGAGCTGTCTCATTTAGAGTCAGAGAGTGGGACACCTCCATGATTCTACAATCACAAAAAATACCCTGAACTTTTCTGTGTAACATTACAGCAGTTGACTTTAACTTACCTACAATCTAATATATTTTATGACCTAGTCCAACAGGCAGTGTATTGTACCGGTGAGACAATAACGAGCGCGACCCAATAAAACTTTATAGAGTACAGAGTTTGTTTATAGTTAATTATACTGGGCAATGGCGTCACGATGAATCAACCGGAGATTGATAATATTGCGCTGTATTCAGCACACGGCCATATGGCTCCTACAACGTTACATGTAAAAACGAACTCAATAAATGTGTAACTCTAATAATGAGCTCAGAGACTAAAAGGTAACAAACCAATGAACGTGGGTTGTCTTATGAAACAATACTTTCACATATTATAATTAAAGTTCCGATAAGGTTCTGTGTCCAATCACTGTATATATATCACTTTGAACTATTACAAATTCACTATATTCCCAAAATTTAAGAGTGATAAATAAAAATATTAATACACGACAGCTTATGTACACCAAACAGGCACACACACAGACAGAAAGATAATCGTAGACAGCAGATGGTTAATGTCAAATGAACTGTCATCGAGATATGACTGAGTGGTGTTGTCTTGTAAATATAAATACAAAAACCGGATACAGTGGAAAAAGTTAACTAAAAAAATGGGTTTTGGACAAAGAAACTGTAAAGAGTTGAGTTTTATGCAAAGCTGTACTAGTAAAACGTATTTTACAGCTTATTTTGTTGTTTATTTGATTCTTTTAGTAAATATAGTTAGTTTCCGACACATGTAAATACACTTTTTCGTTTATGAAAATTGGCTTTCTTTCTCTATGCCTGTGCATTCTGCTTGTCAAACTTCTAGTCAATGTCGTCGATTGTCCGACGCGTTCGAGAAATTGTATTCTTGAATTTAGATTTCTTTAGCAAGTATTAAAAGTTTCTTCCGCATTGACTAAGCAATAAATTGACATATGGTTCTGTGAAATTTTAAACGTTTATACAAAAATACAATGAATTTAACCTTACACGTAGCCTACGTGTATTGTAAGAAGCCACTACCAGAGCATTAAAACGAGATCAATGATTAACATGAGTGCCCAGCAGAGCCCGGCGAACATGCAGTCCGTGGACAGGGAAAAAATATTTACATGGATCCTGGAGTTGTGTAATCCTGAAACGCGAGAAAATGCGTTACTAGAGCTGAGCAAGAAGCGTGAGAATGTGCCCGACTTGGCGCCCATGTTGTGGCACAGCTTCGGCACGATTGCCGCGCTGTTGCAAGAGATTACCAACATTTACGTAGCCATGATCCCGCCGACACTCACGGCTCATCAAAGCAACCGCGTCTGCAACGCTCTGGCGCTCATGCAATGCGTCGCCTCTCATCCCGAGACTCGCTCCGCCTTCCTACAAGCACACGTACCTTTATTCCTTTATCCTTTCCTCCACACTGTGTCCAAAACACGTCCTTTCGAATACCTACGCCTAACTAGCCTTGGAGTCATTGGAGCATTGGTTAAAACTGATGAGCAGGAAGTGATTACATTTCTTTTGACCACTGAAATAATACCACTGTGTCTTCGCATTATGGAGAATGGATCTGAGCTATCTAAGACTGTTGCAACTTTCATTTTACAAAAGATATTGTTAGATGACAGTGGGCTCTGTTACATTTGCCAAACATATGACAGATTCTCCCATGTGGCTATGATATTAGGAAAAATGGTATTATCTCTTGCCAAAGACCCTTCGGCAAGATTATTAAAGCATGTTGTCAGATGCTACCTGCGTTTGTCTGACAATGCAAGAGCTAGAGAGGCCCTAAGACAATGTTTGCCTGACCAACTGAGGGATTCCACCTTTGCTGCATGTCTACAGGAGGATAACTCAACAAAGCACTGGTTGGCGCAGCTCATTAAGAACTTGGAAGCTCAGCCGCCACCAGCCAGTCCGGCACAGCAGAACATGTGAGCCTTGACTTTCTGACACATGCCCACTATGGACAATATACAATAAGTAGTGCAGTTTTTACATAATAAATAATGTAGGTAGCATAATTATTGCATCCCAGCTTATGACTTGTTGATGGTAAAGTGTATTTTATTGCAGAGATGTATGAAACTCAGCCTCAATAATCTAGGCTAAGATGACTTATATTATTAAGATTCTTTATTCCGGTGCACACCCATGTTAAAATATTAGTTTTCACAAACAAGCATATTCATTTTTAATAAGCTTGAATAGACTGAGTAGGGAATGATCAAATGCTGTGCACTTATAGTTGTTGTCAAATAGGTCAATTGGTTGTTATGGGAATCCTGGTGATTCGTAATAGATCTATAATATTTTAAATGGCTTGACAGCCTCTTATAAAATATTTTAAGTGCTACTTTTTGTTGTTGTTTATAGTGGGCCTGTGAGCCTTTTACAAATCTGTTTATTCTAGACACTCAACAGATTTGTTTTATTTTATTTACATAATAATATATTATGGTTAATGACATATCCAATGATATTTCAAAGTAATTAAATTTATTAATGTACTGACATCATATTGCCTTTTAAAATATTATGTATTGGCCTTACATATAATTGTATTATTTTTTTAGGTACAAAACAAGATGAAAGCACTAATTTTGTATGCAGTTGTAGTGGACTAGGAATAAACCTTTTTATTATTTCAATTGCATTTTCATTTTACAATTTATGATAAATATTGACACCATCCATTCATAATTTGAAGTGTTGGAAAAGTTATTCAGTGTCCTGTGAGGGATGAGTGTGGTAAACAAAATAAATATGTAATGTGATATAACCGTTTTTTTTTTATTCAACTTCCTATCCTTATCCTAGGTTAGGTTTGGAATGCATGCATTCTAAATTCTAATGCCTACCTTCAAAATTATTTTCGAAAAAAAGTTCTAACTACCCTGTCTACAGACGCCTTTCAAGATAGAACCCTTCTAGCCATTTAGGCTACAATGCGTGCTAAAGAAATAAACATGCTAAAACTTCCTTCTGGCGCAGTTAAAGTGAGTGCCTTCATTCAGACGAATATTCGAAATATCTTTGTGTGTAACTACGTACCCCATTACAATTCAATGAAGATTCTCTTCGTTTTAATGCTTTAAGTATGCCGTACACTGCACATTTTATTCTGGCGTGTTTTAATGTTGAATCTCTAATATACCCTAAATTTTACTTAGGGATTCCTTTACATTCCGGTCATCTGTTGACGCGTCACGTCTTAAGTTTTATGTATGATTTTAGTTATCTACCATAGCCGGTAGCTTATGTATTTTAATCTGGTGCGTGTGTGCATTATCTAGTATGTCTTTAATTTAACTACTTAGGTATTCCACTATATGCCTGTTATCGGCTGACGCCTCACGTTTCATTCGTTTCTATGAACTTCTTACCCACCAAACCCCGTAGCCTACGCATTTTAATCTGGTGCGTCTGTGCATTCTTGATTGATATCCTTTATTTAACTATTTAGATACCTAGGTACTCCTTTACAATGAGAGTATTAACCTGTTCACACCTCACGTCCTTTGTTTTTTTTTTGTTTGGTACTTACTTTAATTTTTTTATTCTGATGTGTGTGTGTGTGTGCATTCTCTAGTATATTACTCATTCTAGTAGGTACTCTCGTTAGTGTAAAAACATAATGTTTAATCTGGTGTAATCATTCCAGGTACCACCTGAATCTCTACGCTGCGGCCCTTGAAAGACTGCGTTCCTGAATTTCCTGATTCCTGACTTGAAAGAAACTTCCTTAAATGGAAGATGTGCCTGAAGTGGAGCGAATATATTTATTACTGCGTGAATCGCAATTTTCGGAAAAAATCTTGTCATTATTTGAATAACAAACTAATTATATCATTGTATACCTACTAACACATAATGTTTTCATTACGCTAATCTATCATAATCATATCATCTTAGCCCCTAGCCTCGGAAGACGCCATCCGGCCCAGAGAAGCAGCGTCTACCGACTGCAGAGAACTACCGGGTCCAATTGTGTTTTAAAACCACCCATGAACCCATAATTTACACATTATTTATTATTTTCAGCCATTGCCGTCCCAATTTACATACAAAATTTTAACGAAATTGGTACAGCCGTTTAGGATTTTTGGAGCAATTTTTTTTTGAAAACAATAATAGTCGGGTTCAAAATTATGTTAAGCGATAGGTACCTACTTTTAAAAATTTGGATGAGATCCGTTAGGTATAAGAAATACCTACATAACTTATTTTTCATTATTGCCTTCACTCACACGGCCGGAGGGAGATCAGGGGGCCGAGTCTGCTATTTACAATGGCTCCAATCGTCTGAGTGGGTGGCGTTAGTAAGTCAATTTTAGGAGCTTAACTTAGTCCTTTCAGAAACCCCCAGTAACGATTTCTAGCCCAACTCGGGATGCGAACCTACGTGCACGGCAGTTGCGCTTGTGACCACTAGACAAACAAGGCACTCGTTAAGGAGTATATGGTTGCTCTAATTGGAGAAAATAATAAGTAATACCCGATTCATGAGGACTTATTTATTTCTGAAGTGGAAAAGGTTCCATGGCTCATTTTTACTAAAGAACGCATACATTTACGTAAAAAGCACTTGACTTAATGATTAAAGTAGTTGCGTAGATAGGTTATCCCTTTACATTAAAGCAAACAATAAAAAAGTTACAGATAAATTTAATTGAAGATGTTACGTTATAGAAGGTTTAGAAGTCTGGGCCACGGACCGGATATGGGGACAGGGCCCACCGTTTTGAAATATAACTTATATGTGGCGGTCTTTGGCCGGTATAACGTAAATGGGTTTCTTGTAAAGGCCTTTCGTTTCTTACAGTAGCTGGCGTTATCAATAAAGCCATAGTCTCTTTATTTACCATTATCTTTGGACGTTCTTTTTGTGGTTTGGATAGACTTCCAAGTTTTTCCAGAAACTGTGTTCCACAACTGACTGTCTCCACTACTTGTGCACATGCTTTATCCGCAAGTAAATAATTTAGATTATTCTGAGTTTGAATATGTTTTGCACTAGCTCTGCAATTAGTAAGACGCCCGTGAGAGCATTTACACACGCAACGAGTCTCACGTTTGCGAACGTTTGTCACACAATCGTTGTCGCACTTCAGTGGTCCAGATATATATGTATTGACGGCTGTATCGACTAAATGTTTCTTCAATATTATTTCTTTGGATTTCAATCTATCTAAGATGACCCTACTGCCAGTAGCATCACGTGGTGCCAATTTACTCACAACTTTCTTTTTCTGAATAAGGATTGATCTGGAAGCTGAACCATGATGTTTTGCTGGAGTAGTGGGACCTTGGTTCATCAACTTTCTTGTCGTATTATATGTTGTAAAATTTTGAGATGTATTTAAAACTGGCTCCACAATCTCATTACACAGCCTCTGAGCTATAGACATTGATAAGTGAGTTCTATTTTATGGATGCTTTATTTTTTCACTGTCATTCATTTTAATCTGTTGGTACTTAAGATAATCATATTGTAAAGGAAATTATGCAACTTTTCGTTAATTTAAAAAGGACATTTTTTTGTATGTGACTACCTGTCAATAATGACGGTGGCATAGAGAAATATAATAAGTAGGGTAGACGGTGGTATTAAAAGAGCCTTTCTCCAAGTAGGTTTTGATATTAAGGTCAGATTTTTCCTACTTTTTACTTGTAACCAAAAGACTACTACTTAGTTGAGTAAAACGTGGAGTGAAAATAGAGGTACTATAAAAGTGAAAACATCTGCATAGGCTACCCACATACAACCGTCCGAGCATGCTCGTACTGCCAGCGCCCGCACAATGCTAAAGCGTTGTGCAGTGTTTGACACAGTGTTGGTGTCGCGTCCACTACCTACTTGTTTGAAAAAATTAACATTGCGTTGGCAAAATAATAATAACCGTAATTGTAACACCTTGGGTTCAAAGCTTATTATGTAAAATTTCAGTCATTTTGATGTTGTCACTGTCAGCTGTTTACTTGGCAAAATGAATGAACTGACAGGCTGAGAGCTATAATAAATTACTTTGCTCTGGCTGGTCTCTTACAGCCATTGGATTTATCTTGCTAGGGTTTTGAAAGCCCTTAGTTTTCTAAGTTGTATATATAAAAGTATGTGTATTTGAAAATAAAATAACTACGATGTGGGTCTTCGGGTACGGGTCTTTGGTGTGGAAAGTAGATTTTAAGTACGAATACAAGATTGTGGGTTACATTAAAGGTTATTTCCGAAGGTTCTATCAACACAGTATAGATCATCGTGGAACTCCTGAAAAAGTAAGTCATTAGATTCTTAGATTATTAGATTAGACTTAGAATTAGAGAATTAGAGTATTAGATTATACTTTGTAGTAAGAACTTTGTGGCCAGACTTCACTTGTTAATACACCTTTGTAATACACCATTCATATGATGCCTGAGTAACAACATGAATAACAATAGCAATACGTTAGATTTCCCCTATACTTACTTATGAATACAGAAACAAATACACAAATGCTGTACATTAGTACAGTATGTTGGTACAGCTTATATACGCATACATAATGAATAGTACCGGAATCTGCTTTGAAAAAATTTAAAGACATATTGTGACAGTACATAAACACATAATTTCCATAAAAAAACTTTTTTTTTTAAATTTATATAAACTTATAACTGTAATATCTCATACATTACACAATATATAACCACTTGGATTACAAATTTCAGCCGGGCCGAGTTGTCACACTAATTCAGAGTGACGATGTCAACAGCCGAGTCTGGGGTGTAGCATACAAGATAAGATCTGAAGATGTAGACCAAGTTACCCAACATCTAGACTTCAGAGAAAAGAATGGCTACACTAAGAAGACTGTCACATTCCACCCGAGAGATCCAAACCACGAGCCGTTTATGTTGACTTTGTATGTAGCGACGGAGGAGAATGAATCTTATGCAGGTGAGAGAAGGTTTATTTTGCTACTTAACTACAGTTGCATTTCCAGATTGATTTTTACATGGATTTCCTGGAAGTGGTCACAGTTAGAGCCATGTATTGATAAAATTCTGAGGTTTCACTCCCTTGTTTTGCCCCATGGCAAGTAAAATAAAATGAAATATTCCTATAACATCTTTGCTCTAAAGTCTATAACTATGATCCCAGATTTTTGAAAATTCCATTTCTGTTATTATTGATTAGCACATTTAAACAAAAAAATATGTTGTAAAAATTCCAAATAAATAATGGCGGCAGACACTCATAGATAGGTGCTAATTCAATAACTTTTAACCTTGCATGAGATTTCAATAGAACATCCATGCTTTGTTATTTGAAGAACTGAGTCACAGTATTACTATTATTTATTAGTTCCATACTGTTGAATGTCTTATATTCATAGTTATCAGGTTTTATTTTTAAAATGATAAAGAATCATAAAAACATGATATCTAATTTAAAACTTTTAACAAACATTACATAATTATGTGATTCATCATTATAACTGTTATATGATGACCAATTTGAAGTATGTTTATACATTATGAAGGTCTTGTATTCTAATAGATTTTGTAACTTTTATTGCTCAGGCTTTTGATGAAGGTCATCTCAGCACCATTCTGAACTTAGCATAAGAAGTCTTTAAGCATCTCATAGATATTATAATCAGTCAGGCATATAAACTTAATTTGCAATATTATGGAGAAGATAAATAAGTAGCTAATACAAATAAATCATAATCATGTTGAACATTATAATCTTACAAAATTCTAATAGGCTTTATTTGTATTAGGTTCATACACATAATGATCTTTATGATTTATTTCTATAATAAAACACTACTAAAGACATGTAGTGTGTTGGTACTTCTTAGTAAATTATTGCGCTTTTTTTGTCTTCCTCAGACATATCTTTATCATACCAGCCCCATACTGGATGCGACCCATCTCCTGTTTTCTTAACACGCTTTTCTATCAACTCTTCTGCAACAGTTTTCAGATCGTATGCCCAACCAATTTTCGCCATTACATCAATGAAAAATGTGGCAAAATTCAACGAGTATGACCCTAATTCAGCGGCTTTGTAATCCCATGGGAACGTGTGATGGTAATTATGGAAACCTTCACCTGTAGCGAGTAGGGAAACAGTCATGTTTTCTACTGGACGAATATTTTTATCGTAGGGTTTGGTTCCGTACATGTGAGCTGCGGAATTGATGAGGGATATCGTGTGGGATGATATCAGGTGGCGTAGCACAGCAGCCACGAAGAACGCAGTCCATGCGTCTTCCCCCCATAGAGTGGGGATGTATGTTGGTAGTATGTAGCAGATGAGGAGCACCAAACGAATGTAGTATCTGAAAGTTATAATGAAAAATTAAGTACCTTTTCGTCGCAACTGCTGTTTATTTTATTTTAGCATAACTAGCGCTTATTTAAAATTTAAAAAGACTATACTTATCATATTATATAGTTTAACTTTTGGGCTATTAAGATTTGAAAATTGTCTATGTACCTAATAACGACAACATTTTAACGCAATCAATACCTAAAATCTAAAATAAGTAACTCAAAATCAAGTGGTAAAATTCTAAATAAAACGAATAACAGGGCAGAAGGCATCTATTTTCATCTTATTTAATGACTTTAAAAAAGTAATTCTTACTTATTTTGAAACCGCAGCAACGAATCGCTTAGTATGTCGCTCACATCAATCGTGCTTCCTTTAGCGATGACATCGGGATGTTTTCTAACCAGCATCCAACCAATATGGGAGTAGAAGAAGCCTCGCGAAGAGTTGTGGGGATCCGCGTCTGTGTCGCAATACTTGTGGTGCACACGGTGGTCGCGCACCCAGTGTAGGACAGAACCCTGGATTATGTACATAGAAATAATTAATGTTTAAAAAAATATCGAAAGGGCCCATTGATTAAATGGAAGAGAGGGCAATGTAGCAAAAAAATTAAAATCCTTAAAAGTGGGCTAAAAAAAAACTAAATTAATTATGCCATCTTATGAAAATATATTCTAACTCCAATCTAAAAATGACTCTCAAATATATTAAAATAAATAAAATTTTCATGTGTAAATAAGACTTACCTGGTACGCCATAGTGAAGAAGAATAAAAGAAAGATGCGCAAGGGCAACTTTGCTTTGTATGCTCTGTGTGACCACAACCTGTGCACTCCAGCCGTGACGCCAACAGATGAAAATAGGAACAGCAAAAATGCTGAAAATACATTTGAAAATCACTATTAAGTCAGACGCCAAGTTACATCTACGTATGACAAATGGTTTAGTTTTTTTTTCTTTTTAATAACTTTCGTGACAAAAAATAACTTTTGCAAATAATTTAACAGACTGAGCTCTCTCGATTTTATTTTCAAATTTATTGATAATATAGTCAATAGCAATTGAAAAATATATAAATAAACCAGCCTTTATACGCCCCACTGTTAGACACAGGCCTCTTCCCAGATAGAGAAGGAGCGACAATTGATCGCCACGCTTGCTCAATTGCGGATAAATATATGAAAAATATTACATATTATACTTACCTAAAAGATTGGTCTGCCACATAGCCTTTGTAAAAACCAGATAAATAGAATAAACTGATATAATGTGGAAAAGTGAGAAAAATATAATATGTGGCCAAAAGAGATTAATTTTTGGAGAAGTCACTACGCTATCAGCTGGTTTGGAATTATTATCATTTAAATTCATATTTAGTGTATCCATATTTAATTATAATTATTTATTAGAAAATTGTATCACGTTAAAAGCCATATAAACGCAAATATACCAAGTACACTTCTTGTCCTCGAAAAAAATCGTTTAACAATAAATATAAAATATATTACAACGAACTTATGAACATAAATCCAACTATTAACCGTACCTTTATATGCTTACTGTCGGCAATAAGGGGATTACTTGGCTCAAGTAGTAGATATATCGGCAGTTTAAAATTAGATAAATCCGCTTATAAATTTACCGTATAAATTAGATATTATGTATAGTCAAGCTCATCATAGACCTAAGGTACGGAATTCATCAAAATGATAATAGATTTACTAGAATCTAAAAAAAAAGTTACTATTTCTCCTGAACTGCTCTGACTATTCATGTACGTTACTGGTTTGTTAGTCGAAATTAAGTTAAACTGTCAATTTAATAAAAAAGCTTTAAATCTTGCTACATATATGAAACTGTCAAACCATAACTTTTGTCCTAGCCTGACATAGAACATATGTTTCTCAGGCTGTCTAATAGATACAACAGTTAAACAATGCTTGTGAAGTTCAGCGACATATTTGGGTCACTGCACAGTCGACGGGTGCATTAAACCCTAGTATTATTTTATAAAGGTGGCTTAACAAGCCTGTCCAATGAATATATGGTGTACACACCTGTTTTCAAGGTGCCGCTAGCTCTGAGTTCCTAGGTTTGATCCCCGGACGGGTCAATGTAGAAACATTTTTTCTATATTGTCTCGGTTCTGTGAGTTTGTGGTAGGTTTGTTGTTTCTGAATTCCATAACACAAGTGATATGTAGGTACTTACTTGGGTTCTGACCAATATATTTGATGTTGTCCGCATTTATTTATTTATGCTTAAATACTTATCATTTATCTCATATTTTCCAGGCCCAGCATCAATAGAAGATCTAGCAAAGCAAGTGATATCCTGCCACGGCCCGAGCGGATCGAACAAGGAGTACGTATACAACCTCGCGGCGGCGATGCGGCAACTGGCGCCAGACGTCGAAGACGACCATCTGTTCGCTTTGGAGAAGGCAGTGCAGAGATTGGATCCCGATTTCAAGAATACTTGAGGGTGCTGCTTTGATTTTAATTTTATGTAGTTAGTATGTGGACGTATCTGTTTAATTATCCCACACTTAAGTGTTAACTTAAAAGTTTTTGATGTTGTTCAAAACAGCACTAGACTAGATCTTACAAAATAATTGTTTGTTAAAAGTACTTTGGTAAAGTATTTTATAAATATCTTTGCATTAATGCTGTAAAGAAAAACACATAGATGTACTTACCAATTTATACCAGGATTAGATCAGCTATGTCCATGTAGTATGTAGTAACTGTTAGATTGTATTTTTGTGATCATTTGTAAAGTAGAATATATGTAGCACTTTGTGATACCGCTTTATACTTTATTAACTTATTACTAAGGGAATGTGTTTCGAATTTTTAAACATTAAATAATACATATTATTTTTACATTATATACAAAACGAAAACAGTAACTCTTAACCTTAAAGAAAATGTCCTCGTTTTTATTTATATGTTTAAGCAGATACTCTGCACTACACATAAGATTGTCCAAAATATTGTAAAAAATGTTATCTATAAAATATGTAAAAACTGCATTAGCTGACAGGAAATTGCAGTTTTTATCTTATCATATCAAATGATAATTTGAATAACATATTAGGTAATTGAATGAACGTTCTTATAAGAATCTTACTACTTTATTTAATTTCTAGGATATCTAATTAGATAAACAAAAATTAAAATCGAAGTTACATTATGATCCGTTTTTGTTGCCCTACAGTTAAATGTATAATAGAGTAAAGTATTCGAAACACATTCCCTTGTAATTTGTAAGTGAGTAGTAATAATTACATATCTTGGCTGTGTTGTTATCAGCGTTCCTCGCAGCTGTTGACTTTCTCACCAATAGCCTGTGTACACATAGTTAGCTAATTTGTAGTATGTGGGTTAGGTATGTATATTAGTGTATATTCATTGCAGTATAATTTGTGTATTATGAACTGTAAACTATTAAGTGCAGAGTAAAGTTTAAAATATCGTAATTAAAATGATTTTAAAGTTTATTATATGTCAAAGGCGATGTAGAGTCAGTTTTATAATTGCATGGACACCTTAAGGTCGTTTTTCCTTTGAACTCTTGAAGTAAGTTTACAAAAATAAGCTAGATGGCGTTGAATGGTCATGCCAATATTTTGTGTATTGATTATTCACTTATGCTGATCATATTAAAGTTGTTCTCGAAAAATCTAGGGAAAACATGCTAATCAGTGAAGTAGGGTTGCCTAATTTTTACACGAACCTTAAACAATAAATTAAAACCAGTGCAATAAAAACATGTAGTGTAGTAGCTTTGATACTTTCATATATCTTTTGTGGCTGTATTTTTACAAGACCCACGTATAAACTGTGAGTATCGATATTTTTATATTTATACGTACAAATATACATTGAAAATACATACGTATTTAACGCAGATTTACGTACGTATAAAGATTACGCTCTGCACCTATTAAGTGTAAAAATATAAATCTTAAGATGACATTAATATGCGGAAATTACGTAAAGATTACCTAGGCTAAGGCTTTGGTGCGTAGGTAGCTCCCACGGATTTTGATTCGGTAATAACCCTGACACACCTCATTCACAACTCATATTTGACAAATATTTGTCTTCTTAATTTAGTTACCTCTACTATTGTTTATCTCATAGCAACTACAGTGATTTATTATTGAAATTTATTAGTTTTCAACATATGTAATGCATTATACAAATTGATACAGTTTTATGAGTATATTATTATTATTTAATTTACAAAATATTAAATGTTTATGTATATCATATTCACATTATGTTACCGATTATTATTTTTATTAGAACGATTAACTCTCAATATAAGTAATTAAATATAACAAAATATCCGTAAACAATAAACCCAGTATTTTACGTTTGTTACACTTTCATGTGCCTAAAATATCACATAATAGTCCAAGTGTTCTCAATTCGCTTGTAACCAATTCCTGCAAAAAGGTGTCATTGAATTCGTTACAGTCATGCAAATAAAAATACAATGTAACAACATTGTCTACTGTGTAATGTACTAGATTCATGGTCTAGACTTGATTCCTATATATAAAATGTAATATATGTTTATGCCTTCTCTATATGGGAAGAGGCCTGAGCCCAGCAGTGGGACGTTTATAGGCTGGAATTATATAATTATATATGTTTATTGAACTTCTGAGTCACAATATTATTGATTTTTACACGTTTCTTGATGGAGCTATTTGTAATAGGCATTGTGTTTAGTGTTGACTTAATTTAAATGTGCAATAAGTGAAAATTTGCGGACTAATGAAAGTGGCATAGGACTATTTGCTTTAGTTATTTTTATTTGATTAACAAATAGACTTAAATGCTTACTGCTACTGGGTACCAAAAAGTTTGTCATATGGTTTGAATGGTAGGACAGATTGTTTCAGTAAGTAATTCTCATGTCTTGCTAATATATGCTACAAATTCGCCTGACATTTCACATAATAATTGAATTATTATTTGGTTTAAAGTTAATTTACATAAGTTCCTATGTAATATTATATCTGATATATAAATGTCACAAATGTATTGTATGTAATATGTAAACTATGTAATATATATAAATAATTATTTTTGTGATGTGTAAATAATTTATCATTTACTATAAGAAAAGCACTGTGATACAACTTGTTATTTATAGTTATATCATATTATTTTGTTTACAAAATATAGATTTGTGTTACACATAGTGTTGTTTTTATTTTAATAGTTCCTATAGATTTTTATCACGAATAAATAAAAACATATTTTAATAAACAGAAAATTTATTAAGAAAATATTTGGTTCGAAGGCTCACTAGCTTTACTCTGGAATTATGTACATTATATACTTATATTAGAATTATGAAAACATTAATGTAGAGCGAGTTATTAATAGTTTTATGTGATAATGACATCATTGAATTGTACCTATTGATAACTGAAGTTGACACGTTTACGGAAAATTTACAGGATGTAGAGCGATTAATTCAGCCAATAATAATAGTAACAAATTGTAAGTCAACCTAGTAGGTACACTTTATAGATTAGTTTCAAGCTAGCCACATAATACATTATTTTGTTATAAAACACTTTGAATTTGGCAGATAGGGCGTGTCACTTGGCACTTAGTATTATCAGCTAGTGATAACCCAACCAATGCATTACGATAAAAAACTGAGGAAGACTGGCCTTAATTATTTTAGATATAAATAAATCTATCGGTTTATTCCTTTGCGGTGTAAAGAAAAATATCTACATATCAAAAAGATTACAGAAATGACGTCATGCTTCTATTAATCTTTGGCTGTTCTGCATCATATTGCAGTATATTCAATATCACATCAATGTTATAACTTATATCGCTACTATTTATCTTTCTTGCGACCTAGCAACTTGTCTAAGAAACTGCGTTTCCTCTTGACTTTCTTCGACTTTTTGTTGCTACTCTCGAGGTCGTCACCTTCCACATTCATTTTCTGTATCAGTGCTGGTATACTTAAATCTACAATTTTGTCTAAAGGCGGCTTTTTGGTGCCACTAATTTGCATTTGAATATTCGACAATTCCGGCACTTGGTCCTGTTTCTCGTCTAACTCTGATTGTGAAGCTTTTAATTTACCGTCGCTCGTAGTCTCAGCACTCAGCGACTCCGGTCCATTTTGCACAGCCCCTTCGGAGTTTCTCTCACTAGATTTTTCCACAGAGTTATCACTGATAGCCGCGGGCACTTCACCGTTTTCCTTCTTTTCAAACACGTCATCTTCACCACCTTTGTCATGTTTCTCTTCGTTTAACTTTTTATCTCCACTATCGGTACTGTCGGCCACACTAGAACTAGACTTAGGAACAGACGCGACAACTCTAGGCTTGGTCGGAGGCAACTGCCAGTCGATCGGCTTGCGCTGAGGAGAGTATCTCTTCAACAACTCTTCGAATAACTTTTGTTGGTCAACTTTAGGAGAAGTCTCAGTAGACAAGCTTTGATGTCTAACTCTTTCCGGGTCCTGGTTCTCCTTACCGCCGTCTATTTCCGAAGAGCCAAGGTCAACAACAACTCTTCGCACCGGCGTCGGCGTAGAATAAGGCTCCGCGAATGGGAACTTGTATAGATTAGGACTCTCAATTTTGTATTTTATAGGCGAAGTACTATTAGCCGGCATGGAGGCCCTGGTGCCGGAGCGGTTGAATGGGCTGGTACTACCTGGCTCGTGTATGTTGGACGTCATGAAATCCCGGCGAAGTTTCGACAGGCGCCGCGTCCTTTCAGTCATCGTATGTCTGTATTCCACATCGTCACTTTGATTTAACTCTGAAGTAAAATTATCAGAGTACTTCCTCGGGCGAAACTCGAAAATTCGCTCTTCGTTCCGTGATTCCCTCATGCTTGAGTATCCGGGTGTGTTACGTTTGAAATTGGCGGTGGTTTTACCGTGGTTTGACGTGACGATGGGCTCGACCTCCCGGTAGTTGACGGGCGACGCCGGCGGCAGGAACACCGTGTCGTGCTTGCCGAACACTTCGCGTCGCTGACTGAACTGTTCCTCTCCGATCATTTCCCGCGACTTCACACTCATCGTAGGCGATTTAGCTGCCATTTCCGTTCAATTACAAACCGCAACACTTTGTTATTGATACTATTTTCCTGTAAACACTGTATTTCTATTTTTGAACGACGCACATTATGACTTCACCGGTAACATCGCGCCTATAACAGTACAGTCTATATGTTAAATTGGACAATAAAGGTGGCACGGTCGTCCGTATAAGGCGAGCCGTTCGCGATATGTGTCGAGTGATCAATAGAGTGGATGCGATAAGATACGGGCGTCGTGTAGCGCGCCACTTTAGCTATTTCTTTATCTTTCAGCAGTCGAAACAGTTGAGTAAATATAACCGACTGAACACAATCGTGTACGTAATTAATAGCGTACCGAGTGAAAGCGCGCAAGGCGGCGACCGATCGCCGAGCGCCTCATTATATAATGAATATTAAAACAAATGTCCCGAATTCGTTAGAACGACTTTTCACCTCATTGTTAATTTTATGACACACAAATAGTCTAGAAGCACTTTCGATAATGAATGTCAATATTTACTTGAGAATTTGCTTTTATCACTTATAATTCACACTCATTAGATAATTGCTAACTGAATAGAAACCCCGATTCTCACAAACAGCGAGATTATTGTTGCAACAATATCTTACAACAGATAACGTAGATTATACACAGTGTTGACTCACACATTTGGGATTCTAAGAAGTATTACACTCCGGTAGAGACGAGAATCGAATGCACACTGATTCCGAATATATTCAGCTACTCATACGAGTTTTGTTGGGAGAACCGTTAGAACGAAAATTGTTCAAGTTGTTAGCGCTCGCGGTGAGAAATATTTGTGTAATACAATGGATTCCGAACTCGAATCAACTCTGTCTTGCTTTTTTTTCTTCACACTTACGAACGCAGCAAACATGTTCGTATATTTCCTAAGAAATATTTCCATTCGATGGAATTTAAATAAACACTCATCACTTAAGATTATTAAAATCCTAAGAATCCAAATAATCCTCAATAAAAACTCTGTCGTAATCCGTCCGTCTCTATGTTGTGACTACGAAACAAGACGTAAAAGGATAAATTTACAACACCCTTCACTTTTGACGGTGGTTAAAAATAGCTGTCTCATTAAATATAGCATTAGATAGAGGAGTTCATAGGACGATATAGCTTGTATTGCGAGAAGTTTCACCGGTAAGATGGTATTTACAGACTGCCGACTTCCTGGAGTTGTGCGCATAGATTATGCAGCAAATATAGGCCATCCGATAATAATATGCTTATACGCAAGTCGCGCAGTCTGGGACCTCATTTCGACTGCTTAATTAATTTAAATTTAAATCTTGTTGCTGCTGGTATATTGTATATATTAGGAAAAATACAAGATACTGCGATATAATAGGAAGAGCTAATTGTTGCATTACATAAAAAAGAAGCAGTTTTTTTGTTTTGTTTTTGTTAGTATAAGAGTGACTGCGTTCTGTAAATTCTTCTTTAAAAGGTCTATAGGTAAAATGAAGTTCCTTTCTTGGTATATTGTAGTTTTCCTTGCATTTACTAGTTATGTTGATAGTCCACTTATAACTCAGTATATAGGTAAAATAAAGCCAATGATAATGTAAGGAACTAAAGATAATTGACACCTACCTATGTATTCTACATAGATAAATCACTTTGCATTCCTTTTAACACAGATAATTATTTACTTTTGTCTACAATGGTCTATGATAAACTAGACAGACTATCGAATACCGTTAACTAATATGCATATTTAGTTTAATTTGCAGCATTTTCCGAGACGCCAAACATTTTTGAATCCGTTACAGTTTTATGGGCACCATATGAGGGAATAAAATCTACATAATGAAACCTATTTCTTCTTTGCAATGCCATTTTCCTCGAGTTTTGTTTATACGTACCTATTGCAATTGTTAATAAGTGCTGATAAGTATACCTATCGGTACAAGGTCTACTGTAAATTATGTGTTTTAATCTATATCAATATACGGGCTTTCGGTGATAAATATATTATGTACGAGCGTACATAGTACAGTATTAAAACACCTGCAGATTTACAAGAAAGTAGGTGAACAGGTTAACTGTTGACCTTATGTTAATTAGTATGTGTTGCCAGTTGGCAGACATTAAACCAGAATCATTCAGGTCTTAAGTAATTCAACAACTTTGTATCTACCTATTGAATTTAAATCACATATGCTCGCACACGATTGTAACTCATAAAATCTCGTATTAAAATGCGAGTGAATAAAGGGCGAAGCGCACAATAAACTGAATTCAACATTGATTTAAGAATAGAGAAAAAAAAGAGGGCCGGATCCCGCGGATATCCGAAAATACACCTACAAGGCTTACAAAATTAGAATTCCGATGTTATTTTCTCAAATGATGACATGCTTAAGAATGTACGGTTAAGAGCAACCTGTTTTCTCACAAAAACACCATTGTTTTAACGTAATGAGGTGTGTTTAGGTCCTTTAGAACGGCAGTTAGTAGATGAACAAAGGCGTTATTAAACACTTATGCTAATGAAACCCTGGACGAGTTTCGAGACCGCCTAATTGCACCTACTTTAACGTCCATTATTAGAATTAGAATTCCATTGAACTAATGATCAATTACAATTATGATTCTAGGAACCTAATCGCATAATGGGTTTTAATCTGAGGTCGCCATAAAGGTGTAGATAGATAGTTTTCAGCTTGTTTTTGTAATCATTATTGGTTTACACAGAAGTGCTATTCAGGATTTCCCGAAAAGATTTATAATTATGAATCCATCTCACGATAGTTACTATACCTACCTATAGGTACCTTACATTCCTGAAAATACATTCCAATATGTATTATATTTCTATATTAATACATTTTATACAACAAAGGCCCCCGCAGCGTCTGGGCTCAATAAACTAAAAACTACCAAACGGATTTTCATACGGTTTTCACTAATGGATAGAGTGATTCAAGGAGAAGATATTTGTGTATAAAGTATAAATGTTTAGTCTATATACCTTTGGAAACGGGGATGAGTCTGTAGTTCTGAAATACAGATGATATAGGAGGGCATAGTAGGTCTGTATCTACGTATCTATTGAACATGCAACAGAATTGAACTCGACCTTCAAATGATTAGATATTTGTGTATCTACGTTAAATGCAGACGATTAAGTATATAATGTACTGAAATGCGAAGGTCACTACACAATGCGGTGATCTCATTCAAGTTTAATTTACATACAGATTTGGGGATTGGCCTTTACTTTTGTGGTCACTTACACCTACTCCGTCCGTGGAAGTTTCAATCTGTTACATGTTAGATGGAATCTGGTTTGTTAAGTCTATTGTGGATAAGTTAACATTGTGGGTGTATAAAATAGCGATTGGTTCCATAAGTTTTTAAACGAATGACTAACGTGTTAGAGTCATGCTTAGAATTATTAAGATATTCTGCGCTGGATGAGCGGAACTAATCGAGTGTCAATGATCCCTATTGATTTTTGACGGCTTCCTGTGTGCTGTGTACTTTGTTATCAAAGTTACAGTTAGTTGTATTATTATTTTTTAGATTCTAAGTACAAATTATTTAATTTAAGCGGACTTTATTGTGGGAATGTGGTCAAAGTTTAGTTTAAACTTTGACCAAACTACAAAGGATAAATCAGGGTACCTACGCATTATTAGGTATCATAATTTTGTGCAAGAAATGTTAATGTACATTTTAAGGACCTTAAAGTTTATTAATCATTAATAATAATAATCCAATTAAATAAAAAGAATAAACATTTGATTTCTTTCGGCTGTAGATAAGATTTACGAAGCCCTATGCACCGAAAATAACGTCACTTCTCGGTAACGAAATATCAATGCATTTCTTTAAGATAAGCAGAAGTCGTATTTATCTCTAGCAATGAACATGTTTTTAGTCCCTAACTTGATATGAACGAAGCGATGAGTTTAGATGCGTTGATTTAAAAATATTTTTTTTTTCTAAAAAGACGTGAATGTCATTTCATAGTTTGAAGTCTCGCATTATATTATTTTAACTACACGAAGGTCAAAAAACATTTCCTATAATACTTAAGTATTGTATAAAAATGCTCGGTTCTCATAATAATAAAATACGTAAAATTTCCTAAATAAAGTCCTAATTCAACCATCTCCGCGGATTTGAATACGCAATTAAATGAGCGAGGGATTTTTGAGTAACGAAGTATTACTAAGTGATAATTTCTTCAGCCGTGCTTGTAACCTTTAGAAACCAGGTACTCCTAGACTTCTATATCTTATTTATCTTTGATAATTATTCAATTAGGTACCTATGTAACGGAATTGCGTCTTTCCGGAGCTACACAAAGCTCACGTTTACCTGTTTGCAATTGTCTTCTTTTATTCTTATTAAACTGCCATATTTCATTCAGAAGTTCGCGTGACTGACGTAGATTCTATGTCATGTCACATCTAAAAGGTTACACAATGACTTGCCTTTTTCCTAGCCGCGTTAGATTATGAATGTGACTCATGGTGCCTAATCAATGTGGATGTAACTTCATATAGTTGTGTCTCCAAGCGAAAATAATGTTTGAACACTAGGAAACAAATGGGCTACCACACCAAACATACTTTAAGTCCAGTAGCCATCTCCTCCCAAATTCATCAAAATATCATCACGCCTGTATCCCCGAAGGGTTTGGCAGAGGTGTACCAATGTATACCCACAGTTCGCCGATATGTTTAGGGCCCATGTAATAGGGGGCGAGCCTATTGCCACGTTCAAATATTTACAAAATGTCACCTATACAAATCGTATACTTAATCATTTACTGAATATACCCAGCTGGCGTGATGACCCTGCAAAAAATGGATATTCAGAATTACTTTGCATAAATTGGCATCAAATACAAAACCTATCTACTCGTTACTTAAGTTTATCAAATGCACTCAGTAGGTAGTCTGCTAATACCAATCCGAGGCTAATCTAACATATGATAATGCGAGGTCACAATGCTAATTCAACGACTTAATTAATTCATTAAGCATAGAAATCATATGACTGACCACAGACATATACTGCACCTATCGTTTTACAAGAAATCTTCAAGTAATTAAGATATGTGTTTATCGTGATAATGTTTTGATATGCTGTAGATAACAGTGTATAAGGTTATGCAATTAGAACATTGATAATTGTATGATAGAGACTGCTTCTAGAATAAGTTGAGAACGTCACGTACACAAAGTATTGCTAAATGGTAAAATGTTACGGGTTTGCACGCTCTCGGTTCCGTGCATTAATCGGAAATTATTAATTCCGAAACAAACAAACCAGAACATTTTATTCCTACAATTTATCTTTTTTGCAATTATTCTTTTCACGCGCTGTTATTTTTTCTTTATCATGTATCAGGTATTTGTGGATATCATGAAAAATAAACTCAACGAACTGCACCCAAGATAAGAACATTAATTATATTATTATCCCTGTAATTCAAAAGTTTTACCTTTATTATTTATCATCCTGTTGTGATGTACTACTGAAAACAATACCAATCAATCAGTATATTATACCAAACAGATTTAGTTTCAATAATTTTGTCAAGAAACCCTGAAATCGCACGTCAGCGGTAATCTACATTGGATTATGTAGACACGACACAGCTGCAAAAAGGTGCATTAAGTAAACTTTGAATGCAATGTTAAATGTAGGTTTTGTAATATTGTGTTTAGAATGGGTACATATGTGTGTTGTATAGGTGCTCATTAATTTTCTATAGTCTATTGTGTCTACATCGAAGACTCAAGTGGAGAGTGGCTAGACGACTATAATGCCTTGTGAAGTGGTGCTATAGGTTGCCAATATAGCAATGACAATTGTTTGGTGATAGAGAGACTAAGCAAAAATATTCTAGACGGAAATTGGGTAAAATCCCTTTGGTCAAAAAAACCAAAGTAGCGTAGTAGAATTCGTTGTGATCCGATAAATGGCCAGATTTTCCCTTGGTTCATGGGACTTAGGATTGGCTAAATAAGAGTCCAAGTCCTCCAAATTTCTTATGGCCAAAGCAATCGATATAGCGCTAGTAACAGTAGAAATATATAAGGTAGAGCAACGATCAAATGGTTGTTGATTTAGAGCAATTCTAGCCTAACGATTAAAAAAATCGTTAAAAAAACATTACAGCAAATGGGAATGCACTGAATACTGCGTCTCCACCAGAACAAAATATTTCGTCCATATAATAATATATTTACATAATTTTATCCTACGGAGCCGAAACGTGGAACATGACAGTCAAGTTGGCCCACCGACTACACGTCACTCAGCGTGCTATGGAAAGGCCTATGTTGGGGTACTCATTAAGGGATAAGATCCGGAACGAGATCATACGACATAAGACCAAGGTGACTGTTATTGTCCAAAAATGTAGCAAGCTGAAGTGGCAGTGGGCTGGCCATGTCTGTCGCAGAACCGACGAGAGGTGGAGCAGGAAGGTTCTCGAATGGAGACCACGCTTAGGCAAACGTAGTGTAGGACGCCCCCCGGCTAGATGGACTGATGACCTGAAGAAGGCAGCTGGCAGTGACTTGATTCAAAGGGCGGGAGATCGTGAGCTGCAGCGTTCCTTGGGGGAGGCCTATGTCCAGCAGTGGACTGCAACAGGCTGATATGATGATGATGATGAATCTCAAAATTTTTGCTAAAGAATCTATGAAACTAGAAACTGGCATATTAAAATTTCTTGAGTAATCTTGGCCTAGTCTTATCTGACGTCATTAATTAGCTAGCTTCAAGTATAAAAGTACACAAGGAAACTTGTTTTGTAAAATAAGTAATTAGCGGACTTGACTCATGTTAGGTATGTAGTTTAATCGTGTTAATTAAACGTTGCTCTGGCTTGTAACTACGAAAAAATAACAGAATAATGGTTATAAATTTATAAATGGTTATTAAGTTATACTCGTAACATACCTAAGTACATTGTTTAGTTTAAAAATAGGATGCAAATATACAAAAACACTTAACAATGTTTTTTCTGTACCTACAGCTGAAAATATTTATAATTAATATAATCATTAGGTATATATATAGCTTTAGAATTGGAGGAATAGTAGTTTTTTTTTATATTTTATTGTAAACAATATCCTTGGTTAAATCTTGTGTTGCGAACATTCAAATTACAAGTTAAATGAACACTCAGACTTCGAACGAGCATTTGTAGATGTCTTACGTTTTCCCATGCGAGAATCAAACCCGCAGCATGTCGCGCTCGGAGGTGGTCAGAATAATATAAATAAAATAATATGAAGAAAATGTAATTAGAAGAATATAAACCACTCGGCGGCTGACCATGTTATCGATATCGTTATTCTGTTATAATTTTCCTTAAAACACAAATATAGAGGCATATTTATATGTAGGTATATACATATAATATCTTGAATATGTATATACCTACGTAGAAATATGCCTATATTTGCATAATATAAAGCCTATATGTATGTATATAGGCTTTACACAAGACCGAAGGTTTACTAATAAAGAATAGGGTAGAAAATTAAAAAACATTTTACATTGTACGATTATTTATTTGATCAATATAATTTGATTAGTACAATAACATGGAGCTTCCATGACTTATAATTGGTATATTTTTAAACAGGAAACTGTTTTAATTATACGTTGCAAATAATATTTATAATTATATATATTAATTTTGCCTGCAATTTAATATGCGTTCGGTATATTTTACAAGTGCATTTGCAACAGCGTGATTACAATTCTAGTTACTATGCGGTATTAAGACTCTTCATAAAGTTGTATCGTATCATATCTGAAACATAAGTGCATCCTACACACTATGTGAAGATAATATTTAACATAAAGTGAATTTCAAACCAATCTTATGCTGATGTTAAACAGTTTTTGTGTAAACACACCTACCTACTTGCTTGTCTCCTAAGTCTCTTTTAGAATTATACTGACTTCGAAGTAACCGTGTCATAGGATTGTGAACTGTATTTTCTTTTACATAACGATCATATTCACATATAAATAAAAGTGCCTTTACCAGAGCCTTTTTTTTTAGGTTTTTATAGACTCAAATATGATTTTTATGAAGTCCTTTTTTTAGGGTTAGTAATTATAAGTGGCTTTCTCTAAATTAGTATAGGAGCTCTTAGTAATTAAATTAATTTCAATGTTGTGTAATTTATCAACTTCTACATTTGTGATAAATTATAGGTCTAACGATAGTTAAGGTACTAACTAAAAACAACACTTTCCCAAATAACTACAACAGTTTTAAATAATCATAATTTATTTCTACAATCTTTAGCATATAACTATATAAATGTAATATAGAGATATTACTGCAGTCTTAACGATGCGAATTCGTGAGATTAGATAGCTTGAATGTGTCAATTACATAAAAGGTTCAGTAAGCGAATACATACATTTTACTTGCTAACATGCAACATTCAACGTCATAAATAACTTATATATATTTGAGACTAATATTATTTTAAGATATATTAATATTTATTTAAGATTTCGATAATATTTCCTTCATAGCTAGTTCTATTTTTAGTTGTATACAAGCGACTCTTTCTTGGAATATCTGGTTGATTAAGTTCACTCGTTTTTGTTCTAATAGCGCGTTCTCTTTCATCAGTCTTTGTCTTAGCTCCTGTTCTTCCACTGTATTATTTTCTTTGCAATCTTTCGTGTTTTGTGAGTTTCCTTCTTGTTTATTCTTCAAGGCAACATGACTCCTAAGTTTGACGATTTCGAACTGTTCAGAATTGATTTTCGCTTGCAGTAACGACTTGAGTTGTAAGTATTCGGCATTTTCGAGTTCGAGTCTCAGTACTTTGAGTTCTGTTTCCGTGAGTTTAGGTTTTTCTTTGACTGGTTCTGCTGGTGGGATTTCCGTTTCAGGAGTGTCTTTTGGTTCTAGGTTGAAGTCGAAATTGTCTTCGAATTCTGCTTCGAATGTGGGGTCTATGCTTGGGGATTCCTTTGTATCTTGTATAACTTGGATTGGGACTGCTTCGCTTGGAGTTTTGACTTCTGTGGTCTCTTGTGGTGTGTGTTGTGTTTCAGCTGGTTGTGAGTACCTTCGAACCGGTTCTTCCTCATGTTTGTGTTCAGGCCTTTCGTCTAAAGACTGGTGTTGTGGCTGCAGAGAATTTGAAGGTTCTACTGACTTCTGTACGGCACGGAGTTTCCTCTGTAAAGAACGTAATGAAGTTATTATATAATTTGAGAAATGATATGCTATGATAACATTGTTTATTGTGACTATTTATACAGTTTGGAATAACTTAAACATTTCTTATCTGTATTGTTAGTATTATTTAATAATGACATACATTTGTTTTTCATGTTTAATTTTTTAAGTCTTAGTCATTTAATTGCTCTCTATGGTAATGTGGGGAAGAGCACAATATAAGATAGGCGGAAGGCTCCTTATACTAAAAGCTAATAAGAATCAACCAATTTTGCTTAAACTTTGGAAGAGTAAGTTTTAATAAGCTACTTTCGGAAGTGAACCCAATATGTTAATATGCTCGGCAGAAGAAAGTTATTTGTTATGACTAGGAAAAACATAATAACATGAAAACTGGCACAATACATTTTGTTTTACATAATAATTTTCACTTTACATATAAGGATAAAAAATCGCTTTCTTATACATTTATTCATGTTTATGTTAGTCAACAAGTAAATAAATAATGCGGAATACTTGTTTTAAACTATTAACCTTTTTTTAAATGTGAAAAAAAAAATGCAGAAAGTTTATGATCGGTTTTCCTACATTATCAATAAGCATAAAATGGGGCCAGCCCCAATAAGTTAAAAGAATACTTGTGAAAAGGACCTAATAACAAAAATATTCAAAAATCTTTGTATAAGCTATCAATCAAGCTTCACTAATGTATTACGAACGCTATTTAGCTTTCTGTTTAAAACAAGTTTGTCTTGTCCATTCGTTACGCAAACTTTTGAGTGACGTCATTCGTTACTTTAATGATCATCGTTTCGAAATGTAATTATTTTGATTTGTGTTTTAATTACAATTTAGTGTTTTAATTCATTAACTTCTCATTAGAATAGGAAGTTGTAATGATTGATTTGTAATTGCAAAATATGTCTTCGTTAAGTAATTTTAGAGAGTCTTGAGAAAAACATCGTGAGAGCGTCTTTACACTAAATACTTAACTTTTATAGTTTTAGTACATTCTCCTATAAGCAATGACAGAATATTATAGAAATTTAAATAATGTATAATTATATGGTCATATAGTATTTGAAGTGTTATGTCTCAAAACATATTATATAATACATATTTATCCTTCCGGTAGCTTTAAATGTAAATGACGACATCAAATGCATTGGCTGTTGACTTGATAATGCATCGACATAGATCGCAAAAAAAAAGGTTTTAAAATAAGTCTTTATATAGTGCACACGCCTTTATCAGTACTTTGCAACCACGATACTAAAAATAATATTAATGTCGTTATGATGTTATTTACGGACAGTTATGGTTTATAGATCGTAAACCACTAATATGACAAACCGGACTGGAGGCATTATTATTACCATGACTCAGGTATATGTCATTAAAGGCTCATTTTTATTGGTCTTTTAACCCGTATTCGGGGTGCCGGTAAAGCATGATACAGGGACCGCATTCGAGTACCGTTTTCATTAGTAGTTAGCAACAATGTACCAACAATAATAAACCACCCAATAAACGTTTCACTGCTAGGCACAGGCCTCTTCCCGAATAGAGAAGGCACAAGCATTGACCACCACGCTTGCTCACTGCGGATTGTCGATTTCAGATCACAAATTTCGGAATCCAGGTTTCCTTCACCGTTTGTCAGAAGTGTCTTAGAATAATTAAGAAATTTTAAATGAATTTAATTGGTGGCGTGCATCTCCGCGTGGATCTGGTTGAGGAGAGACTCCTGGACTAAGTTATAATACCTTCAGCTGCGTAACAATCCTCTGTGCCTCCCACAGCTGCTGGTCCCGCGCGGGCGTGATGAAGCCGGCGTGCATCTCCGCGTGGATCTGGTTGAGGAGAGACTCCTGGACTAAGTTATAATACCTTCAGCTGCGTAACAATCCTCTGTGCCTCCCACAGCTGCTGGTCCCGCGCGGGCGTGATGAAGCCGGCGTGCATCTCCGCGTGGATCTGGTTGAGGAGAGACTCCTGGACTAAGTTATAATACCTTCAGCTGCGTAACAATCCTCTGTGCCTCCCACAGCTGCTGGTCCCGCGCGGGCGTGATGAAGCCGGCGTGCATCTCCGCGTGGATCTGGTTGAGGAGAGACTCCTGGACTAAGTTATAATACCTTCAGCTGCGTAACAATCCTCTGTGCCTCCCACAGCTGCTGGTCCCGCGCGGGCGTGATGAAGCCGGCGTGCATCTCCGCGTGGATCTGGTTGAGGAGAGACTCCTGGACTAAGTTATAATACCTTCAGCTGCGTAACAATCCTCTGTGCCTCCCACAGCTGCTGGTCCCGCGCGGGCGTGATGAAGCCGGCGTGCATCTCCGCGTGGATCTGGTTGAGGAGAGACTCCTGGACTAAGTTATAATACCTTCAGCTGCGTAACAATCCTCTGTGCCTCCCACAGCTGCTAGTCCCGCGCGGGCGTGATGAAGCCGGCGTGCATCTCCGCGTGGATCTGGTTGAGGAGAGACTCCTGGACTAAGTTATAATACCTTCAGCTGCGTAACAATCCTCTGTGCCTCCCACAGCTGCTGGTCCCGCGCGGGCGTGATGAAGCCGGCGTGCATCTCCGCGTGGATCTGGTTGAGGAGAGACTCCTGGACTAAGTTATAATACCTTCAGCTGCGTAACAATCCTCTGTGCCTCCCACAGCTGCTGGTCCCGCGCGGGCGTGATGAAGCCGGCGTGCATCTCCGCGTGGATCTGGTTGAGGAGAGACTCCTGGACTAAGTTATAATACCTTCAGCTGCGTAACAATCCTCTGTGCCTCCCACAGCTGCTGGTCCCGCGCGGGCGTGATGAAGCCGGCGTGCATCTCCGCGTGGATCTGGTTGAGGAGAGACTCCTGGACTAAGTTATAATACCTTCAGCTGCGTAACAATCCTCTGTGCCTCCCACAGCTGCTGGTCCCGCGCGGGCGTGATGAAGCCGGCGTGCATCTCCGCGTGGATCTGGTTGAGGAGAGACTCCTGGACTAAGTTATAATACCTTCAGCTGCGTAACAATCCTCTGTGCCTCCCACAGCTGCTGGTCCCGCGCGGGCGTGATGAAGCCGGCGTGCATCTCCGCGTGGATCTGGTTGAGGAGAGACTCCTGCTTACGGAGCTCCAGGCTCAGTTCTGGAGCCGTTTCCGGGAAGTCAGGGGGAATGGATGCAAGTGGTGGCACGTATCTGGAAGATCGGATAAGATATAGGTATTAATTTTGACACTAACTCCATAGTAGACTGGCGTAGTTTTTAAAGCCTGCAATACACGTTGGCCGAGTGTTGTCGAGTGAAGGCCAATACAAACATGTACACGGTATATTTGCCTTGTCTTGCCATCGCTCGGTGTCACTGGCCTAAGTTGGTTGAGTATGACAAGCGCCAACGTGAATAGACCTCATTTGACGTCGCTTGTCACAACTTGCAGTGGCTCGTGATCACTTGCTTCACTTCGGAGCGGTGTCGGTTTTTTTGCACAAATCAAAGGCGCTCGCGCGCGCTCGCCCAATGGTGTTCACATGTTTGTCTATAGTTTCTCTAGGGTATCACGGGTTGACGTTTGTTGTGGGTACATTAGTTGTTACTTTTCCGTACAAAATGTCGCTTTCTACGAATGAAAATGTATTTAAGTTTTTGGAGTTTTACCAGAATGAATATTAACATATTGTTTCAATGCACAATAAAAACTGACAGCGCCCAACATGTGGACGTCTCCTCAAAACTCGTCTACGTTGGCCATTTGCATTGGCTTCTTTCAAACTTGCCGAACGTCTAGACAGTACCGCTTGCCTTGTGTCCATTTGTCTAGGCTCGCGTTGGTCTAAGCTTGGCCAACATGTATTGCAGGCTTAAGGTGTCGTGTCGTAACTGTGAGATTGAGGTTCACTCCCCATAGGTTAGCATATAGTTCTAGACCTATTTTCGCAGTGTGAAAATTTAATGCCATCAACCCACGTTGAGGGCACGATGTTAAGATCACCCCGGTCCAGTCCTCACATTTCGATCGCTAAGCATTCTCAGCGCAGCTATAGCAACTCATGGCAATAAGGTATTTAGCTAAACCCAGTAACACTGATAGACAACCCCAACAGAATTTGGAAAAATGTCTAGTCGTCAGACTGACTTTCCACTGCATATGGGTAAAACGCATTTGTTAAAAAAAAACGTAAGCCTCTTTTTTATCGCAGATCATATTATTTTTAGGCATCTACATTGAACATATGTAAAAAAGGGACTATCCGCGGCTACGCTAGCGTAAAAACTAACACCTTTTTACTCTAATAACTTTTAAACTATCGCGCTGCATGTTTTGGTCAGTGTAGTGTGTAGGGTACTTGAAGAACAGGGGACAGGGGGACAGGGGGGGTAGATGAAAAATCATCTACTTCGTGTACGGAGCAATGACACCGCATCTCCAGTCTGCTTGCGACCACGGCCGGTGTAACCCGGTCGAAACGTCAAGCCCTAAAGGTATATAAGCATGTTCGCTCTAATCCCCGTTCTATAATATTTTTACTCTCTTGGGATTCAAGCTTACCCCACACTTAATTACATCAAAATCATTCATTATAATTATTAAGGGCGTTTACAGCAGCCCATTTCTTTTTACTTATTCAAAATGAATATTATTTTATTGTAAGGTTCGAGTGCTTGTATCATACAAATATTAACTTACTTAGTTAACTGTACATCTGGGAAGAGTTTCTCTGCCTTAGAGATGAAGTAAGTGAGCAGATTCAACGACATGTTCAGCGCTGGGCTCATGGAGGTCGCTATGGTCTGAATGTTGGCGTGATTCGACTGAAATCAAACAATATTCTTATATAAAACACATAAATAGATAACTATTGCAGTTTGTACATTGTTTTGGGGTAGTCTTTATTAAAGGCATGTGATTCTCAATTGAAATCGCAGATTGCTTATGTGTTCCTTGCACGCCATCTAGCGACTATTTCGAGAGCTATACCAACTTAGCTAACAGAAACATACAACGTCCGATAGATGGCGTTATCGCAAACTTATTTAACTAACCCCTTATTCCCCAAATCAAGTGAATTTTAAGCCAGCCCAGCATCTTTAGCTATGAGAATCTGAAAGGTAAGATACAAGGCGCTGTCATAAATTTACTTAAACCCCGAACCATATGTAACAAAAACAATTCGTTTACAGACAACATGAGGCTAAAACGCTCTTAAGTCTTAGCTAACCTGTTCATTAGCCACAACACATTCAAAGTGTCTCATCAGCCACCCCAGTAGACTGTAGTTGGGTGGCGGCAGCTTGGCTATGAGAGCCAGCATGGTGGCTTCCCGCTGTGGCTCGGCGATCGCCGCCGCTTGCTCGAACTGGCCGTGCAACTCTTGTGTGAGAATAGAGTCAGGGAGTTCGCTGGAAAGAAAATACAACATATATTAAATGTAAAGATTATATCATGTCTAAAATAGGAAGGATAGGGTATTTAACATTGTATGTTTGTTATTTGCAAATATATAATATAGAAAACTGTCATCTCCTTTGGCAACAGTAAACTTGAAATATTACTAGAGTTTAATTACTATTTTCTTACAACCGATCAATGCAGTGCCTCTAGACTCTTTTGATGTGAAAATCTTACAGTAAACTAGAATATGTTATGTTATAAATGACTTGTTGAATATAAATAATCATAAATTTCATAGTTTATCTAACTATTGAAAAATTAATAACAAAAAAAAATCTTCTGAATTTAGCACAAAGGCCTATTATCCATTGTTTTCTTACGCCCTGCAGGAAAGTATGTATCAAATATATACATTTTCTTACCTAATAAATCCTTTAAGCATAGCGCAGGCGACGGGCACATCCCAATGGTAAGGGAAGGTCGGTCCTCGATCCGTGAACAACTTCTTCAATTGCTGCAGTTTTATTTTATCAGGCTCTTGACGATATATCAGATTCGATTTTAATCCGTGCGCCTGAAATAATTTAAAAGCAATCATTATTCTGTTCATGAATAAAACAAAAACTTGACCCTATAAAGCCGGCCGTTATGAGATCTTGGCATAGGAAGGAAAAGCTAGGTCAAGGGCACTTCTCGTTTTTCATCTTCATTCAAGTTTAAGTGAACTTATGTATTGCCAATTATAATGTTTTGGAAAACACTGGCACACAAAATCGTTTATAAATTATATTTATATGATGCAGGAAAATTTGTTTTCCTATAAAAATCTTTGCACTACAACATGAATATAATAGTATTTATATTAAAAAGAAAAATATTATTGAAAACTTTCAAATGCTACAAACTGAGACGTTAACAAAAATCTTGCCTTCGACATGAGTTCTCTTAACTCACCAAGTCTTTATGCCTCAATTTGCGACCCTAAGCTAAAGGTCAAGCGCATACCCACTTTGCCAATTAGGTCAGTTGCAGTCACTATACTGAAGTACTGATGTAGCAATATATCGCTAACTCGCAACAACGGATCATTGCCACAGTTCAAATTAGTATGCTTAGTCAAGTATAATCATGTAGAAATCAATAATAAAGGTATAGTACTAAGGACTGTGAATATTGTAAAGGTTTGTTAAATAGATTGTCTTCCGAAGTCCACACTATAAAGAAGTATAAGATGTTCTTAAAAAAATATTTTTGTCCTGATTTTTATGATCAAAGGACTGCTTGCCAATCTTGCAAGGAATCATATTGACATAGATTGAAAAGGCTAGAGTAAATAAGGAAATCCCTCTGATCAAGAAGTCAATGAAGGTCAGTATAACTAAACTAGAAACTTTTCTTGAGATATTAAGAATTTCCCCATTTCTAAGCGAATTTATCTTTTCAAAAACGGAAAAAGCATTGATCTTTTTGTAATTTCGCTAATAACTTGATTCTATTTACAGTCAGTCGTACATGTTATATGTGCTATGTGTAATAATATGCTTCTTGCTTAAAAATATTTATTATAAGTACCTGTAAATAATCGATGCTGTCTCTCACAACAAGAGGCAGCCCAGTATCGTCGTGGCATCGCGATCGCTCCACCGACTGGGCCAACGGCACGCCGAATATTGGCAGAGCCACTGAAATAAAACAATTAATCTCGATTCAAAAGATTTCACGATATTTACGCATTCTTCGATAGCTTACGTACACCGAGAGTAATTTTACTTTTATTGTAGATATAACCTACATTTTATTTGCATACATTAACCTAGATTGTAGTTAGATGTTGGATGAAATTGTTTGCTGAGGAAATTACAATGATTTTATGAAGACAAAATTACACTGCCTGGGATAAAAAATGCTACAGTATCTTGCACCTGTAAACTATCAGAATTAAATATAAGAAATCAGTTATTTTCTATATGACAAGTTTCCTACATTTTTGATTATGATTCAACCGAATATTGCAATAATTTCATCGAAGAACCAAATTTATGTATCAGAATATAACGCTGTCACTAGAGATTATTTACGTTTATATCAAAACATCGGATATTTAAACGTATGTAGACGTATGATAATATATTGTTTACTATTTCGTGTGGCTGGCTTAAAATCATGCGGTGAAATGGTTTATTGCTCATTCGAGTAAGGTTTCGTTAGTAATTAAGACTGGCAGACTAAACATAGGAAAAAAGTTAGTAAAAGCATAGAAATGTATTTGCTTATGTTAGTATTTTTTATATGTTTGCAATAGTTTGCATCAACGCTCGTATAAAAACTATAAACCTAGTTTTATCTATTTTCTTAGCTACAACATCATGGAAATTTTCGTTGATTTTGTAAAACATTATGTACAATCACGTCCAAAGGTAATAAACGTAAAATAATTTAAATATGCACAGCAGAACACGTAATATCACACATCAATCGAACCATGTCAGTGATTGTACACGCGACGTTTGTTTACATCAGATATTGCTGGTTTATGGTACTTTTACGATGTGTTACGTTTTAATTGCACTACAGTACACACTATATCCCGATTGTACTTGAATGTACGTGATCAAACTGTGGATTCACTAGTTTTGTTATATGCAAACACTTTTTTGACAGAAACGTTACATAAACGACAGTATTTTGAAAGGAGTTTAGATTTATAACTAAAAAACTTACCGCCTATCGAAAAACCGTTGAGAAAAGGGTTCATAATTAATAAAACTGCTATAAAAATCACAACCAGAGCGCAAAATCGCTCGATAGTCACTAACTACAGGCAGAGTACGACAATAGTCGGAAAGAATTCGTGTTTACACAGCGTGTTATCATTCACCTTGGAAAGAATGCTCCTTTTAGGCATTCACAGATAATTCTATTTTGATTATGGTTTACAGATAATGTTTAGGTTTCACGGTGAGTACAAAGGTGCGAAATGGTCAGGACGACATTAGACCGTCGAGCGGGAAATCGCATGTCCTTACAATAAGGATATACATACTAAAAGCACAAGTTCTTTTGATGTACAAAGAAAATAAAGTCGAAATGAGATTAGTATATAAAATTAGAAAAACAAACGCATCCAGAAATCACGAGGATATCGGTAATAGTTATATTTACGAAGACAAAAAAGCTCTTTCCATGTTAAATCACTTAACACCCGTTTTCCGTTTCAGGTTTTTTTTAAATAAACTGGACATGCACCAATTCGATCTAATTCAATTGAACTGATTAGCAGAAGAATGTTAAAATAACAATCAAACATTGGTTGTTTACCTATTATATACGTCACGCTCAGACGAATCTGTAATACAATGAGAGGGACAAATGTTGTTGTGCAATGTAAGAGATGTACTCAGAAATCTGACAATCAGAGATGCAGGATGGATGGAGCAAACAGAATTGGAAGAAATAAGGCAGTTTAACGAATCATAATTGAAAAATAATAATGTTTTTATTATAATGGTGGGCTTATTCTATAGTGTGTTCAGTAAAATGTGTTTTGGAAGTCAGATTAGCAGATGCAGTCAGCTTAATCCCGTGAGACTAGCAGCCGAACACAAGATAGCTTGGGAAACACTAGGCGAAAGAAGATGGTAAGCTGTTTATTGCATTTTGTGTCGTAGTAGCGATGAGCAAAAAGGGGAATGTTTTTTGGTTACGTGGATTTAATTAAGCTGATAAATATGGTGTATTTGTAAGATAACCGATGCTTGTCTAAAAAAAGCATAATTGAAGTCAGGAAACGATGTGATAGTCTTCTGGAAGCAGATCAAATAATTTCCAAAATACTACTTTGTGGCGACGCAAACTAAGGAAAATATTCATTATTTTATCCAAAACATTTTGCAAATTAGATACCAGAATGGATTTTCCCAAGATTTGCATAAAATATATTGTTAATGCATTTTAAAATCGAAATGACATACGACATTACCTAAACATTACGCATACATAATGAAGTTTGCAGTCGTCTGCAAAACAAATCATTTGAATGTTGACATTATTTTAGAAACCGCAAAGTATATAATTCACCTAAACAGAGAGACTAATTCAAATAAAAAATCGTAAATTTTATTTAACAAAAAGAACAATAAATAAACGGACACATCGTGTGTGTTATTAGAAAACACATTAAAACTATTTTTTTATGATTATAATATAATAACTTACCTCCCAAAGTAAATATCTCTTCAAAAGGTATCCCACAGGTAAAAGTCGAAGGAACTTTCGTCAACTTTTTATCTTTCTTATCTTTGTCCTTTTCCTTCACTTTTTCCTTTTCTTTATCTTTGACCTTTTCTTTGTCCTTATCTTTAGTCTTTTCTTTTTTCTCATCCTTCAGTTTCTCCTTGGATTCTAGTTTGAATTTCGCTTTCTCTTCCTTTTCCTGTATTATTTAGATTTTATTAGTAAACTGAATGTAGGTAAGAAAATGAATTGTTAAATGAATTTATAACAGGCACATTTTTTAATAAAAAAACGAATAAATAACACTTCCTGTGAAACCGTAAAACCTTATTTATCGGCAATAGATAAAAACACTAGAATTATACATACAGATACCATCAAGTACTTTATGAAACAAATAACTGAACAGAAATCACTTCAGATATCAACTTTCAATACGTGACCGATTTTATTTTGCAAAACAAACACAACAAGAAAAAGAAACATCGGTTAACCAACAACAATTGATTACAAACTTCGACGTTAACAATACAAAGTAAGAGCACCTTATTAAAAACATTGCGTAGGTGATGCATGTCGCGAATTCAAGACCCAACTGAATAAACCATGATCTGCTAGCTACGTTTATCCAAGGTCGAAACTCGAAGTTACCTACTGAACAGTGAAATTATGCAAAACGTATCAACAGTTGAACCGCGAAAATTAAACCCGACATACATACGACACGAGAAACACACGGCGCATATAATTTATATTTTAGAGGGTAGGTTTGACCCTTCAATGTGTATCTGTGACAAATAATCGTAGAATGCAAGGTTGTTGTGACAATGGACGTGGCTGATTCGCCACTATTGTGCATTTTGGTCTTTATTGCGATTGAATAAGGAGTGTTTTGGCTGCAACAGAGTGCAAGGTCGCAAGTGTCTTGGTGATTAGATGCAAGTTCAGCAGTTTTATTTTGTGAAGATGTGGATATGTTTAAGACGATTTCAATTAAAAGTGTGTTTATACAATTTACTTTAAATAGAAGAAAATTCTTGCAATGTTAGAGTGTGTTCACTTTGATCGCTGATATTTATGACAAATATGTTTTATTTATTAGCACAATTTACGTCACAATACGTTATTTTCACTTCCACTTATTATCTAAATAATGTCATGAACAGTAGTATCTACTAGTGTTCATGACATTATTTAATTTACCAAAGAGTTAGATTCAAACACTGGAAAATATCTAAAACAAAATCCGCAGCATGTGGGTAGTATAAAATAAACAAAAATCAACCTTACTACTTTGAAATAATAGTGCTATTAAAGACACAGTTTTACTCTACTAATAATGGGCATCAAACTGTATACGCGCAAACAAGACGACGGCGATGCGTGGACTAATGGAAAGGAAATGGAAAAATCATTTTGTGTGCTCAGGCTTTGCTAGAGAAACAATCAACTATCTTTTTAAATAACTATGCAAGGTAAGATTAAGAAAAAGCATGGTAAAATTATAATTCAGTTATGTATAAAGTTCAATATCATCATCATTCCCCCGCTGGAAAAAAAGCCTAGCAAACGAGAAAAAAATAGTCTTAAACAATTTATAACAAAATAAAATATATTAAGTAGTATACTAACAAAACTCACCTTATCCTTTTCTCTGAGTTTCTCACGTTTTTCCTTCTCCTTCTTTTCTCTTTCCCTCTCCTTCTCCCGTTCTTTTTCTTTCTTCTTTTCCTTCTCTTCTCTCTCCTTCTGTTTTATAGCATCTTCTAAAACTTTTTCCTTGTCACGAGATTTCTCTCGCTTCTCTTTGCTTTTAGTTGGGAATTTAAATGATTTTGTCTTCTTTGATTTTGATGGACTTCTAAAACAAATATTTATTAGAGCTTCTAAAGAAAAGAACATACATACTTGTGTATATGTATGTTTCTTATGAATAATATAGCAATCTGTAATTAATATCCTACTGTAAGAAAGATTCCTTACAACTCTTAAGATTTTTTTTGTACTACTTTAAGAAAATCATATTAGTCACAGCCTGGATTCAACCCCAAAACCTAATGCATGTAAATCCAGGAATTTAATTAGTAGACACATAAACATTGGTTATTATTGCTGTGAAATAGTTTGTTATACTATATACTAATACCTTGCTATTGACAGAAAACAATAAGCTATAATAGAAATGAAACCTACTTAGTATCTGTATCCTCTTCAGGTGAACTCTCTCCTTCTAATGCAGCATATCCCCTATCTTTCTTCTCTTTTTTGTCTTTCCGTCTGCCCAATAAATCCTTCTTGCTTGGTTTCTCATGTTCAGCACCATCACTGACTACACAAATGTTAACTTCCTTATTAAAATCTTATTAAGTACCAAATGATTGCTTATTAAAAGTGTCTTATCTTTGAAGCGCATTTAATTAATTAATTTATTATTACACACCTTACATCTATCATCACAGGTTAACCTAATACAATAGAAGAAGTAAAGCACATAATTATTACCTCAGGCATTTCACAATTTTTTTTATAAAAAAGCAGTAAAAAAATATTAATTTTATCAATCAAGTCAGCCTATCTAGGTCCTAGGACCGAGTAGGACCTAAGATGTACATAAGATATAGGCATATCCCATGTTATGTTGGAAACCATAACAATTATAAATAATGAATAGAAAAAGGGCGAGGCAAGGTTTACACAGTAAAGTGAGTAATATGGTATAGATAAAGAGCTATGTTAATGTATTCACTATAATTTTTAGAAACTTTACTTTTAGAAGATTTAGGTTAACTAGGTACATATGATCAACATAATTATATTCAGTAAGAAACTGTTTACGAGTATTATTACAGTTTATTTACTTGTTTATGTCATGTTTTCGCCATTGCGAGCCCATGTATGATATTTTTTATCTTAGTAGTAGTCCAAAAACCCACGTAATATACCTTAACTACAATCTCTTTGTTTTCCCTGAGGACGGTGTCATGTTTTACAAATAACAAAGATCTATACATTGATTGATCTCATACAACTTTGTACAAATACTTACAATCACTTTCGTTACTTTTTCTGCCGCTTTCAGACGCATATAGGCCTGGAAAATCTTTCTCTACATCGGGACTTTCGAAATCCATACTTATTATTACATAGGACACTTATAAACATAAGATTTGATTCCTATTGCGGAAAATTGTGCCTACTTTCGGCAAAACAAAACCCATTGATTAACAAAAATGACACAGAGTAAGGTCATGACAGTTGACATTCTTTATCAATTTGACACACAGACGCAGTCCATAAACAAGTGAAGTGGCAAATAAACATCAGCTTGCTTGGAGTTAAACGTAAATTGATAAAAACCGAAACACGGATAGTGTGAATGTTCCTTGTTACTTAAATTTACACGGACAGGTACAATTTATTTATTAGCATAAATAGAAAATGTTACCTAATTTTTTTCAAGTAGTTTTTTTTTTCAATAAATTAAATTACAGAATTACAAGATTAAATATATTTAGTTAGTGATTTCAAGAATTCACTCATCATCACTACACTTTAAAAAGCATGAGTTTGACATTTGACATTAATGGATGTTTACGTGTCAACAACTGTCATGACGATGTTTTGATTTTAAAAAATAAATTAAAATCGGAGAAACCTAGTTTATCTCAACCTCCCATATTCCTGATGTCCGGTATGTGTGTGCTGTTTAGTCTTGTTTATTTTATTGTGCTACCTAAGACAGAAACAGTTCTGTTTCCATCTAAGATGGTGAATTGAATGAGCGACGAATTATTTTTGTTTTCAGGCATAAAATAAAAAGTATAAATGTCATGGTTCGCGGACCTCGCCGGGAAGGCGGAGAGCCTCCTTAACAACCTTGATGAACAAACAGGCGTAGCTTTGCGGAACCATACTGTTACAAGAAAAAAACGTGAAAATTCAGTTGCTGATTATAGTGTCAGTGTTAATTCATCTGAAGCCCCTTGGTTGCCAAAAAAACGACCACTACCGCGAAGTATAAAAAAAACTAATCCTATACCAGAGACCAAAACTATTTATTCTCCTAGTCGGAAATCGTCACCCACATCCCACCATCAGTCACGCTCACAAATGAAAGATAACCAGGATTCCTCCAGGAATGGATCCATTAGGTCCCGAAGGTCACCATCTAGGAAGCCCAGTCCACAGAAGCCGTACAATTTGAACCACTGTCCAAAGACTTTAGTCGGAGATGTTAAAGAAAATGATTTGTTTGTTGATCACTTTGGTTTGAAACATAGAAGTAAGTATCTGTCTATTCTGTACAGAATTTTTAAATTATCTTTGCAATTTAATGTTGAATAGGAAGAATATAGGAAATACTTTGGTTACCTAATTTTATGTGTTGATCAACATTTCAGAAACTGGGGATATGATTTATGTTCAACCAGACACAGTAACAGTTCAGGACTTGTTTCCCACATTTATGTGTTACCATTATTATTTAGCCATTGATGCATTTAAAAAACAATTTAAGATTAAAAGCAAAAAGAAGGTTTAATAGAAAAAGTATAAAAACTTTATGACAGAAATTATGTCATTGTCATCAATATAAATACTGTGATTTGAAATATTTACATGTGAATGTGAATAATTATGTTGTTTTTGATTATAATGACTTTACTGATAATCTTTTATCTTGTAAAATTGTTTTTAATCACAGCAAATACATATAAGAATAATTACTGTGTTGTATGACTGTAAGAAATATGGTTTTAAAAATGGGTTAGTTAAATTGTAGTAGGGCTTTATATAGTTTACTTACACTTGGACCTACATATAGATAAGTTAGTTTTCTACATGCTATTGTACAAAAATAAATACTGTACCAGCTTTTAAAGAAAAACATCATACTCATAAACAGTAGCCAACCCCAACACAGGGGAGAAGGCTTGGTAGATGATGACTGATAAATACTTATTATAACTTATATACTTGATTAATATTACACATTAATAGTAAAACATGTAGGTTTACTTATAAAACTGTTAATTTGATTTTAGCCAAAGTTTCTGTACACAAGAGTTATAAAACATGCTGTTATTTAAGAATTTTTTTATTTTGTTATTTGATTAAGGCAACAAAGGCCTATATTAAAATACAATAATACTATACAAAAATAAATAAATACAAAACTATACATAAACAATATAAATTTAAAAACCAAAATTATACATGATTAGTATTAATTTTGCAAGTTGGCGTCTTGTATCGATAATCCGGCCACGAAATCGTGGGAAAATAACGCCTTTTGGCCAAAATACCGGAGAAATGAGTCAGAAAGATGCTCAGTCAGCACTCTCACTACAAAGTTAAACCTAGCAACCTACAGGAGACCTATTGCTCTCTGTGAGGTTTATTGGACTGAGACATGAGAAATTAAAACCTAAATATGTATTGTGATACTATAACTAACTATATATACATAACTAACTAAAACTATTTGTAAGGGATCATCCCTTAGAAATAGCTTTAGTTCAATATGATACCTGTTATCAGTAACATAAGTTCTTAAATAGAATTATTTATATATACTTAATGTAACATCTTTAAATCTTAAGATCACTATTTCTAGGGTTCAGTCTACCATCAGACTTGGAACTACTAAGCGGTGAAGACTGGACATATAAGATGCAGAATATGGAAGTGGAGAACGCTATGTTGAAGAACGAGCTCAATGTAATGAACCGGGAGGTCGCAGAACTGTTGGACAGGCTGCGGAAGACGGAGGATGGTAATGATGTAGATAGTCCAGGTATTACACTTTTATTTATAGATGCATGCTGTGTGGAGTGAGGTTTTATTTTTTGTTTGTTTATTTATTTCGTTTGTGTAGTTTTGCTTTTGTAGTTTTTATTGGCATTAATTTGTGTGTTGTTAACTTGGGCTTTTGTTTTTAGTTATTTATTCATTAAAGGTTATTTAGACGGTGCGAGCAATATCGTGCGATTGCGGTGCATTGCAGTCTTTGATCGATACCTTTTTCCGATAGTCCTGCAATGTACTGCAACCAACTGTATATTTCTTGTATCATCTAAATCAGGCCAGTTTATACATAGCTTTTAAGTATGCTATTATCGTTGTTTAACTGCCTGTATATATAGCCTGCAAGGGCAGCTCAAAATAGCTAACCCACATTTACCATTTGTTTTGTTGAACAAAATAGGAAAGGGTCTCTGTGTTGCAGTAAACATTTTTACAATCAAACCCAGAACTTTAATCAAGAAAGTAACTATACAGCAAAATTGCTAAAATGGTTCCCTGAAATTGCAGAAGTAACAAAAACCCGCATCAAATTGGAGACCACAGAAGTACTGAATCACCGCTTGAACCTGGAGAAGCAGTCGCTATTGTCACAAATTAAGCTCTTGGAGGTAAAGATACAGGATACTGCGAACGCTGAAGTCGCCAAGTATAAGGAACAGAACCAGTGCATGGAATCCGAAGCTATTATACTGAGGAGTAGGAATCAAGAGTTGGAAGCCAGGTAGGATTAAACCTTTTTATTTTTCATCCCTTATTTCCACTATGATAGGATTCCAATAGCTGTTTGGAGCTTGAAAAACGAAATGTCTTGTTTTAGAAATCTTACTTTATTATTTTACCCTTTTAAATGTTGATGGACAACATCATAAATATATCGCTCTGAACCAGCACTATGTAGATGGAATCAGAGCCAGCTTAACAAAAAATCCAGACCTAAGACAACGTAGAAAAGTTTTTTTTTAATTTGCCGACCCATCCTTGAATCGAACCCTGTACCGTATAAGTTTACGCTACTCGATGATGGTATAATTAAACTCTTTCTGTCCCAAAGATTTTATCTATATAGATTAAATCTAATTGCGAAGTGTAGGACTTTGATATCACCAACATCTCCGATTTTTAACCGACGAAAACAGAGGTTCTCAATTCGACGCGTATATTTTTTTTTTTTTTATGTATGATCACGCATATCTTTTTACTGAGTAGTCCGATTTTGATAATTCTTTTTTTATTGGAAAGGGTATACTCCAAAGTTGGTCCCATATAAATTTGGAAAAAGAATTCCCACCCTAAGGGTGGAAAAACAGGGGTTAGTTGATTGTTCACGCACTGATCGTAATGTATTACCACGCGTAACTTTTTACAGAGTAGTTCTATTTTGATATTTCTTTTTTTATTGAGTAGGCTATACCTAGAAGTTGGTCCCATACAAATTTGGAAAAAATATTCCAATCCTAAGGGTAGAAAAACAGGGATATAATGATTGTTCACTAACTGATTTTAATATATGACCACGCGTAACTTATTACAGAACAGTCTGATTTTGATAAATCTTTTTTTATTAGATAGGGGTTAATACCTTGAAGCTGGTCCCATATAATTTTACTCTAAGGTTGGTAAAATAGGGGTGATTTATTGTTCACTCACAGATTTGAATACTAAAATTATTATTATTTTTAAAATAGCTAACTACCTTATAGTTAGCTATTTTAAAAATAATAAATAATTCAGCATGTAGCAATTAGTATATAATAGCCACAAAAAAATATAAAATAAAAACTTTTTAACAAAAAAATTAAACCGCCGAAAACACTGAAAAGCAAAAAATAAGAAACCTTTTTTTATTATTTAATCTTAATAACTAAGTTCTTAAACGAATGTGAGTATACCTAAATAATTTTGAGGCGGCGCCAAACTATCAATTAACAAAGATCACAAAATTACCTTAAAAATAAAGAAACAACCAAATCAAAAACGCTATATACTATAATTATATTCTTTACTTACCACCTACTAATTCCATTGTGGAAAGCAAATAAAAGTTTTGAGTTCGAGTTTGAATCAAGTTAAGAATGCAATGAAATCTCCAGCGATAAACATTAAAATTTAAAAAAAAATTAAGTAGGTACCATCGTAATTAATTAATTTGCCTGTTTGGCGCCGACTCGAAATTACTTAGGTATACTCACATTCGTTTAAGAACTTAGTTATTAAGATTAAATAATAAAAAAAGGTTTCTTATTTTTTGCTTTTCAGTGTTTTCGGCGGTTTAATTTTTTTGTTAAAAAGTTTTTTTCAATTCCAGGTGTAAAGAGATGTTAGACAAAGCAAAAGAAAAAGACGCAGCACAAATTAAACTAGAAAACGACATGAGACACGCACAATCGACTATAGGTGATCTACAGAACAATTTGCAGAAGGCCACGGACGAATGTAAGAGACTGGAGAAAGACTGGGAATCGTATAAATTGAGGGTTAAGAATATGCTGCAAGCTAAAGACAAAGAGCTTAAGAAGATGCAGGAGGGCATGCACTTTACTGAAGATACTAGGGTGTTGATGGAGCAAATTGATAATTTGAAGTGAGTGTTTTAACTTTTATTTTCTTTAGAAAGAGATGTACGAGTTTCATAAATGGGTTTTACCAAAACCTTTTAGTAGAATACATAACGTTTGATCCATTTTTTTTGGCTTCTTATCACCTTTTTTTATTTCTGTGGTATTTTCTTTTAACCTTGGTTTTGTAGTCGACCAGGTTTTGGAACCAGTCATTATAATTTTATCGTTCGTTGTAAAACCAAGACTCGCTGTTTTAGCTTCTAAAACGAATTGGTATCGTACTTCATAACTGGCTATATCAAAATTTAGTATTTTCAGAATTATAATCTTCCTAATTTGTTTAAGGGACGAACGCGACGAACTATCAGAAGCTGTGGCAGTGATAAAAGCGGAATGCCACGACATGAAGGCTTACCTACAGCAAGTGGAAGCGAGACACAGCGCCGCCAAGCGCGTTGTTGCCGCTCTTCGCGACGAGCTGAAGGAAGAGCGAGCCGCGAGAGATCGCGCTGACGTGCAGTGCGTTACTGTTGCCAAGGTAACGTATTGTACAGCTTACCTATAGTAGCGGGGGAACGCGTTGTTGCCGGTCTTCGTGTCGAGCTGAAGGAAGAGCGAGCCGCCAGGGACCGCGCTGACGTGCAGTGCGTTACTGTTGCCAAGGTAACGTATTGTACAGCTTACCTACTTCAGGTGGAAGGGCGTTGTTGCCGCTCTTCGCGACGAGCTGAAGGAAGAGCGAGCTGCGAGAGATCGCGCTGACGTGCAGTGCGTTACTGTTGCCAAGGTAACGTATCGTACAGCTTGTCTACAGCAGAGGCAAGTGCGTTGTTGCCGCTCTTCGTGACGAGCTGAAGGAAGAGCGAGACGCCCGAGAAATCAAAGTTTTCATTTTCTAGGTATTGTTATATGCCATAATTAAAGAAGTATACTGCTAGCTCCTGCCATAATGCTTTGCCTTCAGCCTTCCGAATCGGTCTGTGGTTCATAAGATTCCCTATGATTATGGCATTAGTAGACTTTAAATACGATCCTTAATATTATTTAGATATTTATATATTTAATTTTGCAGGAATTGAAATCCATACAAATAGAAACGAGTCAGACGATTGCTAGTTTACGCACAGCTTTACGAGACAAAGAAAGCGAATTGAATCACCTCCGAGACACAACCTCCACGGTCCGCAGCACAGACACGAGTGCGCTAAACGTCGCGGACTATGACGTCATGCAGGAAACCATAGACAACAACAAAATACATCATCTAACGCAAACACTTGTGCAGAAGCAAACGAAGATAGATAACTTGTTGGCTGAAAATAACATGCTTAGGATACAGTTGGAAAAAATAGAGGTAAATAGTTATTCTATTTTGACTTTAGAAATTTAAAAAAAAATGGTTTTTTTTAAAAAAACTTAAAAATCAAAGTTACGCGCATCCTGACTTAGAAGGAAAGAAAGCTTTTGTAAGATCTTCAGAAAATGGAGCAAAGAGGCGACTATGTTCGGGATAACAGACATAACAGGTCCCTTAGTATTTCAATAAGTTTGTTTCTAATCAATACAAATTTTTCTTAAGGTTTTTCTTTTCCAAAACTGTGGTTGCGTCCTTATGACGCGCAAAAGCTTCTCCCTGAACTTTCCAATCGTGTCCTGTTTTATGTACAATTACTCTAAAGATAAACTGATATATACTAAAACATAATTATGATTGATTTGCAGTCTAAATACAAGTCTGAGATAGCGACTCTGCGCGCTAACTTCAACCACAGCGTGGTACATGTAGACGGGGAGTCTAGGGCTCGGCCGCGGCACGTGAGGCTGGGCTCCATGGTCAAGCGGTACCCCGTCATCAAGCTGTTCGTCTTCGCTTATATGGTGAGCATATTAATGTTGATATATCTAATACTATAAATACAAGTCTGAGATAGCGACTCTGCGCGCTAACTTCAACCACAGCGTGGTACATGTAGACGGGGAGTCTAGGGCTCGGCCGCGGCACGTGAGGCTGGGCTCCATGGTCAAGCGGTACCCCGTCATCAAGCTGTTCGTCTTCGCTTATATGGTGAGCATATTAATGTTGTTATATCTAATACTATAAATACAAGTCTGAGATAGCGACTCTGCGCGCTAACTTCAACCACAGCGTGGTACATGTAGACGGGGAGTCTAGGGCTCGGCCGCGGCACGTGAGGCTGGGCTCCATGGTCAAGCGGTACCCCGTCATCAAGCTGTTCGTCTTCGCTTATATGGTGAGCATATTAATGTTGTTATATCTAATACTATAAATACAAGTCTGAGATAGCGACTCTGCGCGCTAACTTCAATCCCAATTCGTGGGATTTTACAGGTAATTTAACTTTTGAACAACTGACTAAGTGCGGGGATTCGAGGTGACTATCTTGGCCTACACCTCAGCTATTGCAACTTGTCCTATGTACCAGAGTCTGTATGTATGTATAAGACAAACAGCATGAGACTTAATGGCGACCCAAAATGGTCATTATGTATTTGGTTTGTGTAAAACCACCCATGATTGTGAAGTTAGCTAGTGATCAACATACACTTACTGCAGCTCGACTGTCCACCGGTCTTGCTCTGTATGTGCGCCTCTCCAACCCGCTTCCTTTTGTTTTGTAGACTGCTCAAAGCAGTTCCTCTGATTCACCATTATAGTAGATACAGTCTGCTTTAAGCAATTCAGTCCGTCTATGCCTAACTTTGTTTATTGTTTTAGGTAATGCTCCATCTCTGGGTCATGACGGTGTTATTCAAAAACACACCGGAAGACTATGTATCACCTTCCAATACTTAAATTAAGTCCTTAGTAACTACACAATATATGTAAATAATTCCATAACGACCTAGTTAAGTTAAATTACTCGATATATGAGATTCTGTCGAAATAAAACAAGCAATAAAGAATACAGCTTTAAGTAGAAACATTACAATTTATTTATTTATTTGCTGTGAAATGGGGATATTTTTTATTCGTGGTACTAGTCTTAAAGCGGTTTCACACTACATCCGATCCGAATCCGGTCTGGATCCGTGTGAATAAGGTCCGTAATAGCCGTAGATCTACTTCTATGGCAATTTACGCACTAGCTCCGATCTCCGTCATCTGATTTTTTTAGACCAATAATTTCACGGTTTCGGATCGGATGCAGATCGGATATAGTGCGAAACCGCTCTTATTATTGAGTCTCAGTATCGTCTTATTATTTTCGGATAACTGATTATTTGAATAATACTGTTTATTTGTTTCTTTGGAGTTCAGTTAGCCCCGTAATATAAAATAACCTCATTTTACAGGTAAACTATATTTTAGGTCTCATTAACGCCTAAAGTTGATAACCTACCCATGTTTTGCACCAGTGAAGAAATTTGACATTATTTGCATGGCATATCTGGCAAAATTCTTTCGTGACATGTAGGTTATGTATTTTGGACGTTAGCGTATAAATATCTATTCATTAAATGAGCGATAGTGGCGCCACGGAGATCTGTGTTGTGTTTTGTCAACCAATGAGTGATAAATAGATTCTATTTTATTTTACATCTACTTACAAAAGTCATTGATAGAAAAAATGATTCTGATTGCGGAAGATTCCTGTGGGAGAAAACTATATGTAAACTAAACTAACCGGGCAATGGTTATTTCTAATAGGCACACAATCACCTTCGTTGTTAATAAGTTTTATCAACATAAAAACTATTTGATCATTCCTCAAATCTCAAGTAAATTTCTGTGATTTTTTGGGAAACCAATTTAAAAAACTATAATTATATCTAAATATAAATTTTGACAAGGGACTAAATTGAATAATCTTTCAATGGGTGGGTTGGCTATTTTATGACAACAAGGGAGCAAATTCCGTATCGCCTAACGTCATTGGCCAACTGACTAGGATTTCCTTGATCTAATTAGCCAACGAAGTTAGCAGATACAGTATTTGCTATAACGAAACTAGTAAGATAATATCTAGTAATTTGGGATAAAATTATCTTGTTTTAATAACCTGGCAACAAGACAACGTCTGAGACGCTTTTATTTTTTTAAACATTTTAAACGTTTAGTATTCGCTCGTATTATTGTAAATAAAATTCGTTTTCATATCAATATGTGATGTCAGTTTTACTAAAAGTAATTGTAAATTTATAAGTGTATAATATGTAAATAAGTCCACTCTCGCCATTTTATTAATTGGCCATAATAATGTACCTTACTGTTGTTTATCTCTATTAATTTCTTATGTTGATTTTTTTGGTTAACTAGAATGTTTATTTTGTGAGAAGTATTGTTATTTTGCCGACGGGAACATGGGCTAAATAAAGTGTTTATATACTAATTGATGTTTTTAATTCCACCATCCAAACCCTTTCATGCTTGTTTGGTTCTATCTGAAAATAAGAACACAAGTAGGTGTCAATAGAACAAGTCATTCAAAGATGATAAATCTCTAGCAAAGTAACATCAATATAAAAATAAATAATATATCCTTACTGTATTGTTAAATATAATTTAAATAATAATTATTAGCTGGCCATTCAATAGGAATGCCTATAAAAATATCGTTGTTATTAATTTATTACAATTGTTTACCTACCAAATTGAGTGTAGGCTTATTATAAAACAATAGAACATTGTTATTACCGTAAATGGGGAAAAGGATTGCCCCTATTAAATAATTAATATAATTATAAAAGGATACACGTAATGTGGTTAAAACAATATACCACTGTCTACGTCACTCGTTAACGAATTATTCTGACCTTCTTTACCATAAGCTGGCCTAGAAAAATAGGGGTGTGAAGATAAGTTAGGTTAGGTTAGGATTGTTTCCTGCCTGGTCTCCAGCATAAGGAAAGGTGAAGCACTCCGGTTGTTATAGCCGGTAAGCATCCGGCACACTCCTCCGCCTTCCCCAGGGCGGAGGAAGTACATAAGGACTTCCCCGGGTAAAAAAATGAAAAGGGTTCACTCCATGTAAAATGCGATGTTCAGCTTAATGAGACTGGAATCTGCATCTTAAAATTTCCAGGTCCACCAAAACAAGTAAAAATACAATACGTTCTTAAAAGAAAAACGTTCTGTGAACAACAATTCCTTGAAATAACTGTTTCATAGCACCAATGAGGATTTAGGGTCAATACCCAAAACCTGCACGTCTCACCATTGTAGGGTAATTTGACCACAACTTACGTTCGAATACGTGGTCAAAATATAGGTTTGTTTTGCACTGAGTCAACAACAAAAAATTAGTTCTTGTGCTATAAGCCTATAAGGAAATCATTGTTCCTGGGCTTTAGGGGTAGCGAGAAAAAGAACCAGCCAAGTGAGAGTCGGACTCGAGCACCGAGAGTTCCGTACAAACCTATAGGTGTCTATTTATTTTGATTGCGTTGACATCAAACTTTGATTTTGGTACAGCTTAAAGGTTATATAGACCTGAGTATTGAATATAAATCATTTCATTCAGTTGGATACCTCCACGCATTCCTGAGAAAAATGGTCTTGACAGACGGACGGACGAACAACGAAGTGATCCCATAAGGGTTCCGTTTTTTCCTTTTGAAGTACGGGACCCTTAAAAACAAAATAACACATGTGTGGTCTACATAAGTGTTATTTTGTTTTTAAGGTCACACTTTACGACCACATATTGGAAAAGCGATTCAGACAAATTTGGGGATCGAACCCGCAGTGGCTCTCCAAAGCAGTTGTTGTCTTGAACTTCCTACTTCTAAACCTATATACCTAGCAAGTAACAAGCGATGATCGGTGGCCCATCCAATTACTTTTCTTATACATTGTTATGCTCTTAAATTCGCGTTTCCAATGAATTCGTGCGCATAATATCAAATAAGTACATCATATAATTATTTATTTATTCATTTCGATATCTTGAAGTTTCGCTTGTTTATTTTCCCTGTACGTGTCGTACGGAGAATTAGTCTTGAATAAATAAATATATTACATCTCCAAATATTGACAAGTCTGTTATGAGTTATTGGTACTAGGATTTAATTTGTTTGTAGTTCACCGACAGTGATTTAAGACTAGTATTATGTATATAAATAAAAAAAAAACACTTTTCGGTAATCCCACAAAAATACGAAAATAAATAATTAACGCACATCTCTGGTGATATCGCACCCTTTGAGTCTGCAAAAAATCTCCTTGGATACAATGCTCGTTTCTTTTTAAAGTAATCTGGTTATTAAGAACAGGAAAATGATGGAGAAACTGCAGTTATTTTAAATCGAGGGCAAAGGATTTAAAATGTTATTTTTACGATGCCAAAACTGCTTTCTTTTTTACGATCTTAAAAATATTGCCAATTTTATCACCTGAACTGAAAGGTCTGTCTGTGTTGTAAGCAAGTTCGTTTCTCATTTTTTCATTAGAGTACTTTTCACAACAAGGTTCAAGAAGTAAATTTTTCATCTTTGCAATGCCTCTTGTAGATGGTGTTGACATATATCATTATTGGACAAAAAACCATAAATTTAAAAAAAAAGTTTCTTATAAAGTACAAATTACTTGTGTAACTAATGCGCAGTCATATTTTAGCGTAAACATGGATATTTAATTAATTTAAATGAAGAATTTAACATGTACTGTTATTATATCCGAAATTTTGTTCAGAACCAGTCAAGTAAGTCGACGATCTCCTTAAAAGTAATAAGGAGGTTGGTATGTATTGCAACTGAATTTTGAATTTATTTTTAAATACTTACTCTCTAAAATAACGGTCTTGCGGGTCCCTTAAGATGATCTCTTTATCTGAATCATCGTGTTGGAAGGCCTTCAATAAGAACATATTGAAATCCTGATGAGTCGGTGATACTAATACAGCTTAATTTTACAGCAAATACGTATTCTAAAGTAAGTAAGTAAATCTGTTCTGAATACTTCAGAAGGAAAATGTGGGACGGAACCTAATTCACAGAAAGATTACCCGCATGCATATCTTTACAAAAAACCGCGGGAGGAAGGTCACTAGAATAATATTGTCTCTTGTAAATCCCTTTTTGTTATTCACAGAATTTGGTATAAAAATAGATAATTATTGAAAATTGGTCAAGCCACTTTATTGCTTATTTCCAAACACTTTCTCAGACTTATTTCATATACGACTTATACGAGTAAGAGGCTTCATTTTTTTACCGACTTATCTTCTTTCACTAGACCTGGGGCCCGAGTCAGCTATTGACAATTGTTTGAATCGTCTGGGTGGGTGGCGTTAGAAGGTCCATTTAAGGATAATTAGCATTCCACTAAATGTCAGAACGTCAAAATTGGCCGTCCCAATGGGCAATTTTGACGGTAAAATGACGTTTTACCTACGTAATTATCCTAAAATGGACCTGCTAACGCCACCCATTCAGACGATTCAAACAAGTGTCAATAGCAGACTCGGGCCTTTGATGAAGCAAATATCACATGGTCTAAAAAGCGAATAATTTACTTTTTAGACTGTCCCTTATTCAGCAGGTTACTTTAAATATTGTCCATAGAATTGTTTTCTAGATAGGCATCTACGATATTACCAAATTCAATATTATAAGCTAGGAAAATCTATTAATTGCTACACCGTCAGCTTATGGACTACCCAATACTATTATAGGTTGTTTAACTTGGGTTTTTCCTGAATTAGTGTCGAACTTATTCAAAGCGGCTTAACGTTTTACTTGTCAGATTACAACAAATGGACTTTTCATGTTCCAAAACTTAGGTCTTATTTCATTGTGACATAATATTTTACGAATAATTTCAATACCCAGCAAGAGGTACCTAAGCCATTCAAAAAAGATGTATGTTTGGCAATCTCAAGAACAGTACGGGATTTCCCCTTGTTTGATCTAAAACTCGATCGTAAAAAAATATGACTCACGTTAATTTGAAAAGGTATAGAACCTTATCTGCTCTTTGATTACGTATGAGGTATATTCAGGAATTGACCTCAGCTTATACAATAATCATGCTGAGGCAAAAAGAATAGACATGGTCCAAGTTTTGCAATGGATATCGGTCGATTACCAATTCCTTAAACCTAGCTTATTATTTGTGACAGTTCCATGTAAAGTGTAACGTTCAGCTGAATTCAGCGGGACTAGAAGCCGACTCTTTCATAGCTTGGGATAGTAGGCTAAAGATTATGTTAAATACTCTGTAGATAAAATGTAGGCAATAAACAAACATCCATTGGCAATGCGGGACGATGTAAACGTCGTATGTACGTTGATAAACCGGTCACAATGTCAGTAATAAAAACCTTCCTCGTCACTCTACAGCCGCTGTGGTGAGTGGTCAATGTTTAGTCGCGAACGACGCCTTGCCAAGACAGCCCGCGTCGCTATGTACATTAAATAACCGTGAGTGCATAGTATAGTCATAGTGATAAAAGTCAAATGGTCTCAGCAAATTCCGGATTCTAGTTCCACCTTGAACTTAAGATATTTTTGTATTCAGTGGTTTTCCTTATGGTTAGTGACTTTAAGATGGCTTCTAAAGTTTTTGTGTTATTTGTCGGTGAGTTTGTTTACTTATTTATTTTATTATTATTCCTTAACATTTGAATAAAATTATTATTAGTTTTACTTGTTTTCTCGGTTATGTTTGTTAAGTATGTTTGTCCTTTGTATGTGAAAGGTCACTGTTATTGATTATAATACGTGCGGTTTCTGTTCACAAAACTTATTTTTTTTGCAAGCACATGATGTCAATGAATATTTTATCTATACAAGGTAGATTTAACTTAAGAAAAACCGTTCAACACTCAGCACTCCGCAATCTTGAAGTGTTTTTCTGTAAAATTTTTCACACGGTTATTATGTATTACAGCTCGAGCGTCTCTGTAATACAAACATAAATTATACTTTTGACTTAAAGAACTGCCTTGATACGCATGTAGCCCATATAACCCGTAAAGTCAAAATAGATAAACGTCCTACCTACATAACTAGTTGTCCTGTAAACAAACGCGATAACAATGGTTTCCTTGACCAATGCTATAATTAATAATTATCGAAATACACAGACCACGTAACTCTACAACTAAATAAACCCATTTTCCTCAAAGTCCACATCGTCTACAGAATGTTTGCGATGCTTACAATAATCTTGTATATAATCTTCGATCGTTTGTTATTAAGGTTATTTTGCATATCCCCTCTTTTCATCCTTAAATTTTAGATTCATCACCAGGTTTGGCCACAAGTTTAGAAAAGAATAAGAAGTTGATCCAGCAAGAATCCAGGCTTACTTGTAATTTCAATACAATACTTTTCGAATTTATTCTATTTTCTGAAGAGACGAAAGGGATTTTGAGTTTAAACATACAGAAGAAGATTTACAGTTTGAACTTTGCGACTAAGAAATGTATAGGTTTAATGAATGGATCAAATCGCCATAATCGTGAAAATCTCGAGTCAAATTCATCTATCAATAATAACCTACATATCTATCATATGTAGATATTATAATTATGTAATTCGAACAAAAGTTTTTTCACTCATCTAGCAAGGACGATAATGATGATATTTTATACATAAAAACAGCAAATATTTTACGAAAACCCACTTTAAATGACATGGTAACCGCAACTCAGTGCTAAAAACTGAATTTGAAAATGAACCTTACGACGATGAACTTAGAGATGACCATGTCAAGGTGTATAGTGATGTGCAGTTAAAATCATCGTATCGAGATAATCCGTAGCAACTAATAGCAAGTTTTGATTTTTGGAAACCTGTTCCATTTTCTGGTTGGGCAGGTTTGTAATAATACCTTCTAAGCATTTAAGAAGAATATTATTTTATTAAAAATAATAATAATACCGGGTATCTTTTAAATGTTATCTAATTTAATGATCGTATTTACTGGTTCTAGCATCATTATTTATTTAAAAAAAGATTGATTAGCCCCACATTTTTAGCAGGCATAGTGGCAAATGGAAAAGTCTTAATGATTTTCTTGTATCAAAGTCAATTAATAATAAACAAGAAGTCAGCTATAAGCCCCTCGACAAGTATATTCTATATTGATATTGATGTTGATGAAAATTATACCTCCTATGAAAATATATACTTAATATAACCATGGTTAGTAATACTTGATACATTGATCTTTTTTCTGACTAAGTAGTTTTGCACCCATCGGACCTTAAAAAGCTCTAGTGAAAATGATGGCTCGTTTTTACTCTCAAAGCTTAGCTTTTTTTGCAGTTAGCCTGAGCGCAAGCTTTGAGTGCTTTACCGGACTTTTGGAGAGGATCTTAAGGCCTCCAGCCAGAGCAATAGGAAAAACTAACTACGTCAGCAACGTATACTAAAGGGTCCTGCGGGGTTAAAAACAAAAAGGGATGGCTGGATCTAAGTTTTAATTATTTAGGAACATATATATTTATTCCTAGTTTGGCCGGGGCAAGCCAGCTTGGTCTAATGACCGAAAGGGGGAGGGGAGCCAAAAGTTGAGAATGATAACATCTCGGTTCATGGCTTCCAATACGTGTCGTGGGCGATAAAATATCAAAAAACTATTCTTGTTTGCAGTTTCCTCAAACCACAGCTAGAAGTTAATCGCATCTTAATTACCCGGTAATAACAAATCGATTAAGTTAGACAATAGACTTGCGGTTGTATTTATGATAGAAATATACGATTCTCGTCCGCACACATACACAAGTTATGGATTATATTTCGTATTGATGTTTACTTATTTGAATATGTACTACGTGGTTTTGAGATCTACCAGTTCATTTTTTTTTCAAAAAATATTTTGTTAATTGAAAATGTATAAGTTGGTATGGTTTTATCATTTTCGGTAGTAGTAGGAGCTACGTGGTTAAACCCACAGGACGGTCCTAAATATATTCAAATAAATCATCATTAATTAAATAAATATCTACTAATAAATTTTGCATTGATTATCGTCAGACTTAGGACATTGTTGCTAATAGAAATAATTCTGACATTTATAATAAATGTTGTTTTGTTATGTTAGTGCCATATTTATTTTGTCTATGCTATCAATAGCAATTTGTTTCTTTTTTGTTAACAAAAAACAACAGTTGTTACAACAATGTTTTTTTGGTAATATTTAAAGAAATAGTGGGTACCATTTGCTTAATTATTTACCTATCTATGTTACGGATTACTTAAAAGATGGACTCCACTTTTAGTATTCTCTGATATCAAATCACCAAAAAAAACATTGACATATTTACAGAGTTAAGCAGCTAATCGGAGAGATTGATAAGTCAGTATTCACTTGGGGATTTTTTGGGGGTATTTGATGACTTAATTAAAGCAATATTCGAAGCTGTTTTACAACGACTGTAAATATGTAGTAACTTCTAAGAATAGTTTAAGACTATTTTGGGACGGAAAATAATGTTGTTTGATATAATTTGTTTTGTTTATATCATAGTGAAAGATACAACGTACCACTAATACGGACAGGTTATCAAAGGTCAGGGATCACGTGACTGATAACATATAATGCGTTTTATAAAGGTTGCCGGCATTTTTGTTAATCTAATGCTGTCTTTGATATGTTTTTTGTTATTTTTATGTGATTATATAAATACTGTTCTAATAATGTAGTAGCTATTTAAATAATGAAATAGTAATCTTTATCTAAAATCATTAGCATGTGAGTGACGAAGCGTGGTGATCAATGCTCGTTTCTGCTAGTTCATTTTCTTTACATGTTACAAACGATCCGCCCGGTGAAATGCACTAAAACATACAAGCAGTATTAGTATAACCTGCCTCTTGAATCACTCTATCTATTGCTGAAATCAGCATTAAAATCTGTTGAGCAGTTTAAAAGATCTAAACCATCTGACTGCTTATGAAGGAAAAGACTTGTCCAGAGTATGTAAGTTACAGGCTTGTTACTGTACTATAAGTGCATGCTGTATTTATCTTAAATAGGTAGTTAAGGTACCAAAACTTTGTACAACTTTAAAGTGCCATTGCTTTTCAAATTGACTAAATCTTCAAGAAGTTGAAAACCGTTACAAATGGCTTATTAAATCGATAATACAGGTTAATCTAAGGTCGTTGATCTGACCATATAATGTACAATGTATTGGCGATATGTTGATTCCTAGTCACGTGTATTTAATATTCATTATGTTAAATAACACGTGATCAACATATTTTTTATAAGTATCCTAGCAATTTGTTATCGGGGTTTGAACGTTTTTCAGATGATTTATGAAAAAATATCAGTAAAAAATGCTTTTTTACGTAGCTTTTAATAATATAGTATTTGTACGCAAGTATAGCAAACATTACAATTTATTAGGGCAGATACTTAGACGTAGGAAGCTGTATCCAAGCCAGATTTTATTACCTATACTTATAGTGCGTCATCACAGTTTGTAGTTAACAAGTATTTTATTTTGCAATACTTGAAAACGTATAAAGTTAAGTCCCTAAGACAAAAAATATGAGGAAAACCAATTTCTACTTTATGCCATACATAACCCACTGACTGAATAGAAGATAGTTTTTGTTCACAACAGTACCATTACTAAAGTTATAATAAATTAAAACTTAACTATATAAAACTAAGTATGTATCTAAATTCTAAATATAAAGAGGAAGCCTCATGTTATTATTTGGGTTTTAATGCTTAAACATTTTAATTTGCGAAAGAAAAATAGTTTTTAGACTACCATTATTTCTTTACAGTTACTGTGTTTATTCCTGTGTATGCATATTTTATAAAATTTTAGTCTGAATTTAAACTAAAATATTATACGCACACGTCACTGTGAAAACATACGCACTATTGCAATTTAAAATACCTAAATCAATTTGATTTTACATGCAGGTAAATGAATGGTTTTCCCCGTGGAAAACCCAACGCTTCACAGCGGTAATTTAGTTGGATTTACTAGAACGTGACATTTTACATTGTTTTCTCATACATAATGTCATATAAATTTAGGTCACTGCGATATTTTATGAATGTATAATAAGTACTGTAAAAATGGTTATTGTTAGTATGTTTACATCAGACATAATGATAATGACATGACATAATATGCGTACTGATGGATAACGGAAGCCTAATTTTCAGTAAAAGAGAATTGATTATCCTTTTATCTACAACATTATAAATGTACCTAACTATTAGTCTTAATTGAAGCAGAAAATAAACTTAGTTATTATTTAAGTTGCAATTTTGCAATTTTCCGGCAATTATATTGAAATCCCTTAAACTAGAACTAGCAGCTCAGACCAAGTATACCTATTGGTTTCTTAGGTTTCCGCGAATGTTAAACATTCAAATAGAACAATTTTTTACGGATTTTGTCGCGGTTTAATTTTATATTTTAGGTCCAGACGTTTGGACACCTTTGCAGGTATCATGGTCACGGGCAGACTGTAGTCAGTCAGTCTGAGTGTGAAAAAACTATTTCCACTAACCCAGGATTTCTTTCCACAGCATCCCTCACAATATGTGGTGCAGCGAGCCCCCCAATCGACCCCCAACTCCTGCAGTCAGTCTTTGGCGGGAAGCCTGGGTTCGCCGCGCCGGCCAGCGCGCAGGCGGCCCCTGTCAGACCCGCCGATGGCAATGACACACTAGTCGACCTGGACTACTGGGACTCCGCTGATAACTTCAGCCAGGCGCCCGCAGACTACGATAAGTTTGATTGGACGCTGACTAAGGTAATTTTTGCGAAGATTCAATAAGAAAAAATAATGTATTCAGAAGAACTAATTGAAACCAGAAAACACAGTGTTGGCAGGCCTCCCACCAGGTGGACCGACGTTATCGTCCAAGTTGCGGGCACCCGGTGGATGCGATTGGCGAGTTGTCGTTCATTGTGGCGTTCTAGGGGGAGGCTTTTGTTCAGCAGTGGACGTTTTCCGGCTGATGATGATGATTCATGATGATGAATTGAAAATTTCGAAATTTCGGAAAATTTTTAGAAGTTGTTCTAGCTTCTAGAACAACTTCTATAACCTGCAAAGTGCAGACCTGTTACTATAATATTTCTATCGATTTTATTGACCATGTCACTTGGTTCCGAGAAATTATCGCAACACAATGCCTCCTAGAATATAATAAGAAGTATGTAGTTTCTTAAAAGGATTACATAATATTATCTTTGTTTCTAGTGCTTTTGAACCTTCAGTACTTAGCCAACTAGAAAACAATCAGATCAATTATTAAAATTGTATTTAATATTTGGAATATAATTAAACTATTCCTTTTCAGCGCGTGGCTGCATCATCAGACGCCAACTTCCTCCTATCACCGCTAGGGTTGAAGTTAGCGCTAGCTATCCTCACGGAAGCTGCTACTGGAGTCACGCAGAACGAGCTCTCCTCGGTTCTGGGCTTCGACTTAGACAGGAACCAGGTCAGGAGGAAGTTCTCCACCATCATCGAATCTCTGCAGGTGAGTTTTGATACTATATAATGATATTTTATTTTAGAATTAAAAAGCCCTTAAAAGCGATCGAATACTGCTCACTACTCGCATTAACAACATGGCCTTATAGGGTATGTACTGGATGACTGACTTCAGAATTTTCGCAATTTGAAAGAAATGGAATGGGAGTGCAAGAAGGAGCTCTTCCAATTGTGGCTAAATATAATGATGAATAATATTAAGCTCAGCTGACCCCAACGTTGCATATGACAATAAAGTGCCTAAATATGTAGGTTATAGATATGCTTCTTCTTCTTTTCGAGCCGATGGTAAACTAATTTATATAATACTAAATACGCTGCGCCTAGTAGTTAGCCACACCAACTGCAGTGTCATTGGCGAGGTTGAAGTCCTCCTAAGTGCAGGCGTCCGGACACTCGGAACACTCTAGCAGTTGTGGCATTGTCTGACCGGAAAGGCCGCACTCACGCCGGATATCGGAAGGGTCTATGATCCCCCATAGATATGCTAGATTAGGTACCCTAAAAGGTTAGGTTAGATTTAAGCAAAATTTCCAGCGAAGAAGCCAAACGCCAGACTTAGCAGGGGCATACATTACAGAGCTGATTACATTTCTGAAACTAATTGGGTACTTAATAGTCTTTACGTTGAACAATCAATACCATCACTGTAATCAAACAAACAAGTCGTTTTAATAGTTTCTGATTATCGTTTTATATGTAGTGATTAAAATTTGCTGTTTGATGTTTTTAACTTTAAGGTTTTGACACAATTTTGGTCATGCATCGCTGCATTTTATTTCAACATATGGCCGATCCACATAACATTAAATTTGCATTTAGAATTGACGGTAATTATCTAGATACAAAGTTTAAAGTAAGGCTTGGAGGATTTATCTACAAAGATGCCTGAACCGACTACATGACCAAAACGTAAGAAGTATAGAGTTCGGGGTGAACATGTTGCGCTCACACAATGTAAATTATAACCGTCAGTCAAGGTAGACTGTGACTTATTCATTCGTCTGATAAACCCTGAAAATGACCCTAAGAGCCTTCACCTCATGACGTCATCAGATGTTATAGTCGTCAAACTGGAAATCGTATGGGTATTTAACTAGCTTATTTCCTCTTGCAGAAGGTAAATCTGCATCTATAAATAGTAGTATACTAGTAATTAATAATAACGAGCTGGATGCTTAAATGTGTTGTAATATTTTATGGTTATTGTTAGTAACTTGTGTTCTTATATTCTTAGACGTGTGTGAGTGTTATACGGTTTGGATTTACACTAATCCATAACGAAAAGTATAGTACACGACCAGACAGCCAGTCGAAAAGACGGCAAATATTCATTCGTCGCTTAACGAAATAAAAGAGTTTTTATAAACCTCTTATATATCTTTCCAGAAACAATCCCCTCAATACATCCTGAACCTTGGAAGCAGGATCTACATTGGTGACGATGCCCAGCCACGTCAGAGGTTCGCAGCCATTGCCCAGGAGTTCTACAAGACGGAACTGAAGACAGTCAACTTCTACAACCCCGATGCGGCCGCCAAAGAGATCAACACCTGGGTCTCTGACATCACTCAAGGAAAGATCCCCACTTTGGTAGATGCAGGTTAGCAAATTTCCGACTCTTTTGGATATTATCTTCTTCTTCAGCCTGTAGTCACCCATAGTCGGGTATAGGCCTCAAGAGTACGCCAAGATAAAAGATTTGGATATTATAAAATATTTCAATGTGGTATATTGGGATGACTTTG